>LR991079.1:10116653-11316653 GCA_905163555.1 Notocelia uddmanniana | reverse complement strand
CGCCAAATGCATTTGAACCCAGGACCTCTGATCTCTGAGACCGGTGAGTCAATCTGCTTCACGTCATCATCATTAGCCTATATTCGTCCCACTGCTGGGCACAAGCCATCTCTCGTGGATGAGAGGGAATGGGCACACGTCCAAGATGAGGCCAACGATGAAGCGAGCTCACCCAGAAGATGCCTATGCACTCGTGCCTTAAAAAAGTCTACGTTATATAACTCGGAAATACAAACGCCGGCAGAAATTACCCTTGTTAGAGATTTCACCTACACCTTATATTTTTTTTATTTCACCTGCATATCTTCGCAGATGTATGTATGATGGTTTCCTTGAGATGTTTTCCTCCACGGAAAAACTCTTCATCATCATCAGCCCACTGCAGTCCACTGCTGAACGTAGGCCTCTCCCGCAGTGCGCCACAAATTGCAGGCTTCAGCTTTACGCATCCAGTCGTTTCCTGGCCTCCGATATACGTCGTCACGTCACCTGGCCGGCAAACGACCCGCACTACGCTTGAGGCGCGGTCTCCACTCCAGAAAACGCTTACACCAGCGGTTGATAGTTCTATGTCAGATGCCAGCTGACTGCCACTTCAGTTTGCTAATTTTGAAAGCTATGTCGGTTATTTTGGTTCTCTGACGGATTACCTCAATCCGTATTTTACCCCTGAGAGAGACTTCAAGCATAGCTCTCACCATAGCGCACTGAGCTACTTACACCGAAAAACTAAAGGTACCTAAATATCAAATGACATTCCGTACATACGTTTCGATCCCACGACCGCCGGTTGACAGCCGCATGCTTGAACTAAGCTACCATAGATTCGCATATATGCTTTGCATATCATCATCATTTTCAGGGCTAAACATAAGCAGGGAGTATCTCTGCATGATCGCATCAGGAATGAGGCTATCCGCAATAGAACCAAAGTCCTAAGAATCGCTAAAGTTAAGAGGGCGCAGTACGCTCGGTCTGGCTCGGTTCTCCATACAAACGTATTTACCCTCTCATTTTAAAACGCCATGCTAGAATAACATGAAAATTTGTATACACAATGGGATCCGGCATATCTAGGTCGGAAATTAGTTTCTGTTAGAAGTTGTAAAAGAAAAAAAAATACAGCGGTTTTTTGAGTTTTTTACGGCTTGTGTGAAAACCTTAATAATCGCTGTACTTTTTCTCCATTATAAATTCAAGCAACAGAAACTATGTTCCGACCTAGATATGCCGGATCCTATTGTGTATACAAAGTTTCATGTTATTCTAGCATGGCATTTTAAAATGAGAGCATAAATACGTTTGTATGGAGAACCGAGCGTACTGCGCACTCTTAAGTGGCACTGGGCGGGGCACATTGCACGTAGAACGGATGGCCGTTGGGGCGGAAGGATTCTCAAGTGGCGACCACGAACCGGAAGGCGCAGCGTGGGTAGACCACAAGTTGGACTGATGACCTGATAAAGGTCCCGGTAGTCCGCTGCATGCGGGTGACTCAGGATCAGTCATTGGGGCACTCTTTGGGGGTGGGCTGTGTCCAGCAGTGGACGTCCTTCGGCTGTATTTTTTCTGTTTCCAGCTCACTGCTGACATTTGACCCCTCTTCAGTATATGATATATGAGTATGCCACTCATATATTGCCCCATATTCGGGGTTCTTACGTAATCGAGATTTGCACCAATTCCTTGAGCATATTACGAATTGTTTGTTCAATGTTAGGCAAGACTGAGACTATATTTGCATGATGATTCGTAATTTTAAACGGTGTCAAGAAAACAACAAGCGATTCCACCTATTTTAACAGAATGATACATCTCTAAGATATCACTTTCTATAAATGTATCTTTCTATAATGTATTTGTTATTTAAGAGGGCTTTTAAATGTTGAAATAGTTCATAAAATCTGGAATTACTTTCCAGAATTCAATGGTAAAGCTCTATTAGAACAATATTCTTTTGCTATTCCTCTAATGGAAAGCGCATATATAGCAAAGGAGTAATGGTCTAAAATTTTTCAAATGTTTAGACCACAAACTATGTATAATTCCAATAAACTGATTTAAAAGTATACGCCGCTTATTGGAATTTTAGATAGTAATGGTACATACCATTTTGTGCTTTTATTGTGATTTTAGAGTTTGACCGAAAATAACACATTTTTAAAGAACGGCTTCCTTAGAGCATTTGCAGTAACCTTTTGTGTCTCAAAAAAAACTTTTTTCACTTGGGAGATATTTTGATCTAAAGTTGTGACCTCCAACTGGCTCCAAGTAATGGATCTTGGCACCACGAGATTATAGCGCGGCAGTCACTGCTGATTTTGAGGTAGCGTCTAGTTTTGACTCATAATCGTTTTTGTATTTTTGGTTAAAAAGGATATTTTTGGCGTTTTGCGGACCGGTCATTTTGTCACTCTTTGGGGGAGGCCTGTGGCAAGCAGTGGACTTCCCTCGGCTGATATGATAATGATGATGATGAAGTACACCTTTTTAGATTATTATCTCGTATAGTATCCGGATCGGAGAATCCAATTACGTCAAACGAAGCCGAGTTTACGTAAAACAGTTTTTTACAAATGCGGAACCCGTAAACCGGAAATATAACGACAATTACATGTTAATATAGAACGTTTGAAAAAATCGTAGAGAAAAACAATGGACAATAGACAATGATTCTCATGAAGAAAAACTATGATTAGCTCTGGTATTAGGTATTACTGAGAAGTTAGCGCGGATCTCTGTGGTCTTGTTATGGTCAACTATTCTTATTGAGGCCACAGACATCAAAGAAAGGCAGACTCGCAGTATAAAGCCAGATGATTTTTCATATAGTTGTCTCGTTAAAACCTTATGGTGTAACAAAAGTTAGAATGCGACAGATAGTAGGATCATTTTCGGCTGTTAACGAATTGTCTCCACCTAAAAGCACACTATGTTAAATTCCATATACTCGTAAACTTAACACACCACAACGTCAGTTCAGTACAGTTTTCAGTAATAACGCCGGAGACACTGACGGCTGAAGACCTGTCGGATGTCACTTGTCTGTATCTAAATTTTTTTGATTTGTACATTGAATAGATCAGATCTACAGAAATCGTTCAACTTAAATGAGCGAATCTGGTTTACCCTGATGTCTGTGTTTGAGGCTTATAGATTTTTTTATGACATATAAGGCAAACGAGCAGACGTATCGCCTGATGGTAAGCGATAAGCGGCGCTCATGGACACCCGTTGCTGGCCTTTAAGATGGGAGCACGCTCTTTTCTGGAAGGTTTGCTGAAAACCCTAGATTTATTCGAGTGTTATCATTATCAGATGCAGATCGGACATCTTTGCAGGTTCAGCCCAGGTGCCCGCAAAAAAATATAAAAAGGTTATAACATTCGTTAAAGGTAATTGTTATACAATTATAATTTATATTTACATTGTTAATACACTTGTTTGTTCCGCATACGGTAGGCGAGGTTAAGCAATGTCGGTCGTGGTTAATCCTTGGATGGGTGACCGCTTCGTAGGCAGGCGCTAGGGCGCTACCAACTACGTCAAAGTGCATACAAAGTTCTTGCAAAATGTTAATAGGCCTTTATTAACCGACTTCAAAAAAGGCGGAGGTTCTCAATTCCACTGTATTTTTTTATGTTTGTTACCACAAAACTTTCGATTGGGTGAACCGAATTTGATGATTCTTATTTTTATTTAAAAGCTGGTGCTTCCAGTGTGGTCCCATAGTAATTTGGTCTAGTTCTGACAATGGCATCCATGAGAAAACCATATAAGTCTTTGCATTAAGTATGTGCGCGAAAAATGGATATATAAAACGGTTGAAGTCGTTTTATTTTTGTTAAAATGTTCGATTATTAAAGTTAAATACGGTCTTTAAAAATGAGCTACAATTATAGCACAATTACTTACATAGCGATGCGTAATTAATTTTATTTTCAGCAAGTAGGTACTTGAGAGTGCGCAGTACGATCGGTTCTCCATCCATACAAACGTATTTACGCTCTCATTTTAAAACACCATGCTAGAATAACATGAAACTTTGTATACACAATGGGATCCGGCATATCTAGAACGGAAATTAGTTGCTGTTGCTTGAAATTATAATGGAGAAAAAATACAACGATTTTCATACAAGCCGTAAAAAATTCAAAAAACTGCTGCATTTTTTTTTCTTTTACATTTTGTAGCAACAGAAACTAATTTCCGACCTAGATATGCCGGATCCCATTGTGTATGCTTTCATGTTATTCTAGCATGGCGTTTTAAAATGAGAGCATAAATGCGTTTGTATGGAGAACCGAGCGTACTGCGCCCTGTTAATGCGTCGCGTATCCGGGTTCGATTCCGTTTTGGACTACGTCGTCCAATTAAGGAGCAGGACATATTTATCAAGTATTCACGTATGCCTTAAAAACTCGTTAAAGTATGTCTACAGACAAATAAATGAGGTTTTCGCACGCGATGTTAAGTTAATGAATTTCTCGCGAAGCAATTTTACATACCTCAATCAGGTTATGACTTTTATGTAGTAAAAAGTAATTTTAAGTCATTAGTTTATGCAAAAATAGAGTCAAATACATAGAGTCATTTAGCTAAGTTCGAAATAATAATAATCGTATGTATGGCACTTTTTTTTCGAACCGTGAGATCTTCGAGACCACAGTACGGTTGCCAGTTTGCCAGAGACCAAGGCGATCTAAAAAGATGTACAACTTCATCATCAACTGTATCCTATGTTTACTTCAAAACTCACTGTCTCCAAGATGTATGGCAATAAACATTTGCAAATTAAAAAAAAAGCAGTTCTTTGGCGTATATAACTTTTGTAAAAATGATATATGTATATAACAGTATAAAAATCTCTCCTAAATTGTTAAATACGGCAATAAGGGACATCAGTTTTATGTAGATTTCATATGTATATACAGGGTGCGGCCTGTAATAGGAGCAAAAAATTAAACGGTATACTATTGAGCTCTCCAGCAATTATTTCCAAATGATTTTAATTGAAAAAATTTTTTTTTTTTTGCCATTGTAGCTTAAATGTACTTTTTTACTCTACTGGAGTGATATTAATAACAATTTATTCAAAAAAACTAAAAAAAATTAAAAATTAAAAAAAAAACCAACAAATTTCTTTTAAACCAAAAATGCGACACCGATAATGAGTCATAACTTGAAGCAACCTCAAAATCAGCATTGACTGCCGCGCAATAATCTCCGGGTGCCAAGATCCATTACTTGGAGGTCATAACTTTAAATCAAAATTTCTCCCATTTGAAAAAATATATTTTTTTTTGGACACTTGAGGTTACTGCAGATGCTCTAAGGAAGCGTCCTTTAAATTTATTGCTCCTATTACAGGCAACATCATGTATAAGTGCATAGATAACATGCTTAATGCTTGTATCGAAAATAGAGCTTTTTCGGACCAGATTTGAATCAATCATGAATAATAAATATAAGTGAAAAATTGGTTGTTTGTAAAGTAGGTTTACGATCGAGATGTTTACGTGATAACGTCTTACTTCACTGGCACTTCACTTATACCTGCGATCGCGCTCGTGAGGTTTTGGTGTGACACAAGTTTCTGAACATGTCACCCGACTAAAACGATTTTAAAGACGTTATCACGTCAAAACTTAAGAAAATGCCCTGTTGCATGTAGTTGTGGCGTGTTCGAATAGGCGTCTGTTTTGTTTGTGTTGCACATTTTGAATATTGTACCTATTGTCTATTCGAACACGCTACAACTACATACAACAGGTCATTTTCTTAAGTTTATTACCTATAAGTAGGTACTATTTTTTTTGACTCGGTTCTTGCAAATACATAGTAGGTATAGAAAAAGGAAGTACCTACCACCGATAACCGTTTGTGCCGTATATATATATCTGTAGGTTTGATGGAGGAATATTAACTCAAAACTCGTTCAAAATCGATGATTATCGGAGCCCCTTAATGGTAATACTCTTTAAAATATTTCGATTTTGAATTTGTAGGTACATATAATATAAGGTGAGCGGCACACGAGTCATATTCCCTCGTAAAACTGCAATGTAAACAGCATGTAAATTCTATGACGCTACATGAATTCGCAATGTTTTGGCACGAGCGTAATGTTTTTGACGTTAGGACTAGGAGGTAACGATAGGATAAACATTTTTACAACATTATTTACGCTTATTATTATTTTTCTACTGAAGCTTTTTAAATGACTGACAGCATTATTAAAACAATTAACTTTTTATCTTTTTATACCTCAGTGTACCCCAGAGAAGACATCGAATAATAATACCGCTACCGAGCAAGATGGTCAAATACTAAATTGAATAAAAGCGACAGGGAGGGATACATCATTTATTGTCTTTGTCATAGCTCCGCTTTTCTTTATTTGCCAACATGTCATGTCCGCGTCATGTCAAATAATTTGAGGCAAATAAACGAAATTAAAGAGGTGGTTTAAGATAAGCTGCCAGAAGTTTATGATCAGTACTCAATATTGCTGCGTAAGAGCTTTTCTGTCCCTCTTGATGGAACTCGTATAGGATCTCTATAGAAATCCTTACTCTGAGTTTTATACAAATGCAAATCTATACCATAAGCAAGTCATTATATAACTGGTGGGAGAATTAAAATGGATTTACATACATTATTACTTTTACAATATATTTTTTTTTGATTTTTAAAAGAGGCGCACGTCAAATCCCGTATTCTGCCAACATATTGAAGTCGCGTGTCATACTAGCTTGGCTACCAATAGTGGTTTATTAAGATATTTTTCCTCATCATCATCATCATAAATAAACAAATAAATAAATCATTTCAGCCAAAAGACGTCCACTGCTGGACATAGGCCCATATTTTTCCTAGTATGTTTTAATTCCACGGTTTTGTATAAGTTTACTTTTACTAAACGGTTTCTGACTGTCATTGCAAACGCTACTTGGTGAGTATCCCCGTGTCCTTTAAGTTACACGGCTTGCGACAGCCACCTCCTGACCTGTCGTTACAAAACGGACTTGTCACATGTAAATACCAAAGGGATACGGCATGGGACTACCGACTTTAATAAAACTTATACTGTATTGCCACGACCTGCGCGTGCGCAAGCTAATATTTCATAATGTTTCGATCTTACATAAGGTGTTAGATATACAGGGCGTTCGGCAGATGGATGGATGGCCCCTGGAGCAGGTAGATAAGCATACATACCTAGGCGTAATTATAGATGACAAATTCAACTGGAGCCCGCATATTGACTATGTTTGTAACAAGTTGAGATCCATTTTATGTAAAATGTCACTTTTCAACCGACTTCAAGATTTCAAAAGAGGAGGTTATCAATTCGGTTGTATGTTTTTTTTTTGTTTTTTTTTAATGTTTGTTAATCCATAACTCCGTCATTTCTTAACCGATTTGAAAAATTCTTTTTTTGATTGTATGTATATATATCCAAGTTGGTCCCGTTTTTGTCAAAAGGCAGTTCTGATGATGGAATCCATGAGGAATTGAAGGAACTCCTCAAATCTTTAAGGCAAACATATAGTGATTTTTGTGTTTTTATCAACAAGTCAAGCATTTGCATCCAAATATGTGACATTGGATGAAGTGGAACTGCTGATGATGATCAGAACAGAACTCTTCAACGACGAAAAGTTCACGTTTGGCGCTTTGTCCTTCTAGCTGTGTTTGTTAAGCAAGTTCTATTTTCACGATTAATTTTTGTCATGCTCGAGTTCTGATGATGGGATCCATGAGGAATTGAGGGAACTCCTCAATTCTTAAAGGCAAACATATAGTGATTTTTGTGTTTTTATCAACAAATCAAGCATTATCATACAAAAATGTGACATTTGATGAAGTGGAACTGCTGATGATGATCAGAACAGAACTCTTCAACGACGAAAAGTTCACGTTTGGCGATTTGTCCTCCTAGCTGTGTTTGTAAAGCAAGTTCTATTTTCACGATTAATTTTTGTCATGCTCGAGTTCTGATGATGGGATCCATGAGGAATTGAGGAAACTCCTCAAATCTTAAAGGCAAACATATAGTGATTTTTGTGTTTTTATCAACAAATCGAGCATTATCATACAAAAATGTGACATTTGATGAAGTGGAACTGCTGATGATGATCAGAACAGAACTCTTCAACGACGAAAAGTTCACGTTTGGCGATTTGTCCTTCTAGCTGTGTTTGTTAAGCAAGTTCTATTTTCACGATTGATTTTTGTCATGCTCGAGTTCTGATGATGGGATCCATTAGGAATCGAGGAAACTCCTCAAATGTGAAAGGCACACAAATAGTGATTTTAGTATTTTCATGAACTAATCAAGCATTTTCATTCATAAAAGTGACATTTGATGAAGTGGAACTGCTGATGATGATCAGAACGGAACTCTTCAACGACGCGTAGTTCACGTTTGGCGATTTGTTCTCTTCGTTTTGTTTGTCAAGCAAGCAAGGTTTTTCCATGATTTCATGAGGAATTGAGGGTACTTAGTCTTCTACCATTATAAACATACTTATAGCCATTTTTGTATTTTATTGTATGGAATCTAAGAGTGCACCATCTAAGATTAATAATCTTTCACCGGACTCCCCCATTGAAGTCGGTTTTTTTTTCTTAAAAATTATGAAGTATAAGATACCGCTTAGCACAAGGAGAATGTTATATATGTCACTAGCAGATTCAGTTGTAAGCTATAGTCTTAGTAGTTATGGCAGAACTTATAAAACATATTTAGAACGTATTTACAAACTTCAATTAAGCCTAATTAAAATAATTGTACCCAAGTCCATTAGAAAACAGCATAATAACGATGAGAAGAAATTATTTGAGTATTGTAAAATTATAAACATTTACGACACATTTAAAATGATGCTGGTATGTGATGAAATAAATAATATACCTAATTAATATAATAGATGTAGACCTCAAAAAATGAGAAACATACCTTATTTATCTAAATACATACTACCATCATATAAACATACATATGGAAAAAGAACCTGGGAATATATGTTACCCTATATATTACATAAATGATTGGCCGCAGGATGTATGTGAAAACGTGGTAAACAATATGGATATGTGTAAAAATATAATAAAAACAATGTTTTTACAGAAATAATAGAACGTTCGTTGTACGAGCGACCACTCAGCGGCAGATAAACCGTACGCGATTTTCGTTCGCGAGTAAAATACATTTTTTTTGTTCATAGCCCTATATAAGATTTGGATAAATAAATATAAAAAAAAAACATACGTATATTGGTGATAGGTGAGGTGGTCATCCTGCTAGGTAGTCAAACACAAAAAAAATTATGCCCTAATTTTTCAAGTTTTTATTCTATTTTTATCTTTGAAATTCTCTGATTTCAAATAACTGAATTTTTAAGATTCTGGAATAAGTATAAAATAAAATAAAAATTACCGTTTTTTAAGTAGTCTTGAAAACAGATTATCAAAAACTGATAAACGGACAACATTTTTATTTCATTTAAATCCAGATTAATTCCAGAAGAACTCCAAAAAAAAAAAAACTTAAAAATAATCGTTGGGCGCAATTCATTTTTTTGTGCTAGACCACGTAGCAGATGACCACTTCTATCCCCAATATACGTATGTCCATCCATCTGCCGAACACTCTGTATAGGACTTTTACCTGACTAGGCTGACGCTTTGGAGTTACTGTAAGAGACTTAGGCCGGGTTGCACCGACTTACGATCACAGACTGATCAATGTTAAATATGGCGCGGGCAGCTGTCATCCCATAGAAACCTGTCAAACTTTCCATACATTCAAATTTTAACGAACACAGCTTACGATTACAGAAGGTTTGGTGCAACTCAGCCTTAGGCGCCTTCCCGATTTGTCGATGTACGATATGAGAAAACTGTCAGCTGTCAGTCTTTCTCCCTGCCCTTATCTCGCTTATACAGGGTCGGCGCAACATGTTTTCTTCTTCCATCCCTCACGCAATCCGTCCATAGCCTTTGGGCTTTCCAATCGCTCTTCGTCCTTCGACATTCAACCCTAACATTTTTTTATCAATATGACATTCATCCCGCCTGATTAAATGCCCATACCATGCTAACCTACTGCTCCCCATTTTCTCCGTCACGGGTGCCACTCTCAAACTTCCCCTTTAGGTGGGCCGTGTAACTGGAGCAGATATTTAAAAGGACGCTTTCTTAGAGCATCTGGAGTAACTCCTGGTGTCCAAAAAGATTTTTATTTTTTTTGGAGAAATTTTTATCTAAAGTTAACTTAGATCTTGACTCCACGAGATTATAGAGCATTAGTCAATGCAGTGTTTAATTTAGTATCCAATTATGAGTCATAATTGTTTTTGTATTTTTTGTTTTCAAGAATAGCTTTGGATTTTTTTTCAATTTTATTGATTTTTTAAAATAAATTGACATTAATATCACTTCAGGAAAGTAATAATAATACGCGTAGGCAATATTTGAAGAAAAAAAACTTCTATTTCAAATGAGACCACTTGGAAATAATTGCAGGTCCGCTAATTGGTCCACTGTTAAATTTTTTACTCCTGTTACAGGGCCCACCCTGTATATACTCATTTCTAATCCGATCTTTCCTCGTCACTCCACACATCCATCTCAGAATTCTCATCAGTCATCTCAGCTGCGTGCACTCTTCTTTCATCCGTCACTTTCGTTGTCCAACATTCTGATCCATACATTACAACAGGTCTTATGACCGTTTTATACATTTTCCCCGTAAGTTTAAGGGGCATTCGTGGATCATAAGCTGTTCCAGAGACCTGTCGCCAATTCCACGCCATCGCCCCTTTAAAACGGCTTGAAAAATATTTTCTGTTTATTCTTTTTTATTTTGTTTATTTAGGAACCTCTACGGCGTCTCATTTAATTTGAACGATTTCTGTACATCTAATCTATTCTCACTAATGCACAAATCAGAAAGTTTAAGCGAGATAGACAAGTGACATCTGGCAGGTATTCAGTGGGTCTTCATCTGTCAGTGTCTCTGTCTTCGTAACTGAAAATTGTACTGAACTAACGTTGTGCTGTGTTAAGTTTATATGGGATTTAACATCTTGGTTTGCTTTGAAATGGAGACAATTCGTTAACAGCCGAAAATGATCGCACTATCTGTCGAATTCTAATTCATTTTGGTGCGCATTAAGGATTTAACGAGGCAACGATCTGTACTGAAAGTAATGTTCAAAAAACCTTTCCGCCATCCAACCTCAGCTCTCTATGCGCAAGCACATGTCCTATCAGTACGTCAATTGTTCTTTCTTAAAGTCTCTTTACTTACTCATAAATCTCTCAAATCTTTAACATGTTATAGTAATATACTTGAAAAACGCGTATTTGCTTTACCAGTTCCTAGAGTACATTCCACTTTCGGTAAGCGGTTCGGAGGTTATATCAAGGTATCCACTTACAATGCGATCCTAAAACATTGTAACCTTAAGGGATGCACTATAAATGAGGCAAAAAAACTAATTTCTAATTTCCTTCTCTCATTAAATTATGTCGAGACAGAAGCCATTTTGGATATTGTACTTTAGTTTTAGTCTTACTAATATTGAAACTAAACTTGCTAATTTAATTTTAAGTTTCTCTAGTTGTACTTACCTAAAATGTTATTTGTAACGAAATTCCAATATGTAATTTGTATTTGGTTCCCCGCGATACAGGCGAAGCCTAGTGCGGAGACCCCTGGAAATTATTGTAAAAAAAATGTATGCCAATAAACCTTTATTATTATTATTATTATTATTATATTATTAACTATGATATATGAAAAATCGCCTGTAAATCGTCTGTGATGTCGATGTCTCTGAAACAAACGCGCATCGTTCTTCGCTGGCTTGGCCATTAAACAAAACCGCATCGTCTTCGCTGGCCATTATTAAGATCATGTTTAATTTAATTAAACCTAACCTAAGTACAACAATTACGCAGCAATGTAGACGTATAAGGATGCGTGTGATGTCATGGGTAACGCTTAGCCCGCGGGTTACCGTTTTAGACGCCGGTCAAGGCGGCCTGGTGGAACACAACCTATTGTAAACACTGTTATTATAGTTAAGGAAAGATGACACATACTATGCTTTTTAAATAATGTTAGGATTGTATTTGCTAGCCTGTCTATACTGACCGCATGATGGTTTATACTGTCACGTTTTTTTTAATGCACTTCTATGAATTAGCTAGTGGAAATATTGCTAATATAATTTTTGTATGTGCGACTTTAAATTTTAAACATTGAGTACTCGATATTGTTGTTTTTTTCAGCATATATACACTAAATGCTGTCTTTATTGTTTCAATACAGAGTATCTTCTTTTTATAAGTAAAATGTAAATGAAATAAGAATCTATAAAAAACAACACCTAACCTACATGTTACATATTTCGCCTAAATCGATGGCAAGTAACTGACATTTTGCAAAAGACCTTACATTTTCATTTCAAAGTTACTACTAAACTGCTGCACTGCGCCGATTTTGATAAAACATGTCTAAGAACTATCGCTGGAAGTGGAAACCCGTACATACAAAAAGACCCTTTTCAAATCGGTTCACCCTTTTAAGCGCTACGATCCCACAGACAGACACACATATACACATGTTAAACTTATAAATCTTATAATATCCTTTTGCGTTCCTCGTCGGGGGTTAAAAAACCACGAAACTCGAACGATCAGCTCAAGACAGTCTATTATGCTTTTATACACTCAAAGTTAAGATATAGCATCAAACTCTGGGGTAACAGCTACCAATATAATATTAACAGAGCTCTTATTCGTGACGTCATCATAATAAACTATCTTTTTTTTCTGTTTCAAATAAATAAATAATTATCGGGGGACATTTTTTACACAAATCGAACTAGTCCCACAGTAAGCTCAATAAGGCTTGTGTTGTGGGTACTAGACGACGATATATTTAATAGATATATACTTAAATATATAGAAAACATCCAAGTCTCCGGAACAGATGTCTCTGCTCACCACAGAAACAAATGCCCTTACCAGGAATCGAACCCGGGACCTCTAGCTTCAGAGACAATGACACTACCAACTAGGCTAAACAGGCCGACGCCGCGATATTTGTATGTCAGATACTATCGTCAACGATAAGCGTCAACGTAATAAAAATTATAATAAAAGATAATAATAGCTCGAACGTTTTGGTCACCATTTTATCTAAAAAGCGGAGATACTTATTTTAATGTGCTGAATATATTAGAATTAAATATCAGCTGGAACACCAGATAGGTCGTTGTGACTCACGTGTCGAAAACGTGGGTACAACTTGATAGACATATAAGAATCGTTATAAGATTTTTGTTTACTTAAAAAGGAAACCTGTCAAGACCAATGGTCTATATAGATTTCTGATAAGATTGTATTTGCTCAATAAATTTCATAGCATTTATGAAATCAAAATCATGTAATAATAAAACAGAAAAAGAATGTTGCGGGCAATAGCATTTCTCAATCATCAAAAAATATGAAAGAATTGAAAATATTTCAACGAAACAAAATAAACAATTTATCATGGTTTTCTGTATCGATATCACTTTGATCTACACTTGTAGGTTAGTAAATAACATTAAAACATGTGATGTATCAAGATCTCTTTAGATTTTCGAGCAAATTGTACTCGGCAAAAATTTTTTTTTTCATGGCTTTCATGTAATATTAATATCATAGAATATTAAATAAAAAAAGCGGGCCACATTTCTCAATCATGAAAAAAAAAAGATGTTGTGTGAATGAAATTAATAGTTAAAACTTGTTTTTAGTATTTATACCTACTCGTTGAACTTTGATCTACAAGTATTTAGTAAAATAATACTTAAAAAATGTGATGTATATTATTTTGTTTCACGCCATTAAATAAATAAATGGCTTTCAAAGTATAATAAACAAGGAAATAAATAATAGTAATACTGAAGATACAGACGCGTATTTGACAAATTAAATAGGTACAACTATGTAGACATATTCGTAAATCACAAAGTTTCAATATAATCCGACTTCAAGTACGTATGATTTATTAAAGATTTCAGTGTCCACTCATTTATAATATTTCAAAGCGCTCGTGGCCCAGCGGCGCCCGCGTACCGCGTGCGGTATGCGAGGTTAAGCAATGTGGGCGCAGGTCAGTTCTTGGATGGGTGACCGCTTTGAGTGGTTACTTGCAGCCGTTGATCCCGGCTGCTGTGTACGATAGTAGTCGTTAAGCCAAGTTAGAGGCCTTCGGGCGGCTTGAGAACTTCTAGCAGTCAAGTTCCCCACTCACTTGACAAAGGGGGTCGAAGTTGCACTACGTCCGTTGGGAGTACCCACCGTTACTAAAAGTAAAGTGTGGTGCTAAAAGTGCAACAAAAACTGTCAACCGTACTTCGCGAAGACAAAGATTCCCGGTTCGTAAATAAATACCATACGATTAAATTAAATAAATAAATTTAATATTTCAAGCTTATTAATTTATTTTATTTGGAGATCCAACATCTGTGATATTACATTAGACAATAAAGTACATAGGTATATAAAGCCAATTATAGGAACTCACAGGGAGTGATATGATATTAACTAATAGGTTCTAATGTTACTGGTTTTTTTTTGCATGTTTTACACCTTTTTTATAGTTACACCTATAAATAAGTAGATAAAAAAAATTAGTTAAACATTTCTGACTCAAACATTTTTTTGGTTTTGTATACTTCGTCAAAATTTGTCGATTCCCATATTAAACGTCCATTATTGAGTCAATTTTTTTTTTACCTACTTTTTCTAGGCAAAATGTGATACCAATTACCTTAACGGCATTTTTGTTACGTCTTATATATGATAAATTCGCATGTTTCAATAATTGAAAAAATGACACCTCGCCGAGTTTCTTACGCCGGTTCTTCTCGTGGCAGAGGTTTATTTTTCCGAACCGGTGGTAGTTTATTGACGTTCATAGGTGCATGTAATTATGCCTAATTTGAAGAATAAATTACTTTTACTTTAAACCACAAACTTACAAACTATTCATCTTTCCATTTCTCGACAACGCTCTTCTGAAGATGCCTATGTCCGGACAAGTTTGATAAATAGTTAATACGTTTTCGTTTAACACGGCTGAATGTCAAGGTAAACAATTAAAATACCACACCCGGAACAGGGATCCGCCTAAACCAGTAACGAGGCAATTATTGAAGAATACAACAGGCATTAATTATAGAAAGGTGAGCCCTTAAGAGTCCGCAGGATGCTCAGTTCTCCATACAAACGTAGTTTCGCTCTCATTTTAAAACGCCATGCTGGAATAACATGAAACTTTGTATACACAATGGGATCCGGCATATCTAGGTCGGAAATTAGTTTTTGTTGCTTGAAATTATAATGGAATGGAAAGCTATTATTAAGATTTTCATACAAGACGTAAGAAACTCAAAAACTCGCTGTATTTTTTTTTCTTTTACAATTTCTAGCAACAGGAACTAATTTCCGACCTAGATATGACGGCTCCCATTGTGTGTACAAAGTTTCATGTTATTTCAGCACGGCGTTTTAAAATGAGAATGGAACTACGTTTGTATGGAGAATTGAGTTCAACCGAGCGTGCGTTAAGATAATGGTGTTTCATTTACGTTAAAAAACAAATAAAACTAACAGCAAAAAACATACAAAACATCGCGTTGCAATTGGAAACTTGGTAAAGGTACGAGTAAAACCACAACCAATCTTCATCGAAACAAAATGAAAAATATTTTGTTACAATGAAAACATCAAAACACTAGGAAAATTTAACTTTAAAAGTTTACTTCCAGACTTATACCCAGCCCTCTTATTCACAAACCTCACCCGTTTATATATGAAAACTGTCAAATGTCATTTATCATTTTTTTTGCATTTTCCATATAAAAACAGGTGAGGTACGAGGTGAGGTGTGGACGAGTAGATCTGTGAATAACACCCCTAGTAAATAAATAAAAAACCGTAGCTTCACGTTTTGGTCGCGCCCTACAGAGAAAAGAATTCCTTCTTGAAATTAGAAAAGTTGAAAAACCCCCGACATTTTCATTTTAAGCTGAATCGCGTGAAACTCGTATATCGTAGCTCCATATAAACTTCCGCCTCCCATTTCACACCTTCAATATAAAAACAATCTTATGTCCTTTTTTGGGATTTACACTATCCAATCCATACCAAACTTCATCTAAATTGGTTCAAAATCAAAAAAAATATTCTGCAAATAGGCCACAAGGGCACTTTTACAAGTCAACACATGAATTATACAATTAAATAAATTAACAATGATAATTATTATGTTTTCAAAACAGAATTGCAGAACTAAAAAAAAAGTAGACAATAATAATAATGATTTCAAAACTATAGTGGTTCATTGGGTTAAGCGTGAAGAGGTAGCAAACACAGACACTTCCGCATTTATAATATTTAGTATGGATTACTCAGGTAACATAGCTTATGCTGGACTGTCAAATAATCATTTGAAAATTGACATTTCATATTTATTTCAACTTTAGTTGCCTTGCCTTTGTATCTATCTATTATAAATATTTTCGCGAAATCCATCAACTGTCAGAACTGATGAAAATATAATGATACCTATACGGAATCCGATAATAATGACATATCATTATCCGATTGACATATAGCTGACGCAAGAAGTCATCGATGACATTAAAAAATTACAAAAAAATGGTGATTGACAGAAAACGGGTGTTGAAATTACATCAGTTCGGCGCTAGATTTGTAATATCGTTTACAAAGAAACCTTGACTTTACCAAACCTTACTAATCGTAAAACGATTTTTTTATCATCATCATCATCATCATGTCAGCCGAAAGACGTCCACTGCTGGACATAGGCCTAAGGTATAGGTTTTTTTTTTGTGCGTTTTAAATTATTACATATTTAATATTTCACTACTCGTATTAAGTTATCTATATAATCAGGATACAGAATTTTGTCATCATTCGCTTGCTCTTTTGCACACATTTTACCACTCTGGGTGCACGGAAGATCAGCGTCGCGGCGCTCAATCGGCGGCGTGACATATGCTTAGTGGATGCCATTTTTGCTACCATTTTTACTTTAGTCTAGTTTAAGCCCAGCGGCTCGAAAATGACGGGTTTGCTGCTTAAAATCAGTGAGAAAATGCAATTTTGCTGCGGGCGTGAAAACGACTTTTCCAGCTTGAAACCAGTGAGCAAAATGCAATTCTGCTGCGAGCGTGAAAAAAACTAACTTTTTAATTTTGCATATCGTAGGTTAGTTTACGTAACTTTTTTTTTACTTTATTTGGGTAAACAAACAGCCACTACAATGATTACTTAAAATAGGTTTTAAAGAAAATGTTTACAGTTTGAAAATTGAAATTGAAATTGAAATTGAAATTGAAATTGAAAATAATTTATTCATGACAAACACACCGGAAATATTAAACAAATCAATATACTTAAACTATGCTACAAAACAAGCAGTTGGTCATGAAATGGTCCCGCCTCAGCGTAATGCTGACTCGGAAGCCAGCGCTGGTCTTCCGGCGAGACCATTGTGGGCCACGTTCCTGCTGTCCGACGGCCCTACAATCAAACTGAACGCAGCCATTGCGCTTGCCTTGAACAGCGCCCTCTCGCTTGTTTGTGTGGCCCACACCGTTTACCACTGGTTAATAAATTCAAAACTTCATTCTCGCTATCACTATTCCTTTGCGTTATATGTTCTCGCCGCTGCGGTGAAAAGTTGTATGTATCACACGAGAGCAAAGATATTTGCATCTCGTGTCTTTTGAGTGCCTCGCTACGCTCAAGATTCTAATTCTAATTTATAGAATCTTTCGCTTGCTCGGGGCTCAACATCACACTCGCAGCAAAAATCTACTTTGCTCTCTTGTTGAACAAATAACTATTCTTCTTCTTTTCCCAATTATTTGGGGTCGGCGAAGCATGTATTCTTCTTCCATATCATCTCTGTCACGCGTCGCGTCATTTTTTCATTCTCACCCTTCCTATAGGTACATAATTATAGTCTTTTGGAAATGTTATAGATATCGTTAAATACTCTACTTTACACAAAAACTTCCTCTTGGTTTTTTGCTTACACTGGAGGGTGGAGGATCTGTTACCTATAACCTGGAAATGCTTTACAGGTGATAAAGTTGGCGAACTCGTGCTGAGTAAAAGGCGTAAATGAACTAAAATAACAGGGTGAACCTAAACTTTTGGCCGGTACCTACTGTATTTCATTAACAAGTGAGAATTACCAAAAAAGCAAAACGTATAAACCTAGTTTAGGATTTAAGGAATCGATCAAGGCCAGTATTGAATCATTTAATAAAGGGTTTAGGGGTGAAAAATGTTGGCGCCTGAATCACTAATTCTGCGAGTTATCGAGTTATATTGAATAGTATTGAATTATGGAAACATCCTTGTAATTAATAGAGAACCTAATTGTGTATACAAAAATGTATAACTTTGACGTGTAATGTTTGTCCATTGCAAATAAATGAGTATGAGTATATAATATTATGTATGAGTATAATACAATATATCTTTGTTTAAACAGCATGAACTGGTATATTCAAGATTTTGTCACGCGATAAAATATTATTCTACCTAGACCCGAAAACATCGCAGCACATAAATAATAAATAAGTTAATTAAGTACTCAGCCTTCTATAAAACATGTTATGTTTAAAAGTCAATGGTTTAATGAGTAGAATCAATAAAATGATAATCGGACTGATTGGGCTGAATAGCCTTGCCGACAAAATCACTAAACATCAATACAATCAACGTAAGGCCAAATGTCATAATCAGCTGTTCAAAGGTCGCCATTTTTAATGTTTACGTTTCGTTTTAGCAATAGAAGAAAGTAAAGTTAAGTATAAGTTTGTAACATATTTATCTGTCAAACAAATATTGCCTATTTATAAATTAAGTTAAGCTTTAACAAACATGACAACCACTTATACTAAAGAAGGAATAACTGTTGAAACTCGCTTGGAATGTCACTATTTGCGATATGTTTCGGACTAAAATTGGAGTCCTTCATCATATATAGCAAACGTGTGCAAAATAAATCTATGTGACTACATCATTTTCCAATTTTAGGTGTCCTATTTAATTCACAAGAAAAAGGTTGTCTTGCAAAAAGAAATTACGAGTATCCTCTGTCGTTTGTTATTAAAATAAATTAATATTTTCTCTGTAAATATATTCTCTAATTTTATTGTTATCAACACATCAAAACGTGATTAGTTTTAATCTAGTCGCAATGCAGATGTCACTGCTATCACTGACCGGTCATTGGTATTTCCCAAAATAACCACATTGACATTGAATGTCATGTAATTCCAAAAACCAGAATCAAATGTGACATTTCGAACCGGATCGCTAGATTTTATTTACCCATTTTTTAGATATTTTTCGATGCATTTATTGGATTTTTTAAAAATGTTTTTTGACTGTAAATAAAATAATTATTAACTTAAGGCTTCGTTGTGTTGATACAGACATACGCAGGTCCCTCGCTCTTAATACAGCGTATCTTTGGAAGCTCTAACGACCTTGCCCTTAATAAGTATTAAGGGACAACATTGCAAGGTTTTGAAAAATCTTAGTGCAGATTATTAGGTCCACAGAGCTCCCAAAAATAGATACTTGTTTACAGAGTAATCTATATACGTGATTTTCAAGATTATCATCGACAAAAGGGACCGCTGTTTATCGATGATAGTCTGTCATGTCGATGATAATCAATAAGGATGATATTTAATTGCGTTAGTAAAGATTACCTTATTGATCGCCTCAAAAAAGGTATCCTTTTGAGAATGACATATAATTGTCCTATCCCGATTGAAAGAGAACAACATTCAGGCACCAGCAACGTTCTTATGGATGGGAAAATTTTAGTATTTTACTAAGATAAAGTTGTAAATCTTACCTTAGTTTTCGCCTGGAGCACGCTGGCGCCGTTGGTGTTAACAACTCCGTTGTTGCATTGCGCTTTGTGGACGCAAACGTATCCTTGTCCAGCACAGGTCTGCTGGAGCTCCCCACCACTGTGCTGATGGCTCTGCACATTCCCAGTGCCCTGGAAAGCCTCGTCAATGTTCGACTGCGTCTGTTGCTGCTGCTCAAAGTCAAATTCACTAGTCTTCTGCGTATTCTGGATCAGGTTAACGTTGGAGCCAGCAGTCGAGGCGGTGAAGGGGCTAGGTGAGGAGCCAGTGTAGCCAGCGCCGAATTTGGTGCCGAAACCTTGTCCTTGGCCGCTCTGTCCTTGGCCTTGGAATGAGGATTGGCTGGATTGGCTGCTGAAACTGCTCTGGCTGTTGCCTCCGTTGAAGCCTTGAGCGCCAAAACCTGTTCCTTGTCCGGCGTTTCCGCCAGCTGCGTTGAAACCACCCTGAGCGCTGAATCCGGCTTGTCCTGAGTTAGCGCCAAAGCCTTGTCCAGCTCCTTGTCCACTACCAGCACCAAAAGCTCCTCCTCGAGATCCAGATCCAAAGGCGCTTTGGCTGCTTGAACTTGATCCGAAGCTTTGACTACCTTGAGCTCCGAATTGGCCTCCCTGAGCACCAAATTGTCCAGAACCTTGGCTACCTTGTCCGCTAGCACCAAACGCACCAGCACCCTGGCTAGCGCCACCAGCTGCGAAACCAGCCTGGAAGCCTGAACCAGCCGCGTTCTTGTTGTACTGTCCGTTCAAATACGGGTTGTTCTTCAGATCGATTTCACCACCGTTACTGCTGAAGGTCGATGAGGATTCAAAGGAAGATGATTGGTATCCGGAACCAGCGGGCTTCGCGCCGCCTTGCGCGGACGCTCCGAATCCAGCGGCAGATCCACCGACTTTCGAGAACTCTCCATTCAGGAAGGGATTGGCGTTCAGGTCGAAGTTGACGCCGCCACCGGCCCCAGCGCCTCCAGCGTTGCCGTTGCTAGTAAAACTAGAGCTGGACTGGCTAAACTTCTCGAAGCTCGAACCGCCTCCGGCTGCGCCGTTCTTGAACGGTGAGTTCTGGTTCATCCACCAGAAAGGCCCGTCTTTGGGTATACCACCTTCGAACACATTGCCTAAGCTGCCGGCAGCGTGGAAGGTGAATTGGTTGTCGGTATCAGAAGCAGCGGCCGCTTTAAAGGCGTCGACGTTTCCGAATCGTTCGATGACGCGTCCGTCCTTGACTTTAAGGCCGGCGCACCCTTTGTCTGAGGAGCATCCTTCAAACGATGACTGGGAGTGCACTTCAGCGCCAGGCAGTGACTGGATAGCTGCTAGCACCTCATTGGGGCTGTTGAATTTCAAGTTTACACCCCCTTTACAGGTCGTACACCGTTCTTCTCTGACTTGTGCAGTGGATTCTTCTGCCTCGACGATTGGCTCGCTTTTTTGGGGCAGTTCTTTGACCTCTTCAATGTTTTCGGGGTGCGCTTGAGTGGCCAATAAGAGGCACAGCGCCACCACTGTTCGTAGTAGTGGCTTCATGGTTCTGTAACAATGAAAAATGACATTGAGTGGGTGCCAATAAATGAAAAAGGTTTAGGAAAACTTGACAACCGATTTAAATTTTCGATACGCAATGATTTGATAACAAATACAGAGAAAAATTAACCGTGTTCTCTCACAAAATGGTTTTTTTTGGCCGGCGGCCAAGAAGTAATGTACGGAGAATGTATGAAACTAACATTATTGTCCGCTGCTCTAACTTTTGAAATTGCTTACTAAAATCAACTGATAAAGGAAATATTACATAGAGCCAACCGCCACGATTTTGTATATATATTTTTAATTTGTTATGTAAATAGGTTTTTTTCTAAGTTTTTCCGGTTTTTTTATCGTTTTTGTATTTTGTTGTATTTTTTTCGAATTTTTCGAATATTTATGTATTTTTTTTTGTATTTTCGCGATTTTTGTTTTTTGATATTTTTGGACTTTTTAAAAGATTTTTCGTATTTTGTTTGTACTTTTCGTAATTTTTTTGTTTTTCCATGTTTCTTGGTATTTTTTTTGCTTTTACGTGTTTTTTGGTATTTTTTTGTTCATTCGTGTTTTTTTAAATGGTGCTTGTATTTTGTAGCATTTTTCGTGTTTTTATTTAATTTCCGTTATTTGTCGTGATGCTTTGCTATTTTTAGACGTTTTGTATTTTTTAGTTTTTTTTACATTGTAGTTTTTTTATTGTTTTTTTTTCTAACATGTTTGAGAAAAGTACTATACAATCCTCGGCCGAAACAGGGATTGCAGGACTCGTTTCATCCGGCCTCGTCTACGACTCGGCCGTTTATCCCAAACTCGTCCAGCAATCCCTTACTTCACGGCCTCTGCAGTAATGTACTATTTTTGTTTTCAGTTTCAAGTGTAAATCTTTAATGGATCCCCTTGTATGGGACGCTACGTGTGTAGACACGCTTGCTCCAACCTATCTTCCGGGCACCAGAATCAATGCCGGCTCTACTACATCCTCAGCCGAAGACCTCAAACGCCGCAAGTATGCCTTCCTAGGAAGTGGATATTTATTTGAGGCGTTTGGGGTCGAAACACTAAGGACCATTAAGCCTACCTAGTTTATTTAAAATTTTGCTTAATAAATACCATTACATAATACATTTAAAAGACAAAACTTTGAAAACAAAACATGATCTCATGTTTGTTTTAGACATAAATACCAGGTGTCTATTTATTAATATTAGAATTGACACTAATCATGATCAAGTTACTTATGTTTGACCCTACTCGTCTGACCTGGTGACAAGTTTGAAGGTGGTTTATTCATTTTATTATTCTAAAACTTGTTTTACAAAAATATCGAATCTTAGATAAAAGAAATCGATATTCTTTATTATTTAAAATCAATGTTGCTATATATCTTTTAATGATACCATTTCTCACTTTTTATTCTCATTTTGTTTTATTTCCTGGATTTTGTTTAATTTTTTAAATATATTTATTTATCACAAAAAAATTAAAATAACAAGCATTTTTCACTCATCTGCCAAACTGTATGACAGTTTGTTGACAGAAACCATGTATCTACCCTCTACGTATTTCGTATTTTAAATAATGTATTGCTTACTCGATTGGGACGGACAGCTGGCTGCGCCACACGATCGAGCTTGATTGTTTTGGTTTATCTTGTTTGGAATCATGAATTGAATATTCTGACATATGCAACTAGCTCACAGGAATGTAACCTCTGAATTTAGACTGCTCATTACTGTCATTTGATTTGTATTCCCAAAACACTCGCACAGGCAGACTAAATGAAATTTAATTTTCTCAAACATGCAATGAAATATTGATGTTATGTTCCTTATAATAGGCTGCGAAGTATGATGTTTCAGGCGCGGCTAGGACAAGAGGTCGTTAATGCAATTTCATACAAATGTTGCAGGCCTAGGCCGGCAAAGTCCTCTTTTTTAATTTCCATTCCACATAAATTTGTGGCACAGGCATCATGACATTCTGCCACTATGCGTATTAAAAATAAAACTTTGATTATTTTGTTGTTTATTTCATTGCATGTTTGAGAAAAGCACTATACATACCTCGGCGGGAAATATGGGGTTGCCCGCCTGAGACCTATCCGACCTCGCTCCGCTCGGCCGTCTATATGTCTTCGGCCGGCAACCCCTTTCGTCCCGGCCTCTGTAGTAATGTACTATTTTAGTGCCGGTTCTAGCAATTCTATAGGTTTAAAGATGGAGGAAATATATTTCCAGAGTGCCTCTAGGAGGCTATCGTCCACAACACAGTTGAACCCCCAGAGTAAGGATTGCTATAGAGATCCTATACAAGTTTCACCAAAAGGGGGACAGAAAAGCTCTTATGTAGCTAAATTGAGAACGTATCTTAAACGTCTGGCGGGTTACCATAAGCAGCCTCTTCAATTTGGCCGGGTAATCGTTTATTTGCCTCAAACTATTTGACATGACGTTTAGATGACATTGAGGCAAATAAAGAAAAGCGGAACTATGACAAGCACAACAAATTATATATCCCTCTCTGTCGCTCTTATTCAATTTAGTATATGACCATCTCGCTGGGTAGCGGTATTATTATTTGACGTCTACTCTGGTACTCTGAGGTTGAACCCATCGCATTCGACGCGGTCGATTCAAAATTGAAACGTACAGGGGGTCTACACCGAAATTCGAAATCCGAACTTCGTATGGTGCCTCCCCTTTCACTCATATAGTGTATGACCGGAGAGTGAAAGGGACGGCACCATACGAAGTTCGGATTTTGAATTTCGGAGTAGACCCCCAGAGCGGGCGCGGGGTGGTGCGGGGCAGTGGCGGTTTTGCATTTTTGATCTTCCCGAAACTGTCTACTGTCATTACTGCTTCATATGTCACACACGCCGCCTCCGCTCTACCGCGCTACCGAATACCGCGCGGTTTTTTGGTGCGACGTGCCGCGGACCGCGTTCGCTTTACCGCAAACCGCCTCCGCTCCGCAACGACACTGCGCCGCGCTCTGTGTGCTTTAAGCTTTAGTTCACTCACGAGATAAAGGGTGTAAAATATATAATGCTTTATCGTTTATTGAGT
The DNA here is from genome assembly GCA_905163555.1 of Notocelia uddmanniana. Lineage (NCBI taxonomy): Eukaryota > Metazoa > Arthropoda > Insecta > Lepidoptera > Tortricidae > Notocelia > Notocelia uddmanniana. Next base: position 11,292,062 of record LR991079.1, on the reverse strand, counting down.
AGAACACAACAAATAAAAATTGGATTCCAAGAATAGTTAAGGGTCCCCTGCACGCTCGACTGAACTTGATTCTCCATACAAACGCAGTTTCGGTCTCGTTTTAAAAAAAAACCGGCCAAGTGCGAGTCGGACTCGCGCACGAAGAAAAAAAAAAAAAAAAACGCCAAACTCTGTTGTATGGAAGCCCCCCTTAATTATTATTATGCAAATTTCAACTGTCTAGCTATTACGGTTCTTGAGATCTAGCTAGGCGAGTGGTAGCCATGAAAAAGGGCTAAAATATCACTTTTTTTGTATGGAAGCCCCCCTTAATTATTATTATTATTATTTTGTTTTTAGTATATGTTGTTATAGCGGCAACAGAAATACACAATCTGTGAAAATTTCAACTGTCTAGCTATTATGGTTCTTGAGATACAGCCTGGTGACAGACGGACGGACAACGAAGTCTTAGTAATAGGGTCCCGTTTTTACCCTTTGGGGACGGAATCCTAAAAACTCCTTGCTGAAATAAAATGAAAGTTTTTATACACAATAGGATCCATCATATCTAGGTTGGAAATTAGTTTCTGTTGGTAGAAATTGCAATAGAAACAAAATACAGCTAGTTTTTGAGTATTTTACGTCTTGTATGAAAACCTTAATAATCGCTGTATTTTTTCTCCATTATGATTTTAAGCAACAGAAACTTATTTCCGGCCTAGATATGCCGGATCCCATTGTGTATACAAAGTTTCATGTTATTCTAGCATGCCGTTTTAAAATGAGAGCGAAACTACGTTTGTATGGAGAACCGAGCTTCCTGTGGACTCTTAACATGTCAAAAAGGGAGTAAAAAGTTTGACATATTGTCAATATTGGGCCGGTTTATCATGCTAAACTTTAATTGATTTTTAGGGTTCGGTACCCGGTGTAAAACGGGAGCCTGTTACTAAGACGGTCCGTCTGTCATCAGGCTGTATCTCATAAACCGCTATAGACAGTTGAAATTTTTACACATGATTTATTTCTGTTGCCCCTATAACTAAAAATACTAAAAATAAAATATTTAAGGGAGCTCCAATACAAAAAAAAGTTTTAAAAAGTTGCTCGCTGCCTTCATTAGGCGCTGGGTCTAAATGTATGGGATAACTAAAATCCGACTCGCACTACACAATTCTACTTGATATTATTTAACATTATTATTAAAGTTAAAAAAGACTATTATTAAAATTAAAATAAAAAAAGTTATAGTGTTCAATGTTGTATAGATATGAATAGTACCATCGTGCGCGAGTCCGACTCGCACTTGGCCGGTTTATTTACTTTTTATAATTGTAACTGAAACTAATTAATACTCAGGTAGCAACATCTTTTTTGTATAAAAAAAACCTGTGCTATAAACGTCATTTTAACGATTTTTTGAAGCAATTTATGCCTGATTGGAAGTATAATATATTTGAATATATTGTTATTGAACAGAACATCGGTGACGCAAGTTATGGAAGCATCTTTATGTCATTAAAATATATAAATAATATTATATTGGCAATTAATTGGCGAATTATATTCATTAACGTACAAAGGCCACATTTGAAAATTAACAAATTTAGTTCCGGCAAATATATGCTATTAGTTGCACAGAAACATGCAAAAAAAAACAACACATTCCTTAAAACATTAAAAGACTCATCAGAGCTCTTAATCCTACTTGTAATTTGTAATGCGGTTTTATCAGAATGTTTTTAAATATCGGCAATATTTTAGGCAATATTTCTGCAATCATCAGTGCCTGATGAATTCACCTAAAGTATAAAGAATAGTAAAAAGTAGTTATTCAAAATTAAAGTTACTTTTCTCGGTTGATAGTTGTCGGTTCAGAAAACTAGGTATACATGACAATTAATACGTTTTGCAAAAGACAGCAATTTATGCTATTATTGTGTACATATGTATGTTATATTTTATTTGAGTACTTATGTGTAATATGTATCATCTTTACTCAAATTTCTGCACTAAATACTACTCAGTTTTATATTTCATTTCCCCATTACCCAAAGGTTGTCTGGAAGAGATCGGTCTCTAGCGATAAGACCACCTGTTGTTTAACCTCTTTCTCCCTGTGTGTATGTATCTTTGTTTATTCTTTTTCATATGGCATTTTATTATTTGAGGCGTGCAATAAAGAGTATTTATTTGTATTGTATTTTATGTTCAAAATTATTTATAATTGATTACAATCCTAATCCCAAGAACACACATTATGTCAAATTTCGACATGTATTTATGCATTTCCATTAAAAAATAATTAATTACAAGGAAGTCAAAGGTGGATTTAAACCTTGACATTACATCCCTTTGTAAATACCGCAAATAACAGGAACTATCTAAATAGACAGACACACATACAACTGTCAGCTAAGCAAAAAAATACTTTATTTAAAAGCCTAAAAGGCCAATTTTACAAAGCGAACTAGAAGTCAACTTCTTTTTAGGCAATATTACCATCGCTGTTTTGCTGTTGCTATATCATTATTTAAAGCAATCATAGTTTTTAATGCTATAGATTTAAAGATGAATCTCATTTTTTGGACGGCAAAATAAAGATGGTAGATTAATATTAATATATTCGGCCGTGAACTATTAGAGATGAGATATTTGACTCGTATTTGGTTTGTCATGTCCGAAGGTGTGATAAATAATTAATATAGATATATAGATAAAATCTATTAGAATATAATAATCGGAAACGTTCATTAAAGACTGAGCACTTTGAACCGTTGAAAGGTCATATTTAATTGTTTCATAAATCACATTCAAAAACATAATAAATGATATATCGAGAGAGTATAACTCCATTATAATTTTATTCTATAATTGTCAATACCATGACGGCAGCAAATAAGCATTCAACGGACTAGTAGCAGACACCGCAGCCAACGGACCTATAATCTGAGAACTCTTAATAAGTGGTGAACGGTGTTGGTCACACATATTGTAAACCTTTATTTTAAGAAATCTATCTAAGCTTTTTTGTAGTGACTGTTTGTTTACCTAAATAAATTAAAAAAAAAAAACTCGTTGTGTTGAAAGCTAGAAATAATATAAGTCCCTCAGTTTGAACACAGGAATTCAATCAATCAGCACAATGCTCGGGAGCTTTTAAGACGTTACTAACCACCAGGAATAGTGTTGATATTATGGTTGCGGTCTTTTGTAAGGTAGAGTTTTTCCCCGGTTGGGCTGCACATATATTTTCTAATAAATAATTAATTTTAAACGTTTCACAATGACTTGGACAAATTGTTTACTTTTTCGAAGGTCAGTACGTATAAATAGTTAGCACATCAGTGCTATGCTAAAAATAACTAGTCATTATTAAATTGTCTATACACACTTTTTGAAGAAAACATGCTACGCTATTAGATTTTTAGAGAGTGAAATGTCCTCATTCGCTGAATTTAGTTTTGTATATAATCAGTATTTACTTTCCCGGTAATGTGAGAGTTATTTTTTAATTCCTGTTCATAATATATTTTATTTAATGGAATGTTCATAGAACCTATCCTGGTTAGCTCCTATCTAGTAATTAGTTCTCAGATTCCCACCACACCAAAAATTTTGAGTCATTTGAAATATTTTTATATTTAAAATCAAGATGATAAAATCTAATATAAGAAAATATGTACCAAATAATATTAATCCGAAAATCGACCGAATTAATAGTTCTCACTAGACTTAAAATATCTAACTAGGTTTTCTAGGATACGTAAAGTTACATAGGAAATGTTGCTGCAATTGACGACTACGAAAGGTACTAACTAACAAAGGGTTTCCATCCTAAATTCACAATTACCAGAATTGACTCACGCATGTCAAAATGTCAAATGTCACACGTATGAAATGTCAGAGTCACACAAATATCTTAATCAAACACATGTGAGGTTACAATGACTCGAAACGGCGCGCCTACGCAAAGTTATGTCACTTTCGCGTAGTGATGCCGAATATCGGTTACTTGTGCTAACACTTGTAGTACTTCGATGAAGTAACGATCAATGAAAAATCGAATTATGGCAATATTTCCAAGCTCAAAGAATTATACAATATCTTTTCGGCAATATTAACAAAAAAAAATATTTTTATGATAATGACTTGTTATTTTTATCGTATAAATAAAATCTTTTGAGAAGATTATAAAGTTTTAACACATAAATAAAAAAAAAACAGTAAATTTCATGTCATGCTGTAAATATAAGGTTGGTAATACACTCGTTGCACCTCTAGACTCGCATACGTCCATAGGCCACAGTGTCTTATCATCAAACACGACAGCACGACATATCCGCCATTACATTAAAAAAGTGAAAGTCACTACTCTAGATAAAAAAAAAGATTTGGAATTTAAAATATAATTGTCATTTTTAAAGTAAGTCCTCTCGATATATCTATTACTATATGATTTCTTTGATGCCAACTAGTAAATCATACATTCATGTTTTTATGAAAGACCGATTTTGTATTAATTACATTTTCTTATTAAGGATCACCAACAGTGGCAACAACAATCATTAGCACTAAATACAATACGCATAAGGATTACATCTCATTGCGCCACCATAGGACACGAGGTTACATGTATTACATAATGTTTTAATGTTTCTAAAGTCTCATTAAGAATTTGACTCTGAACTCGCGCATCCCTAGCAAAGCATCTCTACGGCCTCGAGTCGAGCCCACACACTGCCTATTTTAGGCGGCCTAGCGTGTTAGCCTAATCACTATACTTAGCATAGCCTTGTTGAGATTGGCATTAGAAATTTGCACAGTATAATAGGATGTAGGTAGACAATAGACCTTATCCTCGGTGATGGGTAAGTACTACGTACATGTAAAGGACAGAACGATCTGTTAAGGTAGATTTATGGCATATAGCAGGAGATGGATATCGTTACAATGGTTTCTTGTGTGTTTGTTTATTCGTTTAAGAACCACATACATAGTTACCGTACCAGTACCCAAACTAGATTTTTTTGTTAGTCATAAAGCTTGTCAAAAGTCAAAAGTCAAAAGTCAAAATATTCTTTATTCAAATAGGCCTAGCAACAAGCACTTTCGAATCGTCAGTTATAACATGTATTAACATATATATTAATTAATTATTTAGAGCAATTTATTGATGCTATTATTATTCTTTAAAATTATTTTGTAGTAAAATTCACAATAGGATCGTCAAAACATAAATAATAATAATAATAAAAAAATATATAAAAAATAGAAATCTAGACAGTTTCTAGAATAAAATCAAAATAAAAAAAAAGATCATATTAATATTTAATGCCATAATGATTAATTCATTAATATTTCAGTCACAATTAATCCCACGGTGTTTTATCATTCATGTAGTCATGTGTGCTATAATATGCTTTCGATATGAGTTGACGCTTTACATAATTTTTAAATTTATTAATAGATAATTCAGTTACGTTTCTTGGAAGCTTATTATAAAACTTCACACCATTACCCATGAATGATTTTCTAATTTTCTGGAGGCGAGTGGTGGGCACCGCGAGTTTGTGTTTATTTCGAGTATTAATATTATGTATGTCACAGTTCTTCCTGAAATTTACAATGTTTTTATGTACATACACAATATTATCATAGATGTATTGACAATGCAATGTCATTACATTAATGTTCTTGAACTTATCTCTAAGTGAGTCTCTATGGTTCATTTTATATATTGCTCGAATAGCCCTCTTCTGCAGAACAAAAATGGTATTAATATCTGAAGCACTGCCCCACAGTAAAATACCATACGACATAATACTGTGGAAGTAACTAAAATATACTAATCGAGCTGTCTTCACGTCTGTCAGTTGGCGGATCTTGCTCACGGCAAAAGCTGCAGAACTCAGTCTATTCGAGAGATTAGCAATATGGGGACCCCATTGGAGTTTGGAATCTAATGTTAATCCAAGAAAAACTGTACTATCCACTAGTTCCAATTCCTCATCTTTCACAATGACACTTGTTTGATTGTGCTTAACGTTAGTCGTGACAAACTTGATACATTTGGTCTTTTTCTCATTTAACAATAAATTGTTGACATTGAACCAATTAACTACTTTAGCAATAGCATTGTTTATATCATTATTAGCTTGTTGCTGTTGTTTACTTGAACTTAATGTTAGATTTAGATACTTAGATAATAAAATTATAGCGCTAATGCTCAAGGTCATTTTTAATAACAAGGTTTATTTAATAATGTCAACAAGTTGTATAATCTTTTGACCGATCATGCCTCCGTAACCTTCCATGACCGGGCTTTATTAACCTAAGTTCAGAAGTGGAATCAAATCTGACATCTGACATTTTCTCCATTTGGTGCTAATCACGGATAACGAACTGACAAGTCATCTGGTGAATAGATACCGATATGGCTCTTTCAATACGACGTTGGTGGCACAGTTACGCTTGCAATACCTACCCGTACCTAAAAACATTCCACGTCGGTTGCAAACAAGCGTTCAATCTGCCTCATGGTAAGTAAACACCATAGCCAGACATGGGAGTCTCACATGGCCTTTGCCAACCCTTTGAAAATATACCCATCTCCATGAGAGAGACATATATATATAAAAACCTATATTGTACTAATGAAACTGTACCGTACGCGACCATTTAGGTTCTAGAGTGAGATGATTGCCCTGCTGATGGCCAGCGGTGTGGTGGTAGAAAGTAACCGAGGGCATCATGTCCATTTCACGAAACGTACTCATCTCAGCATGCTGGTTTTACCAGATGTATTCTATCGATATGATCACCTCATGGCAGGGTTATGGAATGGCACCACAAAAAATTGACAAGTATAGCCAAGTGTGAATTATGTAAGGTAGTTGACACTGAGCGCATACTTGATACTTTCAATCTTATGTCATATTAATAGAGGTCAACAATGGAAGCTATTCAGTATTAAGTTATCATTGTCAATCATTGGGCTGTTTATCTTAGTAATCAGTTAATTTCATTTAAACTTCTTTAGACCTAACTAGGTTTTATTGTTTTTGCATCGGCATATTTATTTCGATACCTTTCAAGACTTAATTTAAAGTATTATATGAAATATAGAATATAAAGCTTTATAAGCTTTAATGTGAGTGCAAAATCTTCTACCGATCATATTTAAATATGAAATCCTCTAATGATCATATTAAATTTAATATTAAATGAATATGAGTGAAAAAGCTTCTTTGTGGTCAATTGAATGTGGACCGAATTATGATAAAACGAATATGTGAGTGTTTCAAATACGGCCAAACTTCACACCAAACAAACTATAAAAATAATTCAAATGTTCCCTGTATTTTTGCATCTAGATCGTCAACACAATAAAGATTTAAATAAATTTTATTACTTAAGACGGGCCATTTTATTACTTTTAGTAAACACATCGCAGCAGACAGGTAAAATCGTAGCGAGATCTAATAGGACTATTAAACTTAGTCACCGCACAAATAACAATGTCTTTTAAAAAAAAACCTACCGAATTGTAATCATCACGTACAGTAAAGTTATCAGCCGGGTAGTAATTAATGTATTTGAAGATTAATAATAGTTTGAGGTACCTAATTTTCCTTAATTAATAAAGTCGCCAGAGATATATTGCCAAAAAACGAGTATAAATATCAATAATCTGTATTTTTCATGATTATAAATAAGATTAAATATTTCCAAATGTCAAACTGTCATCGGAAGATTTTTTAGTTAATTCATAAAATTGACAGGGAAATATTGCCAAAAAAATCTGTATTTTTTTTTATGATGTAAAATTACTATAAATATTGCCTATGTTGAACTGTCAACGGAAGATTTATCATGTGGTTTTCTTATTTATGGTTACAACATAAGCTTTGCTGACCCTCGGATTAGGTGATATATTATTTTTCCAATTAGTTGCTTATGAAACATAAATAAATGGCAAATTATTGCATATTTTAGACTTTTTATCAACATGTAAAACTATTGTAGGTTTTTAAAAATAGTTCATTTACTTTTTATACCATTAATAAATATAAATATATTCGGGGAAATCTTACACAAATCGACCTAGTCCCAGACTAAGCAAAGCTTGTACTATGGGTACTAGACGACGATATACATACTATTATAGATAAATACATACTTAAATACATAGTAATGATACTAATGATTCTCTAAGAGAGTAGTAGCTGCGAACTGCATGTCTGTCTTGCTGTCCACACAGCGAATACTCAAATCAACAAAAGGTAACTTATTTTCTCCTAAGTCGCAATCGTACATACATAGGCCAATATGGTGTCCGCTCAATCTCAATCCGGACACCTGCCAATATCATATCCGTACAGTTTATAACCTCAAAGTGACTTTTAGGTTATAAACTGTATGGAAATGAGCAGTGTCAGGATTGACTTCTTAACCGCCGACTACTATAGAACTTAAATGGTCCCGTAAAATACGGTTTCATAGAAATTTCCTTCCTTGAACGCTCCGGTTGTGGAACGAACTTCCTACCGAGGTATTCCCTAGGGACAGTATGGGCACAGATCAAAGAATACTGTATGCGACTTTTCAAAAAAGAAGTGCATCCATTTTTATAGTGTCGGAAGGGAATATGTGACGCCCCTGGCGACTATAGTCTACGGTGACTGCACGCTTATTTTCACCGACGTGTTGTAAAAAACTAGTGCAAAGATGGCTTCCAAGAATTCACACAGCCAACTAATAGATTCACACTTCTGTTTGTCCGCATCGTCATGGACCCGGATTCACAATTATTGTAAATTTATTCACCGCATAATAGCCGAATGGGTTTCGGCAGACAAGTCAGCTCTTATTTAAAGATAAATGCGTCGAGTTGGATTTTCCACCGACATTGTGTTAGACCGATGGTGTAAAAATAACGGGCATACGCTCTGCTTAATGAAGAGGAAATCTTTATCACTTGCAATTTTGGTTTTATTAAATTAGGGTACATCCTGACATGTTAACAGGTGGTATTTTCTACTTTCCTGACGTCAATTTAACCGTCACGTCGCCTAGAGTTCCTTAACTATGGGTATAGTCAGTATTACATTTGTGCAGTAGTTTTACCGATACAGTACTGGATCCACGCATTTCGGAATCAGAAAGCAGAGCCAATCAGGAAACACTCATCAAAAGTAGAGAATCTGGATTTGTATTGTAAAAATCCTAATCTAAAATGAACAAAACTATAAGTAATATAACTACTAAGGCCTGCATCGTAAAGATTTTTTTTACATGAACACATTGCAATTAAAAAGTTGTGACGTAATACGATTTACTGCCGTATTACGTCACAAACTATACCTGTACTTATCTGTTTATATACAATTAAACCAACCCTTATCCGACGATTGATATTTAAAGAAAATGTGTTTAATCATAAGTGTGTCCGATAGACACAATAGTAATAAGAAAAGGCATTATTTCTTTGCGAAGTTTGAAACTGGTGTTTTCTATTCTATTAGATAGTAGAACTAGTTAAACTCTGATACAACAAGTTCAAAATATAGTAAATTGGTAAAAAGAAAAATATAGTACCATATTCAGGCCCAGAACTAGTGATCGAAGCATTATTGTAATATAAAAAAATGGATATATGGGATGGGAAATGGTACTGTATTCATAAAAATTAAAAACTTGTTAAAAATCGAGGTTATCGAAGTATGCAAGCCCGCCCTTGTAAACTACATTCATCCTATGTTATGAAATTTTTAAAAGATTAGGATTATAAGAGCTTTGTTTGTTTACTATAATCTTTAAACAAAAAAACATGGCGATAGCATGTTACTTTAGCTCCACCTAATGCTTGCAAAATCGTCCAAGAAAAAAGTTCACATCTTTTCATTTCATTTCTCAAATGTAAGTAATATTTATAGCTCAATCCAGACAGTACGTCGTTTTTTAAATGGGTAACTAAAACTTAAAAAAAAAAACATGAATATAAACAATCAAATTGTTATCAAACATATTTTTTAAAATACTTTACGGTATAGGCTTTGCATGCTAACGAACAATAACAAATAAGTAACAATATGCAGAAATAAAATAAATTATTTAGAACACGTTTTAGTGTGTTATTCGAATGAAAAACACGGAAGTTTAGAGTCACTTAATGCATAGTATCATTGTTATTGGTCTAAAACAATAACAATGACACATGCATTACCTAACTAACAACACTGACTCTTGAGTCTCAGTTAATTTCGAAAAACGCAAAAATGCATGTCTATCTCATATATTAAGGTTCCAAGTTTTAAATAAAATGTCTAAATAATATTATGCATATTTAGTAACATACAGACACAGTTTCGCATTTATAAGTGTGGATGGATGTAAGTTATTAGTTTGAAAGCCCACACAAATGTTATGACCCGAGCCCTTAATCTTATTTCACGATTATACAATCAAGGTCACAAAAACATATTGTATAACCGATAACACTAACAAATTGCATTGACAATATTTGACAGCGTGATTAAGTACCGGACACATGCAATCAGTTTTACATAATAATGAAAGTGATAGCCGATTTGAACATATTAATTCGGTTTTATAATGACAGCTTTTGGCTGTTAGCTATACACATCTGTGTTAGTGTGGTATGGGAAATATTGCCAGTTTTATTTTAATTTGTTAAAAAACGGTGAATATCTTCATGCAAATAATAAAAAAAACTTCAAATTTACTTCGAGTGTTGGATTATAATTCATAATCAGAAGTCGAAATTAGTATAACTTACGAAATTATGACATGGAATGTGAGATAGGTAAAGTCAGTAACAGAAAAAAGTAGGAAGAAGAAAGTACGAGTGAGTACATACCTGAGCAGAATTACAATACATTATTTCTTAGAATATTCTAATAAATCAATTGATATTCGTTTGTATGTATGGCTGAAGTGAAGAAGATGAGGGCATTTATTTAGTACACACAAAAAATTGGAGAATGCTATACATCGCAATAGTAGGTATTGTTTAAATTTAGTGCGTAACGAAAGTATCAGCTAAATTATGCGAAGTTTCCAAATAAACATAATCGTAGCTTGCTTGGAAAATCGTAACTAAACTTATCTCTTTTCAAAGAGTGGTCACAGCGGGGAAGTGCCTCCACCTCATAAAAAACCGCAGCCATAATAACACCACTAGTTCCTCTTTATGTTGTATTCCTGATAGTAAGGTGCCAGAGCTCCCGAGGATATGCTGTGTTGAGAGTGAGACCTACATGCATATGCCTATCTTTAGCTGTCAACATGAATGCTCAAGTCTAAAGGCTGCGTTGGCTGCCTACGGTAGTAAGCACGCCTGTCTGTTGAATCAGGGCGTAAGTGAATAGGCATCTTCTGGGTGAGCTCGCTTCATCGTCGGCCTCATCTTTGCCCCCTGGCTAGATGCTGGCCAAGAGCAATCCCATTTTTAATAAAAAAAAAAGTTTACTACTACCGTCATTGTATAAAAATGAAGCCTTAAGTAGTCTCTATCTCCTTAAGGTGTAGTCGTTAAGAAAATATCACGGGACGGCCGACACACTTTGAAGATTCGCCTTTCGAAACTCTTGCGCAACCAAAGGCGAACCGGGTCCGGTCATCTTAAAAACGAGTTTCACGAATTCCAAAGGTAGCTAGGATACAAATATGTTACTCGATTTTCATAATTCCTTGAGAATTTTTAAGTAGTCTTATCATGTTGTACTAGTTGAAACTTTTACAAAAATATTAAGTATCCCAGATTTTTTTTCCGAAGAAAAATCACTCTTAGTAGCTGTGTTACGAATTGATATCATATTAATTAAAACTCTTTTGAAGCAATGCCGTTTGCAATTTATATTAGGTTTCTTAAAAATATATACAAAAAAAATCATACTACCGAATTGAGAACCTCTGCTTTTTTGTGAAGTCGGTTAATAAAATTAATCTGGTATACCTAAATATAAATATGCCTGCCAACAGTCCGATCGTTCCATTGTGATACATTTATTAAGTGTAATTATTAAGGTTATAAATATATATTTTAATTGACACAAAAAACGCAAACAAAAAGTCAATTATCCAATGATTACATACTACCTATGACGCGATCGGCTAAAATCCATATTTTTAGAAACTAGTCGGCATATTTTTTGCATTTTTTTGACCTTCGGTAGCTAAGTAATTCGTGTTTGAATGAAGTAATCATTGAATACTTATGTAAATACACGCTTTTTGTCAGTATTGATGATTAATTATACGCTAAACCTTTGTTTCTAATGTGAGAATTATATATTTCCGGTATTTTCGTTTGCTATCTTTTGAATAACACAAATTTTCTCGTAAATAACAAAGATTTTTTAAGGTTTCCTAAGTTTTTATCAGGACTTTATTAAACAATATTTGCTTACATAAAATTATTCTTCGCACAATTTGTTCCAATTTATAATCATGACCGAACACACATATAGTAAGATTTTTAGAGGCTTATAAACACGCATAGGAACTTATTAGATATTAATTAAATCAGTAAACAAACTAAGGATTCGTCGTTGACAACATATACAACAGAAGCCAGTTTTAGCTAAATTATTTGAAGACCAGTTTTTTTAAATCTAATATTAGTTATGCGTCACTTAGAAAAACATCCGAGTTTTAAACATAGTCTAGCAATTACATATATTTATGTAAATTATTATGAGGTAAACTTGAACAGTGGCAAATATTCCAGACTTATAATATTGTGCAACAAATATACAAAATGCGGAAATATTGCCTAAATTTTTTCTACATTCTTATACACTGAAAAGGATATTTTTTAAATATAAAACTAGATTCTGCTCACAATGGTAAATTTTAGCTTCTTAATCCAGGGTTAAGATTGATTACAAAATTTATATTAAAGGGCAACTTAGAACAAAAAGTTTAATTTTAACTTTAAGGTTTTGGTAAATTTCTTATATGATTAGATCGTGCTGTAGCTCAATTGTGCCTTTTTCAATACCTATTTATGGGCTTTATTTGAACGACACGCCTAAAGTATGCATACAAAAATCAGTCAAGTTACTTTAGTTTTTAATAATAGCTGTTTCCAGTCGGTAATTGCTGTATTTACTAAACCTCATTTAATCATAAAATAAGTATGCGCGACCACTTGACAAGGAAGTCTTATTTATTAAAAATAAACTAAACCTATTGAGCATGTCAATTTAAAATTATAAAGTTCAATCATCAACGAAAAATTTTTGCATATTTTTTATGTTATACTTAAATTGGTTTATGTCAAAATTTACCATTTATTATTATAAAAAATAAACATGAAGGATGTATTATTCAATAATATTATGGATTTAAATTATTTATTAGTCATAAAGAATAGTTTTTTTTTAATATGAATGGTCTACTTTATTATACAGAATGTAATATTTTCGAGAGTAGAACTTGCATTTATTTATCTTTCAAGCTATACATATACTAGCTGTGACACCTGTAAATTTAATTTATATTGCCTGCCCTATGTTAATCGTACGTTTTTTTATTTATATGCAATATTAACGTATAAATTACGATAGCATTATAAAAGTTTACTAATAACAAGCGATTCACAGGGCCAATGTACAAAAACCTGTTTTATAGCATTTCGTAATTCGTCTGACATATAGAAGATATTATATCTCAGTAATTAATATTTCCAGCTACTGCATAATCAGATAGCAGTTAATTGGCGATATAAATGATTATATACACAACATGATATTATATACCAAAATATATGTATATCTTTTATAGTACCGGTAATACGACCGTTTTAAGTGGTCTCACAAGTTTCAAATGTTTTGAACTCAAATCGTGACAAAAGTATTGATAATTGCAATAAACTGTATATAGGGTACGCTGCTATTATTTAAGTTTTAGATAGTAACGGAGCCATTTTTTGCTTGTATTGTGTGTACTAGAATTAAAGTGGAATGTAGTTCAGCTTGTCATTTCTGAATAGTGATGTATGTATGTAAAACTATTTATAAGTGTAAAAACGAAAAATACTTTTTAATAAATAATAATACGCCGCAATGTATGAAATGACAAGATATATATAAATTCACACACAAAACAGCCTAATTATATAAGAGTTTTAGGGTTCCGTAGTAAACAAGGAACCCTTCTCGTTCCGGCATGTCCGTCCGTCCGTCTGTCCGCGGCTTAGCTCAGTAACCGTTACTACTAGAAAGCTGTAATTTGACATGAGTATACATATCAATAACGCCGACAAAACAGAATAATATCTTGCTACTGGGTATGTGAGAAAATGCAGGGTAGTAGTATAATATTGTAGTTATATTTTTATTAATTCTACGTCGGTGGCAAACAAGCGTACGGCCCGCCTGATGGTAAGCGGTCACCGCAGCCTATGGACGCCTGCAACTCCAGGGGTGTCACATGCGCATTCCCGAGCCTTTAAAAAATCCTGTCTTGAAGAATCCCATACTGTGGTTACTCGGGAAAACCTCGGCAGGGAGCTCATTCCACAACCGGAGCGTCCGAGAGAGGAAGTTCTTCAAGTTATAAGGAATTGTAGGGAAACTATAACAGCCAAGCAGAATATTTTAGTTAACGAGTAATATCCGAAATTAATAAATGTACTTGGAAGCAAACTTTCGTACAATGTCTATTGATTACTTGGATAACGTTATTATTTGTGTCAAAAACATAATATAATAAAAGTTTGTTAACTTTTAAGTCCGCATAATGTATCAGGTGGATGACTACGGAACCTTACTTTGTGTGGGGTCCGACACGTAGTTGGCAAGTTTTTTCTGATTTCAGGATTCGTTGTAACACCGTGTTATGTTACCACAAATAATCTGATAATGAAACGATAAATAGACATCTTGGATGATCAGGCACGTATAGTAAGTATATTTATATTACATGCTATTTGACGAGTATGTTTGCTATGACATACTAAGTACATAATTAGGTACGTAGATCTACAGTGTAATATGTCTGTATTAAATGGTAGACTTAAGTATGGAAACCATTTACTAATCGTGAAATTTCATGTAAAATAATTATAATTGAAGTTATTATAATTATAGCTGTTAAAATCTTGCATGTCTTATCTCGATATGGTGTGCTTTTCGTATGTGTGTGGAAAGTTGCGAAAATAAGTTTTTACATCAAAACGGATCATTGTTTCAAAAAAGTTAACACAGAAATTTAGAATAATAAATTTTGATTCTTCCCCTAACGAGCGGTAAAAATATAACTTATTGGTATATATAGTTCACGAGCAGGAACGAGATGTAAAATAGAAAACAGCCTCATTTGAATTTTTTTTTTACTTAGGAGCTTCAAATCACCGTTTTAAAAGACCGGGCAGAGGATACGTTTAAAGTTAATGACATTATTCATCAGACACCCAAAAAATTATAAATTTTTTAGAACTTTTGCTCGCTTATTAAGGATGATTCATAGTAGGCCGTTCTGTGTCCGGGCCGGCCCGTTTTCTTCTAGAGAAATACGCTGGCCGTTGCGTTCGCTGTCATAGAAAACGGGCCGGCCCGGACACGGAACGGTCTACTGTGAATCATCCCTTATTGTAGTATAGAGCCATAGGACTTAAAAAACCAGCGTTTTACCATACCGGGCCCAGGATAATCCTTTTTAGTACAAGACCTAAGTCGACCCTGCGCCTAGGTCTTGTACTAAAAAGTATTTTTTGCATAAATGCTACATCTATCCACCATCACACACTTGTTTAAATACCCGTACACAATCAACACGTCTTTTTCTAACTAATTACTTTGTAAACAAACGGAGCGTGTCACAAATTGTCCTTTTTCATGCCACAATCGACTCGAGCCGATTATCGGCACGATTCGATTCCAGCTCGTTACGCAATCGAATCGTGACGTCATCACGGTTGCGACAAAAGGTTGGCGGACACCGGAGTGGGTAATATGTGAACGAAATTTATGTAAAAAAACATTATTTATAATTATTCTTGTTTAGTTCTGTTAATTTAGAGTGTTGGAATTGTAAAAAGGGGTTCTCAATCTTGTTGTTTAAAAGAAAATCAGTCATCATAAGAAATATCGGTCTCGATTTTGTATAATTTTGGCTGTGAATCAGAAGTGATTAACTAGAAGATAGGAATTATCTTATCTAAATGATAATTATTCAGACAAGTATTTTAAGGGATGATTTGTGACGTTCCTAGGTCAAAGGTACCTTATTACCATGATACCAAAATTTTTATGTTGGTGTGTAAAATAGAAAGAATATTCCAGCATATATAGGCTGATATATGATGACCGAAAAACATTAAAAGTATGACAAACAAAATAAAAAAGACAACATACTAGACTTATAAAAAACTTATAAACTGCCTATATTTAGAGTACCCCACCCAGTTGACCCGCTAGACGTATGGTATGGTCCCCAAGACGCTGGTGGCATTGCCTCTTTGCACCGCCAGACTAAATAAAGTTGAGGTTTAATCAACATTACCGCGTCTCTAGCAAGCTAGTTAAAATCCGTGATGTTTATATGTAACCCTGAATTTATGACATATGTTTGTTATTGTAATTTATGTGAGCGACTGTGTGAATGAGTCGAGGAATGTGAGGACGTTTCTGTTCCATTATTTATTAAGGTTTCCAAATTTATATATAATATTTTTTTATACAAAATCTTTGTCGGCCAAGAGATTATGATTTTCAAAATTAAATTTTGATTTAATTTTACCGATAGTGCCGATTTTATAAAACTACCACACCTGACATTGTATTTATTCCAATAACATGGAGTGGTATTTATTTCGCTTCATTTCTTTCCATATTTAGCATAATTATTAATAAAGATTTGTTAGACTTCACATATTTCTCGAAACAATTTAACGTGAATTTTCTCTCCTTAAATTTAATGGAGGTTACTATTTTTTAATATACTTTTAATTTCATGATTCAAATAAATAAATAAATTAAATTAACTTTACTCTGCAAGATGGCTGGAATAGCACTTTTACAGGTAAAAATCTACAAGCGTTTCTGAAAAAGAAGACCACAACACAAACTCAACAGTCAGTCATTTTCTTCCTAAAAATATGCTTATTACAATGATAATACCTACTTAATACTATACTTTGATTTTGTTACTCTGCAGTCTGGAATTTATCATCTATTTAGTGTAAATGGTCGTTTAATATGTAAAAATGTACTTGTGGCCTATAGAAGATTGATTGATATGATTTGGTTTTTTTAATTGTAATTTCTTTAGAATATTTTTATGGTTTCAATTTATCCAGGAGTTGTTCTTTTGTATTATTATAGTCTATTGTAGTTTCTGTCATGACCAGTCAAATCATAAGTAATTTGACAATGTCCACCCTTATAGACCACTATTTGACCGCCGTTATTTATTTTTATCTTTCCTGTACGTGCCCTGTTTAGTCAAATTAAGCATTAACAATGTGATTACGTTAAAACTACCTGACAAAGCAATTCACATAATAGCTTCTTAGTATTACACCTTCTTAGTGTTAGTGTGTTGTGTTTATTCTTAGTGTTATTGTACACCAGTGTACCTCGCGCTTTAAATGATTTGCGACACCCACTTGTGAGATGCTTGTTCAGGCTTTTAGGGTTTAATTTACAATAAAGTTAAGTTTATGTTAAATGAAGTGAAGTCACATTCGTATTTTAAAATAAATTCTCTGCATAATTAAAATAAATACTTTTTGTACCGTGAGATCTTCGTGAAGAATACGTTTTTTTTTACCCTGGATAGGTTTGCGCTTGATCACTGATGGTACGCGATATTGTGGTCTAGTATGGAGCGTGTAATAAAAAACCGGCCAAGAGCGTGTCGGGCCACGCTCAGTGTAGGGTTCCGTAGTTTTCCGTCCGTCACATTAAGTTGACATATTAAGTGCAGAAACACAAAACCCTAAAAAGCACGTCATTTCATTGTGATTTTGTAGAAATGACAGGTACAATAAACACCTGTTTATACGGTTAAATTACAAACTTAGTTCAGAAATTATTTTTGTAATTTTTTCAAAAACTATTCAACCTATCAAGTTTAAAATAATTTTCCTACAAAGTTTTTATAAAGTTCTACTTTTGAGATTTTTTTCATATTTTTAAAACTTATGGTTCAAAAGTTAGAGGGGGGGGACACATTTTTTTTTACTTCTGGAGCGATTATTTCCGAAAATATTAACATTATCAAAAAATGATTTTAGTAAACCCCTATTTATTTTTAAATACCTATCTAACAGTATATCACACGTTAGGGTTAAAATGAAAAAAAAAACACTCCCCACTTTACGTATAGGGGAGGTACCCTGCTAAAATATTTTTTTCCACTTTTTATTTTACCACTTTGTCGGCGTAATTGATATACATATTAGTACCAAATTTCAGCTTTCTAGTGCTAACGGTCACTGAGATTATCCGCGGACGGACGGACAGACGGACGGACAGACATGGCGAAACTATAAGGGTTCCTAGTTGACTACGGAACCCTAAAAACCGGTTCGCTCTCGTCTTGAAAACCGTAAGGTTGAAGCAGTTTGACAGTTGAGGACGTTTGGCAGTTTGTTGCATTTTTAGGAAAACAGCAGGAAATCCGGAAATCAGCCATTCGCCGGCGGGACATATAAAAGCATTAATGCCCAAGCTGAATTCACGAAAATTCACTCGCTCAATTTAGTTATGTTCACATAATTTTGACCGCTCGGAGCGTTCGTGGCCCAGCGGCGCCCGCGAACCGCGTGCGGTAAGCGAGGTTAAGCAATGTGGGCGCAGGTCAGTTCTTGGATGGGTGACCGCTTTGAGTGGTTACTAACTGAGCGCTCCCGTGCTTTGGAAGGCACGCTAAGCCGTTGGTCCCGGCTGTTGTCTATGACAGCAGTCGTTAAGCCAAGTTAGAGGCCTTCGGGCGGCTTAGAATTCTAACAGTCAAGTTGCCCACTCACTTGACAAAGGGGGGTCGAAGTTGCACCACGGCCGTAGGGAGTACCCACCGTTACCCTACACGTGACCCCTGGGTGGTGCTAAAAGTGCAACAAAACTGGCAACCGTACTTGTCTTCTCGAAGATCTCACGGTCCGAAAATAAATACCATACGATTATTATTATTATTTTGACCGCTTTGTCCGTGCACATTATTTTGGACTCGACTGTGGACGCTTATATACAAGTATGTTCAAGTACCTATATTTTACCGCCCGTAACTTTACAATGGCCGTTTACTTAATCGAGTGGAACTAAGTGCGTTTGCAATAGGCAATATTTACTTAAATATCCTAATGATTCAGTTTAAAATAATGACATGTGATATTGTGATAATATGTATACACACAATAGCTATTTACGATTCAAGGGTTGTAAAACAAAGAAAGGCCGATATCGCAGATGTTTGAGGCCCGAGCCGCAGGCGAGATTCATAAATATGCGAGTGAGGGCTTTCTGTTTTACTTTTTATGACCCTCGCCTGCGGCTCGGGCCTCAAACATCTGCGATATCGGCCTTTCTTTGTTGTACAACCCTTGTATCGTAAATAGCAATGAAATGGCAATTACCACACGCTACGCGTCTAAAATTCCACTTGCCGGCCAGGGGGAGACATACATTTTTTTCGCATAAGGATCGAATATTAATCAAATAGGTAGGTAGCCTAGGTAAGTTTCTTGCTGTCAATATGACAGTATTTTCAAAAATAAAAATCGGGCTAGTACTTTACTGACTCGTGCACCGAGGGTTCCGTACTAAATTCCGTTCAGAAATGTTATTTGGTGAATAAAAACTAACGTACATAGGTCTATAATGATATTTTTCCGTATAATTTGCGTTAATCTTAATCATATTCGTATGTAATAATTTCAAAAAAACTACTGGGTATACTTCGGTGAAGGGATAACGGTATTTTTTACAAAATGTTCCTTCTTAAATCAAAATATAAGCACCGTAGAAAAAAAACTGTTTTAGAATGTGCAATAGAATGTGCAACTCCAAAGTGTTTTTTTTTCTACTCTATAAATTATAAAATGACGGATATGAGTGACCATATGAATGATACCCCATTTGACAACTAGACTTTGATGATTCACGCCTCCTCATATCCGTAATTTTTCATAAGGGTTCCTGTTGCACCTATTTGGTAAGGAACACTGGAATGCTGCCTGTTTTATTGTTCTATAGTAGCAAGCGTCCATAAGTATAAATAAAATGGCGACCTATACAAATAGGTTTAAGGTAAAAAGATTTATATATTACAAGTTTAGTTCAAAGTTCACATTTAAAAAGACAAGAATCTAGGTGTGGTATGTCACAAATAACATGAAGTTGATTTCGCAGCCTCAAGTGTGGTCTTAACGCAAACAATAAACTTCTATGTAGCAACGCATGTTAAAATAAACATAATATACAATTACACGCTATTTGCATAGCATACGACACTAAACTGCACATTTCTGATTAGTTTCAGCTTGTTTATAAATATTGCCGATGCGTTTTTTCCCGATTATATTGGCAATATTTCCGAAATATTTTGTCGCATGTTTGCTAATTAATTACGCATATTTTTTGTACAAATGTTTAAAAATATTTTTTTTCCAAATAAACCATTGGCATTGGTTTGTAAAACGTACCCTACGTTTTACAAACGCTTGAACCGGGACAAATTGAGATAAGCTAATCATATCAAAAGTGTGTAGTTTGCGTAATAGATTTCAACGCGCAAAGAATTTACATCTGTAGGACTTATAAGTCTTATTTTTTCCTGGCAATATTTCCCATACTGATTTTTTTTCAATTAAAAAAAATTTGCACAAAGTTAAATTAATTCTTTATCTATTACAAGAATTATCAGGATCAACTCACTTGTTTTCCATTTCATATCCTGGATATCACAATACGGATTATTTAATCAATAAAGGGTCACCAACGCGCTTGAGATTGATTCTTGATTCTGGTGTCTGCTTGCTATCAGTTAAGCCGTATGCTTGTTTGCCACCGGCGTACTAAAAGAATGCTAGATAGATACCACATTTGTTATCGAATGAGATGTTAAATTGGAAATCGTTTGCATCATCCTTTATATAACGCCATTTGGCGATATTTCGCGCATTTTTTTTATTTAAATTAAATGACTTTAAGTATAGTTTATTTGTCATTAAGTTAATTAAATTATAAGCAATTTCATAGTTTTGAGTGAAGTAGATTTGTATAGGAATAGATAGAAAACGCAGTTTCGCTACCGAGAAGATCGGCAAGACGTGGAGCGAGATCAAACGCAAAGCTCAAAAGGGAGCAGGATGGAGAATCACTGTGGACGCCCTCTGTCCCATCCAGGGGACATAGGATATTAAGTCAAGTAAGTCGGAATATTTAGCATGTATATATGTCTTTATGAGTTCCCGGTATAAGCTCGAAGAACGTCAGTTAATCCTTGAAAATGGTGCTTGCAAGTGCAGAAATATAGGCAACTCATAGAAAACGGTTATACATGGTAAATACTTCGTTATTAACAGTAATTCTATGATTAATGACCATGTTTAAGAAAACAGTTTAGAATGTATGTACATAATTCTAAATGAATTTAGAGAGATCTTTCAATTCATTCTTTTTGTAGCCCACATGTTACGTTTCACTATGAAAATAATTGTATTAACCTAGGCAATATTCCCGAAAAAAAAAAATTGAAACTAAAAAAAGTCCTTAAATAAGCGAGCTTTGCCGATAAGACCGCCAATTGTCTACCGTTGTTTTAATATTTAATTACTTTTCGTTTATCTTGCTTCGGTGAACAATACAGTATTTCTGTATTGTATTGTCCTTGATATGTATAAATTGTCTATGGAATTAATTTAAAAAAGGATATACATTTAAAGTTCAGCAACGACTAAGTGACATCTCTGGGGTTGGAGGTTGCTTACCAAAAGACTGGCCGTATTCTAGTTTGCCACCGACGTCGAATTAAAGAATAATTAGACGCACGGGGAATCGAACTCGGGAACACAGTCCTAGTTACACTTAATCTTGGTTCTAATAGTTCTAATTGGTGTTTTAGGACCCGGGTATGTCCTAAAACTACGACCAAGACCACCGGGGAATGGGCAGCAGCATTCCTTGAGTGCGGTGGAGATACTGCGATCGCCAACCCGCATGCCAAGCGTGGCGATTATGGCATTTACCCCCCATGAAATTGGGGGAGGCCTATGTCCAGCAGTGGACGTCCTAGGGCTGATATGGTGGTGGGTGATGTTTTAGAGTTGAAATAGTTAATTAGGTAATAATGTAAATAATTGTACCTAAACTGTTATGGAACAGCGGAATTTCCTGCCACAGGTGACTTTTTTTTACGACTTTTCACTTACTGGGAAGTGGGAACTTCCAACTTGACTATATAGGATTGTTACTTCTTTTGTTATATAAATACAAATGAAGTTATATATATTGTCTACCTACTACAAATGAAGATCCTACAATGATTTTTACTAAGGCATACAATTTCTTAAAATTAATATTCCCACCAAACATTATTATTTTCTTTAAAATACTTAAAAAAAATTTTTTTTCTATAACATTATTTTAAGATACTTAAATGGTTGGCTGGTAGAGAATGCCATTTGACATTAAGCCCGCCTTTTGTACAATTACATTTTGTGCAATACCTAAAGTTTAAATAAATAAATAAGTTTTAGAGCTGATAATATTTAAAAAATCTCTCGGCTTATCAAATATTTCATATCATTGATACTAAAGACATAAACGCGCAGTCCATCCATAACATATCCTCTACAAAAAAAACACACTTTTTAAAAATTTCTTAAAATCACTTCCACCCAAAAACTTGTACTTACATGATAAAAAAAACTTCAAAAAAACACGTCCACACTCAGCTAACCACCACACCGCACTGAATACAAAATAAGGATGCGTCCGTATTTAAAAAAAAGAGTTTTTTTTTTCACTCACGTCGTGTCGTCGTTATGTCGCGTTCGAACAACCTTAGGTCGCGGCTGCGGAGGTTTTATATAGCCGGTGGAATTTGCGACCTTGCACCCGCGTTGGGGTGGCTAGGGAAATGAAAATGACGCATGTCTCTTCCATTTTGTGTGGTACCCTGATTTTAGTGTTATCTTGAATAATTAGACAAATTGTATGTAACATTAATTTGTCAGCCTGTTTAGCTTTTTTTTATTGGGGTATCTTACATAAATCGACCTAGTCCCAAACTAAGCAAAGCTTGTACTATGGGTACTAGACGATGATATACATACTTATATAGATAAATACATACTTAAATACATAAAAAAACATCCAAGACCCAAGAACAAATATCCGTGAAAAATGCACAAATAAATGCCCTGGCGGGGATTCGAACCCGGGACCGGAGCGGCCCGGGAGCTTCGGAGGCAGAGTCACTACCAACTAGGCTAAACAGGTCGTCGAGCTTTGGTAGTGGCAAATCCGAAGCTAGAGATCCCGGATCCGAATCCCGGTAAGGGCATTTGTTTCAGTGGTGAGCAGAAACATTTGTTGCTGAGACTTGGATGTTTTCTATGTATTTAAGTATATATCTATTAAATATATCGTCGTCTAGTACCCATAACACTAGCCTTATTGAGCTAAGGGGCTAGTTCGATTTGCGTAAAAGTCCCTTAATATTTTTTAAGCACTTTGTTGTACACCCACCACCACCATATCGGCCCTAGGACGTCCACTGCTGGACATAGGCCTCCCCCAATTTCATGGGGAGTAAATGCCATAATCGCCACGCTTGGCATGCGGGTTGGCGATCGCAGTATCTCCACCGCGCTCTAGAAATGCTGCTGCCCATTCCCCGGTGGTTGGTTGTTGTACACAATAACAGGCAATATAAATGTCACATAAGATTACAGTACAAAGTTAAACTTTTCCCTATAAGGGATCTCTTCCAGCTAACCTTTGAAAAATGCAGCTTCTCCACTATCAACACAGGGCTTCCTGGGGCTAATAGTATATTATATTAGTTAGCCATTGATAAGTTCCACTTCATAACTAGATCACAGCGAAATGATAAAAACTGCGATTAGACAAATGGAGTTGACCTTTTTAGCCGATTTTAACCTTTCTGTATACCACTCAAAGATTTGATCAAATCACTGGATTTTTCCAGGGAAATTATGAAATGTAGTCAGCCATTTTAACATCTTGCGTGAATTGAACATATCCCTAAGCGATTTGATCAAATCTCAGTTTCGACCAATACTCACGCCTGTATTGCGACGACCTGTTTAGCCTAGTTGGTAGTGACTCTGCCTCCGAAGCTAGAGGTCCCGGGTTCGAATCCCGGCCAGGGCATTTATTTGTGCAATTTTCACGGATATTTGTTCTTGGGTCTTTTCTATATATTTAAGTATGTATTCATCTATATCGTCGTCTAGTACCCATAGTACAAGCTTTGCTTAGTTTGGGACTAGGTCGATTTGTGTAAGATTGTCCCCCAATATTATATTATATTATATTATTTTCAAAATGTGCTCAACGTGGTCAACTGGTCGAAGTACTGTCCGTTTTTTTTTTACCGATGGGTGGAGGAAGTCCACGGACGGGAACGGGATTGGGCCGGGATTCCTGGCGGTCTTTGGTGTCGGATGGGAGTAGGGGAGGGATAAATGGGACTTCCTGATTAGTTGGTGTGGAGGCAGTTCTATATGAGAAAAAGTGTGTGTGTGGAGTCAGTACCGCTGTTTACTGCGCCTTTACATTTTAATGAGTGCTTCCTTACTGGTGCGATACGAATGCAGCACTGCCCCGCTTCTGCGCACGACATTACTACTGCGAAACGTGATACTGAAAGTATCTGGTTTAGTATTAACATACAACAGGTGCTTTAAATAATAAGTTTTAGTTTTTATGTTTTAGTCATTTTTTAATTTTTATATAATTTATTTTTCTTAGACCACGTCGGTGGCAAACAAGCATACGGCTCGCCTGATGATAAGCGGTCACCGCAGCCTATGGACGCCTGCAACGCCAGGGGTGTCACATGCGCGTTGCCGACCCTATACTATACCCCTCCTATATTTCAACATTTATTCTTTTCGATTGTTATTATTAATTTTATTGACCGTTTGGAACTTTTTCTCTTTTAAATAATATCACGTTTGATATTTCTGTTTATATCATTCATGTAATTGATAAGATGTTACCATCTTATCAATGTAATGCAGGTTATACAAAATTATTAAATTGCGTTTTTTTTTCAACCGACTCGACTGTAAAAGTTACTGGATATCAATAAATCAGGTATCGTTATCATACTAATGATCTAAAGCTTATTTGTGGTTCATTTCTTAGCCAAACGTTTGGTGACACACACAGTATGTAATATACTATTAATACATAGAAATCATCCAAGACTCAGGAACAAATCGTTGTCATCACACAAATAAATGCCCTTACCGGGACTCGAACCACGGACCCCCGGCTCCGTAGACAAGGATACTACTAGGTCGTGAGTCTTTAA
Source organism: Notocelia uddmanniana (assembly GCA_905163555.1). Lineage (NCBI taxonomy): Eukaryota > Metazoa > Arthropoda > Insecta > Lepidoptera > Tortricidae > Notocelia > Notocelia uddmanniana. The sequence continues at coordinate 11,266,538 of LR991079.1, read as the reverse complement.
CTGCTACACATTGGAGCCTTTAACTATTCGATGGGAAATAGGTATCGATACAAATGAGCGTAGTGGCAAGAGAGGCAGCCCCAGTATTGGCAATCTTTTGTTCAAGTTCAAAAGGATAATTATCAATGATTATTATCTTGAAAATCATCGTGAATTTTACAGGCGAATAATTATCGATTAGATAATAACCTAAAATTTCATGTTTCCGAAGGCGCTCGCTAAACGTCAACGTCAATTTTTGGAGGGAGCACAGATAGAGAAAAGAAGTCTCGCAGTATTAAGCCAGATGCCTTTTCATATAGTTTTGTCTCTTTAATCCTCATGGTGCACCAAATTGAGTTAGAATGCGACAGATAGTACAATCATTTTCGGCTTTTAACGAGTTTTGTCCATATGAAAGCACACAAGAATGTTAAATCCCATATAAACTTAACACAAAACAACGTCAGTTCGGTACAATTTTCAGTTATGACGCCCTGTTTAGCCTAGTTGGTAGTGACTATGCCTCCGAAGTTAGAGGTCCCGGGTTCGAATCCCGGCCAGGGCATTTATTTGTGCATTTTTCACGGATATTTGTTCTTGGGTCTTGGATGTTTTCTATGTATTTAAGTATGTATTTATCTATATAAGTATGAATGTCGTCGTCTAGTACCCATAGTACAAGCTTTGCTTAGTTTGGGACTTGGTCGATTTGTAAGATTGTCCCCCAATATTTATTTATTTATTTATATGAAAACGGAGACACTGACAGGTGAAGACGTGTCAGATGTCACTTGTCTGTCTCTCTCAAACTTTCTGATTTGTGCATTAGTGAGAATAGATCAGATGTACAGAAATCGTTCAACTTAAATGAGGGGATGTGCTTTACTCTGATATCTATGGGAGGGAGTTCCGGGGATAGTTATCCGATAGTTATTTAACAGATAATTATCATAAAATTATCGCGATAGTTATCATAGACCTTAATTATCTTGATAATTTCGAACCCTTTTGTAAGGTAGAGTTCCTTCTCCCGCTAGGCTACTGAGTGCCTACTCCGAACTTCGAAAGTCGAACTTCGTGTCGTACCGTCCCGTTCAATCGCGTGTTATACACTATATGACGGAAAGGGACGGCACGATACGAAGTTCGATTTTCGAAGTTCGGAGTCGTACTGAGATAATGTAGAGGTTTGGTAGAGGGATGTTCGGAGGTTCTAAGTGAAACGAGGCATAGTAACACTGGATATCCACCACCACCATCCACCATATCAGCCGGAGAACGTCCACTGCTGGACATAGGCCTCCCCCGAGCTTGGGGGGTAAATGCCATAATCGCCACGCTTGGCATGCGGGTTGGCGATCGCAGTGTCTCCACCGCATTCCAGGGATGCTGCTGCCCATCCCCCGGTGGTCTTGGTCGTAGTTTTAGGACATACCCGGGTCCAGAAGTGACACTGGATATGTGTAGGTATTATTGGTAAATTACAAGGGAAGGAACCACGTGTGTGTGCGGTTTTACATACCTATACAAACAATATTTATAGATAGTTAAGCTTACATGACTACAGACTTACAGATATGCTATAAAACAAGTTAATTTTTAACAAAAAAACACCGACTCCAAACTTAGCCAGATCCCATCCTCCTGCTATATAATTTGAGGAGTTCCTTTGATGTAGCCTTACTTACCCCATCCTCTTGGTATATAATTTGAGGAGTTCCCTTAATTTTTCCAAGATCCCGTCATCAGATCCAGACTTGGAGACAATGGGACCAACTAGAAAACACACCGTTTCAAACAGAAAAGAATTTAAGAAATCGGTCCACTAGACTCCGAGTAATCAGTGAACATACATAAAAAAAAAACCGACGAATTGAGAACCTCCTCCTTTTTTAATTCGGTTAAAAAATACATTGCTAAGACTGTGAACATCCTTAAATATACGTTAAAAAAATTATAAAGACATGGACGCTAGCACAAAGAGACGAGGAATACTTGCAGACGTTCGAAATGTGGTGTTGGCGAAGTACGGAAGGTGTAAGATGGACAGAACGAGTAACCAACGAAGCCGTCCTGAATAGAGTGAAGGAAAAGAAGCTGCTGAAGCAGTTGAAATGTGTTCTGTTTCGATGCCAAGGGCCCTCCAATCCCTTCATTGATTTGTCCAATATATTCAATGTTCAGATTTTCGACCCTCTACAGCTTTATTAGTGTGTGAGCACAATTAAAACCAGAAAAGGAAAAATGATCGGCCACCTGCTACGACACGACAACTTCATCAGGAATATTATAGAAGGGAAAATAAATGGGAAAAGAGAGAGAGAGAGACCGAGGAGAAGTTATATGAACCAGATAAAGGAGGATGTGGAGGTCGTGTCGTACCAGGATGTCAAGAAACTGGACTCGGACCGGCAGACGTGGAGAATAGCATCAAGCTGCACAGAGAAGAGCCCAGCTCTTAAGCGAATGATGATGAATGCTTACATGCTATATTACTCATAGTCAGTCATAAGACGCAGGGCCTAACTTTCAGTTACTGTTAATGTGTTAATTAAGCGTATAGTACTATGAAATTAGGTTCTACTACGCCCTAGCTATTTGTTTACGATCAAACAGGCCGTCGACTTTGTGAAAGGTGCAAGCAAAGCAGCAGCACTCACTATGTCACTCGGTTGCTATGTCGTCCGCCCACTCAAGTCCGGGTGTCCATTTTAATGGCACTAAAAGGATTCCTATAGCATTATGTATTTTATTACCAACAAGTTGGAATAAAATCAATGAGATAATTTAAAAAAAGAATAAACTGAATACCAAGCATATATTATATACCTACTTATATAGCGCTCGTGGCCCAGCGGTATGCGTATTATCTCTTGGATGGGTGCTCGCTTTGAGTGGTTACTAACTGAGCGCACCCGTGCTTTGGAAGGCACGTTAAGCCGTTGATCCCGGCTGCTGTCTATGACAGCAGTCGTTAAGCCAAGTTTGAGGCCTTTGGGCGGATTGGGAACTTGCCCACTCACTTGCCAAGCGTAATCGCGATAAGGTCTAGTTTCCCCCCTTGACTTGGAAGGTCAGATGGCAGTCGCTTCCGGAAAAACTACTGCCTACGCCAATAATTGGGGAATAGGTAGCGGGCGCCGGTCATTCAGGATGCAACTGTACTGGAATTCTGTTCTTTCTTTCTTTTTTTTCCACCACCACCACAATCACCTCATCCCCCATCCATGGATGGTGGGATAACGCTGTACTGGGTTAACGCTGGGCCACGATCGCTAGCTATCGCAAATTACGGTTGTTTTACTTCTCCCACACCTCGAGATCGCCCGGTATAACATGAGTAAGAAAAAACAAGAGTTATTTGAAATCTGGAAAAAAGATGAAAATAACAAGGGCAATATATTATAGATATATGAATTAAATGAACAAATATATCAATAAAACCAGGAATAATTATACTAGAAATGAGATATCCAAAAACTTTAGAAATACAAGGAAAGTTTGGAAAATAATTAACAAACTATGTGGCAATGTTTGTAATTCAATAGATGGTATTATAAAAAAATATGTAAAATTGGATTTTAGAGACACTCTGTAATAAATTTGCTTACGGTTTCGACAATAACGTTAAAACTATAATGTGTACATACCCTTATTATCGGAGGATACATATCAGAGAACACCTACCCTGTCTATGAGATTGAAAAAAGCAACAAATAATGTTATTTTTACTATAATAAAACACTTAAATAGGACAAAGAGTCCGGGTATTGACAATATACGTGCCCAAGACTTAATTTGTATAAATTCCGAATCAACCCCGGTGATTGCGCACTTGATTAACTCGTGTATTTCCACGTCGACTTACCCTGATCAAATAAAAACTGGAATAATAAGGCCGATTCATAAAAAAGGACCCTATAATGATGTTAACAACTTCAGACCAATTACAATTTTACCTACCTTGGATAAAGTGGTTGAGAGGTTCCTCGGAGATCAAATATCCAGTTTTTTATAAGACAATAATATTATCAACGCTAAACAATTTGGTTTCCAAAAGGGCCGAGGTACTTCCCAACTACTGTCTAGCTTCACTGATGAGATCAACGAGCACCTGAAAAATCGCGAGCAGGTGCTCGTTGTCCTCATCGATTTTAGCAAAGCCTTTGACACCTTGCAGTACAAAATCTTGTTTTCTAAACTTGAGCAGAATGGTATACAGGGCCCCTTGTTAAAATGGTTTAAAGACTATCACACAAATCGTAAGACGACTGTTAGGCTCGGAAATCACCTCAGTGACGAAATTCCTACCTCACAAGGCACAGCACAGGGTTCAATAATTGGCCCTACTGAGTACTTACTTTTTGTAAACGATATGATTAACATCTTCGATAACTGCTCTGTATATCAGTTTGCAGACGATACTTGCATTATCACTCATAATAAAGACATAATGAAAGCACAAACATCTATGCAAAATAATTTTAACCAGTTGTGCAAATGGGCCCATGATGCAGGACTGGTGATCAACGCGAGTAAAACCAAGGTCTTACATATATCTTCTCCACACATGAAATGTGCACACTTACCTACAATAATAGCGCATGATCACCAATGCCTGCATCGTCACCCGACAACGTGCAGACAATGTGAGGCTCTCCAGGTAGTTGACCGACATGCATACCTTGGTATAACTATCGACAAACACCTAAACTGGGGATCCCATATTGACAATATATGTACAAAGTTAAGGTCGATAAATGCCAAGTTTGCAGTACTAAAATATAAACTGCCATTTAGCATATTGAGATTACTGTACTTATCGTTAGCAGATTCAATAATTAGTTATGGTTTAAACTGTTCTGGACGTACCTACAGAACTTATCTAGATAACATCTATAAACTGCAAATAGCGATGTTAAAAAATATTGTACTTAAAAATGTTAAACTGAAATATAAAGATAACGACATTGGCCTATTCAAATATTGTAATGTGTTGACAGTATTCCATAAAGTAGACATGTGTATAATACTAGAGAAATTCGATAAAATAAGTTTCCTCAGTAAAGTGACTAGGTCCAACCGATTACGTAATTTGTCTTACTTGCCTGTATACACCCTACCTAAATGCAACAATGTGTATGGAAAGAGGACGTGGAAATACCTACCACGCACGAGCACGAGTGAATAGGCATCTTCTGGGTGAGCTCGCTTCATCGTCGGCCTCATCTTTGCCCCCTGGCTAGATGCTGGCCACGAGCAAACCCATTTTTAATAAATAAAAAAAAAAACAAATATCTTAAACAAAATACCAATCGAACTTCATGATAGTATGTTTGCAAGTTTAAAACTATGTAAGAAACAACTGCGCATTTTTTACCTGGGTTAATAGTAATAATTAGATGGAAAAATTAAATAAAGAGATGTTTATACCTATAATTCAGAAATCACTGTGAGTAGCTTCCACTCGTTTCTCACATAAGCCCCCCAGGGGTTTTCGGGGGACGTTTTAGTTATTAAGTATATGTAATCAACTATTATGAAAAATAAATGAAAAAAAAACGCTATAGAAACGACGTAGCATATTTAGTTTACCAAAATTCAAGATTTTTTTTTTCATTTTCATACAAAATAATGAATTGTATCACCAAGGGTGAAAACATAACGGCCTTAAGAGTTAAGCAAATGTTAATGTCAAGTATGACAATATTCGAAATTCTAATGACACCGCACGCGCACGTGACTCACGTCAACATTGTTTTTTGTTAAGGATGTTTTATACTATACTAGGGTGTTAATTAACGAAAATGAATTTTTGAATATCTTTGAAATGGTACGGATTGGGATACTAGTGTCTTAGAGAAGATTACTTTATTTCATCTCAGGAATGTGCCCTCGCAATTAACGGAATTCAATAAAAACACCCTGTATAAGTTATAACGACATGTTCATAGGTGTATAATGTGTATTGAAATATTGACGTATAAAATGTTGTTTTATCAATAAATGATTGAAATTGAAATACAACGTCTGACTTTATAGAATAGGTACCTAACGAAAAAAAACATAATCAATTATTGACGCACCTTAAATAAAATTTATCGATTTTCTAGAGGAAATTATAAATAATAATCCTATTATGATGAGAGTCAAGTTAAAAGGTTAAGAATAAAATGCAGGTGTCGGTACCACCCGGTTGGTACATCCTGGAGAACTAGCATGATCAGTAAATACTAGAGGACAACAGTAAAAAATAAATTATCCTTATAATACAATACAATACAAATACTCTCTATTGTACTTCACACAAATGAAACAGTTACAAACAGCAATAAATAAATATTAGAGGACATTTTTTTTACACTAATCGAACTATACCATAGTAAGCTCAATAAGGCTTGTGTTATGGGTACTAGACGATGATATAAAGAAATATATAGATAGAGGTAGGCAACAGGCAGTCTTTCAAGTCCGCCTCAACGGCCGACGGCCGACGGAAGACGGCTTTAGGCGCAGTACGCTCGGTCTGGCTCGGTTCTCCATACAAACGTATTTACCCTCTCATTTTAAAACGCCATGCTAGAATAACATGAAAATTTGTATACACAATGGGATCCGGCATATCTAGGTCGGAAATTAGTTTTTGTTGCTAGAAATTGTAAAAGAAAAAAAATACAGCGGTTTTTTGAGTTTTTTACGGCTTGTATGAAAACCTTAATAATCGCTGTATTTTTTCTCCATTATAATTTCAAGCAACAGAAACTATGTTCCGACCTAGATATGCCGGATCCCATTGTGTATACAAAGTTTCATGTTATTCTAGCATGGAGTTTTAAAATGAGAGCATAAATACGTTTGTATGGAGAACCGAGCGTACTGCGCACTCTTAAGAGACTATTGCTAGATGACTTGGTCAAGGGTCAGATACAGAAGGCGGTTCCCCTGGACACGGCTCGGATAGTCATGGGGTTTCTTTCTCTTTCGCCCGACACCACCGGTAGCTTTGGCCTCCCGCCACGCTGCCAGCGGCACCTTTGGTCAGGTTTTTTTTTTATATTTTTATGTGTAGGTGTTTAATATTTTACTAATTTTGTAGTGAGCAACATCTTAGGCTTTGTTATCGCTTTCCATCAGGCGGGCCGGACGCTTGTTTGCCACTCACGTGGTATACAGGGTGTTCGGCAGATGGATGGACATACGTATATTGGAGATAGGTGAGGTCATCTGCTACGTGGTCAAGCACAAAACAAATTGATTGGGCCCAAAGTGTTTTTTTTGGAAATTTTTTATTTTTATTTTTGGCATTCTCCGTTTTTAAAATAACTGAATTTGTAAGATCCTGCAATTAGTCTACATTAGAATAAAATAAAAATATTGTCCGTTATATCTTTTTTTTATTAATACATAATAATAATAAACATTTATTGCAACCATGTACTTAAGCTAAGATACAATGGACCAGTGAACGAAAAAAGCATAGAACGCGAGCTTCCTACTAAAGTCCACTTTGAAACGGGGCATTTATTCGTAATACGCACGCGCGGTGTTGTACCAATAAGAATTGCCAAAAATGTCAGCCGATTTTCTATTACCCAAAACAAATAAACGTGATTGGTAAATTTCAAAATGACTGGCTGTGTTTGGTATCCTAGCGCTGACGTTTTATGTGTCAAAAGGGCGGCGACAACGACAACGCTTAGCGGGTGGATGGTTGCATGCAACAAAAAGCCATCTTCATACGCAAAACCGCCGTATTATTTAAATTTGAATTTAAGCTTTATTTTATTTTTAAATATCATAGGATAACCTTACGAAAATCTAACTAGTCGCTAATTAAGCTGTACCAGACTTATACTATGCATATTGGACGACCATGTACATAATTTATAGCTTGCTAAACACTGTTAGACATAGAGAACAACAACCACTCGTAATCGAAACTTTTACAGTATATTCAGACAACGCAAACATTTAACATACGTACGTTAACTCATTTTTACAAGCTTTTATTTAACGTGCCGTGTCAGTAACTTATGTCTTTTTTGTTTGTGTGGGTCAATTCTTAGAAGCTAAATTAGACCCACTTCTCGATTTCCGATTGAGCTAATATTTCACGTTAGTACGCTCGGCTGAACTCGATTCTCCATAAAAACGTAGTTTTGTTCTCATTTTAAACCCCTTGCTGAAATAACATGAAACGTTGTATACACAATGGGAGCCGCCATATCTAGGTCGGAAATTAGTTCCTGTTGCAAGAAATTGTAATAGAAATAAATACAGCTAGTTTTTGAGTTTTTTACGTCTTTTATAAAAACCTTCATAATCGCTGTATTTTTTCTCCATTATAATTTAAGCAACAGAAACCAATTTCCGACCTAGATATTCCGGATTCCATTGTGTATACAAAGTTTCATGTTATTCTAGAATGGCATTTTAAAATGAGAGCTAAACTTACTGCATATATGTAAATTCAGTGACAAAAAATATTATGATAATATTATTATCGAGCTGATCTGATGATGGAACCGGAAAGTGGTCATAGGAACTCTGTAATAAGTTAACACAATCATACCGAGTTTGTGGTTTTTAAATCCACTCTTTGAGAAGTTGATTATAATTGTATATATTGTATGTATAGTGTAGTTACACACTTATTCTATTATTTTTATTTCGGTTTTAGTTTTTGTTAAAAATATATTTATTTCTCGCTTCCCTCATATAGTTATATAGTCTAATTAGAATCAATAGTCTAATTGTAATTGTACTAAATGTCCCCTAATATTTATTTATTATGGAATTAGTTTACCTTTTTCGAACATTTTAATTTGTGAGATACATGCTTTCATACACAAATTAGTTATGTGCATGAAAGCATGTATCTGAACAAGTTAAAATGTTTAATAGGTATCTTAGGTACCTTTTCATTCAGCTATTAACCTTATTTTGATGATGTAAGGTGGCATAACACCATCCCTATACAAAATCGGTTCCGACTAAAAAAATTAAACAAATATGTTTACCGCTTTACTTACATATGAACAGTGATACCATCTTTTTTTTAATGTTTTCTAGAGTGATTAACGCACCACTTCACTGCACAAAAAGGCATATTTTTCATTTTTGAGATTTCAGTTAATACAACTGTTACGTTGCGCCGCCATGTTCAAACTAGACATCCGTTGGACACAACTTTGACGCCCCGCCTTAGTGGACACAAGTTTGATGGTGTCATTTTGCGACGCTAGTTGTGCTTCTATGTTTTTTTCATTCGCTGCAATGGACCCAGAAATTTAAAAGTAATTGAGGTTATAATCTTGACACAGATTAAAACGTAAACGTAAAAATTATAAAACTGACAACATTTTTAATTCATTTAAATCTAGACTAACTCCAGAATCTTACCAATTCTGTTATTTGAAGATCAACAATTTCAAAAATAAAAATAAAAAATTCTAAAAAAAAATCTTGGGCCTAATTCATTTTTTTTGTGCTAGACCACGGAGCAGATGACCTCATCTATCCTCAATATACATATGTCCATCCATCTGCCGAACCTCCTGTATATAAAAATAAATAAATTAAATCTGAAAATCTGCTGTAAGGCAAACGAGGCCCGAGTAAAAAACCTGTTAAAAGTCTCATGCTAGGACCTCGTCACTTTGTCTTGTTGAACAAAAAAAGCGAATGCTTACCATCGTTAAATTAATGTAAACAGCGGGTTTTTACACCCAACAACATGACCAATAAAAGCAATTTAAAAATGAACGACCCTCTTCTAGTAATTTTTTGCTTCGATTTTCTATACTATGCGCATCAAAACGTGACGATATTGTCTTATCACTTATCGTCGAGGATAAGACGCCCGTCACTCTTGCACTCGCATACTTGTCAGAAAGTGACGAATGTCTTATCCATGACAATAAGTGATAAAATGGCAATGGAACTTTTTAAGACACGAGTGAATAGGCGTCTTCTGGGTGAGCTCGCTTCATCGTCGGCCTCATCTTTGCCCCCTGGCTACATGCTGGCGAAGAGCAATCCCATTTTTAATAATAAAAAAAAAAACATCATAGGGGCCCGCTGGTGTGTTTAGTTTTATCGCTAATAGTATGTCTGTTCTCGTATCGCTTCGCCCGGCCTTGCCATTGGACAATCGCCACTAAGAGATTTATAACAAACGTTTTACAAACTATTTAGTTTTTGTTCGTGCATAAAGTGTTAAGAACTGTATTTTTTTATACTTTACGACGGTGGCAAACAAGCAGACGGTCTGCCTGATGGCAAGCAGACACCGTAGCCGACGGACGCTTGCAACTGCAGAACAATCAAAAGCTAGCTGCCGACTGAAATAAGAAATAATAAATCAGTAATTTAGGGTTCCGTACCCAAAGGGTAAAAACGGGACTCTATTAATAAGACTTCGCTGTCCGTCCGTCCGTCCGTCTATCACCAGGCTGTATCTCAAGAACCGTAATAGCTAGACAGTCGAAATTTTCACAGATTGTGTATTTCTGTTGCCGCTATAACAACAAATACTAAAAACAAAATAATAATTATCATTAAGGGGGGCTCCCATACACAAAACGTGATATTTTAGCCCTTTTTCATGGCTACCACTCGCCGAGCTAGATCTTAAGAACCGTAATAGCTAGACAGTTGAAATTTGCACAGATTATGTATTTTTATTGATGGCTACAACAACAAATACTAAAATCAAAATAATAATAATTAAGGGGGGTTCCCATACAACAGAGTAGTTGTTGGCGTTTTTTTTTCTGGTACGGAACCCTTCGTGCGCGAGTCCAACTCGCACTTGGCCGGTTTTTTTATTTGCTAAGATAAAGTTACAATGTTCTTAAGGTTAAATGATGTCTCCAAATGTGAATACAACAGCATTCGCGCGAGTCCCCCCACTCCCAACACATCGCATCCTCGGGAGCTCTGGTGAGCTTACTCACCCCCAGGAACACAACACCACATACCTAACAGAGCATCATCATCATCAAATTTAAGGATCCCCTGTACGCTACTGAACTCGATTCTCCATACAAACGTAGGTTCGTTCTCGTTTTATAACGCTTTGCTGAAATAATATGTAACTTTGTAAACACAATAGGATCCGCCATATATGATGATCCGACCGTTTTCGGCCATGGCGACCACTCCGACGAATCCAGCGTTTTGGCGCTCATGCGCTCGAAGGTGGCTTATGTAGCCTATTCTTGCGGCGAAATTCCGTGCACATTGCGGGCATGTAAGAACGCCGTTCTAGTCATTATATGCTATGGTAGCAGGTGGGCGGGCCTTTAAATGGTCCCGTTTATTGTCAAAGTCAACTTTCCGCTGATCCTCGAACTCGTGAACTTGTATGTTCATCATTCTGCGCCATTCTGACCGCTGCGATGCCAAACACTCCCATTGAGAGGGCTCATAGACATAGACATAGACATAGACATAGACATTTGTTGCATCTCTTCATATGTCGCTTTTGGACATCCTTGTAACCGAGGATCCGCCATATCTAGGCCGGTAATCAGTATCTGTTGCTAGAAATTATAATAGGAAGAAATACAGCGAGTTTTTGAGTATTTTACGTCTTGTATGAAAACCTTAATACCCGCTGTATTTTTTCTCCATTAAAATTTAAAGCATCAGAAACTAATTTCCGGCCTAGATATACGGGATCCCATTGTGTATACAAAGTTTCATGTTATTCCAGCATGCCGTTTTAAAATGAGAGCGAAACTACGTTTATTTATTTATTTAAACTTTATTGCACAAATAAATCGGTACAAATGGCGGACTTAATGCCTCAAGGCATTCTCTTCCAGTCAACCATGGAGCCAAACAGAAAATAGCGAAGGTAGGTGCAAGAGACAAACTAGACGAGACGTTTGTATGGAGAACCGAGCTTCCTGCGGACTCTGTAGAGCCACGCTTTTGTCGGTGGAGTAATTGCCATTCTTCTCTATTTTCCGCTAGCCTCTTCACCTCAGAGCATAGTAGTGTTATTATAGCTGTGGTTTTATTTAAGGTGGAGGTACTTCCCCAGTTGGGCTGCTCAAAATATGAGCGAGATGACGGTACGCTGTGCTATGCCCTATAATACCTCTCTAAAATACCTCTATAATTCATGAGGGACGTATAGCAAAATGTATATTCATGACCTGTCATAATTTATTTCCGAAATGTCAACTCCGTCATAGAGGGCGGCACTGTCGAGCTAATGTCTATATTAGCATACGCAACTGATGTCAGAATGACTCACTGGTCGTATTAAGCTGATGTGTAAAGGATTTGAGGAGAAAACGTCGGCCTTGGGAAATACCGCTGTATATCTGTTGTTGTTACTGAATAACGAACTAAAGGACATAGTGAGAGCTCGTTCCCACTTGTCGGATGTCGGATCCGGATTTTTATCGGGTGTCGGCGGCTCATACAAATTGGTGTCCGACAAATGTGAACAGCTTCATATAAAATGTTCTGCCACTGGACCATCCGATTAAAATCCGGACTCGACATCCGACAAGTGAGAACCAGCTCTCACATGACGAAACAATACAACTGTCAGTTTCGTAAAATAAAAATCCGGCTGTGCATGTCTAGGGGCACGCACAATGAAGAATCCCGTACCTACTACTAGTAGTCCACAATCAAAACCACTATGCTGTACCAATATCGCCCTTCTTATTCCCATGGGTGTGGTAAATGTCGACTACGGCAACCTGGTAGAAGTGTGTTGTGGGCGATGGACTAGCAACCTATCACAACGAAATATCACTGACGGTCGAAGTTGCACCGCGTCCGTAGGTCTCACGGTTCGAAAAATAAATACAATACGGTTATTATTATTATTGCAATATTACAATTTTCGTCATTTGAATATTACTTACAATTGTTAAAAATGGCACTGAAATTAAAGTTATTTATTTATTTACTTATTTAAACTTTATTGCACAAAATGTAATTGTACAAATGGCGGGCTTAATGCCAAATGGCATTCTCTACCAGCCAACCATTGGGCTAAACAGAGATTTTTGAAAGGTGCAAAGAAAAAAGTTTGATAATATCTACTAAGAAAATGCGAAGACAAAATCAATATAAACACTGTAAATGAACATACATAAATACAAGATATTTGTATAAGTTACATACATACAAGAATAGATATACTACTTCATATTAAATACATACTATAATTATAGGGATGGATTCTAGTCGAATTCTTGTTTAAGCATATGCTTACGCAGCATTCGCATGAAAGTAAACTTGCTTGGGGCTTGTCTGATCTTGAGAGGGAGTGAATGGGGAATGTCTGAAATTTTTAAAAGTCCTTGATTATTTTTCTAATGGGAGGAATAACCGTCGCCATTAACAGAAAAAAGTTTCAGATTTTTCGGTTGCACCATATAATTTATAAAAATACAAACATTTTATATCACCTCGCGTCTGCCCCGTATCAGACTACTACGACATTTCTAAGTCTGTCGAATATTTAAAAAAAAAACGCCTGCTTGGATCTGTGGTACGCAATGACATTGACAGTTCAAGTCATACGACCAACTTATGATGAACTGTCAATGTCATTGCGTACCACAGATCCAAGCAGGCGTTTTTTTTTTAAATATTCGACAGACTTAGAAATGTCGTAGTAGTCTGATACGGGGCAGACGCGAGGTGATATAAAATGTTTATATTTTAAAAAAATATATGGCGCAACCGAAAAATCTGAAACTTTTTTCTGTTCATGGCGAGGGTTATTCCTACCATTAGAAAAATAATCAAGGACTTTTAAAATTTTCAGACATTCCCCATTCCAGAGACGGCTTGCCTGTATGTCGAAAGTTCATGTGCTCTGCCTACTCCATACTCATACTCATTTATTCGTAAAGCCAATTTACATGTCAATATTAAATTCCTTTCAAGAAAACAGGCGTGAGTTTATATGTATGTGACTTTTACGTGTATCATACCGTGACTTACATCTTTTTGTTTGGTCAAAGCAGTTTTTCAGTGGTAACTCTTTTCTTTCATTTTCATACAACCACAGTGGAAAATACAGTTACCGCCTGCCTGATGAAAAATTGACACCGTAGCCCATAGACGATCGCAAAGGCCAGTTAAGCCGTTGATCCCGTCTGTAAACACTTACCCCCTTATTCATAAACGTCCATCAAGCCTCTATGAGTTAACAAGCCGCTAAAGTCGGTTTGTCCTTATCTGTCACTTTGACATTTATGTTTGTGAGAAAGGGACAAATCAACTTTTAGTTAACAGAGGTTTGTTAAGTTTTATGAATAAGGGGGTTAGTCACACCAATTCTTGGGATTAGGTAGCGGATCCCGGGCATCCTTCAGGATGCAATTGTACTAGGATAACACTTAGTATGATGATGATGACTGGACTGGACTGACTGTATGTAAAAACACCTTCATAACAATAATAATAATAGGAGCACTCGTGGCCCAGCGGCGCCCGCGTACCGGGTGCGGTATGCGAGGTTAAGCAACGTGGGGGCAGTTCTTGGATGGGTGACCGCACTGAATGGTTACTAACTGAGCACTCCCATGCTTTGGAAGGCACGTTAAGCCGCTGATCCCGGTGGCTGTCTACGACAGCAGTCGTTAAGCCCAGGTTAAAGGCCTTCGGGCGGCTTGAGAACTTCTAACAGTCAAGTTGCCCACTTACTTGACAAAGGGGGGTCGAAGTTGCACCACGTCCGTAGGGAGTACCCCACCGATACCCTACACGTGACCGCAGGGTGGTGCTAAAAGTGCAACGAAAACTGGCAACCGTATTTGTCTTCTTAAAGTCCTCACGGTTCGAAAATAAATGCCATACGATTGTTATTACCTTCATAACATAATGTACACGATGTTTGGCAAATAATAGTACATTACTGTAGAGGCCGTGAAGTAAGTAATAATAATAAGTAATAGTAATCCCTGTTCCGGCCGAGGATTGTATAGTACTTTTCTCAAACATGTTAGAAAAAAAAACAATAACAAAACTACAATGTAAAAAAAACTAAAAAAATAAAACGTCCAAAAATAGCAAAGCATCACGATAAATAACTGAAATTAAATAAAAACGCGAAAAATGCTACGAAATACAAGCACCATTTAAAAAAACACGAAAGAACTAAAAAATACCAAATACACGTAAAAACTAAAAAAAATACCAAACAACATGGAAAAACAAAAAAAAGGCGAAAAGTACAAAATAATAGGAAAAAAGTCCAAAAATATCAAAAAACGCTACAAAATAACACGAAAAAACTAAAAAAAAATACATAAATACTCGAAAAATTCGAAAAAAAAACAACAAGATACAAAAAAAACGAGAACGATAAAAACACCGGAAAAACCTAAAAAAAACCTATTTACATAACAAATTAAAAATAAATATACAAAATCGTGACGGTTGGCTTTATGTAATATTTCCTTTATCAGTTGATTTTAGTAAGCAAATTTAAAAAGTTAGAGCAGCGGACAATAATGTTAGTTTCATGGCCGCGGCCAAGAAGTAATGTAGGGAGCCATAAACAGGTAACTTCATGTCCTCTTTTCGTGACATTAATGCATACATTTAGGCGCATGTTTGAGAAAATGAATATTCTATTCTATTCTTGAATACCTATAGACCAGTTTCATCGCTTTTCCGGATTTTCACGTCCACCTATATCCTTCTGACCTAGCTATTCTAAAAAGCCATAAAATGATACCGGCGGCCTTTAGCATCTTCTTCACAGTAAAATACAGCCATTTACATTAAAACCATTTTCCTTCATGTCCGGCTAAGATCTTATTTTCCGTAAACGTACACTCAACAACATTAAGAGTCCTTGTCAGTATAAAAAACGCTCATTGTTTTCGCAATTTTCGTGTGAATTGACACATAATATTATGTATCTTGACATATGGCCTAATATCATGGATTTAACATGTATTTATTGGTCTTTTACTTGAAAAATATCGTTTCAAACACTTCAAGCTATAAACTGTTTCTTTACGCTTAAATTTTACTATAAGTACATAATTTAAGCAAATAGCACAAATAGCTCGCACCAAAAACTTTAATAAAAGCATTCATTTAATAATTTTTTTTGGAATTATCAGTACTTTTGTCATAATTTCAGTTCAAAGCATTTTCAAATTTGCAAGACCGACAAAGTTAAATATGGCGTCGGCAGCAGCCGTCCCACACAAACTTGTCACACTTTCCATACAATCGGATTTAACGAACAATGTTTACGATTACGTATAACTTAGTGCAACTCGCCTTAAGAGTCCGAAGCTCGGTTCTCCATACAATCGTAGTTTCGCTCTCATTTTAAAACGACATTCTAGAATAACATGAAACTTTGTATACACAATGGGATTCGCCATATCCAGGCCGGAAATTATTTTCTGTTGCTTGAAATTATAATGGAGAAAAAATACAGCGATTATTAAGGTTTTCATACAAGGCCTAAAAAACTCAAAAACTCGCAGCATTTTTTCTATTACAATTTCTAGCAAGAGAAACTAAGTTCCGGTCTAGATATGGCGGACCCCATTGTGTATACAAAGTTTCATGTTATTTCAGCACGGCGTTTTAAAATGAGAACGAAACTACTTTTGTATGGAGAAGCGAGTTCAGTCGAGCGTGCGGGGGACCTTTAAGGGCGTGCAAGGAAAAATATCGCGCTCTTTTGAAACGCTTTACTGACCAGACAAAACAACATCAACAATAAGAATTGATTTTCAAATACATATATGATTGTTGACTATATGATTTTGTTTCACTAGAGTCGGAACATGGTTGCTTATAACTTTTAAATAGGAAAAAATTGAAAGTTAAGTCTTTATTTTCCTTTTAAGGGTTCCGTAGTCAACAACGGTCTACGGTGGTATGGGCATGTTACGGAGGGATGAAAGTCATGTGACAAGAAAGGCATTAGGCATGAATGTGGAGGAATGTAAGAGGAGGGGTAGGCCAAGGAAAAGGTGGATGGATTGCGTGAGAGAGGATATGAAGAGGATGTGAGTGACGAGATGACGGGCGATAGAGAGATATGGAAGAAAAGAACATGCTGCGCCGACCCCAAGTAAATGGGATAAAGGCACGCGAATGATGGTTCCGTGGTCAACTAGGAACCCTTATAGCTACGCCATGTTGTGCGCGTGTCGTGTACACCCTTTTAAGAATGACACAATAATTGCTTGAAGTTTACATTCCATCTGTTACGATTCACTCGGCTGAGTGTACATAACAATGAGCATAATTACGCCGGATGCGATTCGACCCTGACCGCCAACTGGAAGACGCCGCAGTAATAAGTCAGCTTTGTCACACGGCGATGACATACCAATAGCAAGTGAAGTCTGCGGAATTGTGGAAGCGTTCCTGGAAGTCTTACGTTTTGTTGTTCGTGTATGGACCACTTAGCTACCTACATGAATCCAATAACCGAGATAGATAGATAATCCACTAAGCTAAATGCAGGCCCATCGATCAGTTTTGGCGCGAAATGAAATAAATAAATCTATCGATACCAAGAAGCTAACGTCGTTTTGCTATCGATAGATTTATTTGTGAGTAAATATTGTTTTCACCTCAGCGGCTCGAAAATGGCGGTTTCGTTGCGTGAAACCAGTGAGCAAAATGCAATTTTGCTGCGAGCGTGAAAACGACTTTTCCGGCTTGAAACCAGTGAGCAAAATGCAATTTTGCTGCGAGCGTGAAAAAAACTCTTTTTAATTTTTCATATCGTATTTTCATTCATTTTCATATCATTAGTTTAAGTAACTTCATTCTCTCTATCACTATTCCTTTGCGTTATATGTTGTCGCCGCTGAGGTGAAAAGTTGTATGTATCACACGAGAGCAAAGATATTTGCATCTCGTGTCTTTGAGTCCCTCGCTACGCTCAAGATTCTAATTTTGAATCTTTCCCTTGCTCGGGACTCAACATCAACACTCGCAGCAAAAATTTACTTTGCTCTCTTGTTGAAGCAGTAACTATTTTCCAGATGCTAATGGCATACAGCCCAGTAAGGGCTATGCCCAGATGATAATCGCCCTCATATAGACCTTTTTATTTTCGTATGTAAGTATGCAAGTTGTTATCAATATTTGCAATCCTTTTTGCAGCCACTTGCCGGTATTCGACTGATCTAAAATGTGGCACTTATGTAAGTTCGGTAAAAATACCACCGAGCTGATCTGATGATGGAGACAGAAGGAGGCCATAACAATTCTTAAACTACACAAGATAAACTCATTGATTGGGCTCATTCGAACCGTCTCAACGGGTAGTTAATGATTTTTTTTCATGACATAGGAGGCAAACGAGCATACGAATCGCCTGATGGTAAGCGATTAGCGCCGCCCATGGACACTCGCAACACCAGAGGGGTTGTAAGTGCGTTGCCGGCCTTTAAGATGGGAGTACGCTGTTGTATCATAAATGTCATGTTCAACAGAACATTAGACCGGTTTCCTCATGGTTTTATTGTAAACACATACAATTTCTTAATGTTCAAAACATTATAATACAATCAATTACCCACGGAACCTTCACTGTAATTCATTATCACTATAATTCTTAGTAGGTGTGTCATTTGTTGTCATGTTGTAAAACGTCTAACTAATTAGATCATCTTAAGCCTAGGCGAAACAGAATATGGTTTCTGTTTTACCTTAAATCCATACTTAAGGGACCCGTTGGCGTTTTTATTTTAATGCCTGGTGACATCTTTATGTTTCAATCTGTAATTATGTACAATAAAGTACTTAAATATAATTATTGGGGGACAATCTTACACAAATCGACCTAGTCCCAAACTAAGCAAAGCTTGTACTATGGGTACTAGACGACGATATAAATACTTACTTATATAGATAAATACATACTTAAATACATAGAAAACATCCAAGACCCAAGAACAAATACCCGTGAAAAACGCACAAATAAATGCCCTGGCCGGGATTCGGGAGTCACTACCAACTAGGCTAAACAGGTCGTCAAACAAAACAAAAGTCTTACATACATACATACTTAAGGGACTCCACGCTTTATCATCATAAGTCATTGTTGGCGACAGACCTTCTTATTGTGTACATGTCCGTTTTTATTTAATTTGAATTTGAAGTTTCCTTTTGATTTCGGCTGAAAAGGCTTGTCAATTATACTAAAGTTGAGTAAGAGTGTGGTTTTCTTTTATGAAGCTTAGATAAATATGAAAACAATAAAAATTATAATTCGTCTATAACAAGAATAGTAACGGCACCATTCCGGTGCTCAACAGTCATAATATTTTATTTAAAATAGAAACATAAAAAAAACTTTTTGAATGTCAAAAATTACATTTATAGAACAGATTCATCCTGAAGTGGAGTCGGTTCGTAAATTACAATGTGATATAATATAATTCATTCATGAGGTTTCTTAAACAATAATCTTTAGCTCCTTATAATAGCACTTAACTGATAGCGGGAATGTCGCTAATTGAATTATAACATTTGTCCATACATATTTGTCGAGCATCTAGTATCGATTATATAGCATCTAGTATAGATTATGGCTTTAGGGTTGATATTCCTCCGTCAAAATTATAGATATATCTATGGTACAAATGGTTAGCGATATCATTTGCACGAGCCGAATTTTGATAACAATTCAATTTTTTACGTGATTTATTCAAACATGTTCCAAAAAATCTCAAATTTCGAAATTAGTGGGTATGTTGTTTATGCACTTTTAAACCGGGTGTTTGGTAACAGGATGCAAAGACTTTCAGGGATGATAGAGGAGTTCATTTTTAGGGTTCCGTAGTCAACTAGGAACCCTTATAGTTTCGCCATGTCTGTCCGTCCGTCTGTCCGTCCGTCTGTCCGTCCGTCCGCGGATAATCTCAGTGACCGTACCTCCCCTATAGGTACGTAAAGTGGGGAGTGATTTTTTTTTTCATTTTAACCCTAACGTGTGATATATTGTTAGATAGGTATTTAAAAATAAATAGGGGTTTACTAAAATCATTTTTTGATAATGTTAATATTTTCGGAAATAATCACTCCAGAAGTAAAAAAAATGTGTCCCCCCCTCTAACTTTTGAACCATAAGTTTAAAAATATGAAAAAAATCTCAAAAGTAGAACTTTATAAAAACTTTGTAGGAAAATTATTTTGAACTTGATAGGTTGAATAGTTTTTGAAAAAATTACAAAAATAATTTCTGAACTAAGTTTGTAATTTAACCGTATAATCCAAACTCTTTCTTTAGTTATCACCGTCCTCTGTGGGCCAGTTTTTAAGGTTTTGTGTTTCTGTACTTAATATGTCAACTTAATGTGACGGACGGAAAACTACGGAACCCTACACTGAGCGTGGCCCGACACGCTCTTGGCCGGTTTTTAATATTTGAGACAATCCCGTTATTTTCTAGAAGAACTTTGAAAATAACGAATATTTGTTGGAAAATGTATGGAAAAAACTGAATAATATGTCGCTAGTCCCAATTCAATTGATTTCAAAAACTTCCTTAGTTCCTGCAGCTACTATAAATTACGATGAAAAAAATATATAGAACATGAAAAATCTAAACATATTCCGAATGCATGGGTAGTACAGAAAACATACAATACAATTCCACTGACTTTTGTAAATTATTTATTTTGTTATCTCTTGTTGTATTATAAATTTGACGTGTACATTTTTTTTTTTATAAGTAATTACTAATTAGCATGTAAGGTATAACTGTTAGTGCTAATATTAATGGTAATAATAAATAAAATAAAATAAATAAATAAACAATTTTCAAAATAAAATGATGCATATCTTGGAAACTAAAAGATTTTGTACTAAAGCAAGTATTGCAGAAATTGCGAAGCGTCTGGTTGACGTAACTGGTGACCGAAGAGCTGGCGGTTTCCTCGCTCAACGTATCAGCATTGCGATACAGCGAGGAAAGGCCGCCAGCATCCTCGGTACAATGCCTCAAGGGCCCGTTTTAGATTTAAGTTAGTTTTAATTTTCTTCATATTATTTTGGTTAAGTATTCTTGTATATATTTTCGTTGTACATAAATAAATGATTTATTATTTAAGCAAGTTGTGTCTAAAACATCTAAAATGACCTCCTCTGTCATCCCTGAAAGTCTGCATCCTGTTACCAAACATCCTGTATATGGAGCCTATGTATACCTGATTTTTACTGATGTTTCTAACAAAACAAGACAGATATTAATTTTTAACTCAACTTCGCCAATCTTACGTCCAAAAATCGGGTTTGTTATGGCCTAAAATATAATATATTTCGAAGACAATGAGTTTTGAAGTAAGTATGAGATACTATTATGGTAAATATCGTTGTTGTTAATACGATAAGCATTAAAAAAACGGAGAGTCTAGATCGAAGGCAAATGAGAGATAGGCCCTTAAATGTTTATTAATGTGAAATTTACTCTGCCTTCTCGCTTCAACCACTTAACCGATTAGGACGAAAATTTGCTTATTAAAAATAACTAAATCGATTCAGTGCACCCAATATTTAATTATATTCACACATACATTGCATCACGGTTGCACCTTGCACGGAATCGAACCCATGACTATTCGCCTTGGCCTTCCTCTCATACAGAAACCTTCCGAGAATCCTACGCTAACTGAATCACCATTTCAATATACGTCATACCACTAACAAACACAAGCGAATATCGACTTTTTCCAGTTAGAAAAAGGGTTCTAATTTAAATGGCAGGAAGTTGTGATCAGAGGCTTAATTGAATGCGTTTGTACAAGGTGAGTGAAATTCACTGACACATCTAATTAGGTGTAAACAAAGCCTACGAGACGAGATACTTTGTCCTTGTCTGACACGTCATTAAAGTGTCTCGCTACTTATCTCTCATGCTGTGATTTGTTCCTCTTGTGGGCCTTTAGGTTAAGTGTAGGTTCATCTACTTTGTTCTCGTACTCGTGTTGTATAACGTCACGCTATTCAGCTCATTGGATACTAGTGGTTCTGTAAGCTGTAGAATCCGCGATTATTTTTATTTGAAAATACTCAAAACCTGATGCGACAAAAAATGATAAATAATAGTCAGACCTGCTCACAAAATTTTACGCGAATCGGTTTAGGAATGCGACCTGTAGAAGGAGAACAGTGGGAAAGCCGGAAATACAAAAAGAAACGGATACCTTCGTTTCACTCGGTCAATCAATATAACATAAAGTAAAACTTGCATGTTAGTAGGTATTTTAAGGTCTCTAAATATGCATGAATATAAATAGGCCATATGTTTTTAACACAGCTGTGTATCAAGAGCAAAGCACTGCCATCAAACTGTTACGCAGTTTGGCAGTACGAGTATACCTATACACTATCATATGTAAACACTAAACATACATGTGTCTTTCATGAATAAAAATGATTAATGATTAATAATCGTATGGCATTCATTTTTTGAACCGTGAGATCTTCGAGAAGACAGTACGGTTGCCAGTTTTGTTGCACTTCTAGCACCACCCAGGGGTCACGTGTAGAGTAACGGTGGGTACTCCCTTCCCTACGGACGTGGTGCAACTTCAACCCCCCTTCGTCAAGTAAGTGGGCAACTTGACTGTTAGAAGTTCTCAAGCCGTCCGAAGGCCTCTAAGTTGGCTTAACGACTGCTAT
Organism: Notocelia uddmanniana; assembly: GCA_905163555.1. Lineage (NCBI taxonomy): Eukaryota > Metazoa > Arthropoda > Insecta > Lepidoptera > Tortricidae > Notocelia > Notocelia uddmanniana. Next base: position 11,243,897 of record LR991079.1, on the reverse strand, counting down.
CATAGACAACAGCCGGAATCAACGGCTTAACGAGCCTTCCAAAGCACGGGAGCGCTCAGTTAGTAACCACTCAAAGCGGTCACCCATCTGAGAACTGACCCGGGCCAGTCCGGGCCCACGTTACTTAACCTCGCTTACCGCACGCGGCACGCGGGCGCTCCAATTCAATTTGGACGTCTTTTTGGTGGCATTACCGGTGAGATACGTTGTACAGCATGCACAAAAAACTAAAAAAGTAAAACTAGTTCATAAATTCTTCAAATTAGGTATATTACATGCACTTATGAACGTCAATAAACTACCACCGGTTCGGAAAAATAAACATCTGCCACGAGAAGAACCGGCGTAAGAAACTCGGCGGGGTGTCATTTTTTCAAAACAGTATACATTGTATAGTTAAATATAAAATGACAGTGTCAGCTACTACAAAATATCATAGCTACAGTAGAAAACCTTTTTTCGCGATAGATTAGCCGTGCAGGACACTATCACTGCCAAACATCCCTATCCATGATATAAGTAATCGTTTATCTTATAATATGCTCTTGAAATAAGTGTTTGTTTTACTGCAGATTTGAATTTAGAATTGCTAAGTTCAGTAATGTGTTTAGGAATTTTTTGTAGAATTTGATACATTTTCCCAAGAACGACTTTTTCGCCTTTACTTAGTCTATATCAAGTGCTATGGCTAACCTCGATAAGGGAACTACGAGTATATGCACTCATTTTGCATTAAGCGGAAACGTCTGCGACCTAATATTCTATATTTAAAATTATCGAAAAAATGGCGAACGTGTATCGGTAGGCGTAGCGAAGGTAGACCTCACATAAGATGGACTGCTGACCTGGTAAAGGTCGCCGCAGTCCGCTGAATGCGGGTGGCGCAGGACCGGTCACTATTCACTGTGCCACTCTTTGGGGGAGGCCTATGTCCAGCAGTGGCTGATACGATGATGAGTAAAGCTGTCACATCATGGCATACGTAGCTAATCGTCCTAGCTAACTAAGCTATCGGAACAATCAAGCACGAAATGTTGTCTTTGTTCAGCAGTTTACGTCTTTCGGCTGATATTATGATGATGATGTAAGCGTGCTCAAAGTAGGCACCACAAAAAAGTGATAGGGGCCTTTTGCACAGTGATTATAATCATGCGATACACAATAAGAACACTTTATTAGTCACAGTCACCGTGCCTCTTGTTATGAATGTTTTGTAGACTATAAGCAAGATATAATGGTAACTTAGTTTATAAGCCCTACTGTACGAGTACTCCTATCCCACGTCGCCAATAGGTCGGTCAATAGGTATCCTGTCAGTCTGAGCCTGGGAGGGACATGCGGCCTTTTGGTTTGGGACCGCAGTGCAGTTTTGTAGGTATAGTTATAGTTGTACCTGCTTTATAGTAATATTTTAGGAAACGCAACGCCAACAAACTGCTTCGCAGTTTGGCGAAACTTTGTTGTTCGGTACTTGCAGTTTTTTTTATATTAATAAATTAAAAAAAAAAAAACTTGTTGACGAAATCTTCTTATAAAGCTCGAAACGCACAGAGCGGGCGCGGTGCGGTGCGGGGCGGTGGCGGTTTAGCATTTTTTTGACGTGATAACGTCTTTAAAATCGTTTTAGTCGGGTGACATGTTCAGAAACTTGTGTCACACCAAAACCTCACGAGCGCGATCGCAGGTATAAGTGAAGTGCAAGTGAAGTAAGACATTATCACGTAAACATCTCGATCGTAAACCTACTTTTATCTTTTTGAAACTGTCTACTGTCATTACTGCTTCATATGTCACACACGCCGCCTCCGCTCGCTACCGAATCCCGAGCGGTTTTTTGGTGCGACGTACCCCGGATCGCGTTCGCTTTACCACAAAACCGTTTCAAGCTTGAATCCTAGACACAGACTCCGCAAATTTCGAGTCTTTCAGTGTCATAGGGGCCAAATTATAACTCAATCCCACTAGAAATATGTAAATCACAGGACAGGAGGTAGTTCGGGTTGAAGAATTTTATTTCTCAAAAGAAGATATTACTTAAAAAATATTTAACTTTTCATGTTTTCTTTTTATTTTACTCAATGCACCCACTTTTACAAGTTTCTGTTTGGCCCTATGGTTGACTGGTAGAGAATACCTCACGGCATTAAGTCCGCCTTTTGTATTAATATGTGCAATAAAGTTTAAATAAATAAATAAATAAATTAGAACTTCACTTAGATGCGAAATTATTTTTACATATAAAATGCATGCTTTGTACATAATAATTTAAAAAATAAGAACTTAAGTAAAGGTAAGTATGTACATGTTTTCATTAACATCGGTTGAGAGTGCAGCTAGCTAATAGTAATAAGACTAAGTAGGTTATGATTTTTAAGGCGGGTAGATCCCGTTATACGGTAGGTACTCGCACAGACTAGTAAGGATTCAGACCGCCAACTCACGAACCAAAAATATAGACCGTAAGCAACCATATTTAATCTGTACCCGCTGGTAGATTTTTGACGTTTATTTTTTTTAATTATTTAATAACACTGTGGCAATGGAACTTACTGTGAACATCCAACGATAAATATATATATAACAATTGCATTGTATTTGCAATTGCTTCTCTCTGGGCGGGGGAGATATAAAGCAAATCACTACACTTGTGTAACCTCTTTTCTTAAACTGTTATTTTTATAAGGTGACAGCTGATGTCCAACAGCTGTGATTGACATTAGATGAAAATACAGAAAAGGATTATATTTTTATGTGTGCACGTAAATACTATTAATTTGGTTTAAGAAGTAATAAGACCTGAAGTAAAGGCTTAAAATGTTGTTTCTTTATTATTTACAGGTAAGTGTATTGTTTGTTTTCGGTTCTTGTAATTTCAAAAAGTGTAAATACCTAGTAAATATATCTTTATTATTTACAGAGAAACGCAATTTCGTCTTTATTTTAACGCTATAAATTAGCTATCTGAAAAGAGTGTAGTATCATTATATATATATAGCTCATTTAAATTTAACTTTGTGTAGAAGCTCACGGTATTTCCAATTGAACACCAACGTCCGATGTAAAATGAAACTGGTGTTCAATTGAAATACCGTGAACTATGTTGTGCCGTATTATATGAAATTAAACAAACAATTGACTTATCAACAGATTTATTTTTTAATGTATCTCATTTCATATCCGGGAAAACGATATATCTTCGTCCTTTCACAAAGTTCTACGTTTTACAACCACAACACTCGTACATTTTGCAAAATGAGAACTTGCATGGCATGCCACATACGACGCACTTCACTGTCTTCCATTTGTTGTCCAAACAATGGTTATTACGCGTTTCCAGATGAATTTTCGATTAGCTACCCACTGTTCCGTTTGTTTATTGCATAGTAATCTATCAATACTACGAATTAAATAACAACAATTGCAAAAATAAAAAAAATGTTCAGAGACGACTAGACGAGATTCCGAGGAGACGCCATTTTATTTGTCACTTTATTTTGACGTCCATTGGCAGACAAAGCAGTAGCCAATGAGAGCTAAGTATGTCGTCAAAATCTTTTGGACACATTATGGCCGCTATCATACACGTTCCGTTCTACGTAGATAAACAGCCCTGGGTACTCGTGTTGTTGCTACGCGTTGCGTCCGCAGTCGCTAACTAGGTATTATTTGTAATTACAATTTGTAAGGAATTCATTTTAAGAGCTAACTAAGAGTACTATCCTAAGCATAACTAAATATAGGTATATATTTGTTTAAAGAAAAATTTATTTAATATTTATTCACATTTAAATACAATAAATCAATGTTAAACTACCTAAAAAAAAAACCCTAATTACCTACCTAATTTACAAATAAAAAATGGGTTCGAGCGCGGAACTCGACGGTAGGGTGCCCAGAAGGCTGGCCGCATTGCCGCGCTGAATAGCAATGCTGATGCGCTGAACGAGATACGCGCCAGCCTTTTGGTCACCCGACGCCTCCACAAGGCGTTTCGCCAGCTCCTTAAAAGTGCTGTGAGCACCAGGCCCCCACGGCCCTATAGTTTCCACCCCAAACGGCTCAAACATGTAGCCGCTGTTTAAAGTAGTTCTTAAAGCACAGATATACGAATTTATGTTAATGAACTCAAGGTGCATACTTTAACTACCTGCGTACATAATTATAACAGCCTTTTTACATGTAATTAAAAACATATTTAAATAGTTGTAAACATCATTTTTAGTTGTTGTATATGTTAACCAAGAATAACTACCTGTTGCCCGCGACTCAACTTGTTATCACCTTAGAGAAATAATTAGCGCTCGGCCATACAAACTTCCACCCCCCCCCCCCCTTTTTACCTTTTAAGGAATGATTGCTGGGATTAAAACTATCCTATGTCCTTTCCCGGGACTCAAACTATATCTATACCAAATTTCATTTATAGGTTCAGCGATTTAAGTGTGAAGAGGTAACAACAACACAAAAGGTTGTTCATATTCTATCTCTTATGGAAAATGAATTGGCGAGTAATTGTCACTGTCGTTCCTAAAGTATGGCGTTCAAAAGGTGAATAGCAATATTCATCAATGTTTGTCTGATGATGTCAAACCCTACAAAGTTGAACCCTACAGAAATGCATGTATTAGGTTGATATCTCATTAGACGCCATGACGGATATATGCGTCGTTGGCTTCGGCCCATTGGTACGCAATATAGGTACGTTGTTAGCGTTAGCGTCGAAAAGGTTAATAATACTCGAAAAGTTAAACATGTCTAAAATAAGGGGGATAATGGTCACGTTAAACTGCCACGTTCTAAAAGGGCGTAGGTACATTGAAAGGATGAATGAGATTACCTACCACTATAGTGGTCGGCGGTTAAGAAGTCAATCCTGACACATGTCATTTCCATACAGTTTATAACCTCAAATTGAGGGACTTCAAGATTGACTTCTTAACCGCCGACTACTATATTGGTAACATGTTCGATTAAAAGTTAAAATTATACTGTATCTGTGTCACCTGAAACAGTGACAGTGCTGGTTTTCAGGGTGTCTACCCCAACCACCGGAAGATCGAAGTTCATATATTTCCTTCTCTATCACACCAATAAGCAAGTGTTATAGAGATGGATATAACGAAAGATTTTAACCCAGTTACTTCACTTGACAAAATAGACCTCACAACTGTCATGCCAGAACCACACGATGGGCCACACGTATGCGGTGGATCGAGATGCAAATATGTTTATTTATGATTGACTGTGACACGAATGTTTTTAAATCGACTTTGTAATCCACCTTCCGAATAGATAGGCTATATTGTATCCCGCGGCTCCGCTTGCTGTCTTCGTAGTACATACGTCGACGTGGCGGAGCCGCGCGGGTAACTAGTTATTATTATTATTATTAAAACCACAACCAACAGTTAGTACACGAACAAACAGAATAAATGATAATCAATCAATGACATTTTTCTCCAGCCAGACACTTTTGGACCGCACTTCGTATCTGTTTACTTTACACAAAATGTCATTCTGCAATTTATGGTACATTTGACATTGCATCGAATTATTCACGTCTGGAGGTCTAGGCTAGAGAATACAGAAAGTATTATAAAAACGATAAAGGCCCGGTTTTATAACGGTCCGTTATTCATTATCTCTCTCGGTTCTACGTGCTATGTGCCCCGCCCACTGCCCGGCAGGAGCATGCCCAGCATGGCGATTATGGCAATTATCCCCACATGATAGACACAAACATCAAACATGCTATTGTAATATTATTATTTAAATTGTCGGGGGGTCGAAGTTGCACCACGTCCGTAGGGAGTACCCACCGTTACCCTACACGTGACCCCTGGGTGGTGCTAAAAATGCAACAAAACTGGCAACCGTACTTGTCTTCTCAAAGATCTCACGGTTCGAAAATAAATAGCATACGATTATTATTAGTACTTAAATTGAATTTTTGTGGTCTAGTAGACACAATGCCCGTAATTGAAATAAAGTTTTGTTAACAAGGTGTATTATTAAATAGTACAATGAATAATAAAAACATAGGTATAAAAATACAAAATGATATTTGAATCACACTCTTCCTCCTAATATTCCATAACACTTCAGAATATTCATAAGTGGCTGAAACTTCTTCATCCTAGATATTGATAACCAGCCGCGGACAGACGGACATGGCGAAACTATAAGGGTTCCTTCTTTAATATAGGACCCTGAAAAATCTAGTATTTTTTAACCGACTTCTATATAGAAAGAAGGAGGTTTTCAGTTCCTCTGCATATTTGATTTTTCATTTTTTTTATGTATGTATGATCCTAGATAACTTTTGACCACGTTGGCCGATTTTGATAATTCTTTTTTGTTTCAATAAGCAGGTACCCCAATGTTGGTCCCATATAAATTTGGTGAAGGTCTGATGATGGGATCTAGGAGGAATCGAGGGAACTCCTCAAATTTGATAGGCACGCATGCTATTTCGGTTTTTTCTGTAGTTAATTGGAATTGGTTTTATTTGGGTACAAATTATTAGTATGAAGTCTCGTATGCGGCAGTACTATGAATTCGTAAAATTTACCCCTCTGTGAAAATTATATTTTCTCAAACATGCAATGAAATTTCGTAATTACGTGCGTTATAGCAGGCTTCAAAGTATCACGTTGCAGGCGGAACAACTCGGGAGAACTGTAAAGAAATTTCATGCAAAATTTAAGGCCTAGGCCGGGAAGTTTTTTTTTTTAATTTTAATGTCAAAATTGACGTCTGTTGAATTTGTTTTTTGAGTGGTGTATTTTTTTTATTTCATTGCATGCGTTTGAGAAAAGCACTATACAAATCTCGGCGAGAAACGTTGGGCTGCAGATCTATATCTACTTGGCCTGCAACTCATCGTTTCCGGGCCTCTATAGTATTCTACTATTATAAAACGTGTTCCGGTAAATTGGTAAAAGTACTAGGAATATGGCAACCATTCAAGAGGACTTAATTTACTACCATTAATTGGTGGTGGTAACTAAGCGTTATAAAACCGGGCCTTATTGTATTATATTTGGCATTATGTATTGATATAATTTATTATGTCTGGGTATCACATTACCATTCCTTCGCCTTTTTTGTCCAATATTATTGTAACAAGAACAAGTTTTTTCCAGAAGTATACGTTATCATGTATAATTTTTATAAGCCCCCGGCGCACACGAAGGATGTTAACATCTGTGAGTCCTGTCTGCAGCATCAATCTATCAATATTTATTTTACATAAGAACATGGTGTGTCGTAGCTGGATTTATGAAGGAGAATGTAAAAAATACCGTTACACATATCACCGAAATGTACCAAGAAAAAAAAAGGAATTATTTTACAATGTTAATATCTTTATAAATATTTCAGGAAAAATATAATATATACCTCTATCTAGATTACTTAATGGAATCGTGGCCCAAGACATGATTCCACCATCCGTAACAAAGTTGGCATTTTTCCGGTTGCCATCTATCTTCAATAAAAGTTAGTGATATCTCCTTTGTAAATGTAAACTAATGGAATCGCGGGCCAGGACACGATTCCACAATCCATAACGAAGTTGACATTTCGCCGGTAGCCTTTTGTTGCGTAAGTGTATCAAATCCTTATTTATTACAGACGGACAACGCTTTTATTGTTTTATCTTAACCTTGGCATAATTTTAGTGAACTTTCGGATCTATTGTATTAAATTATTTATAAGTTAACATTATACGACCTGTGTATGGGAATGATGTTTATAAAGTGAACGCTTTCAGTGGTAGCCTTCCATTTTTTTTTTGCCGCGACTGTGGCATTTTTATGGCTCGCTTGATGGTAAGCAGATACCGCAGCCTATATGGACGTCTGCAACTGCAGGGGTGTCACAAGCGCGTTGCCGACCCGTTAAAAATGTATACTCCTTTCTTGATAAATCCCATGCTGTAGTTCCTCGGGAAAACCTCGGCAGGGAGCTCATTCCACAACCGGAGCGTCCGAGGGAGGAAATTCCTCTGAAACCATACCTTCTTCTTCGGAGCACAACCCATTATATACTTGTGGCGTCACTCCTGTCATCTGTCAAATGTGACGTGTTCTGCATCGCGCTATCGAAGTTTTTAAAATAAGTTGCATAAATACTTGCAAACAACTCTCATGCGTACTTAAGGCACGAGTGAATAGGCATCTTCTGGGAGAGCTCGCTTCATCGTCGGCCTCATCTTTGCCCCCCGGCTAGATGCTGGCCAAGAGCAATCCCATTATTAATAATAAAAGTACTATCACATCGATAGTAGAGACATGTGATTGTTCTGGAGTTGCATGCGTCTATAGGCTAGGTTGTCTGCTATCATCAGGCAGGCCGTATGCCTATTTACCACCGTCAAGTCTAGTGAAATATTGCTAAATTATAATAAATAATTAATAAATATTAGGGGGCATCTTTTTACACAAATCGAACTAGTCCCATAGAAAGGTCAACAAGTAAATTTTTAACAAAATAACACCGACTCCAAACTTTGCCAGACCCCTCATCCTCTTAATACATAATTTGAGGAGTTCCTTCGATGTTTCCAAGATCCCGTCATCAGATCCAGACTTGGTGACAATGGGACCAACAAGAAAACACACCCTTTAAAACAAAAAAAGAATTTTTGAAATCGGTCCACTAGTCTCCGAGTTGGTAATCAGTAAATATACATTAAAAAAAATTTTAAAAAAATCAGACGAATTGAGAAACTCCTCCTTTTTTCGAACTCGGTTAAAAAAGCTTGTGTTATGGTACTCGACGACGACATATTTAATAGATATATACTTAAATACCTAGAAAACATCGAAGTCACAGGAACAAATGTTTCTGCTTACCACAGAAACAAATGCCCTTACCATCATTCGAACCCGGGACCTCTAGCTTCGGAGGCAGTGGCACTACCAACTAAGCTAAACAGGCCGAGTTATGTTGCCCAAGTATCAGTATCCGCTTTGGTTGATTCGTCATCGTTGCACCAATATGCGTAAAAACCAAACTTTTATGTGAAATAACTAGTTCAAGTGATTGACACACTTCCATGTGAAACTTTATACAGTTTTCGGATATGCTTGCCAAATAGGTATTACCGCAAACCCAACTGAAGAATAGCTTTAAAACATGCGGATTCAGACAATCGGGTACGTATTATATTCATAAGATTAATCATCATCCTCCTAGCGTTATTCCCAGTACAAGTATTCATAAGATTTATTTAATCGTATGGCATTTATTTACGAACCGTGAGATCTTCGAGAAGACAAGTACGGTTGCCAGTTTTTGTTGCACTTTTAGCACCACCCAGGGGTCACGTGTAGGGTAACGGAGGGTACTCCCTACGGACGTAGTGCAACTTCGACCCCCATTAGGAGTGTATTCATAAGATTAATAAGTACTAATAAATATAGATAGAGTAACAAAAGTATACTTTACGTGAAAACATAGCCTTCGGCAGTGCATTCATCCTCACACCGTAGAACCTAAATGGTCGCGTACGGTACGGTTTCAGAGGAACTTCCTCCCTCGGACGCTCCGGTTGTGGAATGAGCTCCCTGCCGAGGTTTTCCCGAGGGTCTACAGAACGGGTTCTTCAAGGAGTGTATACATTTTTAAAGGGTCGGCAAGGAGCATTCGACACCCCTGGAGTTGCTGGCGTTCATAGGATGCGGTGACCGCTTACCATTAGGCGGGCCGTACGCTTGTTTGCCACCGACGTAGTATTGAGGGGAGCCGAGGCACCGGCACGCTTACGATTGCATGCGGTTAGGCGCAACCCATTCTTACAAGAATCGAGCTAGTCCCAGACTAAGCAAAGGTATGGACGCCTGGATACTCGACGACAATATACATCTAAATATATAAAAGAAGAAACTGACTGACTGACTGACTGACTGACTGACTGACTGACTGACTGACTGACTGACATATCAACGCACAGCCCAAACCGCTGGTCCTAGAGATTCCAAATTTGGCACGTAGGTTCCTTATAAGGTCTAGGGGTGCACTAAGAAAAGAATTTTCAAAATTCAACCCCTAAGGGGGTGAAATGGGGGTCCGAAGTGTATGGGGAAACAAGATTAGTTGGACTATTTTATTCGAAACTTCACAGGAGTATTTCTAACGATAAATGAGTAAATACGTGTTTCAGGTTTTTTGAGAAATCAACCCCTAAAAGGGGGAAATCTGGTGACAAATTCTGAAAATCGACATGGGTATTGTTTTTATGATATACCGGGTCGCTGATAACGAAAACAACAATGATTTTAAAATCTCACGTGGAGGACGTGAAATACCATCCCCTCTGTTGGGGTGCGAGGGGGATGAAATGTTTAAATATTAATATGGGTGTCGTTTTTATGGTTTTTTGGGACGTTAATTACGAAAATGGCATCGGTTTTGTAATTTAATATTGTGGACATGAAAAATTTTGAAAAATTGTGCCCAATTTCAAGAAATAACTGACTGACTAAGAGACTGACATATCACCGCACAGCGCAAACTGGTGGTTCTGGAGATTCCAAATTTAGTATGTAGGTTGCATATAAGGTCTTGAGGTGCATTAAGAAAGGATTTTTCAAAATTCAACGCCTAAGGGGGTGAAATGGGGGTCCGAAGATTGTATGGGGAATCAAGATTAGCTGGATTATTTTATTCGAAACTTCACAGGAGTATTTCTAACGATAAATGAGTAAACATGTTTTTCAGGTTTTTTGAGAAATCAACCCCTAAAAGGGGGAAATCTGGTGACAAATTCTGAAAATCGATATGGGTGTTGTTTCCATGGTTTATTGGGTCGCTGATTACGAAAACAACAATGATTTTAAAATCCCACGTGGAGGACGTGAAATACCATCCCCTCTGTTGGGGTCCGAGGGGGGTGAAATGTCTAAATATTAATATGGGTGTCGTTTTATGGTTTTGGGTACGTTAATTACGAAAATGGCATCGGTTTTGAAATTTAATATTGTGGTCATGAAAACTTTTGAAAAATTGTGCCAAATATCAAGAAATAACTGACTGACTGAGAAACTGACATATCACCGCACAGCGCAAACTGGTGGTTCGAGAGATACCAAATTTGGCATGTAAGCTCCTTATAAGGTCTAAAGTGCCGTGAGTTCCCTATGAAGATACGACCTTTTTTGATTCAATGTATTGTAGACGGTTTTATTAATCAGTGCCGACCGATACGATTTTGATATAAATCGATATTTGAGCGTCCGAGAGGACTCTTAATAGGAATCCGAGGTACCTAAACTTTGAATAAAGTAACGGCCATATTGATTTTATTCATTTCCGTCCCGATTTCGTTCAAAATCGATATCTGAGCGTCCGAGAGGTCCCTAATACGACTCCGAGGTAAAATTTGTGAAAGTGGCGGCCATATTGATTTTCTTCATTTTCGTCCCGATTTCGTTCAAAATCGATATCTGAGTGTCCGAGAGGTCTCTTAATACGAATCCGAGGTAAAATTTGTCAAAGTGGCGGCCATATTGATTTTCTTTTTTTTCGTCCCCAATTTGGTTCAAAATCGATATCTGAGCGTCCGAGAGGTCTCGTAATACGAATCCGAGGTATAGTTTAGAAAAAGTGGCGGCCATATTCATTTTTATCATTTCCGTCCAGATTTCGTTCAAAATCGATATCTGAGCGTCCGAGAGAATTCTTAATACGAATCCGAGGTAAAATGAGGAAATAGTGGCGGCATTTTCTTCATTTCCGTCCCGATTTCGTTCAAAATCGATATCTGAGCGTCCGAGAGGTCTCTTAATATGAATCCGAGGAAAAATCTGGAAAAAGTGGCAGCCATATTGATTTTCTTCATTTCCAACCCGATTTCATTCAAAATCTATATCTGAGCGTCCTAGAGGTCCCCTAATACGAATTTGAGGTAAAATTTGAAAAAAGTGGCGGCCATATTGATTTTATTTATTTTCGTCCCGATTGTGTTCAAAATCGATATCTGAGCGTCCGAGAGGTCTCGTAATACGAATCCGAGGTATAAAACAGAAAAAGTGGCGGCCATATTCATTTTTATCATTTTCGTCCCGATTTCGTTCAAAATCGATATCTGAGCGTCCGAGAGGTCTCTTAATATGAATTTGAGGTAAAATTTGAAAAAAGTGGCTGCCATATTGACTTTCTTCATTTTCGTCCCGATTTCGTTCAAAATCGATATCTGAGTGTCCGAGAGGTCTCTTAATACGAATCCGAAGTAAAATTTGTGAAGTTGGCGGCCATATTGATTTTCTTTTTTTTTGGTCCCGATTTTGTTCAAAATCGATATCTGAGCATCCGAGAGGTCTCTTAATGCGAATCTGAGGTAAAATTGGGCACTCCATTCATACCTATATGCAAAAAAGTTTAATGTTACTATATAGGCGTGTGGGGTATCTATGGATTTGCTTTTAAAACCGACATAGAGGTTTCGATATTTTTTCTATTTAAATCAACCTTCAATTCTTTTTTAATCGTATGGCATTTATTTACGAACCGTGAGATTTTCGAGAAGACTAGTACGGTTGCCAGTTTTTGTTGCACTTTTAGCACCACCCAGGGGTTCTGTGTATGGTAACGGTGGGTACTCCCTACGGACGCGGTGCAACTTCGACCCCCCTTTGTCAAGTGAGTGGGCAACTTGACTGTTAGAAGTTCGCAAGCCGCTCGAAGGCCTCTAACTTGGCTTAACGATTGCAGCCGGGATCAACGGCTTAGCGTGCCTTTCAAAGCACGAGAGTCAGTTAGTAACCACTCAAAGCGGTCACCCATCCAAGAACTGACCTGCGCCCACATTGCTTAACCTCGCACACCGCACGCGGTAGGCGGGTGCCGTTGGGCCACGAGCGCTCTAAATTCTTGATAGTTTGTGCCAAATTGCAATTCAATAGGTCCAGTAAAAACAACTTGGTTGTAACAGACGGACTGACAGTAAGGAGTGCGAATGGAAGTGAGGCCAAATTTTCTTTTTGGATGCTCCAATGGTAACTGGCAAAACCTACCTAATAAATTTAATTGTAGGAAAAATAAATGTTACACATAATATTGAATTAGCCGTATTTCTGTACTTCAAAGGACCAGAGTTTATGGCCGCTGCGCGCTGCTAGGTCGTTTACAGACCTATTGGTGTTACTGTAGTACACAGATACTTTTACTAAGAGCCATTTAAGACATGCTTTTATTTCATCGGCCCTTTCCCCTTCGGCCTCTCGGAAATGTATGATAATAGTTTTCGATCCTTATTTTTGCCAAAATCAAATGAAATTCAACAGTTTGCCGGTTGTCAGAATGTATACTGACTTTTTATCTGTTCATCTGTTAATGAATCACAATCACCAAACTTCGTATAGCGAAACCCCAGAATGTAACAACTACTTTTCTGGAGACCGCATCTAAATCGGTTCAGCCAAACGCGAGATAATCGTGGACAAACATACGAACCTGTTTTTTTAGACGGTTAAAAATTTCGCTTAGTACGCGGGCGAAGCCGCGGGCAAATGCTAGTACATACAATAAACGCACAGAACGGGCGCCGCGCGGTGCGGCGCGGAGGCAGTTTTACATTTTAAATAAATAAATATTGTGGGACAATCTTACACAAATCGACCTAGTCCCAAACTAAGCAAAGCTTGTACTATGGGTACTAGACGACGATATACATTACTTATATACGACGATATACATACTTAAATATGTACATAGAGAACATCCAAGACCCAAGAACAAAATCCGTGCTAAATGCACAAATAATGCCCTGGCCACGATTCGAACCCGGGACCTCTAGCTTCGGAGGCGTGACACTGAAGTTACCAACTAGGCTAAACAGGCCGTCAGATAGTTCATTTTTTATCTTTCCGAAACTATACTGTCGATTACTGTTTCATATGTCACACACACACCGCCTCCGCTCTACGCGCGGTGTTTCGGTGCGACGTGCCCCGGCCCGCGTCCGCTTTACCGCAAAACCGCCTCCGCCCCGCAACGACGCTGCGCCGCGCTCTGTGCGTTTCAAGCTTTAATACTCATATAATCACGCCTGTTTCCCAGAGGGATAGGTAGACATCACGGATTTCCACTTGCTACGATCTTGACATACAACTTTCGCTTCATGAACTCTCATAACATTCTTCATGCATGCGCGCCTGTTTAGGGTACTCTTGACCTCGCCTTTCTGCAGAATGTCCCCGATTTGGTCGGAGTACATTCGCTAACTTTTCCATACACTCTTCCTTCATACACTCGTTTTGTCAATCTTCTTTCATCCATCCTCTCTACATGTCCAAACCAAGCATTTTAATACTCAAATACATAGAAAACATCTAACTCTTTCTAATTTTCAAATTATAGGGTAAAAATTTCAAAATTTTGTGCTTCGAGGAGGATTCGAACCAGCGACATCTGGCATACGCGGCCAATCGCTCTAGCCACTGAGCTATCGGAACCAATCAAGTTCAGACACGAAATCCTTCACTTCACTGCCAAACATCCCTGTCCATGATGATGATCATGGACAGGGATGTTTGGCAGTGATAGAAGTTCGGAGTAGGCCCTTTGGGACCACTGCCTTCGTAGGCATGGTCACTAGCAAGTTCGCAACCAAGGTGGTCGTCAGATGAGGGGACTGTTTCCGCGGAATCGAACCCGCGACCTCGACAGGTATCAGGCTTTCCAGTGCGTCACAAGCTACCGTGAAGCAACCGTCACCTTCTGACTCAAACATATTTTGCGTCATTTCACCTTCGGCTGACCCCTGGCTTAGAATCTTATCAATTAAATAGCCATTCAGGTTTAGTTATTTACTAATCAACACAGAATGATACAACAACAAATGGCTTGCCACAGGGGTTTTACGATTATTAAAAACTTATGCAGGAAATATCTTTAGATTTTTGACATTTGACTTCTAACAGTCAAGTTGTGCCCACTCACTTGACAAGCCTAATCCCAATAAGGTTTAGTTTCCCCCTTGGGTTGGAAGGTCGGATGACAATCGCTTTTATAAAAACTAGTGCCTATTCCAATTCTTGGGATTAGGTAGCGGAGCCCAGGCATCCTTCAGGATGCAACTGTACTGAAAATAACGCTAGGATGATGATTTGACAGTATTGTCCTCTTTCTGTGAACCGACACTACCTATGATATGTATTTACTAACCGATTATCGACAATCGGTACAAAAATTATTAAATTAGTAAGCGAGAAAGAGCCTTTACTAGAAATTTTACTGAAATAACTAAATACAAACGAAACGAATCGTAGGAAACCAATAGGAAACGTCAAAGTAAATTTGACAGGATATCCCCTGCAGCTACATATTTCTGCCATGGTGTGCGCTGCGATCGCTTAGCCCCCACCACCTACTTCGCACATAGCCAATAACTAGGATCTACAATAAGCCATGTTACCCCAAAATGGTGATATGGCTTTGCATAGTTTGGAGGCCTGTTTTTTTGTATAAACTGCTTTGACACGTACAAAATACAGACACCGCTTTGAGTAGATAAAGGCACCACGAATAAACGCCACTGACCTTCCATTGAGCGCTTCTAAGCTTAAAAGTTTTGAGAAATGAATTCTGTTTCCTGCTAAGTCGATTTTAGTGTTCTCTTCTGGTTGGTTGATATCAAATACAAAGTTTTTTAAAGAGCTAGGTATACCTATTTGCGTATTTTGTGTATTATGATTGAGGTATTTTGATTGGTCAAATTGAAATGGTTTGTAAATCACAAATATGAACTTTAGCCCCGCTTGATAAGTCTAACATGACACACTTCTCGAGCAGGAGATGTGAAAATATTTTTTATAAAGGTGCGCACACACTGAAAAGTCGTAGACTGCGGGCGGTTTTCTTTGGCTGAATATCATTTTCTTTAGTCGATTCAGTTTAATATGGCGCTATCAGAATTTAAGTATAAAAGTCTATCGCAGCGGGAAATAACGGATTTAGTATATAGAATTATTATAAATCAGAATTTTCATTTGGTCGGATTAAAATTAGGCACTTCGCGTGTTCGTTTTTCAGACAAAATACGAACATGCTCGGTGTCAGAAAATATATTTTTGACTTGTTTACTACAAGCAATCACACAAGTTGGTACATATTAGGCGCCAATGCAATCCGTAGGAGGCTGCTCAAGTTTTGACACAGCACTAAGTATTAACAATAATATTGCAACCGCTGCCATATTAAGTTTGTGTGTGATTCATAATATATGTCATAACAATATGTGGGAATGTTCGGCAATATTGATTTAAGTGAAACTAATAATTATATAAGTAAACTCACACCACCCAAAAGGGGTAAATATTCAGTGTCACTTCTAGAAATGGTTACAGTGGCTTTGTAAGCTGGTAGACCTCGTTAATTTTTACAAATACTTTAATATTTCTAAGAATTGATTAGACCAAAAATATCTATATGATTTCAAACTTGCTCACAAAATTACACGAGAATCGGTTAGGAATGCGACCTGTAGAGGAGACCTAGGGCATGGTGGGATATGTTCGTCAGAAGACCTACTCGCTGAGGGTGTTCCAGCCCGGCTAGTATGATAGCTTATACCGTCGCGTTTTATGTGACGTTTCAGTACATTTTGGCCATATAACGTGACTGTATAAGCTATCATACTAGCCGGGCAGCTCAGCTCGTTTGTGGTGCGCGTGCCGCGGCCGTTGCATGAGACCATCGTGTGTGCTTGTTTCTGGCCGAAGGGTGTGTTTCGGCGGTTTCAGGGCAACCTGCCGAGTTCTATACCGGTGATGACGAGGCAACGGAGTCACGCTGTTACCTCGCCTAAATAATGTGTTTTCGTTTTTAAGAATATTTTGTATTGATATATATGTATGTTAGTCTGTAAGGTATATATCTCATATAACATATGTTAATATGAGCCTTTTGTTGCATGATTCAGATAAATAAATAAAAGCATTCTTTCCGAATTCGAAATACTGGCAGGTTAAGAGGGCGCAGTACGCTCGGTCTGGCTCGGTTCTCCATACAAACGTATTTACCCTCTCATTTTAAACGCCATGCTAGAATAACATGAAAATTTGTATACACAATGGGATCCGGCATATCTAGGTCGGACCATAGTTTCTGTTGCTTGAAATTATAATGGAGAAAAAATACAGAGATTATTAAGGTTTTCATACAAGCCGTAAAAAACTCAAAAAGCCGCTGTATTTTTTTTCTTTTACAATTTCTAGCAACAGAAACTATGGTCCGACCTAGATATGCCGGATCCCATTGTGTATACAAAGTTTCATGTTATTCTAGCCTGGCGTTTTAAAATGAGATCATAAATACGTTTGTATGGAGAACCGAACGTACTGCGCAGTCTTAATAGAAATATAATCAGACATCTATAACAAACTTCAGCAGGTCATCGGCCACGCTGCGGCTTCCTGTACGTGGTCGCCACTCGAGAACCTTTCCGCTCCAACGGCCATCGGTTCTACGTCCACGTTTACTGCTGGACACAACCTCCCCCAAAGCGTACCGGTCCTACGCTAGCCCCATCAAGCGGACTCTCGCTACCTTTACCAGGTCATCAGTCCACCTTGTGGTAGGCCTACCCACGGTGCGCCTTCCGGTACGTGGTTTCCACTCGAGAACCTATCCGCCCCACCGGCCATCGGAAATCAATATCATCATCATCCTCCTAGCGTTATTCCCAGTACAGTTGCATCCTGAAGGACGCCTGGGGTCCGCTACCTAATTCCAAAAAATTGGCGTCGGCACTAGTTTTTACGGAAGCGACTGCCATCTGACCTTCCAACCCGAGGGGAAAACTAGACCTTATTGGGATAAGGCTTGTCAAGTGAGTGGGCAACTTGACTGTTAGAAGTTCTCAAGTCGCCCGGAGGCCTCTAACTTGGCTTAACGACTGCTATCATAGACAGCAACCGGGATCAACGGCTTACCGTGCCTTCCAAAGCACGGGAGCGCTCAGTTAGTAACCACTCAAAGCGGTCACCCATCCAAGGACTGACCTCGCTCGGAAATCAATATAAGAGTAATAAATACAAAATAAAACTACTTATCCTAAATTAATTAGGTATTAGCATTGTTTTAATTATGAGCTGATCCTGCCTGCGTCATGACCACATTATTCCAACTAAGGTCGATTCCGCAGAAATGTAACATCACAAGACAAATAATAAGATGTCATTACTTGTTAACCCGTTACTGACAATGTAATTGACCTTATTCCGTTTTATTCATAAGAAGGTTAAGTTTAGAGATGTAGGGCAGAGGGGAAATTCCTCTTTCTTATAATAAATAATTAAAAAATATATAAAGGGTCATTTTTTTACACAAATCGAACTAGACCCATAGTAAGCTCAATAAGGCTTGTGTAATGGGTACTAGACGACGATATATTTAATAGATATATATGTATATATACTTAAATACATAGAAAGCATCCAAGTCTCAGGAACAAATGTTTCTGGTCACCACAGAAACAAATGCCCTTACCAGGATTCGAACCCGGGGCCTCTAGCTTCGGAGGCAGTGTCACTACCAACTAAAGTTGAGTCCAGAATTAGGCGAACTAACTTGACAGCCGAAAATGTTGCCAGACATAGGAAAAAATAAATAGTGATAGGTTTAAGTCGACACAAATATGTCGATATAAACTTGTACCTTCTATAAATCTGATTCTATTTAATTATATTATATCAAGTAATTGTCGTGTAAGTATTGTCAAAAGCCGAATGGCTTGCTTTGTTTGGCTAATGGTCCAAACTGTCAACAAAACAAAAGGGCGGAGAGATCCTTAACGATGTCGAAAATTATGTTCGATGTATTTTTAATTCCAACCCATTTTTATTATTATTATTTTGCTTAGTAAAATTATTAGTTTGATTCCAAACACAATATTAATGATTAACTAGACTTTTTAAACATCGATATTAACAGCACTAGCCAAACTGTGGCAACATTAGTGTACAATGAACTGTCAAGTTAGTTCGCCTAATTCTGGTCTCGACTTTAGGCTAAACAGGGCGGCAAATATAGGCCGTCTTATATTTTGGGAAATGTAATGCACTGGCCCCTTCCCACGTCACCGGAACCAGTAACCAAGCAGATGCGGCGGCTAAAGCGGCTGAAGAGCTTAAAGTCCACAAGTACAGGCCTCGGCCTCGGTGTCGGCCTGTTTAGCCTAGTTGGTAGTGTCAGTGCCTCCTAAGCTAGAAATCCCGGGTTATATTCCCGGTAAGGGCATTTGTTTCTGTGGTGAGCAGAGACATTTGTTCCTGGGACTTGGATGTTTTCTATGTATTTAAGTATATATCTATTGAATATATCGTCGTCTAGTACCCATAACACAAGCCTTATTGAGCTTACTGTGGGACTAGTTCGATTTGTGTAAAAAATGTCCCCTAATATTTATTTATTTACAGGGGTCTCGGCCAAGAGTATATTTTTATGCCATTCGGGGTCGAGACTCTTGGCCCGTGGGGTCCGAATGCTCTAAAACTTTTTAAAGAACCGTCTAAAAGACTAGTCGACTTCACTGCTGACCGAAGAGCTGGCAGCTTTCTCGCACAACGTATTAGCATCGCAATACAGAGGGGAAATGCTGCCAGCATCCTTGGCACCATGCCAAAGGGGCCAAATTTTTAAGATTTATTTTAATTTTATTTAGTTTTAGTTTTTAGTTTTATTTTAGGTCTAGTTTAAGTTGTTTATCTATTGTTATTAATATAATATTCATTATCTTTCTCTTGAATAAACATTTAATTTATGCATCCGCAAAATATCATCTACTATCAAATATTATCTAATATTATTGACGGCCTGTTTAGCCTAGTTGGTAGCACAGACTAGTAAGGGTTCAGACCGCCAACTCACGAACCAAAATTTTAGACCGTAAGCAACTATATTTAATCTGTACCCGCTGATAGATTATTGACGTTTATTTTTTAAAATTATTTAATCGCAGTGGCAATGGAACTTACTGTGAACATCCAACGATTAATATATACAGCTCATTTAAATTTAACTTTGTGTAGAAGCTCACGGCATTTTCAATTGAACACCAACGTCCGATGTAAAATGAAAATGGTGTTCAATTGAAATACCGTGAACTATTTGTGCCATATCTTAGTTAAATGAAATTAAACAACATTTTACTTATCAACAGATTTATTTTTTAATGTACCTCATCTCATATCCGGGAAAACGATATATCTTCGTCCTTTCACAGAGTTCTACGTTTTACAACCACAACACTCGTACATTTTGCAAAATGAGAACTTGCACGCCATGCCACATACGACGCACTTCACTATTTTCTATTTGTTGTCCAAACAATGGTTACTAAGCGTTTCCACATCAATTTTCGATTAGCTACACACTGTTTCGTTTGTTAACTTCATAATAAAAAAGTCAATACTACAAATTGAATAACAACAGTTGCAATAAAATTAAAAATTGGTCTAAGACTACCAGACGAAATTCCGAGGAGACGCCATTTTGATTCGTCACTTTGTTTTGACGTCCAATAAGCAAAACATCAGTCACGGCAGTAGCTAATCACAGCTCGGTAAGTCGTCAAAATCTTTTTGACACAATATGGCGGCTATCAGACACGTTTCGTTCTACATAATAGTAACGTAGATAAACAGCCGTGATTGGTAGTGACATGGCCTGTGAAGCTAGAGGATCCGGGTTCGAATCCCGGTCAGAGCATTATTTGTGCATTTAGCACGGATATTTGTTCCTGGGTATTGGATGTTTTCTATGTATTTAAGTACGTATTTATCTATACCATGTTTATCGTCGTCTACCATACACATATTACATATTACAAGCATTGCTTAGTTTGGGACTAGGTCGATTTGTGTAAGATTGTCCCCCAATATTTTTTATTTTATTTTTTTATCTGGCTAAGGAAAAAAAAAATATATGGCTCATATTTAGAGTAGCCCAGTTAAGCTCGAAATGCAAGAGTGGGCGCGGCTTGGTGCGGGGCGGGGGCGGTTCTGCATTTTTGATCTTTCCGAAACTGTCCACTGTAGATTACTGCTTCATATGTCACACGCCACCTCCGCGCTACCGCGCTACCAAATACTACTTGGTTTTTGGTGCGACGCAAAACTGCTTCCGCACCGCAACGACGCTGTGCCGCGCTCTGTGCCTTTCAAACTTCACAGATAAATGAACAAAGCAATAAGTTATACCAAGTCCCACGGAAATAGGGCTGCCATCTCTAAATTCGCCAAACCCGGACAAAGACTTAAAAAATCCCGGACATTTGGCGTAAATCGCATTTTTTCCCCGGACGTGTCCGAAAATAATATTATTAAAAAAATTTAGAGTTAAAAAAAACTCGATAAATGGTGAGTAGTTACGCACTTTACCCATTAAGTAAAAGTGTCCGGGTTTTCCCCGGACACTTTTTGAAACCCCCCCGGACGGCCCCCGGACGCCCTCCAAACTAGTACAAATCCGGGGAAACCCGGACGGATGGCAGCCCTACACGGCAGTATTACTTGTGCGCCCGTGCCCCGCACTGATGCGCCCGCGTGCGCATCAGTGCGTTATGTTGCGTCGAATGACCTAGCCTGTGAGAGCGTTAGAGTGAAACAAATATATCACTTTTTTGATCAGGGGAAAATCCGTTATGGACACCTCCGTTCATAGCGGGGACAGAGCGGATGGTATGTCGGATTTGTCCCGACTAAAAATTCTTGCTGGTCATCCGCAACTCATTTCAGACGGCTCTAGTATCTTCTATGGAACACACCAGTGCCGCCCTAGAGTCACCCCTCTGTGGATCCTACCATCTGTTTCCACGTGCGATCGGAGCTGCCCAGACCCCCTTTTAGTCGCCTGCAACAGACAGGGGAAATCGTGGCTCGTGTCTCTTGTTGCATCTCTTACCTCTTTTTACCTTTTTTAGGATTCCGTCATTCGAAAGGAAAAACTGGAACCCTTATAGGATCACTTTGCTGTGTGTTCGTTCGTCTGTCTGTCTGTCAAGACCCTTCTTCTCAGGAACGCGTAGAGGTATCAAAGTGAAATTTATATCAAATACTCAAGTCTGCTGTCCCATGGAGCTGTGAAAAAATAAAACTTCTAAGCCGACGCAATCAAAAGATACAGCCGTTTATGCAGCAAATTTTCGACACTCGCGAGGGAATTAAAACCTACAGGGTACTATCCGTGTACTCAGAATCTTGAATTTTTTGGTACGTAGCAACGTCTTAAAGCACAGATAAAGGAAAAAACCGGCCAAGAGCGTGTCGGGCCACGCTCAGTGTAGGGTTCCGTAGTTTTCCGTCCGTCACATTAAGTTGACATATTAAGTACAGAAACACAAAACCTTTGAAAGCACGTCATTTCATTGTGATTTTGTAGAAATGACAGGTACAATAAACACCTGTTTATACGGTTAAATTACAAACTTAGTTCAGAAATTATTTTTGTAATTTTTTCAAAAACTATTCAACCTATCAAGTTCAAAATAATTTTCCTACAAAGTTTTTATAAAGTTCTACTTTTGAGATTTTTTTCATATTTTTAAAACTTATGGTTCAAAAGTTAGAGGGGGGGGGACACATTTTTTTTTACTTCTGGAGCGATTATTTCCGAAAATATTAACATTATCAAAAAATGTTTTTAGTAAACCCCTATTTATTTTTAAATACCTATCTAACAATATATCACACGTTAGGGTTAAAATGAAAAAAAAATCACTCCCCACTTTACGTATAGGGGAGATACCCTAATAAAATATTTTTTCCACATTTTATTTTACCACTTTGTCGGCGTAATTGATATACATATTAGTACCAAATTTCAGCTTTCTAGTGCTAACGGTCACTGAGATTATCCGCGGACGGACGGACAGACGGACGGACAGACATGGCGAACCTATAAGGGTTCCTAGTTGACTACGTAACCCTAAAAATTGCGAAAACCGTAAATTTTTAATTACATTATTTAGTAAAAATATTTTTTACGGAACCGTCGGTGCTCGCACTTGGCCGGTTTTTTCCTTTCTTACGCCTTTTCTTCTTCGCTTTCTCTAGTAACTTGTATTTCATCTGTGTCAGTGTCTAATCTAACCACCTGACCGAGACTCCCGCAGTCGTATTATAACACTGATTGACCATTGTTCACTAGTAATTATAATTTAATAGGTAATCAGCGGTTACAAAGAAAGAAATTGTCTTCCTGGGCACGCATGTACTAATTAATTAACTATAATGAGGGTAGGATAGTGTCATTAATTCTGTAATTACTGGAACTGAGCTCCTGGATACCAGCTTGGGCCTTTTGACTCGCTTCAGAGACGTGCTGTGCGAATCGTGAACGATCCCAAACTCACGAGCGATATTGAACCGTTTGGGTCCTCCGTACGCTCGACTGAACTCGGTTCTCCATACAAGCGTAGTTACGTTCTCATTTTAAAACGCCGTGCTGAAATAACATGAAACTTTGTATACACAATGGGATCCGACATATCCGGGTCGGGAATTAGTTTCTGTTGCTAAAAATTGTAATGGAATAAAAATACAGCGAGTTTTTATACTTTTTAGGTCTTGTATGAAAACCTTAAAAATCGATGTTTTTTTTTTCTATTATAATTTCGAGCAACAGAAACTAATTTCCGACCTAGATATGCCGTTTTAAAATGAGAGCGAAACTATGTATGGAGAACCGAGCTGCGGTCTCTTAAACTTAGGGCATGCAATTTCCCGGGAAATCCCGGGAATTCCCGGGATTTTGAATAGAAATCGGTACCGGGACTGCAAACCCTACTTAAACTATACGATTAATGACATTAGTGTGATTAGTTTATCAGATTGACCGCATGACGATCGAAATGGAGTTCGTTACGAACTATTACATAATGTATGTCTTTACGCATTCAGTTCCTTATCTCAAGTCATATCTGATGACTGTAATGCCAAGGCCGTGGGAATCGATGGATCTTTGACTGTTGGCGGAAAAGTTGAAACGGGGCTTTGTAGACCAAGCAGTACCTGGGCGACCGAGCGTTGCTCGGCGTCTTTCGTGATTTCCCGGAGAACGTTTCGTGTTTTCCTTAATATGATTTTGCGCCCCCTGAATAGTTAATACCATCCAAATCGTTAGAGCTGGTTTTGAGATCTCCGCAATCTATATCTACTCTATATACATATAATAAAGCTGAAGAGAGTCGAAAGTTGGCTGGGGATACCTACAATCGATAACGGAACACGTTCCAACAGTTTTTAGAATTTTTCTCTGTTTAATTGACCGCGCATCACGTGAAAGCGGCTGAACGGATTTTTTTGCAAAGGTTATTAATCTGTCGAGAAAATGCCCGGCCAGGTAATAGGCTATAAAAATCCAATATCTAAGCTTAGCTTAAGCCGCTTCACTCGATTGAGTTAAGTTTGCCCCAGAATCTTGAAACGCGATAGGCGATAGTCGACTGTTTTGGAGAGATCAAAAATGCAGAGGGCCTACTACGGACTTCGAAAGTCGATCTTCGTATCGTGCCGTCCGTGCGCGAGATAGACTATCCGTCACCCTCCATGTGTACCCAAAAGAGAGCGACGGATAGTCTATCTCGCGCGCGATACAGCTCACGCGCCGTCTTGTGCTAACCGTGCTCTGCATTTCGAGCTTCAGGGCTGGCCAGGCGGGCCGTACGCTTGTTTGCCACCGACGTGGTATAAAATAATAATATGGAGGCGCTGCAAAATCTAAGCATCCCAACCAGCATTCTAAAAGCGTTGTTGTACTGTACCCTCAGCTCGTGTGTCCTCGATGACACTCTGAACTCGATTCTCCATACAAACGTAGTTTCGTTCTCATTTTACAACGCCCCGCTGAAATAACATGAAACTTTGTATACACAATGAGCTCCGCCATAACTAGGCCGGAAATTAGTTTCTGTTGCTAGAAATTTTTATGGAAAAAAAATACAGCGAGCTTTTGTGTTTTTTTAGGTCTTGTATGAAAACCTTAATAGCCGTATTTTTTCTCCATTATAATTTCAAGCAATAGAAACTAGTTTCCCGCCTAGATATGCCGGATCCCATTGTGTATACAAAGTTTCATGTTATTCCAGCATGCCATTTTAAAACGAGAGCGAAACTACGTTTGTATGGAGAACCGAGCTTCCTGCGGACTCTTAAGGAAGTATTCTGATTCGTTTTTGCAGCAGCAAACAGTCTTGGTCCGCACCCGATACATTCAGTTACAAAGTGACTCATTTGTTTGCTCGGTTAAACCTTAATAGAAAGGTCATCATCATACCCCCCGCCGTTATTAAGTTACTTCAAAGCCATCAAGGCTATTCAATCCCAATTAATTGACTTGTCATAAACCATGTTCAAACACACCCGAATATCACGTTTGTTTGAAAACAACAAATAAGATATTAACGGAGTACCGTAAAATGGGGTGAGTAGGGTCAAAACTGAAATTCAAACCTCGATAACATTTTATTTTTACATATGAAAACTGAATGGTGTATATAATAAGTGTTCCGGACGTTTGTATTTTAGTTTTTATTTTATTTTGGGTAGTTCCATTTCATAACTTTGACGATAAAGAGGAAAACCCACCTCACCTCGTAGAGCCTCGTATAGGTTTTCATACAAAGGTGATTTTGGAAGATTATTGGATCATTTTTTTTAATTATGCGTATTACCATAGCTCCATTTTAAATTGAAATACATTATTTTTGTAGCAGTAGCCTTAATATCCCTTCTCACCCCACTCTCAAACCTTCTCTCCCCATTCGTAACCCACCTCTCCCCGCGAAACCTACTCTACCCGTTTTACGGTAACCATTAAAGAAGCCTAATTCATCATCTTGTACTTTAAAAATTACAAACTTAAATTAAGGTCCCATTGTGAAACTGTCCCATTTAATCCATCCGTTGAAAACGAATCGGAAAACCGCTCAAGAGCTATGGCGAGCAATTTTTATTTGCCCTCATATTTTAGGGTTCCGTGCCGAAATGGTACAAACGGAACCCTATTACTAAGACTCTATCTGTCTGTCTGTCCGTCTGTCACCAGGCTGTATCTCATGAACCGTGATAGTTAGAAAGTTGACATTTTCACAGGTGATGTATTTTTGTTGCCGCTATAACAACAAATACTAAAAACAATATAAAATAAATATTTAAGGGAGCTCCCATACAAAAAAAACTTTAAAAAATTGCTCGTTATGTTCGTTAGGCGCTGGGTCTTAAAATGTATGGGAAAACTAAGATCCGACTCGCACTTGACCAAAATTCTACTTGATATTATTTAACGTTCTTATAACAGATAAAAAAATGTTTAAATTAAATTAAATAAGGTTATAATAAAGTGTCTAATGTTGTATAGATAATAGTAATAGTACGGAACTCTTCTTGCGTCAGTCCGACTCGCACTTGCCCCGTTTTTTTTAATACCACATCGGCGTACGTGGCCACATCGGCGTCGCCAGACGTGGTTCTACTTAACCTTCTTACTCTGCTAGGCTTGCTTCTAAGCCACAGTCGTTGTAAAAAAATCACTGTGTTTATCTATATGCGGTGACATCGTCCATCCAAACCCAACAGACCTGTGTAACCAGAAGATGATGACATATATGATAATATAAATTAACATATAAAATGCTTCCTTGCCCATTAAACATATAGGTGCAGCAGTTAACAGCTTGGTAACCTTTTAACCTTTTGAGCTTCTAGTACAAGAATAGGATAGTTTCTTTGTGTTACAATTTACATATAACATAGTTTCTGTATGAATAGTAAACCATCAAGTTCTCAGAAGAAAATGTAAATTAAAAACCCTGATAAAATCTTACTGAGTGGTGTGACCTGTAGAACTCGCGTTTTTTTTTTATTTCATTATTTTGATAAAACTGACGTGACAAAAACATCTAGATAATTATCAAATTTTCTCAAAAATCTCACAAGAATCGGTTAAGAAATGCGACATGTCTCTACACGTCGAATTTCACGTCGCTGTTCTCCTCTGAGATCAGCGGGAAATCTGGATATCAGCAATCTGGACACACGATACAATATGGGTAATACAGTATGGAGTTCTTTAAGAAAGGAGTGTATACATTTTTAAAGGGTCGGCAACGCGCATGTGGCACCCCTGGAGTTGCAGGCGTCCATAGGCTGCGGTGACCGCTTACCATCAGGCGGGCCCTAAGTTAGTTAGCCACCGATGTGGTATTAAAAAAAATAACAAAGTACGTATGTTTTCTTGTAAAACATCGCTAATATAGCATCTGTTCTAAAAACATGATCTATGTTAAGATGACATGGTACGGTGATTTCAAATTACACGTGAACTATATGAATAAAATACATAAAATTACGTTTTTTAGAAGCTGCAAATTCCCATGATTTACACAAACATGTCAGCCGTTGAACTGTTTTTTTTTTCTGTAAAGTTATATTATTTTATACGCTTAATACAACAGTTTCCGTAATATTTAACGCTAATCTTTATCAAGTAGAGACTTGCTCTTTAGCTATGTGGACGCATAATTAACTTGGCAGCGCGCTTCTGATTCTTGTGGAATCGCACAAGCATCCCCAGATGGTAGTCCAAGGCGTTTGCTGCGGTTAGTCCGTCATACCTAACCGTCCTGGAGGCCAATTCTCGGGCCGTTAGAGATGATGTCTATTAGACATATCTCGATAAAAAATGGCGGATGTCGATCGAAAACCCATTAGCGTATTCTCAAAATCTCACACTCGAGATATGTCTACTCCCAGCGTTCGAGATGCAACGAGTGATCGGTAGCGATCGAGATGGTTTTATCACAATTTTTTGACATTTGATCTGTCAGTGGTGGTAAATATTACTAACTAACTTACGTAATACGTACGTTACGTAACTTACTTAAGTTACGTAACGTAACTTACTTAAGTTACGTAACGTACGTACGTAACTTAAGTAGGTGATCGACTGTTTCAAAATTCAAATTCAAAATTCTTTATTACATAATATACACTGTCTTTATAATCTTAGATGATGGCACCACCCGGTAAGCAAAAAATAGGCTTGTGTTGGGTGGCGCCGCTCTGCCTTAAGGTTACAGGATTTATATGTTACGCTTTTAACTTAATCTAATAAAATAATACTAAAAAATCTAGATCAGGCTAAAGCTTAAAATTTAAAATTGAACATATTGTATTGCTGTTTACAGCAATACAAAATGAACATATTTGCGAAAGATATTTAAGATATTTCGATTGATTTAAATTATTTAATGGCTAAAGACTTTTAAATATTTTTGATACGTTCAGTGGTGGAATGACAATTCACGGAAAATATTGACAGCACTCAAATATTGCAAGCTGTCTTTGACTCAAAACTGTCAAGTCAAAATAGTTTTTATGCGTTCCATTTCACGTAAGTACATAAACGAGCATAAAGTCGTAAATATGTTTGAGGTGTTAAATCACCATAATTATCTATTAGATTATTGTAAATTATTAACGCTATTGTTTTTCACATAAGAGATATTTAATTAAGTGGAAAAAATATATAAATAGATTCATTATCATACACTCGATTGTAAACTAACACAATAGAAAAAAACGGAACGCGTATTACAATAGACATTAAGATCGTCGTTCGACATAATCTCGATCGTGCCCTAGAATAAGAAATTTCTCTGTATTCGACATTTTGGTGACATTTTTCAATAGACATTGCGTCAATCGAGATCATTTTGAATGGACATCATCTCGAACGGCCCGAGAATTGGCCTCCTGGTCCCCCAAACCGCGGAGATGCATAAAAGCATTACCCCAACGTAAAAAAAGGCTGAGGTGCCTACTAACCGTCAGACAGGTTGTATCATTAAGAATTCGTTACAAAATCCGAATTCAAAAGTTTTTTTTTTCGATTTCATTCTACTGCTCACAATAAAACCGAACAATAGCTTCTTTATTATCTTAAAACTAAAGTAAAAACATCTTTTTTTCCGTTCAGTTTATTGTAATAATCAATTACTTATGTCATATTTTGAGTTCAAATCATTATTAATATTTGTAACACCTCATAACGCGATCTTGAAGGCCTTTTGTTCAATAATCCGATAATATGTACTTGTAGTACATACTTACCTTTAATATATGCGTAACTCGAACTTAAACAATACAAGGTGCACCTATAATTATATTCTCAAATGTCAGCTGTGAGTCATCTGTCTGTCATACTATCAATTACTGTCTTCCGTAGAACACAATATCACTGGCAATTTTCCCAGTCCTTCATATCAAAAGTTGCGTCAGCGAATTTCTCTGGAATTGTGAAATACTCATATGTGAAGGGGTATTTTTACAAGCTTTTATTTAAGAGGCTGACAAGCGCCAATGACCTTGGCTATGCCGGTCTGCGTCTAGGTGCGCCGGAGTGAAAGAGAAACCATATACCTGCTTTACAAGCAGATAATCAGAAATTAAATATATTCACCACATGTGTAGTGAATATATTTAATTAATTTATATTAATTAATTTATATTCATTAATTTATAATACAATCATCTATGCTTTAGGTTTGAGTATGCTGGAACTGTGTATTTAATTATTCATGTTTCAGTAGAAAAATAGTAAATTACGATACAAGTGCAGAGAACAGGAAATTCGCAACGAGTGGTGATAAATTAAAACACGACCGAAGGGAGTGTTTTAAATCGACACGAGTTGCGAATTACCTATTCGCACGTGTATCGTACAACGTTTTACAGTACATATGGCTATTTAAAGTTTCGACATATGCACGTAATCTGCTGATTACGGCACTCGTGCGGTAAAGTAGTAAAAGGCATTATGATTATTTTAAGATGATTTTAAGACGTAGCTTTGCGATTTTTTTCGAGCTAGCCGATTTTCTTAAATCGTGTTTTGGTATCGTCCACTCCCTTCAAAATATATAGAATATTAACGTGTATTTTCGTTTTTTTACCAAAATAAATGTTTTTTTTAATCACCATTTAAAAATGGCCATTTAGCTCTATTCAGCTTCTTAACTTGCAATGCTTGTATTGTATGCAGGGCTCGGAAACCGGTATTCTGTCCATACAAAAATACCGGTATTTTTTTAGTTCTTATCGTTCTTTCGTCTACTATTTCATGTTTAATCAGGCAATCTAACAATATGAAGTAATAACCCAAATACATTATTGAGTCCTACATAAAGAGCATAAAGGTAATTAAAAATATTTGGCTATTTCAGGATTTTGAGATTAACCGGTTCCGAGCCCTGATTGTATGTATGTGTGTTCGGGTCAAATCGTATGGAATTTATTTTCGAACCGTGAGATCTTCGAGAAGACAAGTACGGTTGCCAGTTTGATGACAATAAAATGGAGCTAGATTTTTTGGTCCGACGTGCCGAGGGGCCGCGTTCGTTTTATCGCAAAACCGTTTCAAGCTTAAAGTATAATCAGGTCACTCACGTCTTTAAGGTCAAATATATCTCCACATCGACATGTGTGCTTTCTTTAATATGTCTGAAACGCACGGTAGTTACCTAGCATAAATTTTTGACAGCGCATGCCATCAGCAATTTCATATTGACAAGGCCATGATATTTGACTATTTTAACTTTCTATAGAACTAAACTTCAACACCACTTCGATTGTTAATAACTGACAGTATGCTGTTGTCACCACTTTTTACAAGCTGTTTGTATGAATGTAAGTAAGTCTAATATAATCTCTCAATCTATAAAGTGGGAATAAGCAATATTGAATATACATAGATAGGGGTTATGGAGTTGTATACTAAATTGATTTACCAGTGATCTAATTATCATAATTAAGGGTAAAACGGTAAAAGTTGGTAAGGGTCGCGGGTGTCCGCTGGATGCGGGTGGCGCAGGACCGGTCATTGTGGATGTCTTTGGGGGAGGCCTACGTCCAGCTGTGGACGTCATTCGGCTGACATGATGATGATGATGAAGGGTAAAACGTGTAGTCAAACAGCATATGCTGCTAAATCAAAACAATAGATATACTGAATCTAATGATTACATAATATAGTAAGCTTGTACTACTTACATTGAATAATTAATCTAATTCGAACCAAGCGCTTTGCATCATCCTTCTTAATGCGCACTTCTAAGGTTTGGAATTCTTTGCCGGCGTCTGTATTTCCGAGTTCATATAACCTGGACCTTTTTTCAAGGCACGACTGAATAGGCTCCTCCTGGGTGAGCTCGTTTCATCGTTGGCCTCATCTTTGCCCCCCTGGCTAGATGCTGGCCAAGAGTAATCCCATTTTTAATAAAAAAAAAAACTATAGTTAGGTATATGTAGCGGTCGTGGCCTAGTGGCGCCTACATACCGCGTGCGGTATGCGAGGCAATAAGCAATGTCGGCCCATTTTTTTTTGTTTAGGGGGGGTAATGCTTTACGCATACTACCCGGGTACAGGGGGTGACCCGAGTGGTTATATGGGACTCCCGTATAGGCTGATGAAACTCACGGTGTACCCACTAAAAACCCCCCCATCTGCCGCCTCGCCGCCTTGTGGCGAGGTCACGAGAACGCTTGCGCACACATCCGCGACCCCGCCGGCGGCAACCGTTCCCAAGCGGCTCCTTCGCGGACGCCCGGAGGCCCTCCACGTTAGGCACGCCAGATGTTTTCTTCCTCCTCGAAAGCAACGTCGGCCCAAGTCCAAGGCTTTGAGGGGTTACACTGCTGCCAAGCCAAATCAATCTCAAGCCAAGTTAGAGGCCACTTCTAACAGTCAAGTTGCCCACTTGCTTGACAAGCCTAATCTCAATAGTCTAGTTTCCCCCTGGGTTGGGAGATCAGATGGCAGTCGCGTCTGTAAAAACGAGTGCCTACGCCAAATCTCGGGATTAGGTGGCAAAGCGGACTCCGGGCTCCTCTAAGAGACAACCGGGATAATGATGATGAAAGAATTATAGGCCACTACTTAGTAATCCCCCATGAGGTGTCGGGTTAGAATAGCACCACCTCATTACTACCCTAGGGTGTCGTAAGAGTCGACTATGGGAACCAGGTTGAAGTGTGTTGTGGACGATGAGCTAGCAACCTGTCACTGCAATACCTCATTTTTTCCATCTATAAAACTACAATAGCTAAAAGTGGCACTCAAATTAATTTTCGTGTGCTCTGCCTACCCCTTTTGGGAATGTAGGCGTGAGTTTATGTATGTATGTTATTAGTAATATAACAGAATAAGTAATAGTACAAGTAATATGCTGTTTCATACGCAAGATGATCAGCAGACCTAATTAAAAAGTATTTTTCTCATTCATCTCATTGTAATCGTTCATTTCCTACTATAGATCCTGATGAGATCACTATAGTTAATGATTTATTTATAACGCTATAAAAACCGTTCATTCATGAATGTAATCGTACGCTAGGTTTCCCCGCGTCTTTTTTAACCAACTTCTAGAACAGGAGGAGGTTCTCAATTCGTCGGAATATATATTTTTTTATGACGTAGGAGGCAAACGAGCAGACGAATCGCCTGATGGTAAGCGATTAGCGCCGCCCATGGACACTCGCAACACCAGAGGGGTTGTAAGCGCATTGCAGGCCTTTAAGATGGGAGTACGCTCTTTTCTTGAAGGGTTGAAGGTCGTACGGGTCCGGAAATACCGCAGGCGACAGTTCATTCCACAGTTTTTTATGTATGTTCACCGATTACTCGGAGACACGTGGACCGATTACTAAAAATATTTTTTTGTTTGAAAGGGTATGTTATCTAGTTGGTTCCATTGTCACTAAGTCTGGATCTGATGACGGGATCTTGGAAAAATCAAGGGAACTCCTCAAATTATATAGCAGGAAGGGCCGAGTGTGAGTATGGAAAAGTTTGGGAGTCGGTGTTTTTTTTGTTAAAAATTTACTTGTTTTACAAGGTTTTATTAGGGTTCCGTACCCAAAGGGTAAAAACGGGACCCTATTACTAAGACTTCGCTGTCCATCCGTCCGTCCGTCTCTCAGCAAGCTGTATCTCAAGAACCGTAATAGCTAGACTGTTGAAATTTTCACAGATTGTGTATTTCTGTTGCCGCTATAACAACAAATACTAAAAACAAAATAATAATAATAATTAAGGGGGGCTCCCATACGAAAAACGTGATATTTTAGCCCTTTTTCATGG
The DNA here is from genome assembly GCA_905163555.1 of Notocelia uddmanniana. Classification (NCBI taxonomy): domain Eukaryota; kingdom Metazoa; phylum Arthropoda; class Insecta; order Lepidoptera; family Tortricidae; genus Notocelia; species Notocelia uddmanniana. Next base: position 11,210,753 of record LR991079.1, on the reverse strand, counting down.
CTACTAATCGCCGAGCTAGATCTCAAGAACCGTAATAGCTACACAATAGACAGTTGAAATTTGCACAGATTATGTATTTTGATTGTGGCTACAACAACAAGTACTAAAATAAAACTAAACATACAACAGAGTAGTTGATGGCGTTTTTTTTCTGGTACGGAACCCTTCGTGCGCGAGTCCGACTCGCTCTTGGCCGGTTTTTTAACTTGCACTTGATTCACTGTTTGTATGTAAGTCGTCATCAAAATTTTACAATCCTTTTTTCGGTCACTTGCCGGTATTCGACCGAGTTAAAACTTGGCAAAGTTATGTAAGTTCGGTGACAATACAATATTATGGCACCACCGTGCTGATCTGATGATGGAGACAGAAGTACACACGGTAAACCCGTCGTGTTTGGTCTGATTCGAACCGTCTCAACGAGTAGTTGATGATTGAGGAAAAAACTATAGTCGGCAATAAAATTATAATGTTATTTTTACAAGCTTGTTTGTATGTATCAATGTTGAGCAAAAGTAATGAATTACAAACTAACAATTACGATAAAAAAATGTAATTGCAATTACTAATTACCTACTCCAGTCAAAGCGGTCACCCATCCAAGAGTAGATCCCTTCGATGTTGCTTAACCTCGCATACCGCACGCGGTGCGCGGGCGCCGCTGGCCGCAAGCGCTCTGAACTCCCCGAAGATGTTTAAACACAATTTAAATTAGTTATTTGAATTTAAAAAAGAAAAAAAAAACCGACTTCAACCGAGTTATTCGTTGATGCAAATTTAAGACTTATATGGTTTTCTCATGGATGCCGTTGTCAAAACTGAACCAAATTGAAATGGGAACACACGGAAAGCACCAGCTTTTATCAAAGTCGGTTCACCCAATCGAATGTTCTGAGGTACCGGGTAACAAACATAAAAAACAGTCGAATTGAGAACCTCCTCCTTTTTCGGAGTCTGTTTAAAATATAGCGATTTGACGATCCAGTATTATCATCATATTATATCATCCCTATTCATCATCATCATCATTATATCAACCGAAGTGCGTCCAATGCTGGAATAGGCCTCCCCAAATAGTGCCACAGTAACCGGTCCTGCGCCCCCTGCATCCAGCGGACTCCCACGACGCAGGTCATTTTAGTCCACCTACATCCCTATTGCACAAAGGTAATGCCTCATTTCATCAATCAAGTTAGGCCTTATTAACTTTTACATAAACATACATACAATACTCACGCCTATATTCCCAAAAGGGGGTAGGCAGAGCAAACGAAAATCAATTTCAGTGCCGCTTTTAGCAATTGTAGGTTTATAGACGACCTGTTTAGCCTAGTTGGTAGTGACACTGCCTCCGAAGCTAGAGGTCCCGGGTTCGAATCCCTGCCAAGGCATTATTTGTGCATTTAGCACGGATTTTGTTCTTCGGTCTTGGATGTTCTCGTTGTATTAAAGTATTGTATTTATCTATACAGGGTGGCCCATTCAAATCGGTCAGTATGGGAAAGTCTAAAACTATAAGACATACGAAGATTTGTTCTTAGGAACCATGTCACCGATTTTACAAGTAGAGAGGTACAAACAACCATAGAGACAATTTTACATGCCTGAACTTGTTGAATATTGTAACGGTGGTCACTTTGAACACCTACTATGATAAATTAAAGTATGTGAAAAAAATGCATTTTATTCATTTTAGACATTATGTTTCTTAGAGACATTTACTGCTTAAGACCTACACAAACGATATCTGAATAGAAATAGTGTAAGTTTATTTTTTCAAAACAACCGGGTTCGATTCCCTAGCTGGGTACAGTGTTTTTTTTCAAATGTATGAATGCAGTTTTTCTTTTTATCAAAATCGGTGACATGGTTCCTAAGAACAAATCTTCGTATGTCTTATAGTTTCAGACTTTCCCATACTGACCGATTTGAATGGGCCACCTTGTATATGTATGTATATCGTCGCGTCGTCTAGTAACCATAGTACAAGCTTTGCTTAGTTTGGGACTAGGTCGATTTTTAGCAATTAATTGCTACTAAGTACTAACAAATTGCGTCTACGACAACAGCATACGAAGTAGAGATACGAACACACTTTTATGACCACTACACATGCTAACACATTATACAAACATCAATATCAACTATCGTAAATTCTATTCATCTCCATAATACCGCGGAAGCTCTTCGCAGTAAACAGAATAACTTTGAATTCATCTAATTGGGGTTTTTGCTACCGGATTTAAGATTATAGAACAGGGAAATCCAGATGTTTAAGATTTTTATAAAGAGTATAATAGGATGTGCGTGTATCCGCTCTTTTTAGGGTTCCGCACCGAAAAGTTAAAAAACCGGTTAAGTGCGAGACGGGCTCGCGCACGAAGGGTCCCGTAACATTAGGTATCTATAAAAACGGCAAAAAAATCATGTCTGTTGTATGGGAGCCCCACTTAAATATTTATTTTGATTCCGTTTTTTAGTATTTGTTGTTATACCGGCAACATAAATTATATACAGGGTGATTTCGGGGTCGTGGATCAAGAATAAGTTTTACGACTTGGTATCGGTTAGCCTTTTCAAAAAAGTTGTAGTGACACGAAACAAACGTATTTCTTTTTTAATTTATTTTGATGACGTAAATACTAAATCTCAAAAAAACATGGTTACCCTTCTCTCTTTGGCGGATAGTATGAAGAGTTGACAGTGGGGTAGGGTGACCAAGTTGTATGAAAAAGTATTATTTCCCATTAGAATTTGAAGAATAAGAGAATTATTTGTGTTATAAACCGTCATACCAACTGTGATGTTGTCTACTTTGAATTCTTGACCATGTACAATCATTCCGGATCACGACCCGAAAATCACCCTGTATAGAATTATACATAAGTAGATTAGATTATACTAACACTTACATCTAAACGTAAGTCTTACTAAAAACATATGAATGTAATTTACATCACGACCAAGACCACCGCGTAATGGGCAGCTGCATTCCTAGAGTGCGGTGGAGATACTGCGATCGCCAACCCGCATGCCAAGCGTGGTGATTATGGCATTTACCCCCGATGAAATTGGGGGAGGCCTATGTCCAGCAGTGGACGTCCTAGGGCTGATATGGTGGTGGTGGTGGGTAATTTACATGAAATAAATGCTTATTATTAATATTATTATATAATACTTACATCATCTGTGAAAATTCCAACTGTCTATTAACTATCACGGTTCATAAGAATACAGCCTGGTGACAGACGGACAGCGGGCTCTGAATATTAGGATCCCGTGTTTACCCTTTCGGTTCGGAACCCTAAAAAGGAACCCTTGTGGTGCAACTCCGGCTATCCATTTGTCACAACTATTGTCTCAAGAAGTACTTGATCGATTTTAAAATAGGTATATTTTTTAACAAGGTCAAACAACATAAGGTTATAAAAACATTACCTACCCTTAGAACATAAAGTTACGCTACGCTAACCTTTATTTTTTTTTTCGTGGAGATAACCTGCTCTCCAGGTGCCCATTCATCGGGGAATGACTGGGTTATGTGGTATTTCTATCCACTAAAAACTCCACGGTGACTCGAATGAGGAGGAATCCAGGATCTCAGTACTGAACGCACTGGGGCCCCCCCCTTGCGCTGTGCTCCTTTTGGCTCGTCGTCACTTTCCCTGGGTTACTACGCTAACCTAGACTTAGCATAAGCAGGAATCAGTAATTATAAGTTAACACCCTCTTTGCCAACTATTAAATGAACCATAGAAATGGTAATTTTGTGCTAAAGCAGTAACGCTGCTAACGAAAATTTCAAATAAAAGGGAAAAATTTAAAAACTTAATGCTCCGAGCAGGATGCGAACCTGCGACATCTGGCATACGCGGCCAATCGCTCTAGCCTCCGAGCTATCGGAACAACCAAGCTCGTCCACGAAACCCTTCACCAGTTCCCTCTTACAACGCCTTAGGGAGGCGTACAGCGACATCTACCGTAGAAGACTTAGGCTTCTATTAACGGCACCAACGTCTCAAATTACATTGAGAAATCGTCAGTAACGGTGCGCCATCCCATACTAAATTAATTTTGTACTAAAGCAGAAACGCTGCTAACGAAAATTTCAAATTAAAGGGAAAAATTTAAAAATTTAATGCTCCGAGTAGGATATGTTTTCAATAGTGGTCCATTTGTAAATAAATTTAATAAAAAATGTCTATAGATATAATAAATGAAAAAAAATCCAATGTTCAATGGCCAGTATGAAGAGGGGGAGGAAAAATCCAAAGTATAATTGCTAGGTCAGGTGGAAACTACAGAATTTAAAACCAAGTTTTATGGATAGGATAAATAATAATATAAATATTAAAAGTATAGGTTGCTTATGGGCTATGTGCCAAGTAAGTAGGTGGTGCTGGTGGGGGTGAGCTAAGCGATAGCAGCGCCCACCATGGCAGAAATGTGTCGCTGCCGGGGACATGTGTCAAATTTATTTTGACGTTTCCTATTGGTTTCCTACGATTCGTTATATTTATTTATTTTTAGGGTTCCGCACCTCGAAAGTAAAAACGGAACCCTTATAGGATCACTTTGTTGTCCGTCCGTCCATCTGTCTGTCTGTCTAGAGCCTTTTTCTCGGGAACGCGTAGAGGTATCAAGCTTGAATTTATGTCAAATACTTAGGTCTACTGTCCCTTGGAGCTGTAAAAAAACCAAACTTCTAAGCCAACGCAATCAAAATATACAGCCCGTACAGCCGTTTATGCCGCAAATTTAAGCAAATTTTCGACAATCGCAAGGGAATCAAAACCTACAGGGAACTTCCCGTGAACTCAGAATCTTAAAATTTGGTACGCAGCAAGCACTTGGCCGGTTTTTATTTATTTATTGTCTTATTTATTTCAGTAATTTTTTCAGTAAGAGGTCTTTCTCGCTTACTAAAATAAATAAAATATTCACGTGTCATTCTTTGACATCTCTGAGTTTGACATTGTCCCGGGACCCATGACGTTTGACGTTTCTGACGTGGACATACATGTTTAATAAAAATACCACTTTTTTTAAATCCGTTTCGTCTAACATTACTTTAAAGAGTCTGCAGTAAGCTCGGTTCTCCATACAAACGTAGTTACGCTCTCATTTTAAAACGCAATGCTAGAATAACATGAAACTTTGTATACACAATGGGATCCGGCATATCTAGGTCGGATATTAGTTTCTGTCGCTTGAGATTATAATGGAGAAAAAAAACAGAGATTATTAAGGTTTTCATACAAGACGTAAAAAGCTCAAAAACTCGCTGTATTATTTTTCTATTCCAATTTCTAGCAACAGAAACTAATTTCCGACCTAGATATAGCGGCTCTCATTCTGTATACAAAGTTTCATGTAATTTAAGCAAGGCGTTTTAAAATGAGTACGCAACTACGTTTGTATAGACAATCGAGTTCAGCAGAGCGTACTGGTGACTCTTAATGTCTCGTACCATTAAAAGCATCCATCAGGAAAAGAAACTATAGAAAACTATGTATAGGTACATAATCGTTGAGATAACCTCCAGTCAGAGGTCAAATGTGGGCGCACCATTCAACCCAAATGACATGCCATTCAACTCATAAATTGAAAGACGAATATGAATTTTATATAGAAAACTCCCGTGAGTTTGAAACATATTAAATATAATGAAACGGGTCACTCACGTCTTAAAGGTCGAATATCGCTCGACATGTTTCAGACCTGACGAATATGAACTTTAATAATGTGATAATAAGTATCAAATTCAGCTTATAAAAACATAGCAATCTTATTGATATCTCTGTTAAGTTAAAGTTACTTTATTAACTTGATCTTATCATATGTGAATACTTAAGAGGAAAACTAAAGCCGTTTTTCCATACAAACGTCCCCTGCTTCCTCCGTGAATAATAAATAAATAAATAAATATTGGGGGACAATCTTACACAAATCGACCTAGTCCCAAACTAAGCAAAGCTTGTACTATGGATACTAGACGACGATATACATACTTATATAGATAAATGCATACTTAAATACATAGAGAACATCCAAGACCCAAGAACAAAATCCGTGCTAAATGCACAAATAATGCCCTGGCCGGGATTCGAACACGGGACCTCTAGCTTCGGAGGCAGTGTCACTACCAACTAGGCTAAACAGTTCGTCAAATAATCATCGTCGTCATAATGCCACTAGAGCAACTTTTTTTCCACAAAATCTATGGTCACTACTGTCATGTCCTTATGTTTTCCTTTTTTTTCATAGATTAATTATTAAAAGAGATATAATCGTTCAAAAACCAAAAACCTTGGCCAAATTTTTCGCGGCGTTCAGACGAACTAATTTGAACAGATATATAAAAAAAGAAAAACATAGGCACACAGGAAAACGTTCCTCAAATTTTTTATAATAGTACATTACGATACAAGTGCAGAGACCAGGACATTCGCAACGAGTGGTGATAAATTAAATCACGACCGAAGGGAGTGTTTTAAATCGACACGAGTTGTGAATTACCTGTTCGCACTTGTATCGTACAACGTTTTACAGTACATATGGCTCTTTAGTTTCGACATATGCACGTAATCTGCAAATTACCGCACTCGTGCGGTAATATAGCACCATATGTACTGTAAAATAAGTAATTAAATCGGTCCAGGGGGTCTACTCCGAAATTCAAAATCCGAACTTCGTATGGTGCCATCCCTTTCACACTTATGAGCGTAAAGAGCGTATGAGGTTTTAGAAAAGGAAACAGGGGACTACCAAACGTCGATTTTGTCTAGAAAGGTAATCTCGGCCCGAGCTGCAGTCCCTATCACACTCTACGAGGGGAAGCTCGAGGTTGGGCGAGATTTTATGAATACCTATTTTTCAATTCTCTCGTCCGTAGTGTCTTCTATTAATACTAAAATCTTACAAGCCATTTCAGGCTATAAAGTTGTACAGTCACCAGCACCAATATCTGACACAACAAAGCGCGCATAAATATCTGACACGACTCTATTTGTAGGGCCGTTAGGACGTGTCAAATATTTTTGCCGCCTTTGGTTAGGCAGATAATAAATCTGGTGACACCGTGAGCCCTTTGTTTCTGCAACTGTACATAAAGGGTGACAAAGGGTAGGAATGTGACACCCCTGGAGTTGCAGGCGTCCACAGGCTGCGGTGGAACCAGGTATGTTCTAAAACTACGACCAAGACCACCGGGGGATGGGCAGCAGCATCCCTGGAGTGCGGTGCATATACTGCGATCGCCAACCCGCGTGGCGCGGCGATTATGGCATTTACCCCCCATGAAATTGAGGGAGGTCTTTTATTGTGGACGTCCTTCGGCTGATATGGTGGATAGGCTGCGGTGACCGCTTACCATCAGGTGGGCCATCGAAGTAGTATAGTATAAAAAAAGGTTTTTTTAATTTACAATCCGATTCGAACCTGTCGTGGGTACCGGCATATCTGAACCAAAAATTTGTTTCTGTTGCTTGAAATTATAATTGAGAAAAAATACAGCAATTATTAAGGTTTTCATACAAAACGTAAAAAAATAAAATAAAATAACAGCGAGTTTTTGAGTTTTTTACTAAAAAAAATGAAAAACTCGCTGTTATTTTATTTTATTACAATTTTAACATTACAGAAACTAATTTCCGACCTAGATATGGCGGCTCCCATTGCGTATACAAAGTTTCATGTTATTTCAGCACGGCGTTTGAAAATGACAACGAAACTACGTTTGGATGGAGAACTGAACGTCGTAAGGCTCGCGACTTTTAATCTGGAGGCCATGGGTTCGAACCGGCTTGTAATACAGGGTAAAATATAAAAAAAAACCTTTTTTATACCACTTCGGTGGAAAACAAGTATACGGCCCACCTGATGGTAAGCGGTCACCGAGTTCGTGTATAGAGAATCGAGTTCAGCCGAGCGTGCGGGGGACCTTTTACTCTCAGTTACAGTGGCTAAGCATAGCTCGGCTAAATAAAGCCTGAGACGACATATTTATTGCCATAACTTCGGCTCGGACGCAAAAAAAACAGATCTGAGACATTCTTTGTATTACCGATTACCGTCCTAGGTGAGCAATGCACTATGAAGGCGGATCTTCTTTTCTTACTACGGTAGATAATTGTCACGCAACATTACGGAATCTATAACTAATGTCGTTTTGATCACACTCGCTCGTAAAGGGTCTTATTGCACGCAGGCGTATAGAGCAGTTATAGCTGATTTACCACCCGAGGGAGTTATAGATAGATAGATAGATAAACTCTTTATTCATATCCACAACATACATGGCATAACATAACATGATGATTAAATAAATAAAAAACACAGACATTATTATCATACAACTACTTATGAACTAAGACTTAGAGACTAAACGGATAAGCCATGTGTCGTGGCAGAGAACAGGCGCTGGCTCAGCATAAATGCTGTGGCAAGCCACAGCGCTGGTATTCTGCCTGATTATAAGTTTGTGTGTGCTCTGATTGGCTTAAAAAATCTAGTTGGCCGTGCTCTACAAGAATACTGCTCTGTGATTAGTTGAAATATTGAAGCTGAAAAATCTAGTTGGCCACGCGCTGCAAGAATACTGCTTTGTGATTGGTTGAAATATTGAAGCTGCGCGGTCCTCTCGCAAGGACGCCCAAGCAATCAGGCACTGGTACTGGAGATGAAGTTGTCAATTTCGTCAATTTGGATTGGTGGTGGTGTTATTTATTTCGTCGCAAATGTGATGAAAAACATTGCGATTAACTCGGGCGTAAGAAAGTTCCTCACTTGACGAGATACTGTCAGTATTACGTCTGCGCAGTAGTAACTGCCTCGCTTCTGCGCATGATAGGTAGATGTCAGTAGGGAACTCTTCTTTGTGCGTGATCCGACACGCACTTGACCGGTTACTTTATACACTTTTAATGACATGACGTGAAAAAGATTTATTCAATATGCTGTGATATCGGCCAGCAGAAAAAAACCCAACTACATGTATTTATATAGAAAACTCCCGCGAGTTCCAGACATCCATCCATACATCCTCCTAGCGTTATTCCCAGTATAGTTGCCTGGCCAGTTCCTAAAAGATTCCTGGGGTCCGCTACCTAAGACCATTTACTTTTACCGCTCCCTAAGACCAGACTACCAGATCCAGACATATTGAAATATAATATGAAACGGGTCACTCATGTCTTTAAGGACGAATATCGCTCGAGGCTTGAGTGCTAAAAGAACCAGGCGATGAGTACTCATGATTAAGGACCGCGAACCGGTCTGAAACATGTCGAGCCTTCGACCTTAAAGACCTGAGTGACCCGTTTCATTATATCCTACTAATATTATAAACGCGAAAGTTTGTAAGTATGGATGGATGTTTGTTACTCTTTCACGTAAAAACTACTGAATGGATTTTAATGAAACTGTACTATAATATACATCAGAATAACACATAGGCTACAATTTATAAAGATATTGTGAGGAGATATTGTGAGGATTGTCCAAATACTAATCCTGCGCAGACGAAGTCGCGGGCACTAGGTAGTTTCAATATATGTATTTAACTAACACTGTGTTAGAGCGCTCGTGGCCCAGCGGCACCCGCCTACCGCGTGCGGTAAGCGAAGTTAAGCAATGTGGGCGCACGTCAGTTATTGGATGGGTGACCGCTTTGGGTGGTTACTAACTGAGCGCTCTCGTGCTTTGGAAGGCACGTTAAGCCCTTGATCCCGGCTGCTGTTTACGACAGCAGTCGTTAAGCCAAGTTAGAGGCCTTCGGGCGGCTTGAGAACTTCTAACAGTCAAGTTGCCCACTCACTTGACAAAGGGGGGTCGAAGTTGCACCACGTCCGTAGGCAGTACCCACCATTACCTTACACGTGACCCCTGGGTGGTGCTAAAAGTGCAACAAAAACTGGCAACGGTACTTGTCTTCTCGAAGATCTCACGGTTCATTAATAAATGCCCTACGATTAAATTAAATTAAATAACTAACACTGATAGTGTCTGTCTATTTATATATATATATTTAAACTATTTTAACTAACTGCGCCACCAAAAACTTAATTTTAATGTATTCGCAGGTCAGTTTAACATAATTTCATTATGTCCTCTGCAAAATCTTCCTCTACCATTGGCCATTTCGCAATTTTATAACCTTGATACGCTTACTTTTATTGCGATTATCATATGCGATCAATAAAAATGACGGCCGGTGATAATGACATCGTTATGTTATAATTTTAACGCGTATAATGGTCAAAAATCACATTTGAAGACGGTAATAATTTACGTACTTCCCTATATCCAGTTAACTATTCGTACCTAATGGACGCAGCTCATAGCTATATTTTTTATTCACATGCGTAGATTTCACTCTTTTTTTATACTACGACAGTTGCAGACAAGTATACGGCCTGTCTAATGGTAAGTAGACACCGTAGCCTATGGACGCTACTCCAGAATAATCACAAGCGCCTGTTTAGCCTAGTTGGTAGTGACACTGCCTCCGAAGCTAGAGGTCCCGGTTTCGAATCCCGGTAAAGGCATTTGTTTCTGTGGTGAGCAGAAACATTTGTTCCTGAGACTTGAATGTTTTCTATGTATTTAAGTATATATCTAATAAATATATTGGCGTCTAGTACCCATAACACAAGCCTTATTGAGCTTACTATGGGACTAGTTCGATTTGTGTAGAAATGTTCCATATATTTATTTATATTATGTTTATTCCAGTGCAAATACTATCTAGTAATTCCACTGACTCCGGCCTATTTGGCCTAGTTGGTAGTGACACTGCCTCCGAAGCTAGAGGTCCCGGGTTCGAATCCCGGTAACGGCATTTGTTTCTGTGGTGAGCAGAAACATTTGTTCCCGAGACTTGGGTGTTTTCTATGTATTTAAGTATATATACATATATATCTATTAAACTATTAAATATATCGTCGTCTAGTACCCATAACACAAGCCTTATTGAGCTTACTATGGAACTAGTTCGATTCGTGTAAAAAAGTGTTATATATATATATATATTTATAAAAAAATTATAAGGAAAAAAAATATTGACCATGGTTCAAAAGAGGTTTATCTTGTGTAGCTGACCGAGTGAAACGACGGTCTCCCTTACAGCGTCGGCTTAAGTGCTTTCGTATGTCCAGATTTCTGGCTGTTCTCCGCTACAGGTCGCATTTCTCAACCGGTTCTCTTGAAATTTTGTGAGCAGGTTTGATAAATTTTGTCGAGTCAGTTTTGGGAAGATTTAAAATTTGAAATAAAAATTGCAAGTATGCCAACAGTAGCATCGGAAGTGGAGCGCTATAAGGAACACCACATAGCTCGCCTCGCCCACCCCAATCCATTAGCTTCTGGATTACTTGACAATGTCAATGTGGTTAAGAGACAAACGTCATCATCATCATTCTCTTGCCCTTTTCCCATTTATTTGGGGTCGGCGCAGCATGTCTTTTTCTTCCATATATCTCTGTCACACGTCATCTCTTCATTCACATCTTTCCTATTCATATCATCTCTCACACAATCCATCCACCTTTTCTTTGGCCTACCTCGTTTCTTGCATCCATCCACATTCATATCTAATACTTTTCTGGTTACATGGCTTTCATCCCTCCTCATAGTACCATGACGGTTTATTACTACTTCTCTACATCCATTTTTCATCATCACATCCCTCCTCATTACATGCATTAAGAGACTCAAACGTAACCACATTATTTAAGTAGTGAATGAGGCACTGGCCTCGAAATCTACGATCGCCATTTCCCGCACAACAAATCTGATCATAGTCTGGAGACTGATAGCAGATAATAAGGGAAAATAAATCTGAATTACGATCACAGACCATATCTAGGTCTGTGATTACGATATTTTATTAAAATCAAAAGAGCTACTCCAATTATCTTAAACAAACATGAAAACTGGATATTTATATAAAACAAAACAACTAAAACTAATTAAAAAAAAGGTCACCAAAATCGGAGCCCTGTGGAAGGGTCCCCATAAGGCTGGCAGCGTTCCCCCTTTGGATAGCTATGCTGATCTGCTGGCCAAGGAACGAGCCAGCCCTACGGTCTCCTGACACCTCGGCCAGCCTTTGGGATAGTTGCCCAAAAAGTCGGTGGGCACCCGCGCTCCACGGTCCCAGTGTCTCCAAAAAAAAACTTAATTTGTGGTTTCACACATTTCAAACGTTAGACCACATAATCCGCATAAAAAGATCAAATAACACTTTACTAATAAGGAGAAACAAGATGTGATTCATAAATCAGTAGCTAAGGAATGTCGCCGGTCCTCACTAAGTAATCTATGACTTTATTTGTTTTAATAGAATGACGCAACGAAACGTCTACAGTGTTGTATCTATGGGAATATTAATGAGGTTATTCGCAGTGACGTTTCATGTATCCTTCATCATAACGACGTCCACTGCTGGACATAGGCCTCCCTAAAAGACTTTCACAGTGACCGGTCCCGCGCTACTCGCATCCAGCGGACTCCCGCGACCCTCACCAGGTCATCAGTCCACCGTGTGGGGGGCCTGCCCACGCTACGCCTTCCGGTACGTGTTCGCCACTCGAGAACCTTTCCGCCCCAACGGCCATGTATCCTTACGTAGGTATAAACCGCGGGCCCTAATAACTAGAAAGATTTTAACCACGTATTTTTGACGTAGATTCATTAACTATATATTCTTCATTAAACAAAATAAATCAATTTAATTGACCGCTACTTTGTGTTGCATTCTTGACTGTCCCATTGATATATTTCCCTTTATGGTCAACTGAGCCCACTCTCAACTCAGCCCGCGGGTTCAGTTGACTACGTTTATTTTTTCGGGGGCAACTCGGCCCAGAAATTGGCTAAGGTTTAAAGTTGTATGATTGACTCAGCCCTCGGGCTCAGTCGACTACAGTTTAAAATTATATGGTTGACTATGGTTAGCTGTTACCCGCGGCTTCGCCTGCGTACTTATTTATTTGACATTTCGTTCAAAAAGGCAATGTAAGCATGCATGCACGCAAGTAAGCAAGTAGGTACGTATACCTTTTACCACTAAGCCACAAGCGATTTCGCCGACGTGGTTAGAGGAAAATGCCATAAGTATATTCATTTATTGATCATCGTATATAGAAGGTGTAACATACCTAAGTCGTGATATGAAATAAATAAAAGCGGCCAAGTGCGTGTCGGGCCACGCGCAATGTAGGGTTCCGTAGCTGTCCACCCGTGACATTATGCGGATTTCGATTGTCACAAACTTATATTTACTATATATTTGGCATAACTAACAATATAAAAATAAATAAAATAAATAAATATTGGGGGACAATCTTACACAAATCGACCTAGTCCCAAACTAAGCAAAGCTTGTACTATGGGTACTAGACGACGATATACATACTTATATAGATAAATACATACTTAAATACACAGAAAACATCCAAGACCCAAGAACAAATATATCCTTGATAAATGCACAAATAAATGTCCTGGCCGGGATTCGAACCCGGGAGCTCTAGCTTCGGAGGCAGAGTCACTACCAACTAGGCTAAACAGGCCGTCCCATATATCTAATTAATCAATGGAAATTGTATAATATATTTTACGAAGGTTTGCTTTTGCTTCCGAGTACATTTCTTTTTGTCGGCCTGTTTAGCCTAGTTGGTTGGTAGTGGTAGTGACACTGCTTCCAAAGCTAGTGGTCCCGGGTTCGAATCCCGGTGTTTCTATGTATTTAAGTATATATCTCTTAAATATATCGTTATCTATAGTGGTCGGCGAGTTTATAACCTCAAAGTAACTTTTAGGTTATAAACTGTATGGAAATGACAGGCGTCAGGATTGACTTCTTAGCCGCCGGCTACTAAAGTACCCCTAACACAAAGACTTATTTATCTTACTATGGGACTAGTTCAATTTGCGTAAAAATTGTCCTATTAAGTATTTATTTTATTTATTTATTGCCGACAACATAGATGATACCTTAAAAAAATCTGTGTATTATTTACTCAGTTAAATTTAAAAAATAACATTGTTTTCCATCTTATGTTAAGTATGTTTTTTTATGCAGGACTGTTACGAAATCATACCGTAACTAATACCTCGGATAAGGCTCTGCAAGCTCGACTCTTATGGAGCACTGTTTATCATTGTTAGGGTTCTGTGGCGCAATTAGAAAACCGTGACTTTATAAAAAATTTTTTATGCAACGAGAGAGGCGAACAAGCTTACGGCCTGCCTGATGGTTAGCAATCACCATAGCCTATGGATATTTGTGACTCCTGAAGAACCTCGAGCATGTTACCGACCCTTTTTAACCGGCTTCAAAAAGCGCTTTGCTTCATCTTTCATAATGCGCACTTCTAAGGTCTGGAATTCTCTGCTGGCGTTCATATAACCTAGACCTTTTTAAGGCACGAGTGAATAAGCATCTTCTGGGTGAGCGCGCTTCATCGTCGGCCTCATCTTTGCCCCCTGGCTACATGCTGGCCAAGAGCAATCCCATTTTAAATAAATAATAAAAAAATATAAGGAAAGAGGCTATCAGTTCGTCTGCATGTTTTTTTTATGTCCATGCGTATGTCCCCCGATAACTCTTGACCACTTTGGCCGATTTTGATAATTCTTTTTTTGTTTCATAGAAGTTACCCCAAAGTTGGTTAAGTTGGTGGTTGTAAATTTGGTGAAGGTCTGATGATGGGACCAGGGAGGAATCGAGGGAATTCCTCAAATTTGATAGGCACGCGTGTGGCGATTTCGGTATTTTCTGAGCTAAATGGAGTCGGTTTTATTACCGACTTCAATAGAAGGTTCGTCTGCATGTTTGCTTGTTTTTTTTTTATGTTTCCCCGATAACTATTGACCACGTTGGCCGATTTTGATAATTCTTTTTTTGTTTCAAAGCAAGTACCCCGACATTGGTCCCATATAAATTTGGTGAAGGTTTGATGATGGGATCTAGGAGGAATCGAGGGAACTCCTCGAATTTTATAGGCACGCATATGCCGATTTCGGTATTTTCTGTAGGTAACCAAGCATTGGCTCAGGGAAACCACAAATTGTGGCATAGCAAGTACAAAATTGCTGTCGGTTTTTTTGGTACAAATTAATAATAATAATAATAATATTGGGGGACAATCTTACACAAATCGACTAGTCCCAAACTAAGCAAAGCTTGTACTATGGGTACTAAACGACGATATACATACTTATATAGATAAATACATACTTAAATACATAGAAAACATCCAAGACCCAAGAACAAATATCCGTGAAAAATGCACAAATAAATGCCCTGGCCGGGATTCGAACCCAGGACCACTAGCTTCGGAGGCAGAGTCACTACCAACTAGGCTAAACAGGTCGTCAGGTTATTAATAAATAGAGGATATCCTCGGCAGTGTTTTAGAATCCGCATATTTTTTATATCTCCCTAGGAGCAAACAAGCTTGATGATAAACAGACACCGTATCCTATGGACGCTTGCGACACTAGAGGAGTCACCGCGTTGCCAAACTTTTATTGATTTAAGGATTAATTGTGCGGACATTTTTTTCTTTTTTATTCCATTGTAATAAGGCGCAGGACCGGTCATTGTGGAAGTCTTTGGGGGAGGCCTATGTCCAGCAGTGGACGTCTATCGGCTGATATGATGAAGGTGTTCAATTTTAAATTGTTCTAGACCAAACACAATGATACTATGCTTTAAGTGATTCTCAACTTCCGTGTTTTTCCTTTGAATGACACACTAAAACGTGTTCTAAATAATTTAGTTTATTGCTGCATTGTGTTTTGGTATGTGTTATTGTTCGTTAGTATGCGAAATGTGTACCGTAAAGTAATTTTAAAAACATTTTTGTTAACAAATTGATTCATTTATATTCTTGTTTTTTAAGGTTTATTTGCGCATTTATAATACGTTGTACTGTATGGATTAAGTAATGAATATTAATTATTTTTGATAAAGTAAATTAAAAGACGTAAACTTTTTTTCTTGGGTTGTTTTTTGGTGGCAGTGGGCGGAACACATAGCACGTAGAACCGATGGCCGTTGGGGCGGAAAGGTTCTCTACTGGCGATCACGTACTGAAAGGCGCAGCGTGGGCAGGCCCCCCCACAAGGTGGACTGATGACCTGGTAGGTCGCAAGTGTCCGCTGGATGCGGGTGGCTCAAGAGCGGTCATTGTGGATATCTTTGGGGAAGGCCTATGTCCAGCTGTGAACGTCCTTCGGCTGATATGATGATGATGATTTGTATAATATTTTTTAGTACAAGTGATCAGATAATTGTTGTAATTTAATTTATAAAAACATATTTACAACTTACATTAATAATTCATAAAACTGGCAATCGTACTTGTCTTCTCGAAGATATCAAGGTTTGAAAATAAATGCCACACGATTATTATTATTATTCATATATAAATAATAATTTAAATCCCTATGTACAGAACTTACACAATGTGTTTACTGTTTGTTTAGTAAGCGCAAAAATATTACCAATATGTGCAAAAAATTAGAAAAAAAATATATTTCTTAGCTTTCAATGCATTATTCGTTAGTTATTTTCAACAGACATATTTCTTTACAATTTGTATAAATTTATAAAAACCGGCCAATACCGTATCTTGTGTTTGGACTTATAAAAACCGGCCAAGTTCGTGTCGGACCACGCACAATAAGGGCCGACACCTCTTAATCTACATTTAAAACCACTATACATTTAATCACAGAAGGTCGTATCTTCATAGGAAACTTACGACACTTACGCCCTTTTGTTTTGGCAAGACAGTTTTTCAGCAATAACAAACTTTGTTCAAACCAAAAATATTTGAAAGTATTTATAATTGTAGGTCACACATCATTTTGATTTTTTTCAGAATTTTAAACTTCATAGTTTGGAAATTAGAGGGTTGGGGGGACACACTTTTTACAACTTTGACAGTTAATATCTCACCAACGGTTGACTTAAATGTTTTTTTTTTAGAAAACTCTATGTCATTTTTGAAGGCCTACCTATTGATACCCCACACGCCTATATGCATTAAAACAAAATTTGACCCCCCTGTTACATGTATGGGGTGCCCCCCAGTTTATATTTTTTTCTTAATTTTACATATATTTCTGTAGCGCTTCATAGCATACACCTTCCTACCAAATTTCATAATTGTAGTGCTCATAGGGACCCGGGTATGTCCTAAAACTACGACCAAGACCACCGGGGGATGGGCAGCAGCATCCCTGGAGTGCGGTGGAGATACTGCGATCGCCAACCCGCATGCCAAGCGTGGCGATTATGGCATACACCCCCCGTGAATTTGGGGGAGGCCTATGTCCAGCAGTGGAAGACCTTTGGCTGATATGGTGGTGGGTGCTCATAGTCTCCGAGTAAATCGGCTGTGACATACGGACGGACACGACGAATCTATAAGGGTTCCGTTTTAGCCATTTTGGCTACGCTGCGGAACCCTTAAAATTGTAGGTAATAGTGCCCAATTTTAACAAAAATATTTTTTTGTCTCTCCCGAAAAGTTGTTATAACAAACAGCCTCGACATGTCTACAGACCCTAAAAACAGTTACTTGTGTACATTTTTTAAGTCAAGTTGCTCACTAGACAAGCCTAATCCCAATAAGGTCTCGTTTCCCCCTTGGGCCGGAAGGCCAGATGGCAGTCAGTTCCGTAAAAACTAGTGCTTACGCCAATTCTTGGGATCAGGTAGCGGACCCCACAGGCATCCTTCAAGATGCAACTGTACTGGGAATATCGCTGGACGATGATGATTTTATAAAACAAAATGAATACTAAAGAAGCTAAGAAAGCTATAATATTAAAAATACCTGTAAAAAACCCCCAATTATATAAAGAAAACCCCTTCTAACATGTCCGCCTGCGGCATGGACCCCATTATGCTGGCGGCATTGCCTCTCTGCACCATCTAGGGCGATACGTTGACAGAAGTACGCGCCAGCCCTGGGGGTCTACTCCGAAATTCGAAATCCGAACTTCGTATGGTGCCGTCCCTTTCACTCATACAGTGTATGACAGCAGAGTGAAAGGGATGGCACCATACGAAGTTCGGATTTCGAATTTCGGAGTAGACCCCCTGGAGTCCCCTGTAGAGTCGACCAGCCGTGCCGACAGTGCCTTAATGATACTAATCGTATGGCATTTGTTTTCGAATCGTGAGATCTTCGGGAAAACAAGTACGGTTGCCAGTTTGTTGCACTTTTAGCCCCACCCAGGGGTCACGTGTAGGGTAACCCTTATACATTTTATAAGACAGATATTGGATAGAAATCCATCGAAAAGACGAGAAAATCATTTCAGTTTTCTAATGTACCTGGTCGCTAACCGATCTAATGGAAGAACTTTCCAGAACGCAGCGTTTAACCGCCAGAACCCATTTCCCCCCACATTATATCTGCCAGGCTAATTTTAATCCGTGACTTATAAGTCAAGTGTTGTAACCGGACGCACCATCTTTAGACACCGTGACGTCACACGCTCGGTTGGGGAATTTTTAGTTTAAAGCTTGAAGCGCACAGAGCGCGGGCTGCGCGGGCAGCGTCGTTGCGGGTCGGTTTTGCAGTAAAGCTAACCGGTCCGGGGCATGTCGCACCAAAAAAAACGCGCGGTATTCGTTAGCGTTTCGGAAAGATCAAAAACGCAAAACCGCCTCTGCCCCGCACCGCGCCGCGCCCGCTCTCTGCGTTTCGAGATGTGCGACAAGGGTCGAAAGAAACTGTGTAAAATAGAATAAAGGCATTTTGAGTGACACCGACCCTAATATTGATAAATTTTATAATTAAATAATTTTGAGACGACAAGGGACAGCGGAACATCATTCCGATGATATTTGGAGCAGAACAATTAGGGAAGTACACTCCACCGGACATAAATAAATATTAGGGGACATTTTTTACACAAATCGAACTAATCCCATAGTGAGTTCAAATAAGGCTTGTATTATGGGTACTAGACGAAGATATATTTTATAGATATATACTTAAATCCATAGAAAACATCCAAGTCTCAGGAACAAAAGTTATTTATATGAATGTTATTAATAGTTACTACATCGACGACTACAAAGCAAAAAAGATAAATAAACGCGTAACTCGATCCTCTAAAATAATAAAATTATCACAACCTGTAGCTAAAAATTACTATGGACGAAGAACCAAAGAGTACATTATTCCCAAAATCTACAATGAATATCCTATGTTATTAGAAAATCCTAAATTAAAAATGGGTAGTTTGAAAGAAAAAATAAAACGAGAATTATTAGATAAATATAGTAAACCCATTGATTAAACAATATTAGTCCATTATAATAATTATTGTTATTTTAATTAATCGCTTTATTGGATGTATGTGTTTGATATATATATTGTTTATATGAAACTTAGTGGAAGTCAAAAATTGTTGCTAGGTTAATATTCTGTCAATTATCAACATCGTAACTGTGTAACGTATGGATTAGAATAACGGTCCCAGGTTTACTTGTACGAGATCAGTTGATCTTCCTATACTTAATAGCACAGACAGTTTTTACTTACTACCTTCTTTATTAGTCACAGTCACCGTGCCTCTTGTTATGAATGTTTTGTAGACTATAAGCAAGATAAGATATAATGGTAACTTAGTTTATAAGCTCTACTGTACTCCTATCCCACGTCGCCAATAGGTCGTATCCTGTCAGTCTGAGCCTGGGAGGGACATGCGGCCTTTTGGTTTGGGACCGCAGTGCAGTTCTGTAGGTATAGTTATAGTTGTACCTGCTTTATAGTAATATTTTAGGAAACGCAACGCCAACAAACTGCTTCGCAGTTTGGCGAAACTTTGTTGTTCGGTACTAGCAGGTTTTTTTTATATTAATAAATTAAAAAAAAAAATGTTTCTGCTCACCACAAAAACAAATGCCCTTACCCGGACTCGAACCCGGGACGTCTAGCTTCGGAGGCAGTGACACTACCAACTAAGCTAAACAGCACGGCTAGCACAAGACTGCGCGCGCGTGATAGACTCTCCGTCATTTTCTAATTGGTACACACAGAAAAAGACAGATAGTCTATGTCGCTCGTGAGATAGCTCGCGCGCCGTCTTGTGCTACCATGCCGGCCGACACTAAATTAATTATTAAAAAAAACCGCTTTGTTGTGTTCCTGGTGAGTAAGGTCACCGAAGCGAATCCTCCAATCGGTACAAAGTTGTCAACATATACTTGTGGGTCTTCTAGAGTTATAGGCGTCCATAAGCTACGGTATTAAGCTTGTAGTGTAGTCGCAGCGAAAACTAAATTTCATGTGTTTCGACTACCCCTTTTGAGAATACAATGAACGTGTATACAGGGTGAGGCCTATAATAGGATTAGTAAATTAAAGGAACGCTTCCTTAGAGCATCTGCAGTAACCTCTTAAGTTGCCCACTCACTTGACAAAGGGGGGTCGAAGTTGCACTACGTCCGTAGGGAGTACCCACCGTTACCCTACACGTGACCCCTGGGTGGTGCTAAAAGTGCAACAAACACTGGCAACCGTACTTGTCGTCTCGAAGATCTCACGGTTCGAAATGATTACCATACGATAATAGTACATTTCGATACAAGTGCAGAGAACAGGAAATTCGCAACGAGTGGTGATAAATTAAAACACGACCGAAGGGAGTGTTTTAAATCGACATGAGTTGCGAATTACCTATTCACACGTGTATCGTACAACGTTTTACAGTACATATGGCTCTTTAAAGTTTCGACATATGCACGTAATCTGCTGATTACCGCACTCGTGCGGTAAAGTAGCACCATATGTACTGTAATAGCTATTTACGATACAAGGGTTGTAAAACAAAAAAAGGCCAATATCGCAGATGTTTGAGGCCCGAGCCGCAGGCGAAGGTCATAAATATGCGAGAGAGGGCTTTCTGTTTTACGACCCGTGTTTTGTACACAATTTTACGTCACCACTTGGTCAAAAAGTGGATTTTTTGGCAAGGTGTGGTGTAAATAAATAAGCAACCAAATATTTTCAATTCGGAGAAGTTTTGATCTAAAGTTATGACCTCCAAGTAATGGATTTTTACACCATGAGATTACAGCGCGGCATTCCTTGCTGATTTTGAGGTAGCATCTAATAATGACTCATTATAGTTGTAGCATTTTTGGTTTAAAGGGATACCTATTCTTAATTTTTTTTTTTTATTGTTTTAAAAAGTAAATTTTACAATTATCACCAAAGAGTAATAAATACGCGTAAGCTAAGCTGTTTAGCTGTTACCAGAACAAAAATACAAATAAAAAACGTTTTTTAGGGTTCCGTACCCAAAGGGTAAAAACGGGACCCTATTACTAAGACTTCGCTGTCCGTCCGTCCGTCCGTCTGTCACCAGGCTGTATCTCAAGAACCGTAATAGCTAGACAGTTGAAATTTTCACAGATTGTGTATTTCTGTTGCCGCTATAACAACAAATATTAAAAACAAAATAATAATAGTAATTAAGGGGGCTCCCATACAAAAAACGTGATATTTTAGCCCTTTTTAATGGCTACCACTCGCCGAGCTAGATCTCAAGAACCGTAATAGCTTGACAGTTGAAATTTGCACAGATTATGTATTCTTATTGTGGCTACAACAACAAATAGTAAAATCAAAATAATAATAATAACTAAGGGGGGCTCCCATGCAACAGAGTAGTTGCCGGTAAAACAACAAATACAAAAAAACTCAATAAAACAAGTGTTTAATGGCACCAGCTTTTAGCCTTTTTTCTGGTACGAAACCCTTCGTGCGCGAGTCCGATACGCACTTGGCCGGTTTTTTTTAAATTGAGTCCACTTGGTCATAATTCCTAGAGAGCTCAATAGAGTACCGTTTATTTTATCGCTCCTAATACTAGCTACATCCCGTATGTAACATCGCAGTGTAAAACTAGTTTGTATGATCGATTGAATGTATGTATGACAACGGAAAATTCATGTTATTCGCATGCCTAGCACTAATTAGTCATAGTATTAATTATACATAATTAATGTTAATTAGTACACGCCTGCGTTTAGAACAACATATTATTGTAGTTAGTAAGTAATATTATGGAAAACAGGATTAATTGTTGGTTTTGATTTATATTGTTATTTGGATAATTCAAGGTTAATAATATTGTAGAAGGAAGGTGACCTTAGTGTTCAAGAATTTAAGGATCCCCCTCACGCTTGAATGGATTCGATTCTCCATACAAACGTAGTTTCGCCCTCATAATTAAACGGCAAGCTGGAATATCAATATGCCATAATCGCCACGCTTGGCATGCGGATTGGCGATCGCAGTATCTCCACCGCACTCCAGGGATGCTGCTGCCCATCCCACGGTGGTTTTGGTCGTAGTTTTAGGACATATCCGGGTCCATAACCCATAACTAATTGCATATCTAAGCAATCAATAGAAATTGTACAGAAGTTTGCTTTTCCAAGTTTTTTTTTAATTCGTCTATTACTCGTTAAGTAGCACTGTTTACTTAGCTGTGATAGTTTTTCCTTTAAAATCATTATAAATATATGCTACTACCATACCTTTTACCCGACTGCGCCAGAAGGAGGGTTATGTTTTTCGAGAGTATGTATAATTGTTTGGCACGCTCTGCCTGAACGACTCGATGGAAATAGCTAGAGAGGTGTTGTTAGATTGGTATTTACTGTGAAAGTGACACTGGGTGTGACTGGGTATATAAAAAAAAACATAATGGCGGATTTTTGGCGCCAATTACCAAATTACACAAAATAGCAATCGGGTTTTTTTGTTTTTTAAATTAATTGTCTTGTTTCACATACCCATTAATTAGCTATCGTTTAGCTGGCGGGGGGTGGGGGGCACTCCGGACATATTAAAGCATTTTTAACTTTTTTATATCATCATCATGCTGAAACAAAGACGTTTCGCTCTCTTTCGGTCAATCAAGACTTTTATTAATTGACCGAGCGAGCGAAGCGTCTCCGTTTCAGGTTTCGACAAAAATTCTTTCGTATGTCTGTCTGCCTGTCTGTTCGGATGTTCTCCTCTAAAGGTCGCAATTTCTCAACCGATTCTCGTGAAATTTTGTGAGCCGGTTCTATAATTGTATAATTGTTTTTTGTTGAAGCCAGTTTTTGGAATTTTTTTTATTCGAAAAAAAACATTTCTTTTTTTTAACTGTCTGTCCGGACGATCTCCTCTACAGGTCACATTTCTCTTCAGAAATGTTATATAAAATGTTTTGGTCATGTCAGTTTTTGGAAAATATGAAATTAAAAAAAAATACAAAATTTTATCGTATGTATGTCCGGATGTTCTCCTCTACAAGTCGCATTTCTCAACCGATTTTCGAAAAATCATGTGAGCACGTTCGATAATTATATAGAATTTTTTGTCGAGTCAGTTATTGGAAATTTTGTGAAAAAAATTTTTTTTGCTGTCTACATCTCACGGAGCCACTAGTTTAAGTAGTTAGGTAGCTATTGTATCTTCAATATACAGAGTGATTTTATTGATTTTCGTTCCTTCAAGCATATCTATGGCGGTGTATAGCCATAGACACGACACGACGAAGCATATTTAGATTTTTAAATTTAAAGAAAAAAAAAATTTTTTTTCATCTTCATACAAAATAATTCTTTATATATCACCAAGAGTGAATGCAAAGCGGCCTTAAGAGTTAACTTGGAGTCTAGCAAAAGTTAATGTCACCACACCACCGCCACCATATCAGCCTTAGGACGTCCACTGCTGGACATAGGCCTCCCCCAATTTCATGGGGATCAATGCCATAATTGTCACGCTTGTTATTCAAGTTAATGTCAAGTATGACTGAAGAAAAAAAAAACTCTGTATATGTATGCTTTATATACCTAGTAGATAATTTCATTCCAAGAAGGTGTCCCGTAAAATAATTTTTAGGCACTTCGCAGCAGAGTTCACCTATTTTCGTGACAATAGTTATTTGTTATACAAGGGTGCAAAGTTGTATTTTACCCGCGAGTGTGGAATTGAAGCATGAGCCAGCGAAAGGATGCTATAGTTGAACCACGAGCGAAGCGAGTGGTTCTAAAATAGAATCCTGAGCGTAGCGAATGTTTCAACACACGAGAAGTAAAATACAACCTTGCACCCGTGTGTAACACAAATCTTTTCTCCTCACTATAGCGAGGAAAGTGCAACCTGCAAAAAGCACAGTTCCACAGGCATGATTTTCATCACTGGAACCACCGATTTTTTTACGATATTATAACAGAAAACTCTGGAAGTTGTGTATAATATTTACGTGAGTCGGAGTCCGTGACAAGTTGTGTATATTTTAGTTGACATTGACAATGATGACATTTCTGACGATGCGTTTTGAAATTGCATCGACTCAACTTGTGCGTTTACAATTATACTCAATATCATTATAAAACAAATGTTATTTATAGAATTTGAAGGTTTACGACTTAAATCATGAAATAAAGGTAAATTTGGTATTTTGTATTAAATTCTCAAACCATTTATTTAATGATTATTGATATCAAACTAACCATTATTATGAGCGTTTTACGTTTTGTTATCTGTCAAAAGCTACTCAAACACGCTCCAAGGTCAAATTACTTTCCCCACTTGTGGATAAAATGCGTTTTTACCCGCTTGTTTCAAAGGATAAAAGACGGCTTTCCGAGCTAGTGAGGGGAAAAATACATAGTTCAATTTCTCAACCATCAATTATATTATCATAACATATTCAACGCCATTGCACAACTTAACCGTCGATTAGTTTTAAGAGGCCATAAAATATTTTAAAAACAATAAAACGATTTAACAGATCTCTGTGATGACCAAAATAGTATTTAAATGATGCGCGAAAAAGGTAACTGTGTCTTATGTAATAACTCCGAAAATGGCTTGAAGATGTAATTTACATGGTCACTGGAAATAGTGTAAGTTTTAATTTTTATTTTCTTGACTCTTGTTCTCTTGTAATATCGGGTTAGATTGTACAACCCCTTTCTTCCCATAGGTGGCGTAAGACTCGACTCTGGGAATGCTTGTGTTTTATTTACTTTTAGTGTAGACTTTTTACATTTACAACCCTAATGATTTGATTTTGACTTTACATCCAGTTCGTCTGTTCACCTTGTTTGGGGCCTTCGCACGATGCGTCTTCCGGTGCGTGGTCGTGTCAAGAACCTTTCTGCCCCAACGGCCATCGGTTCTACGGGAAACCGTTGGATGAGGGCGGCGCAAGACCGGCCATTGTGGAGATGATTGGGTAGGTCTTTGTGCCAGTGTACGTCTTTTTGATGATGATGATGAACACTCTTTACACACCAAGCTATTAATTGTACGAGTATCATAATGGATCCAGAGATCGGAGCGAGAGGCGCGTTTTCACTTGAGGTTTTTCATTTATTTTGATGGTGGCAAACTAGTATACACTGTAGCCTTTACAAGTCGGTCTGTTTAGCCTAGTTGGTAGTGACACTGCCTCCGAAGCTAGAGGTCCTGGGTTCGAATCCCGGCCAGGGCATTATTTGTCAGGGGGCGTCGTGGTGAAATGCTCGCGATCCCATTGCGCCCCTTTAACGGCAGAGCGGGTGACGCCGGTGTGTCTTTAGTGGGTATGCTCCTCCTGTCACCATCACTCGGCGGGGGGAGAGAGTCCCACATAACCCCCAAATGGCCTTCCCCGGGCTGGGGGTATGCATAAGGCATTTACACACCGTCAAAAAAAGGGCATTATTTGTGCATTCCTGGGTCTTGGATGTTTTCTATGTATTTATCTATATAAGTATGTATATCGTCGTCTAGTACCCACAGTACAAACTTTGCTTAATTTGGGTCTAGGTCGATTTGTGTAAGATTGTCCCACAACATAATACTTTTCATTGCACATTTACATAATAGTACATTACTACAGAGGCCGGGACGAAAGACCTATCCGACCTCGCTTCGCTCGGCCGTCTATATATGTCTTCGGCCGGCAACCCCATATTTCCCGCCGAGGTATGTATAGTGCTTTTCTCAAACATGCAATGAAATAAGTAACAAAAAAATCAAAGTTTTATTTTTTAGTGGCAGAATGTCATGGTGCCTGTGCCACAATTCATGTGGAATGGAAATTAAAAAAGAGGACTTTGCCGGCCTAGGCCTGCAAGATTTGTATGAAATTCCATTAACGACCTCTTGTCCTAGCCGCACCTGAAACGTCATACTTCGCAGCCTATTATAAGGAACATAACATCAATATTTCATTGCATGTTTGAGAAAAAGAACATTAACTAAACATAGTCACAGTAAGAGGCAAACAACGTGTTCAAGAAGTGAGAATCAATCTAACGGACTGGCCAGCAAGAAGCCCGGACCTGAATCCAATTACGCATGCTTGGAACGAACTGGGAAGGAAAGTTGGAAGCCGTAATCCACACCCACTGACGCTCCGTGCCTTAAAACAGGCACTTACTGAGGAATGGGAGAACATTCCGCAACAGCGCTTGAGAAACCTGGTTTTCATTGCCAAATCGACTGTAAGCTGCACGAAGAGCATGAGAGGAAATACGAAGTACTAAATGCAAGATCAAGATAATGTATATCGTAAATATTAATTTTACTCGTTTTTGTTTTTAAGCCGATTTGCTCCCTTTTTAACCCCCGACGCAAAAGAGAGGGGTGTTATAAGTTTGTGTCTGTCTATCTGTGTATCTGTCTGTGGTATTGTAGCTTCGAAACGGATGAACCGATTTTCGCTTAGTTTTTTTTGTGTCATAGATAATTTTATCCCGAGTGTTCATAGCCATGTTTAATGAAAATCTGTTCCGCCTTTTTTGAGATATTGAGCTTTGAAATGAAAATGTCGGGAGTTATTCAACTTTTCTAAGTTGTAGTTATTACTTATTTGTTACTTTTTTGATTTGTATATGCGGTTAAATTAGCGTTAATGTACTTTTTACAAGCTTTTATTTAGTTTCACCTGTCCCGTTGTCTGTCTGTCGATCTGTAATCAAAACTTGATCCACTTCCCGGTTTCCGATTGAGCTGAAATTTTGCATGCATGTATAAATCGAATGACCACCACCACCATATCAGCCCTAGGACGTCCACTGCTGGGCATAGGCCTCCCCCAATTTCATGGGGGGTAAATCTCAAGGTATGCTGCTGCCCATTCCCCGGTGGTCTCGGATGACAATGCAATATTATTATGACATAGAGCTTATCTGATGATGGAGACAGAAGGTGGCCATAGCAATTCCTAAACTACACAAGTTTTTTTTTTAATACCACGTCGGTGGCAAACAAGCGTACGGCCCGCCTGATGGTAAGCGGTCACCGCAGCCTAAGATAAACCCATCGTGTTTGGGCTCATTCGAACCGACTCAACAAGTAGTTTATGATTATGGAAAAAAGTACAGTCGGCAATAAAAGCTGGTACCAAGAATGAAATTTTTGTCCAAAAAATATCTTTAATAGTTTAGAACCTATTGCGATTTTAGTACCTAATAAACCCTTTAATTTTGCTTGTCAGTGTATATTTATAAACTCGAGTGTACGGGGCCCTAAAAATGACACTTTGACGTCATATGGGTTAAAAACCGGCCAAGTGCGAGTCGGACTCGCACACGAAGGGTTCCGTACCAGAAAAAACGCCAACAACTACTCTGTTGTATGGGAGCCCCCCTTAATTATTATTATAATTTTGATTTTAGTATTTGTTGTTGTAGCCACAATAAAAATACATAATCTGTGCAAATTTCAACTGTCTAGCTTTACGGTTCTTGAGATCTAGCTCGGCGAGTGGTAGCCATGAAAAAGGGCTAAAATATCACGTTTTTTGTATGGGAGCCCCCCTTAATTATTATTATTATTATTTTGTTTTTAGCATTTGTTGTTATAGTGGCAACATAAATACACAATCTGTGAAAATTTCAACTGTCTAGCTATGACGGTTCTTGAGATACAGCCTGGTGACCGACGGACGGACGGACGGACGGACAGCGAAGTCTTAGTAATAGAGTCCCGTTTTACCCTTTGGGTACGGACCCTAAAAATAACTTTTGTAATGGCAAATTGACATAAAAGCATACCTAAGGTTTATATTCATAGAATACAATATATTCTTTATGAGCAAAAACGAATCTTATTGTAACATATGAAAGATCAAAGTCCTGCAGTACGCGATTGGAAAATCCAGAATCACTTTACTATAATGACCAAGCCAATGTCCTTTTATCTTGGATCTTGTAAGAACAAAAAAGCATTTTGATATATCATCGTAATAATTCAAATTTTATGGCCATATATCAAAATGGCGGTTACATTGTAGTTTTTAAAACATGACCTGAGCAATGAACTGCCTACCCTATGTTCAAAGAGGATGTTGAACCATACAAGTAAAAGATTCTCTTACGTGTGTTAATGATGTTTATTCAGAAAAACATGTGAAATAACAAAATAGAAATTACTCTAACTTAAAAATAATTAAAAATAATTAAAACTAACCTATAAAAAATCTAAATTTGGCCCCTTAGGCAGGATGCCCATCATGCAGGCAGCATTCCCGCGCTGAATTGCAATTGCGATTCTTTGTGCGAGAAAGCTGCCCGAGTGTTAATAAGGATTTACTAAACAAAGCTTGTACTATGGGTACTATCCGAAGAAATCAGAAATCAGAAAATTTTATTTGTCAGAATACAGTTATAAAAGATTTTACAGTATAAAATGTCCTTGTATTCAACATGCAAGCATGTGTACAAATTCATTATAAATTACGCTAGAACACAATACTGATAGATGTCACTGAGTTAAAAATAATGATAATAATAAGATAAACAGTTAGTATAATGTCAGTTGATTTTTATAATTTAAATATTCCCTTACACTGTAAAAACATTTATCCATCAGCCATTTCGTCAATTTATTTCTAAATATATTCCCCGATAATGCTTGTAAATCATTTGGTAAATTATTAAAAATAGTTATACTTGTATTAAAAACATTTCTTTTGTATATGTCCTTGTGACTGGGTGGCTTGTACAGAAGAGACAGAATTGCCTTGTCGATTAATAGAAATGTCGCACTAGCGTACATCGCACATTCGTTGTCGCACATCTGTAATAATCCCGACATAAGATGTGGTCTTGTTCGTCTCTCTATGACTTCACTCCGTAACTTGAAGTATTCGGCATGTTCTTTGACAAAAACACTTATGTACAAACATGGCAGTGGCAAAATGTTTATTTTTTTAAATAGAGGGACTCAACTATCATTCAGCCAGGCATTACTCATCACCCTGATACATTTTTTTGATAGATAGATACTTTATAGAAGATATACTATTGTTCAGGCATTCTAATCTTTCAATATGAAGGTAGATTGCGAAGCCTTGGTTTTTTGGCGGATTTGACGGGTAGACTCTCGTCGATCAGACTTTCCTATCGGAGCATCACGAACGGACGCGCGTCGCGCGGCTTATGTGTCTTGCCTAATATTTCATAAAAGTTGGTTAAATCGGTGTGAATTCACAGTTTTTATGTGTGTGGACAACTTAATTAATTATAGACTCTGTACGGAGCGTGTGGAAGTCGGTGCTGGCCAGCCCGGAGAAGCTGCTGCTGAAAAAGGATCTCACGAGGTTAGTGATCTACTGAATATTGTTTGAATGCAATGCCTGTACTGCTTAGCTGCTAGAATTCCGGAACCGGAGAAGCTCAGAGCTAATCGAATGTTTGTTCTTTACGCGAACAACTATTACATAGATACTTATGTAGAAATAGATAAATCTATACTAATATTATAAAGCTGAAGAGTTTGTTTGTTTGTTTGAACGCGCTAATCTCAGGGATTACTGGTTCGAATTGAAAAATTCTTTTTGTGTTGGATAGCCCATTTATCGAGGAAGGCTTTAGGCTATATAACATCACGCTGCGACCAATAGGAGCACTTAATAAATAGAAAACTGGATGCACCTATACTGGGATAACGCTTGATAACTACGCATCGCATTTAATGGAATTCCTCGTGGATTGACGGGGATCAGTAGGATCTCTGTCAAATATGACATTAAACTTGACACGAAAATACGACGAATCGAACAAACAAGAATAGACTTCATCCCAAGATAACTAATTTGACGTTTAACTTTAGATTGAGTTCTTAATCCTATTTGGTTGAACCCGACTTAAGACGCAATATGACGTAACAAGCGTGCTTCTGAGGCAAAAGGTACCTATGTATCGATGTCAATTAGGATTAAGGCGAGGGTCTTGAAGAACGATACGCAATTTGACTAATATTTTTTATGGTACCATTCAAACCAGTTTTTAGAGAAGTGCAAATGCCTATATGGTGTCCAATTTCAATTAAAGCATAATAAATGGCACAAAATTGAAACAAACCTAATTCGACGCTATAGCGGCTCCCGAAACTGTTCCTACAAATTGACATTTGGTTATGACCTCACACGCAACCGTTGTATGCAAAAATATGTAAGTAGTTTTAGCCGTGAAATACTGGGTTAAAGGTACTACTATGGGTACTACTATACATACTTATATAGATAAATACATACTTAAATACATAGAAAACATCCAAGACCCAAGAACAAATATCCCTTTTTTTTTTTTTTTTCGCTGGTAAATGCTTTTTGCTTACCGGCCTTCATGGGGGTAGGCACGGTGATGTGGGACTCCTGTTCATCAGGTTACCCACTAAAAACCAGCGGCTTGCCATCATCGCCTTAGGGAGACACCGCGGGATTCGCTTGCGCATGCCACCGCTGATGTCTCGGCATATGCCCGCATCGACGCGAGCTCAGGCCCTAGAAGATTGCTGCCATTGAGTGCGCTAGGTTAGAGGCAGCACATTCCCACCGTTGAGCCAAGGTGTACAATGGTAGGGGCCCCCAGTCCCTACCAGTGGCTCACTACGATAAAGGGAGAAGATGAGCGTATAGTCGCCTCCTACCTCCACCTCGTCGTCTTCGGAGTGGGTTTGCGAGAGGATCGTCTTCACGCGCCCGCTCCGCTGCCTCCTTCTGCATGATAACCTCCTTGCAGAAGGTGGACATTGCCTCCCAGCACCTCTCGCTGTCGAGCATCGCGCTTACGATGCTCGACAGCGAAAGGTCGCCCCCCACAATAGCCCTTAAGGTATGCCGCTGAGGGCCCCAAGCCGCAAAGAACAAATATCCCTGCTAAATGCACAAATAATGTCCTGGCCGGGATTCAAACCCGGGACCTCTAGCTTCGGAGGCAGCGTCATTACCAACTAGGCTAAACAGGTCGTCAATGTATTTTTTTCTTTACTTTTAGGTACATAAGGATTCTACTGGTGCTTGATTAGGCATTTAGACGATAAAGAAAAATAACATAATTTTCAGAACGTTTGAAGTAAACATTTTTAATTTTCTAGTTAACACATTCACTGCCAGCCACGCCCCCCAGGAACAAACTCGCGTAGACGTGAACGCACATGACATACGTCGGTGGCAGTGAATGCGTTAATATCTATGTTCAAATAAAACCTTCATCATCATCATCATCATATGAAGACCTGTTTGACCTAGTTGGTAGTGACTCTGCCTCCGAAGCTAGAGGTCCCGGGTTCGAATCCCGGCCAGGGCATTTATTTGTGCATTTTTCACGGATATTTGTTCTTGGGTCTTGGATGTTTTCTATGTATTTAAGTATGTATTTATCTATTTAAGTATGTATATCGTCGTCTAGTACCCATAGTACAAGCTTTGCTTAGTTTGGGACTAGGTCGATTTGTGTAAGATTGTCCCCCAATATTATTATATTATTATTATTATATTATTATGTCAGCCGAAAGACGTCCAATGCAAATAAATCCTTGGGTTGTCAAAACTGTGTCAATAAAGTGATAATGTTTGAAAATTAATTAATCATATATTCACACATATCTTTTTAAGATTTTGCTTCGTAATTTATTATATGATGATATTTATATGATGGTTTTAACCATAGAGTGACACCAAAGTGAAACCACCGTGAAAAAATGAGTCAGTAGGCAAGGAAAACCCGACTTATAGACGCCACCAATGGGGCTAGTATATGATCGCTTATATGTCGGACATATAGCATTCGTTCCTCTCGCACTTACATACTTGACAGTACGGGACGAATGCTATATGTCCGACATATAAGCGATCATACTAGCCCTGCAGCTACCTGGTATCCTTTTTCTACGGAGTGTAACAATAGCTATTTACGATACAAGGGTTATAAAACAAAGAAAAGCCGATATCGCAGATGTTTGAGGCCCGAGCCGCAGGCGAGGGTCATAAATATGCGAGAGAGGGCTTTCTGTTTTACGACCCGTGTTTTGTACACAATTTTACATCACCACTTGGCCAAAAAGTGGATTTTTCGGAATTGCGGAAAGTGAATTTCGGAAAAACGCGCTTTTTGGCAAGGTGTGGTGTAAATGTTCTTTCAAGCTCATCACGTAATAGGGCCGGTTTTGTAAAACCGTCGGTTATCGGGTCCTTTATAAAACGGCAAGGCTAAGATCCTGCTTTACTTTATAGCCGAATAATAAGCTACTTAATAATTTCGAAAATCGGTCCACAATTGACAGAGACATCGGTGAAGATACATAAAAAAATACACACAGTGGAATATATCCTCCTCCATTTTTTTTTATTATTAAAAATGGGATTGCTCTTGGCCAGCATCTAGCCAGGG
Source organism: Notocelia uddmanniana (assembly GCA_905163555.1). Classification (NCBI taxonomy): domain Eukaryota; kingdom Metazoa; phylum Arthropoda; class Insecta; order Lepidoptera; family Tortricidae; genus Notocelia; species Notocelia uddmanniana. The sequence goes on along the minus strand of LR991079.1, from coordinate 11,178,040 downwards.
GGCAAAGATGAGGCCGACGATGAAGCGAGCTCACCCAGAAGATGCCTATTCACTCGTGCCTTAAAAAGGTCCAGGTTATATGAACTCGGAAATACAGACGCCGGCAGAGAATTCCAAACCTTAGAAGTACGCATTATGAAGGATGATGCAAAGCGATTAAGAATAAGAATAATTTATTAAAACTCATTTTACAATTATGTTATTAGAGCCTAAACTTATCTATAGAGAACAAATATCACGTGCCTGAACTAGGATGTTTCCTGTGTTTCAGGCAAATGGGCAGAGTTATTGCATTCATCTACAAAAATTAAAAACGCGTTAATTCTTATTATTTATAGTACAATTACTGATAACAGAAAAAAACATGGTTAGATTCTTATTATGTAAGTACAACTAAATAAGCTAGGTATATACTAACATATAAAAGACAAAAAATATGATATTTCATTTCACAATAGACAATAACTCCTCTGTATCTTTGTATGACATGTTGAGTAGTGCATCCCGGAGTTGTTTCTTACATTTAGTGTAGTTAAGTGGGTATATGTTAAACTTTGCATTCAGCCTATTATAAAGAAATGGGCCAAGGAAACGAAAAAATCTGGAAAAAAGCGTGTCTCTTTTTTATAGTTGTTGGGCAAACAATATCTTTACGTCGTTTAGTAGTGTAATCAGTGCTGTAAGGTATAGCAGTGTGCTGTTTTAAAGCTGTGGTGAGTATAAATAGTTGCCGAACTGTTAGAACTTCGCATGATTTATTTATAAAGCAGGTTAGTGGGATAGAGGAAAGGCCGGTAAGTAGAAACCTTGAGAATCGCTGTTTGGGCTCTTTCTAGGTTTAGCAATGTAGTTTTCGCCAAAGTTTGTTTCGAATTAGAGGAATTTCGACCAGGTTTCAAGTCGGTTAATGAATAAAGCTCGACAATATATTATGAACCTTTAGGTGATGCCTTGAATATGATCAGACCAAAATTCGGATTCATAGCATTGTTAATTTGACAACGTTTGCTAACGAGAATCCCAAATTTCAAAGCTCAGAGCAAAATGGCGAATTTTTTTTTCATGACATAGGAGGCAAACGAACAGACGAATCACCTGATGGTAAGCGATTAGCGTTGCCCATGGACACCCGCAACACCAGAGGGGTTGTAAGTGCGTTGCCGGCCTTTAAGATGGGAGTACGCTCTTTTCTTGAAGGTTTAAAGGTCGTAATTTGGTGCTAAAGCAATGTACTCTTGAGGGAACTTGGTGACTGAACATGATTGTTCCGGTAGCTCAGTTGGCTAGAGCGATCGCCCGCGTATGCCAGGATGTCGCAGGTTCGAATTTTTTAATTATTCCGTTGTCATAGTAAAATAAATCTTGGAATGGCCTTTTAAAATTCGTGTCCGGATAATAGGATAGGTAAGTATTTGCCTCATGTGAAACTTTATAACATATTGCCGTCATATGGATAGAATACCATTAAATTACCACATTAAAATGAAAAATGACTAAATCAGGAATACCAATAAAATACGAGATTGAAAAATCAAAATCAAAATCAAATATTTATTCTGCAAATAGGTGGCCTATTACAAGTCAAAGCGTGAACTTATACAATTTAAAAAAAACTGACAATCTTACTTAATAATAATGATTAAAAAAATATACTGATTAACAATTAAATAAAAATAAATTTACAAATATTAAGGACGTATTGAATACGATCTGTCCGAATAAACAAAAAGTACATAAAATTAATTTAATATCTCAGAGATGTATATGGTCTATGGTCTTGGAAAGATAAAAAAAAAATGTACTGACTTTTTTTATCATCCAAAAGTTAAATAAAGGATACCAATAGAATTTACATGATTCAATAAAAAAAGAAATTGTACGACAACTATGTACTACGATACGATACGATACTACTACCTACGCAGTATTTATCAATAATAAAATGTTTGTCTATACAACGTTAGTACGGGGCTCGTGCGTTGTGACGTCATAATTTTCTGTCAATTAGGCTGGGTTGCACCGACTTACGATCACAGACCGATCAACGTTAAATATGGCGCCGGCAGCTGTTATCCCATAGAAACTTGTCAAACTCTTCATACATTCAAATTTTAACGAACACAGCTTACGATTACAGACGGTTTGGTGCAACCCAGCCTTAGTATGGAGTGTTTTTGCTGGTGTCCGGGAACAATATCCATCTTTGACCCTTATTTGCGGGTTTTGTTACTGTGCTTTAATCGTAGTTGGTCCCATACAAACATTTAATCTCCTTTGAAAACTGGTTCGAATGGCATCGTTAACATTTTTTTGGAGACTTGCCTATTACCCACCTTGTTCCCTTCGATACCTGTATCTGATGGCGACTGTACTTATACAGGATGTAGCTTGTAAATAAATCTCGATTCGTCTCGCCCATTAAGACATTCGGAATTAACATGATTATGATGTTGAAGTATGATATAATGGTATTCGAAGTGACATTAGACAGAATAGGGTACTGTCGGCTGGATAACGCTTTAAACAGGTTATTAGGGGACAATAGATATGCATAGGCATTTATTCATATAGATATAACAATATACTAGAGTTTGTATAATATTTTAGAATAGTAACTTTAAATCAACAAAAAATAATATGATATCTAATTTTAAACAAACATACAATTTAAAATATATTTTTTTCTCAAACATGCAATGAAATATTGATTTTATGTTCCTTATAATAGGCTGCGAAGTATGACGTTTCAGGTGCGGCTAGGACAAGAGGTCGTTAATGCAATTTCATACAAATGTTGCAGGCCTAGGCCGGCAGTCCTCTTTTTTAATTTCCATTCCACATAAATTTATGGCACAGGCATCATGACATTCTGCCACTATGCGTATTAAAAATAAAACTTTGATTGTTTTGTTGTTTATTTCATTGCATATTTGAGAAAAGCACTATACATACCTCGGCGGGAAATATGGGCAACCCCTTTCGTCCCGGCCTCTGTAGTAATGTACTATCATTACAATCAAAAATAAAGTTACACATACTACTCTCACTTTGTTGTTTATGACTGTCTACTTTATGACCTGGTAAATGTAAACCCAGTGCATGTCGTACGACCTGACCTGTAGAATAAAAGTCGCCTTACCGCTGGACTACAATTAAAAAAGGATTTTGTAAATAATTGACGACCTATTTAGCCTAGTTGGTAGTGACACTGCCTCCGAAGCTAGAGGTCCCGGGTTCGAATCCCGGCCAGGGCATTATTTGTTCATAGGTCTTGGATGTACTCTTTGTAATTATCTATATAGTATGTATATCGTCGTCTAGTACCCATAGTACAAGCTTTGCTTAGTTTGGGAGTAGGTCGATTTGTGTAAGATTTTCCCCCAATACTTATTTATTAACCCCCTTATTCATAAAACTTAACAAACCTCTGTTAACTAAAAGTTGTTTTGTCCCTTTCTCACAAACATAAATGTCAAAGTGACAGATAAGGACAAACTAACTTTAGCGGCTTGTAAACTAATACAGGCTAGATGTACGTTTATGAATAAGGGGGTTAATTTATACCCAAATAAAACCGAAACCAATTTGGTACATCGCCATGCTACACTCATGAGATTTTCACGTACCCCTCCCACTTCACCACATTGTACTGTTTTCCGACAGCAAATGAGGTTGTTACAACAGAAAATTGACAAGTCACTTTATAAGGGCCGATGATATTTGGCGAGTTCCAGATTCCTCAGGGAACGCATACTGACCTTTATTCCTCATGTAACGTCCACTTCAAAATGTATATTTTGACGAGCATTGGTTGCTACGTCAAAGAACTTTCATCGGAATCTGTGAAGTGCCTAAATATCTACATCATTGAGGAATTCCATATGTCATCTGTGGTCACCATTACCAGTTCCGCTTCACCAAATATGTGATAACCGAGAGCCAATGCTTGGTTAACTACAGAAAATATCGAAAGCGGCATATGGATGCCTATCAAATTCGAAGAGATCCCTCGATTACTCCTAGATCCCATCATCAGAACTTCACCAAAATCACCATGAGGGTACCTACTTTGAAACAAAAAAAAATTATCAAAATCGGCCAACGTGGTCAAGAGTTATCGGGGAACATACATAAAAAATAGAAATAGAACAAGCATGCAGACGTACTGAGAACCTTCGTCCTTCTATTAATGTCGGTTAAAAAACATGTTCAATGCATTGCTGGGTTAGCCTTGTTTATAGTTTACAGCCCAAAATGCTAAATATGGATTTACTCGAGCATCTTTGGGATCTATTGCGTTTTAAAGATTGGGTGGTACCATCGGAATTTTGACGGAAGAAGTGGCAGTAAAAATAAAATTTCATGTGTTTCTGCCAATCTTTCCGATATACCCTAATTTTATACGTTTTTTCTTACTTTACCTATACAGTCAAAGTGTCAAGAAAATATCATAAATCACTACTTAAAGACTAAAATAAATTTATTAAACATATCACGCACTCAAAGTAAAAGGTTAAGGTACGTTTAAAAACTAGTATAAAGTATGAGGAACTGTATTTAAGTGATTTATTATTAGCACTTGTGAATGGGACTGTACACCAAAGGTCACAAATAACAAATGCGGTCAAGTGTGAGACGTATAATATTTATGTATTCCGATCGACGAATAAATAACGAGCACAAACTTATATATATGCGGCCTGTGAACTAACTAACAAAAGAATTTAAAGTAGAAATTGTATGAAAATATAGCGGTAACAATGCCTCTGTGAACGGCAAAGTGAACTTTGCAGTTTTTATAACTGCTATTTTATTTTTCTATTCTTTAATGTCCTTAATACTCTGAACTTAAGGTTGAGTATCGCCTGTTTTGCAAGCACGTTGATTGTGGTGGGATGAACATAGTTTTTTTGCGAATGGTATTGGAATGCAAATTTCTGGTATAGTTGTGACCTTTTTTATCGTACAAGGTAAGATGAGACGGATGTTCTAGAAAAACAAAGGTATTTGGTTTGATGACGAAATGGATATTTTACTAATACCTACACCATCAAGGAAAGGTACAGAAATAATAATATTGGGGGACAATCTTACACAAATCGACCTAGTCCCAAACTAAGCAAAGCTTGTACTATGGGTACTAGACGACGATATATATACTTATATAGATAAATACATACTTAAATACATAGAAAACATCCAAGACCCAAGAACAAATATCCGTGAAAAATGCACAAATAAATGCCCTGGCCGGGATTCGAACCCGGGACCTCTAGCTTCGGAGGCAGAGTCACTACCAACTAGGCTAAACAGGTCGTCTACTAACTAAATACTACTTGTACCATCATCGGAAATTCCGATGCTTTTATGCCTACACTTCGACCTCAGTACCTACACCGCGTTGTTGTTGAGTAGCATGGAGGCGGACTGAATTTAATTTTACTAATAAATTACCCGGGATATCCCGGAATACCGAAAATTAGGATAACATAACCACAAACGTATTCCGTAACCAAAACACAATACCTATTACGTCCTTAAACGGACCACCACTATTTTTTTTGTTACACCCTGTATGTCGTTAAAATTATTTACCAACATGAACGTTAACAAAAATCGCTGATAATATTCATAACATACAAAAATTAAAAGGCATTACCCTGTCGTGATACAATCCCGGAATCCTGGACCTAAATAATAGAAATATTAATTTTAAGAAGCCGACTCGGTACTTGCTTAGGTTTTCTGGGATTTTGCTAGTTGTAAGTATAAAAGCATTCAAATTTCCGATGCCTGATCATTCATCATCATCATCATTAACAACCCGTAATCGCCCACCAAAGTCGGCAAGAACCACATCGGCAATGGGCCCATCATATCTGCCCAAGAGACGGCGATGGATTTAGCCAACGAGTGCTGCTACATCGGCAAGAGCCACATCGGCAATGCGCCGATCATATCTGCCCAAGAGACGGCGATGGATTTAGCCAACGAGTGCTGCTACTTCGGCAAGAGCCACATCGGCAATGGGCCGATCATATCTGCCCAAGAGACGGCGATGGATTTAGACAACGAGTGCTGCTACATCGGCAAGAGCCACATCGGCAATGCGCCGATCATATCTGCCCAAGAGACGGCGATGGATTTAGCCAACGAGTGCTGCTACTTCGGCAAGAGCCACATCGGCAATGGGCCGATCATATCTGCCTAAGAGACGGCGATGGATTTAGACAACGAGTGCTTCTACATCAGCAAGAGCCACATCGGCAATGGGCCGATCATATCTGCCCAAGAGACGGCGATGGATTTAGCCAACGAGTGCTTCTACATCGGCAAGAGCCACATCGGCAATGGGCCGATCATATCTGCCCAAGAGACGGCGATGGATTTAGCCAACTAGTGCTGCCCTGGAGACTTGAGCGACAAGCCGTAACGTAGGAAGGCTAACGACTTCAATAAGACGACAGGGCCAGCCCGGACCAGAACTGCTACGTCCAGAACGGAATAGAAATCCATGAAGGCATACATCCATTGTCCCGCAGAGGACGCAAATATACTGAAAGAAGAAAGAGAAGAAGAATCGCCCACTGCTGAGCCTCTTTTAGAGTATACCACTTGTTCCAGTCTTGTGTTAATCTTAATCATACATACATACATACATAAACTCACGCCGTTATCCCATGGGGTAGGCAGAGACCAAAGAACGCCAAATACTACGGTCCTTACATACTTCTTTCGCTTCAATCACATCCATACATCTTCTCATACATGCTCGTCGGTTGCGGGTACTTCTGACCTGGCCCTTTTTCAGTATCGCCGAAATTTGATCTAGATAACCTCGCCTTGGTCGTCCCCTTCCGATCCTACCACTCATCTCCTGAGCGTAAATCCTCTTAGTCATTCTACTTTCACTCATTCTCTCTACATGCCCAAACCACCGAAGCATACCCTTCTCAACCCTAGTCACTACATCATCTTCTATTCTACATCTTTCTCTTATCACACTATTTTTTATCCGATCACACAAACGTACCCCACACATACTTCTTAACGCTCTCATTTCAACCGCATTCAGTCTACTCTCATGCTTTTTCTGCCATACCCAAGTCTTGCTTCCATACATGAGTGTAGGAACAAGCACTCCTTTGTGAACCGCTAGTCGAGCCTTTTGTGTTATATTTTGGCTGCTGACAAACGAGTGCAATGCTCCATTCACCTGATTTCCCGCTTTCACTCTCCTTTCAATGTCACCATCACATTTTCCATCTCTTGTAAATAAAAGTAAAAAAAAAGTAAAAGTAAAAGTAGTTTATTCTTCAAATTAGGCATATTACATGCACCTATGAACGTCAATAAACTACCACCGGTTCGGAAAAATATACCTCTGCCACGAGAAGAACCGGCGTAAGAAACTCGGCGAGGTGTCATTTTTTCAAAACAATATAGGTAAATATAAAATTACATTACTACAAAATAACTTAAATAACAATGCTACAGTAGAAAATATATTTTCGCGATAGATTACCCGTGCAGGACGCTATCACTGCCACACATCCCTATCCATGATGTAATCGTTTATCTTATAATATGCTCTTGAAATAAGTGTTTGTTTTACTACAGATTTGAATTTAGAATTGCTAAGTTCAGTAATGTGTTTAGGAATTTTATTGTAGAATTTGATACAATTTCCCAAGAACGACTTTTTCGCCTTTACTAGTCTATAGAAGGTTATTTTCAGTTTCCCAGTATTTCTCGTGGCTATTGGTTTATCAGCGTTCGTTGGAAAATTGCCCTAATTCTTCCTTACATACATTATTATTTCAAATATGTATAGGGACGGCAGGGTTAGAATATCTATTTCTTTGAAAAATTCTCTTAATGAATCACGCGACCCCAAGTTATAAATTGCTCGGATAGCCCTTTTTTGCAAAATAAAAACAGTTTCAATATCTGCAGCTGATCCCCATAAAGAACCCAAGTACACAAATTCATGCACTTGGTCCACTTTCTCACCGTCAATCACAATATTGCACGCAGTCGGACATTCATCTTTTTCAAACACCATCACTTTTGTTTTACACACATTAACTCTCATACCTTTCCGCTTAAGTGAGTCATTCATGCAAGTTACCATCTCCTGTAACTCCTTCTCTGATGAAGCAATTAAAACCTGGTCATCAGCGTATAGGAGGCATTTGATGAGTAACTCTCCCATTCTCAAACCGCATTCAGTCTCTTTCAAAGGCGTCAAACAACTGTCCATGAATAGGTTAAACAACCACGGCGAAGCCACACAACCCTGCCTAACACCTCGTTGGATGCTGAACCAGTCTGTGTAGCCCCCATTGATTCTTACACAAGCGCTTGAACCTTCGTATAGGGATTTTAATGCTTAAATTGGTTGCTTACCCCATACAAGGACAAGGTTGACCACAGATCATTCCTCGACACTCTATCATAGGCTTTCTCCAAGTCGATAAACGCAGAGTACACCTTCTGGCTTTTGGCCAGGCATTTTTCGGTGATGCATCGCAAGGAGAAAACTTGATCCACACACCCCATCCCCTTTCTGAACCCTGCTTGCACATCCCACATTTTCTCCTCAGTCTCTTTCACAACTCTTTCTATCAGTATCTTCGCATACACTTTCCCAACTACACTGAGAAGACTGATTCCACGATAATTTCTGCAATCCTGCCGCGAACCCTTTCCCTTGTAAATTGGAACGATAACAGCTTTTGTCCAATCGTCCGGCACCTTGCCGTGTTAGAGTCGATGCAGCATGGTTGCAGAAACTCCGTCACCGCTCCGAATCATCTCAGTAGTTACCCTATCATATCCCGCAGCCTTACCCAGTTTCATACTTTTCAACGCATCCACAATTTCTGTCGTATTTATCTCACTTTCACTACTATTAGGGTCGGGAGTAACCTCAGAGTGCTGTGACTTTACTGTGTCCTTCTCTTCTCTATCAAACAGACCTTCAAAATATTCCCCCCATCTTTTCAATACATTTTGTTCACCTTTCACGATGTTGCCATTCTCGTTTCTAATAATTCCAAGCTCAGATGCTGTTGTTGAGCCTCTAGCGGTTTTTACAGCTTTCCAGAACAATTTTCTGTTGGTTCTGAAATCTTTAGAGAACCTTTTATCCATCTTCTCTTGCAACTCATCTTTCTTTCTCTGGATCACATTCTTTACCTTTTGCTTAACTTGACCATAAAAACGTTTGGCCTCTTCTTTCTTCTCGTTCAAATCCCTTCTTGCATTATTCTGGTCATTCCCTATCGCTACTAAATCAAGCCAAGCTTTCTTCTTCTCGTTCACAGCTTCTTTCACTTGTCTGTCCCACCATGGGGTTTCATTTATTCTTCCTTTCTTTCTTTTTGTTTCACCACATACCTCGGTGGCTGCACCTATCATTCCTTCTTTCAGACATCTCCAAATCACTTTTATATCTTCGTCAATCACTACCTCATCTTCACTAATCTTCTCTTTTAAGATACATTTGTATCGATCCCGCACTTCTAAATCTTGGAGATTTTCAACTTTTATTCTCTTTAGTTCGGTGGTAGAATCAGAGCAGTAGTGTCGCCATCGTCTGAAGAGGCCTTTGAAACGACTTATAACGAGGAAATGGTCTGTGCCTACACTGGCTCCTCGATATGCTCTGGTATCTACCACTTTACTAACTATTCTCTTATCCACTATTACATAATCTAACATACTCTTTACGTTGCCTCTTTGCCATGTATACATATGGATTCTCTTGTGACTAAACATGGTATTAGTCACACTGAGATTCCATTCTAAACATAGCTCAAGCAGATTCTCACCGTTTTCATTCACTTTTTCATCGCCAAACTTTCCTAGAATATTTTCGTATCCAGATCTTCTTACGCCAACCCATCCATTAAAATCACCTAGCATAACTATTCTCTCATTATTATTACACATTCTTAACACATCCCTTACACTCTCCCAAAACTCAAGATGTTCCACTTGGTTCCTCTGTGACCCGCAATCATCGACTGGTGCGTAATCTTAATCAGAAGTCAATAATCGTGTGGCATTTTTTTTCGAACCGTGATAACTTCGGAAAGACTACGCTTGCCAGTTTTATTGCACTTTTAGCACCACGTCACGTCACGTGTAGGATAACGGTGTGCACTCCCTACGTATGTGGTGCAACTTCGACCCCCCTTGTCAAGTGAGTGGGCAACTTAACTGTTAGAAGTTCTCAAGCCGCCCGAAGGCCTCTAACCTGGCTTAACGACTGCTGTCGTAGACAGCTGCCGGGATCAACGGCTTAACGTGCCTTCCAAAGCACGGGGGCGCACAGTTAGTAACCACTCAAAGTGGTTATCCATCCAATAACTGACCTGGCCTCATGTTGCTTAATCTCGCATACCGCACGCAGTACGCGGGCGCCGTTGGGTCACGAGCGCTCGTATTCAGAAGTGACTCGAGATCTTCTTAATGTCTCTAACGATCAGCGCTTCTTTTTGCCAGAAATGACCACCAATCCATTTGATTAACATTGTGGTCCAACTGACGTTAGTTTGCCTGGCAGCGTGTTCTGCCACTCAACTTAAGATGGTGATTTTGATGACTTCTATCTATCTATTTGACTTCCGATAATAAACGAGGTGTATTCTTGCGGTGCGCGGCCTACAAGATTTGTCAGCTTCAATATTTCAATCAATCGCAGAGCAACTTTCTTGTGAAGCGCGGCCAACTAGATTTTTTTTAACCAATCGGATCACAGAGAAACTCATAACTCCCTAGGGAGGTAAATCGACTATAACTGCTATATACGCCTGCGTACAATAAGACCCTTTACGAGCAAGTGTGATGAAAAGAAATAAACTCACTTGTAATTTCATTATTTGCGACATGTTTCAACCGTGCAAGTGTCTTTGCAAGTGAGTTTCATGGATAAGCCTGGGTCTTTAAAAATAAAATATTACAATAAACTACTGCTGCTGCTGTAAGAAAACTTACGGAATTTTATTTTTGTAATAAATTAATGTTTGATACTTTCAATGGATTTCGTTTCGTTTGACATTGATGATTCACTTATGTAAAGAGAATGACCTCTCCTCATCAACATATGTGTGTGATGCGAAGTTATAAAGCGATAGTTCATCGTTTTCATTCGATAACAAAAAAAAACCATTTTTATCGTGTAAATTATACACGGAATTTAAATTAAGTCGCATCCATGCATGCCAAATTAGTTTGTCGCCTTTGTGTACTACATTTATTTTTCTCATTTTCTCGAAGGTTAGCTGGAAGAGATCCCTTATAGGGATAAGTTCGCCTTTGTACTTTAACATTTTGTTGTTTTGTTTCGATTGTTATTGTTTTTTTGTGCAATAAAGTGTTATACATACATACATACATGTTACACTTTCGTTCTAAAATTGCTACCTCTATCCGATGTTTATTTATAATAGAAATTACCGAAATAGTCAATGGAGTGTAATTTTTGCGAAAAAACAAATTACCTAGATGAACATATAAAAAAAAGCAGACGAACTGGGGACGTTCCTTCTATAAAGATCGGTTTAAAATCATGACAATTTGCAAGATCTCTTGCCATTAATTTTCCTCGGTCCATACAAACGTCAATTCTCTCGTTCCTTTGTTCATGACTTTGGCTATTAATGTTATTATTGCCAATTAACCGTTACGAAATGACAGACAGACAGATAGCTGTATTACAGTTAATTATGAATGATAATTATTGGTTAGTAAAAAAATTACATGGATTTCTGTTGGGATAAGAAATTATACGTGAATATTTATTGTTGTAAGTAGATTGGTAATCATGTTTAATGGACGATTCACACCAAACGGCCGGAGTCGGAGTCAGCGCGCACGCCACCAGAGTCAAAGGAATTCCAACCTTCCATACAGAAGCTAGACTTCGTATCCAAACGGCAGCGGCAGAGCCGGCGTCAGCCGACCGGCTGCCCGCAACCCATTCAAATATGAAATCTAACTTCTGTATAGAGGGTTCGAATTACTTTGACTAGTAGGGTGCGCGCCGACTCCAGCCGTTCGGTGAGTATCGTCCAATAAGTATACTTTGAACTAGAGATGCAACGGATAGTAGTTTGGCCGGATACCGGATACCAGATATTCGGCCTGACCACCTGCCCAATATTCGGTATCGGGCCGCCGAAACTATACCTACATTTTGAGTTTTGCAGGTACCCGTGGTGCAGGTTTTGACCTGCTTCGTAGTGAACGTTCGTTATATACATCACAAATTAGCCTTTGCTGGATTTCCAATAATAAATAGAAATACCTCGCGTTTTTTACTGATCACCAAACTTACTTAAAATTGTTTCAAAAGTATACTAGTTTTATTATGACTGTTACCATTTTTAACCGACTTCAAAATTTCAAAAGAGGAGGTTATTAATTCGGTTCTATTTTTTTTTTGTTTTTTTTTTTTTTATGTTTGTTACTCCATAACTCCGTCATTTCTTAACCGATTTGGAAAATTCTTTTTTTGATTGTAAGTATATATATCCAAGTTGGTCCCGTTTTTGTCAAAACGCAGTTCTGATGATGGGATCTATGCGAAATTGAGGGAACTCCTCAAATCTTCATATAGTGATTTTTGTGTTTTTATCAACAAATCGAGCATTTTCATACAAAAATGTGACATTTGATGAAGTGGAACTGCTGATGATGATCAGAACAGAACTCTTCAACGACGAAAAGTTCACGTTTAGCGATTTGTCCTCCTAGCTGCGTTTGTTAAGCAAGTTCTATTTTCACGATTAATTTTTGTCATGCTCGATTTTTGATGATGAGATCCATGAGGAATTGAGGGAACTCCTCAAATCTTAAAGGCAAACATATAGTGATTTTTGTGTTTTTATCAACAAATCGAGCATTATCATACAAAAATGTGACATTTGATGAAGTGGAACTGCTGATGATGATCAGAACAGAACTCTTCAACGACGAAAAGTTCACGTTTGGCGATTTGTCCTTCTAGCTGTGTTTGTTAAGCAAGTTCTATTTTCACGATTGATTTTTGTCATGCTCGAGTTCTGATGATGGAATCCATTAGGAATCGAGGGAACTCCTCAAATGTGAAAGGCACACAAATAGTGATTTTAGTATTTTCATGAACTAATCAAGCATTTTCATTCATAAAAGTTACATTTGATGAAGTGGAACTGCTGATGATGATCAGAACGAAACTCTTCAACGACGCGTAGTTCACGTTTGGCGATTAGTTCTCTTCGTTCTGTTTGTCAAGCAAGCAAGGGTTTTCCACGATTCCATGAGGAATTGAGTGTACTTAGTCTTCTACCATTATAAACATACTTATAGCCATTTTTATTTTATTGTATGGAATCTAAGAGTGCACCATCTAAGTATAATAATCTTTCGCCGGCCTCCCCCATTGAAGTCGGTTTTTTTTTCTTAAAAATTATTTAGATTCCATTCTTTCAAAAATCAAGCAAGTTTACTATCCGGTATCCGACCGGATAGTGCGTTGCTATCCTATCCGGCCTTTATTTTAATATCCGGCCGGATACCGGATACTAACCGAATATTCGGTGCATCTCTACTTTGAACTACTTATAGCTGTAAGGTCGCCAGGGCTCCCGAGGATGCGCTGTGTTTAGAGTGGGACATGCTTAAGTCTCTAACTCTAATTGCTATTATATATATTTTCTATAACATGCTATTTACTTTTTGACATTCCACTTGCTTCATTTCTGCTCCGCCCAATACAACACAAATGAAACCAATTTACCCGTAAGTTATAGTAGTAGTATTGTTGTTATTATTAGCTCGAGTAATTGTGTAACACTACTAGCGGCTGAGCGCAACCGCGCTCCTTACAGGTGTTCACGGAAGACCAGCGTCGGGTACTCTAGTAGCACCTGGCATTATGCTGAGTGTTCACCTTTTTCAGTATCGGTGTACAATTTAGTAAGTAAGTTCTACCATTGTTTTCTTTCTTTGTGTGTGTTTATCCACTGTGTACTTATACTGAAATAAATAATATTCTATTCTAACTGTCAACCCAGCGAATCCTCAAGTCAATAAAGAGTCAGCAAAGCGCCGTTGATTTTTCTGAAGTCGCAAGCATCCAAAGGCTACGATCTGAATACCATCAAGCTACGTAAGCTTGTTTGCCACATTCACACAAAAAAGCTTATGCAAAATCTGAATTTAAAAAAATGCATTTCAATTAAAACAAGAACATAATTAAAACATTATTTTATTGCATTAAAACTAGTAATCATACGTTTTACAAAACTTAAATATAAAATAATATACAAATTCAGGCACATTTCTAAGGCTTGTTATGTATATTTATAACTATTGTATATTCAACGTGTAAACAATAAACTTATACCATACATGTTCAACTCTCAACCAAAAGGTCCCTTTTTTATCAATATCAATAATTTCTCATTGCATGAGTAAGGACAATGCGCCTTATTGCTGATGAAAAGGTAATCTTATAGCTTGAGATGTCACATTTCATTACATTGTCATGAAAATACCAAAATCGAACACAATAGAACGAATAAACAGAGAGTTACAACCTTAGATTGCTGACTGGAATCATCACTGGTCATAATACTTTTAATAGACACTTACGGTACTAGGTAATGACGCGTCCTGTCCCACACTATGGGAATAGTCTATGACGCTTCCTGCCCTCACTGTGAATAAACTAGCAAGTATGTACTAGCGGAGTGTATTATGTAAGCAGCAATGCGGTTTGATATATTCGGTAGAGACAAGTTAGAGATTAACTGACGCATTATGCGGAAAAAGCGAAGAGGGTAGATCGCTATGGAGCGTGGGTAGACCACAAATAAAACTCGCAGCACGTCAGTCAATCCTTGAAAATGGTGCTTGCAACAGCGCCGAAATATCGGGAACTCAACAATATTAACAGACATGGTAAATATCCCGTTTTGAACAGTAATTCTAGTGTTAGTGACCATGTTAGCTTAAAATCGTATAAATAAATAATAACCTCAAAATTATTCCGTTCATTTTATTTGTTTTTATATTCGAGCCAAATCAGATTATTATTCCATTGTGTTCGATCTTGCACGTTAATAATTACAGTTCGTTCACTCAAGAACTACGAGTACGCTCATTCATTTCGGTAAAATTTCGAAAAGGTGGCATTTCATATGGGCGAACTTTTGAACTGAAACTTTTTTCGCAAAAGTTTCAGTTCCCGGAAGATAAAACCGATAAGTTTTCAGGAGTTTTAATCCTTTGGACGCCGTTCTTCATGAACGGCAAAGACACTTACACGCTAACTCATTTTCCATAAGAGATTGAATATGAACCTTAGTGTCAAAGAGGAAAATGACTTGGACAACGTACGCCATAACGCCCATAGTTGTTATTGGCGCCGTAGTCAAAACAAGCGACACCTTTAAGTGTTCTTGGCGTCCAAAGGGTAAATTATATTATTGTATAGATATTATTAGTTGGGTTTGTTTTAAAACATACGGTTTCATAAAAAATCTGTGATGTATGGGAAATAAAACTTAGGCGAAATTGTTTTTATGTGAAACATTACATTCCCTTCTATAAACGTACGAAAAAGTCTCAAAATATAACTTAAAACGTTAACATCATACATGATGTTAAAGTAAAATGATGAATAATGTAAAATTTCGTAGTGTTGAGAAGTGTCTCAATACTACGGAAGTTTACAATCGACATGAGGTCTTTCTTTTCGCTCTTACTTTAATGTTATACATACATCGGCGATAAAAATAATTATGTCAGGCACCATAAATATTCACCATAAGTATTGAAAATTCAGGAAATATACAAGGATTTACCCGGGTATGTCCTAAAACTACGACCAAGACCACCGGGGAATGGGCAGCAGCATTCCTAGAGTGCGGTGGAGATACTGCGATCGCCAACCCGCATGCCAAGCGTGGCGATTATGGCATTTACCCCCCATGAAATTGGGGGAGGCCTATGTCCAGCAGTGGACGTCGTAGGGCTGATATGGTGGTGGTGGATACAAGGATTTTATAGCATTTCTTATTATTATGCACCTCGATAAATGTACAGATAACACGAAAATAGCTTTTCCTTGACATTTTAACGACATTAAAATAAAATAGGATTGTGTCTCAAGAACAGTGATATCTTTACGGCGAGGGCGGTATAATGAATCTTGAGCGTAATGAAATGAGGGAAATAATTTTGCTACCGAGGGGCATATAAGTATTGGTTTTCACACCTGCTATTCAGAAAAGATTCATTACTGTCCTCAATTGACAACATTTCAAATTTTCAAGTAGTCTAAAATATTAATCCATTTCGTTAACTTGTCAACAAGAAACTCCATTGTATATTTTTCATATTTTTATAGCTATTCGTTTTCAATATATTCAAGAAAATGTGAAGAAATCATACCCTCGACTATATGACGTCACAATGCTGAATTGTGACAGTCACAACGCACAAAGAGAACAGCAGGACACTTTCCTTAGCAAATCCGCCTTATTAACAGTGCTTCTGTACGATTTTGTACGCTGTGACGCCTTACTTATCACTTACTCTCTTTTAGAATGAGAAACTTTTGAAATTGATTTTTGGGGTTCCGTACCCAAAGGGTAAAAACGGGAACCTATTACTAAGACTTCGCTGTCCGTCCGTCTGTCACCAGGCTGTATCTTAAGAACCGTAATAGCTAGACAGTTGAAATTTGCACAGATTACGTATTTTTATTGTGGCTACAACAACAAATACTAAAATCAAAATAATAATAATAATTAAGGGGGGCTCCCATACAACGGAGTAGTTGTTAGCGTTTTTTTCTGGTACAGAACCCTTCGTGCGCGAGTCCGACTCGCACTTGGCCGGTTTTTTATATGAAATGGCGATATTATCGAGATAATATATTAAAAGTGTGGTTATGTTTAATTTTTTATTCTCTATTTAATTTAATCGGATAATAGCTCCCTTAAAAAAAATGAAATGTTGTGAATTGAGGGAAGAAAAGAGCAATTTTGAACCCTTGAGAGCAACAATGACTCTGACTTTTCTGATTAGCCTATGGAAAGCGATGTAGCCGAAACATGCAAGGCTATTCGCAGTTCATATCGAAAATATCTATACGTGACAAAATAAGCAAGAATGAAGTTTATGAAAAAATTGATATTGACAGTAGTGTGACAAATAAATAACCAATTGTACAGTGAGTTCTCATAATAAATAAATATAATAGAACATTTTTTTACATGAAATTTATGAAAAAATTGATATTGACAGTAGTGTGACAAATAAATAACAAATTGTACAGTGAGTTCTCATAATAAATAGATATAATAGAACATTTTTTTACACAAACCGAACTAGTCCCATAGTAAGTTCAATATCGTCGTCTAGTATCCATAACACAAGTCTTGCTACGCTCAAGATTCTACGTAAGAATCGCTCGCTACGCTCAGGATTATATTATAGGGTCTTAGCTTCAGCCAGGATTCAACATACCAACCTCGCCGTAAATATATAATTTGGCTCACTTGACTCGGGCGCAGTACGCTCGGTCTGGCTCGGTTCTCCATACAAACGTATTTACCCTCTCATTTTAAAACGCCATGCTAGAATAACATGAAAATTTGTATACACAATGGGATCCGGCATATCTAGGTCGGAAATTAGTTTCTGTTGCTATAAATTGTAAAAGAAAAAAAATACAGCGGTTTTTTGAGTTTTTTTACGGCTTGTATGAAAACCTTAATAATCGCTGTATTTTTTCTCCATTATAAATTCAAGCAACAAAAACTATGTTCCGACCTAGATATGCCGGATCCCATTGTGTACACAAAGTTTCATGTTATTCTAGCATGGTTTTTTAAAATGAGAGCATAAATACGTTTGTATGGAGAACCGAGCGTACTGCGCACTCTTAAGACACAGATTAGTACAGGATGGCGAATGGTTTAATTACTGACGATTTCTAAATGTAATTTGAGGCGTTCGTGCCGTTAAGGAAGCTTCAGTCTTTCTAAGGTAGATGTCACTGTACGCCTCCTTAAGGCGTTGTAAGAGGGAACTAGTGCAAAATTTCGCGCCTGACCTTGATTGTTCCGATAGCTCAGTTGGCTAGAGCGATTGGCCACGTATGCCACGATGAATCAGTTTCGAATCCTGCTCACAGCACATTATTTATCTTTCCCTTTGATTTGACATTTTGATTCTAGGAATCTGTATTGTGATAAATATTTTTACAAGCGTAAACGTCTGCTTAGCGGATTTATAATTGACAACATTTCATTTTTAAAGTAGGCTTTTTTTCCGATAAAATCAAATAGAGGATAAAAAGTTAAGTGAAACCACATTTTTAAATTCTCGAAAATATCCCAATTTTATATAAATAAATCAATTTCAAAAGTTCCTCATTCTAAAAGAGAGTAAGTGACAAGTAAGGCGTCACAGCGTAACAAATCATACAGAAGCACTGTTACTAAGACAGATTTACTAAAGAAAGTGAACTGCTGTTCTTTTTGCGCGCTGTGACTGTCACAATTTCATACTAGTGACGTCATTACTACGATATAATAATAATAATAATAATAATAATTTATTGATCAGAAAGTTGTACACAATGTTGAAGCCTCTGACTTCTGAACTAGGTATAAACCTGTATCTCAGTTGCCAGCGTCTTCTCCCTTTATCACAAATAAATCACTTACAGATACCAGTGAGATAATATATATATACTCTTTTCAACATGCAAAACAATTTTAAAGTTCA
The DNA here is from genome assembly GCA_905163555.1 of Notocelia uddmanniana. Classification (NCBI taxonomy): domain Eukaryota; kingdom Metazoa; phylum Arthropoda; class Insecta; order Lepidoptera; family Tortricidae; genus Notocelia; species Notocelia uddmanniana. Next base: position 11,159,245 of record LR991079.1, on the reverse strand, counting down.
AGTCCTATATTAAATTAATTGATTTAAGTTAATGGCAATCAAACTCGTGTGGTTATATGAAATATGTGTGTGAGAGGGTGTATGTATTGAGTGTGTGTATGTGTGTGTGTGTGTGTGTGTGTGTGTGTGTGTGTGTGTGTGTGTGTATGTGTGTGTGTGTGTGTGTGTGTGTGTGTGTGTTATACTTGCGGGTGAAATATTTTTTCAGTATCATGATAAGTTAACGATAGCAGCCAACTTCGAAGAACAGCTTGACACTCCCGTAAGGGAAGAGGGTAATAATTTAATTTTATGTTTAATTTATTATACAGATATATGGAGAGAAAGCGTCGTTGCCTCCTAGCAAAACTAGTGCGACATTTAATAGACTTTACAACATTAGGGACTATACGTTTATTTCGGCATAGTTCTGAATCAAAGGGGGTAACACGATGTTGTTTCGTTACAAGACTATAGATATATAATTGTCTTACAGTCAACACTTGACAATTTTCATAGAGTTGCGTGGTAGGGGATCTAAAAGGACTAAAAGTCATGGTTTTTAGCAAAGATCTTTGTGCCCTTTCAACTTGTATCATGCGGGTTTTACAGGCGCCACCCCAGACTCCAATACAGTAATCAATTACAGATCTAGCCAAAGCGAAGTATATAGTTCGTAAGAGCGCGAGTTCTGCGACATGTCTCAGATTTTTAAAAACCCAAGTGAGTTTCCTAATGCGAGTTGAAACAGCATCTAGGTGAGGGTACCAGTTTAAATTCTCATCCAATAAAATTCCCAGATATTTAACTGTTTCAGACCTGACTATATTGAGACACGAGCACTTTTGAGCATCCACACTACATGAGTGTACTTTGAGTTCCACATTTTCTGGCTTAGATCTGGGCAAATGAAATTGAATATATTGGGACTTAGAAACGTTAAGAGATAGGAGATTTCTGCCAAGCCAATTGTGAACCGTACGAAGACCTTTTTCCGCATTGTCGCAGACCTCCGTCCAAGTCTCTCCTTGGAAAATCAAAGCTGTATCATCGGCATACGTGAATATTTTACCGTTATTTATAGGCACTGTGCACAAATTATTTATATAGATCAAGAAGAGACTTGGGCCAAGGATACTGCCCTGCGGTACTCCGTAAGTGACGGCAGCATCGGAGCTGATCCACCCATCAATCTTTACTCTCTGTACACGATTACACAAAAAATCTTTAAATATCAAGAGTGGTGTTCCGCGAATCCCAATGCGCTCCATTTTGTTGACAAGTAAGGGGATCGAAACAGTGTCAAAAGCTTTAGCTAGGTCAAGAAAGACCCCGACGCATTTTTGTTTATTATCAAGAATGGCCGAGACGTAATCTGACAATTCACTGACGGCATCTTCTGTACTTCGACCAGACCTAAATCCAAACTGAGAATCAGCTAAAAGTTTATTGTGCTCCAAAAAATATATGAGTCGTTTGTTTAAAAGTTTTTCTAATAATTTGGAAAGCGCCGGTAGTATAGAAATTGGTCTGTAATTTGTGACACTGTTTCGATCCCCTCCCTTGTGAACGGGAGTGATAAGAGCTCGTTTAAAAACATCTGGGAAAACACCTTGTTCGAAACATAGTTTGAATATTTTTGTTAAAGGTGGAATTAGAATATTTTTAGTTAATTTAAGGAATTTGTTAGATATTGAATCCCAACCAACAGCAGAGTCATTTTTAAGATTCATTATCAATGATTCAATTTCACTCTCATCTGGTGGAAGTAAAACTATAGAGTCAGCAGTAAGAGGGATTGACATAATGTGACTATCACTACCATTAAGATGAGGGGTTGATATATCGTCAGCCAGTTTACGTCCTATATTAGCAAAATAAGTATTAACCGTATCAATGTTAGCACTGGGGTCGTCACCTAATAACTCCAGGGATGGAGCCCATTCTTCACATTTTCGTGAATATTTAAATAACTAATAGCTATAAAAATTAATATTTTAGGGTTTCTTGTTACCAAATTAACGAAATGAGTTAGGATTTAATACTACTTAAAAAAATTAAATGTTGTCAATTTCCAATCGAAATGAAATGTTGATCACCCCGGGTGGGATTTGAACCCGCGACCTCTGGAATCCGTCCATCGCTCTTTCCAACTGAAGCGCCGTAGCCCTAAGCTAGTCTCCCTAAGGCTCAATTAAAAAGAGATCTGATTGAAAGATTCGTCGCCTCGGATAAACCCGCGGTAGCTCAGTTGGAAAGAGCGATCGATTGTTCATTTCTGTATTGTGATGTCGAAACCATAGTTACATATTTACCATATACTAAGTTCTTTTCTTTACATAAACGCATAGCCCCCTGGCTTTGCAGACGTCCATAGGCTGCGGTAACCGCTTACCATCAGGCGGGCCATACGCTTGTTTGCCACCGACGTGGTATAAATAAAAAATAAAAATAAATAAATATTGGGGGACAATCTTACACAAATCGACCTAGTCCCAAACTAAGCAAAGCTTGTACTATGGGTACTAGACGACGATATACATACTCATATAGATAAATACATACTTAAATACATAGAAAACATCCAAGACCCAAGAACAAATATCCGTGATAAATGCACAAATAAATGCCCCGGCCGGGATTCGAACCCAGGACCTCTAGCTTTGGAGGCAGAGTCACTACCAACTAGGCTAAACAGGCCGTCAAATGACCTACAGAGGTGTCACATGCCCTTTTAAAAATTTACACACTCCTTTCTTGAAGAGCCCCAAACTGTAGTCCGTCGGGAAAACCTCGGCAGGGAGCTCATTCCACAACCGGGGCGTCTGAAGGAGGAAATTCCTCTGAAACCGTACCGTACGCGACCATTTAGGTTTTAAGAGGGCGCAGTACGTTTGGTTCTCCATACAAACGTATTTATGCTCTCATTTTAAAACGCCATGCTAGAATAACATGAAATTTTGTATACACAATGGGATCCAGCTTGTCTAGGGCGGAAATTAGTTTCTGATGCTTGAAATTATAATGGCGAAAAAATACAGCGATTATTAAGGTTTTCATACAAGCAGAAAAAAACTCAAAAAACCGCTGTATTATTTTTCTTTTTCAATTTCTAGCAACAGAAACTAATTTCCGACCTAGGTATGCCGGATCCCATTGTGTATACAAAGTTTCATGTTATTCTAGCATGGCGTTTTAAAATGAGAGCCTAAATACGTTTGTATGGAGAACCGATCCACACCGATCGTACTGCGCCGTCTTAAGGTGACATATTCATAAACTTATCTAAAAACTAAAATCAGTTAACCAACTCTCTTAACTTAGTCTTCAATAACCTAACTTTCCTATTCATAGCACTTTTGTAATAACCCTTGCCGTCCATCTTCTCCATTCTCCCTCTGCTACTCACTCTCTCCTCGAACAGCTCGTAGAAGTTCGGTAAGGGTGTGTCGACTAGCGGCACGTTGTTGTTCTGTTTGTTTGTATGTACGGCGGCCATGTTTTGTATGAAGTGGTTGAACATGGCCGTTTCTGTGAACCACTCGAGGAAGTACTGGTTCTGTTTTGACGGGGCGTTCTTTATGAAGGCTTCTTTCTGTAATGAAACATAAACATATTTATCCCTGAACTCTATTCTCCATACAAACGAAGTTTCGTTCTCATTTTAAAACGCCGTACTGAAAGAACATGAAAATTAGTATATAAAATGGGCTCCGCCATATTTAGGCCGGAGATTAGTTACGGTTGGTAGAAATTAAAAAAAAACGAGTATTTTTAGTTTTTTAGGTCTTGTGTGAAAACCTTAATATTCGCTGTATTTCTTCTCCATTATAATTTCAAGCGACAGAAAGTATTTTCCGGCCTAGATACGCCGGATCCCATTGTGTCAAAGTCAAAATATTCTTTATTCAAATAGGCCTAGCAACAAGCACTTTCGAATCGTCAGTTATAACATGTATTAACATATATATTAATTAATTATTTAGAGCAATTTATTGATGCTATTATTATTCTTTAAAATAAATATTGTATTGTTGTAGACATGTCAAAGTAAGAAATTATTTTGTAGTAAAATTCACAATAGGATCATCAAAACATAAATAATAATAATAATAAAAAAAATGTGTATATAAAGTTTCATGTTATTCCAGCATGCCGTTTAAAAATGAGAGCGAAACTGCGTTTGTATGGAGAGCCGAGCTGCCTGCGGATTCTTGAATATTATTGAAATGGTCGGTATGGTTGAGCAACTGCAGCCAAGCGGTAAAGTAGGCTACATCAATCTCACGGTCGTAGGTTCCAAACCTAGCTCGTAGCAATGGGCTTGAACAAAAAAAAACGAATATAGCATATCATATGATTCATAAGATATTAGCTTTATATCTCCCCGTGAGGTGTCAGGTTAGAATAGCACCACCCCCTTTCTTCCCTTGGGTGTCGTAAGAGTCGACTATGGGAACCAGGTTAAAGTGTGTTGCGGGCGATGGGCTAGCAACTTGTCACTGCAATTTCACATTTTATCCATCTATAAACCTACAATTACTAAAAGTGACACCTAAATTAATTTTTGTGTGCTCTGCCTACCCCTTTTGGGAATAAAGGCGTGATTTTATGTATGTAAACCCAACACGATCTAGTTTTCTTTCAAAGAGGACTAGAATGTAACTGGTAAACTTACGGGGATGATGATACTGAACCCCCGTCCAGTCAAATTCTTGGATACGCCTCCTCCTTCGGGGTGAAGATTAACATTTTTGTGAAAACATACTCACATCAAAAACAACTCCAACATTCCCCATTTCACCGTCCATTTTCACCCCCTCCTTAAAACATTCCTCGTAACCCCCCAGTACGTCGACGAAAAACCTCAGAAACGCCTCGGAAATCATCACATTCCTTGTCTTGGTGTCCTGCTTGTCTTTCTGTTTGGTGGATTCCATCTGAATAGTGGTCTTGAGGGATTTGTAACTGTAGGTAGGTAGAATGGTGGATTCGTCGCCTTGGTAGAATATCACTTTGGATTGTTGGGTTAGGTCTATTAGCATGCCCTGAAAAGAATAAAAAGAGTTTTGTTTCGGTTCTCATATTCACACAGTTAGTTGCAAATAGTTACTGCCGCTTTAAGGAAAAGGGCATAAGTCAATACCCCCGGACCCGGGGACCCGGGTATGTCCTAAAACTACGACCAAGACCACCGGGGAATGGGCAGCAGCATTCCTAGAGTGCGGTGGAGATACTGCGATCGCCAACCCGCATGCCAAGCGTGGCGATTATGGCATTTACCCCACATGAAATTGGGGGAGGCCTATGTCCAGCAGTGGATGTCCTAGGGCTGATATGGTAAGTCAATATGTGCCGTATATATAGTAAGGTAACGGTTTCTGCTAATTCAACATTGTATGCTTGCGTTCGACCGTTTCCAATTCATGTGCTATTTTGCATTAAATTTAATTTTTTGGGCTACATATTTAAAACAGGTTCTGGGTTTTGCTTAAATTGTTGATTTTAAATAGTAGTCTTGTTCTTATTTATGTCTTTAATTAGGGTTCCGTACCCAAAGGGTAAAAACGGGACCCTATTACTAAGACTTCGCTGTTCGTCCGTCCGTCCGTCACCAGGCTGTATCTCAAGAACCGTAATAGCTAGACAGTTGAAATTTTCACAGATTGTGTATTTCTGTTGCCGCTATAACAACAAATACTAAAAACAAAATAATAATAATAATAATAATTAAGGGGGGCTCCCATACAAAAAACGTGATATTTTAGCCATTTTTCATGGCTACCACTCGCCGAGCTAGATCTCAAGAACCGTAATAGCTAGACAGTTGATGCACAGATTATGTATTTTTATTGTGGCTACAACAACAAATACTAAAATAATAATAATAATTAAGGGGGGCTCCCATACAACAGAGTAGTTGCTGCTAAAAGAACAAATACAAAAAAAAACTCAATAAAACAAGTGTTTAATGGCACCAGCTTTTAGCCTTTTTTCTGGTACGAAACCCCTCGTGCGCGAGTCCGACTCGCACTTGGCCGGTTTTTATTAAAAAGTAACTAGTCTGATTATTATTTTCTTCCTACTTTAGACTTATTTTCTATTTTTTTGTCGTACTACTTTTTTATGTGTATTCATCAATCGCTCACTCACCTCTTCAAACAGTTTATAATGGATCTTTCATTTATTGCAGTTTTTATATTGAAAGGATTATGTATTAAGTTTTTATCATTATTTATTATCTGTGTTTTTGTTATTAGGTTTATGTAACTATCATTTATCTGCTATTTAGATAGTGCTAACTAGTATTTTCTGTTTTATTTACCATATTTCATGTGTTGGGCCAAAATTTATAAAACAGTTCATTATTTTTGGCTAGACTTAATAATTTTTCAAATAAAAATTAGATCTGATTTTTATCTAAAATTACTAGTTTTAAATGAAATCCGAGTATCAATAATTTATATGGTTTGGCTTAAAACTTCTTTTTCAACAGTATTTTTTTTTGTTTTACGACATTTTCTTAATGTGTCTGTTTGTCAGTATGTACCACTCACCTCTTCAAACAACAACCCCTCGGTGTCCAAGTGGTGTGTTTTGAGCAGGGGGCCAGCATGGGCAGCGGAGCTTCCAGTACGTCGCGCTGTATGTCGGCCGGGATGGCGGAGATCAGCGGCTGTTGCCACACCATGGGGTAAAGGGAGACTTGGGGACTTCGAGACATACCGTACTGTTTAAAATGGAATTTCCGCAAACTACTGATTATCTTTTAAAATGATTTTGTATTGAGTTTTCACCATATTGTACTCGGTGTTTTTATTATTAATGCGTTTATGTAGTTGTCCCTTTGTCTGCTATTTAGTCTATATTTTCAGTATTATTTACCATTTTGCATTTTTTGCCGAGATCAGCGGTTGTTGCCGCACCACGGGGTAAAGGGAGACTTGGGGACTCCGAGACAAACCGTACTAGTTTTAAGGCATCTTACGCTTAATGTAGTTTTTATATTTAAAGGATTTTGTATTAAGAGTCATCATTATTTAATATCGGTGTTTATGTAACTATCATTTATCTGCTATTTAAATCGTGCCAACTATTATTACTGTATTATTTACCATTTCACAATTTTTTGGCCAAAATAATGAATAGCGTTGAAACAGAAATTTTTGTCTAGAATTATTGATTTCTAAAATAAAAAGGTATGATTTTTTGTATAAATTAATTAATTTAAAAAATTTACAACGTTTGCTTAACATTCCTGTTTAACGGTTTTTTTATGTTTTAAATGTGTCTGTTCGTCTGTCTGTATAACTCACCTCCTCAAACAACAACCCCTCGGTGTCCAAGTGGTGTGTTTTGAGCAGTCCCGCCAGCATGGGCAGCGGAGCCTCCAGTACGTCTCGCTGTATGTCGGCCGGGATGGCGGAGATCAGCGGCTGTTGCCACACCATGGGGTAGAGGGAGGTTTGGAGCGCTTCGAGACAGGACGAGAGTAAGCTGGAAAAACATAAAACATGTTTATAATACACTAGATGTGGCCCGCGACTTCATCCGCGTCTTCGCTCCTATTGGTCGCAGCGTGATGTTATATAGCCTAAAGCCTTCCTCGACAAATTGACTATCCAACACAAAATTATTTTTTCAATTCGAATCAGTAGTTCCTGAGATTAGCGCGTTTAAACAAACTCTTCAGCTTTATAATATTACTAGCTGTTGCCAGCGACTTCGTCCGCGTCTTCGCTCCTCTTGGTCGCAACGTGATGTTATATAGCCTAAAGCCTTTCTCGATAAATGGACCGTGTGCCGGATGAGAGCTAGCTAACTAGCTTCTTTTTTGTTGTATTTTTAATAATTATCAAAACAAGGTTTATTAAAAAAAATGGGACGGAAAGTGAAAATTACACTACCGCTCATAATTATTTAGGCACCCATACTTAAATAACTACTAATTGCTGGTTCATAAAAAAGTGTAGTGTGTTTCTATGAACCAGCAATTAGTAGTTATTTAAGTCATTGCAAAAAGAAAACTACCATTTTAAAAGGGGGTCTCTGGCACCGATTTAAGGCTCAATAAGTCAGCTAAATAAAAAATGCAAAATGTAAAAAAGTGTATATGTAAAAAATAAATTGGGGGACAACCTTACACAAATCGACCTAGTCCCAAACTAAGCAAAGCTTGTACTATGGGTACTAGACGACGATATACATACTTATATAGATAAATACATACTTAAATACATAGACAACATCCAAGACCCAAGAACAAATATCCGTGATAAATGCACAAATAAATGCCCTGGCCGGGATTCGAACCCGGGACCTCTAGCTTCGGAGGCAGAGAGAGAGGCACCAACTAGGCTAAACAGGCCGTCAAAATAATATATATTTTAATAAACCATGTAGAAAAATTTGCAGTGCCATTCTTTACCTCAGCTGATCACTAATAATGATGACTTTCCTCTCCAACAGCAGCGAGCCGAACACCTTGATCAGCAGACCAGCGCCCAGGGTGTCCAATAATATCGACACATTGTCTTCGTCTGCTCTAGGTTCCAGAGGCCGTTTTATCGTCCGCGTCCTGTGACAAAACAAAAAATATTTCGTTTTGGCCGAATGGATTGTGATACAGTGGGAGGTGTCCCTGCTTCCGGAACTGAAGGTCCTGGGGGTCTACTCCGAAATTCGAAATTTGAACTTCGTATGGTGCCGTCTCTTTCACTCACCTGTCATACACTATATGAGTGAAAGGGACGGCACCATACGAAGATCGGATTTCGAATATCGGAGTAGACTTCTTGCTACATTCTGTAAAAGTTTTTGGTATACAACAAATGGATAGTTACCCCGTAACCAGAATCCAGTTCTGATGATGGGATCCATGAGGAATTAAGAAACTCCTCAAAAATGCCATGCTTGGCGATCGCAGTATCTCCACTGCACCCCAAGTATGCTGCTGCCCAAACCACGGTGGTCTTGGCCGTAGTTTTGGGTACCCGGATCCACGTCCAAGTACTCACTTTTGACTTATCCCACTCTCCAGATCATAAAACGCCGCCATTTGCGTCTCAGTCACCGTGTGCCTGAAGTCCAGCAAAGTCTTGGACTTCGCCGGCTCCAAGTGTAGACTTGCCCGCGGCCGCTCGTGGCTCACAGTCAGCCCCTCCCCCGGCGAGGGGAAGTCCGTGGAGAGCAGTTGATAGAGTATACTGTTGATTTGAAGTACTCACTTTTGACTAATCCCGCTTTCCAGATCATAAAACGCCGCCATTTGCGTCTCAGTCACCGTGTGCCTGAAGTCCGGCAAAGTCTTGGACTGGGCCGGCTCCAAGTGTAGACTTGCCCGCGGCCGCTCGTGGCTCACAGTCAGCCCCTCCCCCGGCGAGGGGAAGTCCGTGGAGAGCAGTTGATAGAGTATACTGTTGTGTTGAAGTACTCACTTTTGACTAATCCCGCTTTCCAGATCATAAAACGCCGCCATTTGCGTCTCAGTCACCGTGTGCCTGAAGTCCGGCAAAGTCTTGGACTTGGCCGGCTCCAAGTGTAGACTTGCCCGCGGCCGCTCGTGGCTCACCGTCAGCCCCTCCCCCGGCGAGGGGAAGTCGGTCGAGAACAGTTGTTGGAGTATACTGTTGATTTCTACATCTGAGCTGCCGTGATGAGATTCTATTTCTTGGAGCACCTGTAACATAAGAATTAGGGTGACGCCACCAGTGTTGGACACTTTAAACTGACAAACACCAGTAATGGACAATTCATTCCTAATTCAACGATCATACAGTTCGAAATTGATTCATCATCATGTCAGCCGAAAGACGTCCACTGCTGGACATAGGCCTCCCCCAAAGACTTCCACAATGACCGGTCCTGCGCCACCCGCATCCAGCTGACACCCGCGACCTTCACCAGGTCATCGGTCCACCGTGTGGGGGGCCTGCTCACGCTACGCCTTCCGGTACGTGGTCGCCACTCGAGAACCTTTCCGCCCCAACGGCCATCGGTTCTACGTGCTATGTGAAATTGATTGTTGTATAAAAAATGAATAACTCTTATTTTCTTTTAAATAAGAGTCAAGGCGCATCATTGATCCTTGTCCATTACGATAAGATACGAATACTCTTTATTGCACACCTCACACAAATGAAACGTTACAAACAGAAAAAAAAGAAAACACAGTAGTATGTAGGTAGAGGTAGACAACAGGCGGTCTTATCGCTAAAGAGCGATTTCTTCCATTACTGGTGCTGTCAACCTATTTTATTTCTGGTGAACTTTATATGCATATTCATAAATTAATACTATACAGGGTGATTTTGGGGTCGTGATCCGGAATGATTGTACATGGTCAAGAATTCAAAGTAGACAACATCACAGTGGGTATGAAGGTTTATAACTCATATAAGTCTCTTTTTTTCACCAATTTTAATGGGAAATAATAATTTTTCATACAACTTGGTCACCCTAGTCCACAGTCAACACTCTATACTATCCGTGAAAGAGAGTAGGGTAACCATGTTTTTTTTTGTGATTTTGTATTTTAGTCATCAGAATAAATTAAACATGAAATGAGTTTGTTTCGTGTCACTACAATTATTTTGAAATTGCTAACAGATACCAAGTCGGAAAACTGATTCTTGATCAACGATCCCGAAATCATGCTGTATACATATTTTTATAAAGTAAACTCCCGTGAGTTTGAGACATATTAAAATATAATGAAACGGGTCACTTCGCGATAGGTACTCATGATTAAAGATTGCGAACCGGTCTGAAACATGTCGAGCGATATTCGACCGTGGCCCGTTTCATTATATTTTAATATATATATATATATATATATATATATATATATATATACATTATTGACGACCACTTTGGCTTAGTTGGTAGTCACCCTGCCTAAGCCGGAGGTCCAGGGTTTGAGTCCCGGTCAGGGCATTATGAATGAATGAATGAATGGATCTTTATTTCACAAAGAATATATGGTTAAGGAAGATGGACATATGAGTCCCATAATATATTCAGCCGAAATAGGCATGTGAAAGTATTTATATAAAACAAAATTATAATTAAAGTATAAATAAAATGTCCTTTAAAACGTAATAAATGAAAAAAGTGCACATAAAAATAAAAAATTACATTATTATGAAATGATATAAATTAAAACCAATTCATTACTTCGATATACTAAAGCAAATCATATAATATAACAAAGTCAAAGCAAAAAATAAATAATGTCAAAAAACCTAATTAAAATCATATTAATTGCGGGATGAGCACGAATATTCGTTGAACAAATATAATAATAATAAATATACTTTATTGCGCACTACAAAGTGAGAACAGTTTAAACAAAAACCTTAGATTAGTACAATGCAACAACAGGCGGTCTTATCGCTTATGAGCGATATCTTCCAGACAACCTTTGGGTAGCAGGAAACTCATAACTCACAACAGTTTACCGGTAGTGCAGAAATTGAAAAGAGTGCTTTGAAGACACAATCATCAATACTATAAAGAAATGAATAAATAATAACAATGATAGCATAATAAATAGACTATACTAACAGTGTAAGAAACGAATACAACATATAAATGGTTTGGGACGCGACTTGTGCCGATACTCTGGCGTCGTCTCATCTCCGTGGCACCGCTACAAAGGCCGGTTCTGCTGCCAATTCGGCCGAAACACTCAAGCGGCGCAAATAGGCAGCCTTAAATAGTGGCTACCATTTTGTGCCGTTTGGGGTTGAGACCTTGGGTCCGTGGGGGGAAAGCGCCCATAGTTTATATAAAGAATGCTCCAAACGCCTGATGGAGGTAACGCGCGACCGGAGGGCTGGGTCATACCTGGCACAGAGGATCAGCATTGCCATTCAACGTGGCAATGCTGCCAGCCTTCTAGGCACGCTGCCCTCAGAAGGCGATTTGGGGCAAATCTTTTATTTATAATTATTTCTAATTTAGTTTTTAATATTAGATAGTTTAGTTTTTATTTTGTTTATCCTCAATAGTTACTGTAACTCCAGAAGATTAATTTATTATAACATTTTCTATACCATTTTTGAAATATAAATTTCACATATAAATATTCTACTAGATGAGGAAATGCGATTCATAGAACACATTAATAGTAAGATACGAAATGCTTTCTATAGAATCAAAACACTGTATCACATCCGCAAGTACCTGTCTGTAAAGGTCAGAGAGATTTTAGTGGAATCTCTAGTACTCTCCCATTTCAACTACGGCGACATCGTATACGGACCAAGGCTTCTGGCGATAACTAAAAAATCTATACAGAGGGTACAAAATGCATGCATGCGCTTCTGTTACGACATCCCAAAGCGAGCGTATATCACTCCATACCTGAATGACAGAGGTCTCCTGAACATGGATAATAGACGACGCTTACACTTAGCGTTAACTATCCGTAAAATCATTGAGTTCGCAAAGCCGGAGTATTTGTATAGCGAGCTGAGATGGGTTAAAGATAAACGCGCAAAGTCTCTCAGAAGTGCTAGGGAATACCAATTGTTACTTCCCCGCCATAGAACCGCGTTATTCAAAGGCTGTTTTAAATTTGCCTCAGCAAAAATCTGGAACGATCTACCCCCGCCGCTACGGGAACCTATGAATTTGATAAAGTTTAAAAGTCTTGTCAGGCAACATCTACTGGAACTGCAACGGCAAATTTAATGTAAAGGGACACAGACCTTATATACGTTCACTGGTACATCATAATCCTAATACCTACATACACTCCACGGCGGTACTCCCTAACACACAAGTAAACACTTACAATCACATGACATGACACGCCCTCATATTTCACGCAACCACTGTAATGATTACGCACACAACAACAGTAAACTCAGAACTATAGTTGAATAACGCTCATCCTTCTCCCGCACTTATTTTACTTATTTTATTTTTATTATTATTTATATTTTTTCCACAATGTTAGTAATAAGTTAAACCATGTAATGCTGTAACCTAATATACACCACAGTTGTACTCTTTAAATACTTCGTCCGACCCAAAAAAGGGACCAAACTGAAAACCAGCGCTGGACACTAGTCCAGCATATGCTGAGGTTGGTACCCATGGCCAACATGACACAAATTGTTGTTGTTATTTTATGCTACCATTATTGTTTGTTTATTTTTATTATTATTTTGGCTACCAAATTGTTTATTGTAATATTTTGTATATCATGTTTTGGCAATAAATTAGTTTGAAGTTGAAGTTGAAATAAATATATATAAATATATACATATACAATAAGTATATAATTTACACATGCAAAAAGCAATCAAGGGAGCGACAAGAGATGCATTTTCAGAACATTTTTAAAGCACTTCGCACACCTTAAATCCAACGGCAGAGCATTCCAAAGACGAACAGCACGAATATATTACTCATACCTTGTAATAAAATCCAGGCGCTCTGTATTTTCCTATAATACAGTAACATAGTGGAAGACAGACTGTCGCACCCTCTGGTAACACTCGCCGACAGTAACTGGAAAGGAAAAAAATTATACTTTGAGAAAATAACTGGAATCTTTCTTTCACCACCACATTGGTTTAGTTGGTGGTGACCCTGCGTACGAAGCCGGAGGTCCCGGGTTCGAATCCCGGTCAGGGCATTATTTGTGCATTTATCACGAATATTGTTCCTGAATCTTGGATGTTTCCTATGTATTTAAGTATGTATTTATATATATATATATATATATATATATATATATATATATATATATATATATATATATATATAAGTATGTATATCTACGTTTAGTACCCATAGTACAAGCAAGCTCTGCTTAGTTCTAAAAAAATAATGGCCAGAGACTGCTCAGGATCGAGAGCAATGGAAAAAGTGGGGGGAGGCTAGGCACTATAAAGGCTTGTTAATAGTACATTACTATAGAGGCCGGGACGAAAGGGGTTGCCGGCCGAAGACATATAGACCCCATATTTCCCGCCGAGGTATGTATAGTGCTTCTCTCAAACATGCAATGAAACAAACAACAAAAAAATCAAAGTTTTGTTTTTAATACACATAGTGGCAGAATGTCATGATGCCTGTGCCACAAATTTATGTGGAATGGAAATTAAAACAGAGGACTTTGCCGGCATAGGCCTGCAAGATTTGTATGAAATTCCATTAACGACCTCTTGTCCTGGCCGCACCTGAAACGTCATACTTCGCAGCCTATTATGAGGAACATAACATCAATATTTCATTGCATGTTTGAGAAATATATATTAATATCAATTAAACTACAAAAAATAAGCTTTAATTTATATACAATAATATTTTTCTAAAAAATGGCCCAAGAAGTGGACGTTACTCGGTACATATTGAAAGGCGAAGTGTACACTTTATGGTCAGTCGTAAATGAAATAAAAATCAAAGATTGCAGGCTCGCCCCGCGCGACTATAATGTTACATATAAATTGCTTTATTTGTCGAGTTCCAAACTTTTTAAAAAGAACAAACAGCGATACAAAATGTGGCACAGGTCTTATACAGCCAATTCAAGTCGTATAATTTGCGGTTTTCGGTGGAAAAATACAATTCCGATTCTGTTTAAATAAAAAAGAAACGGCAGGAGAGCATAAACATTTTGACGTTTTAAGGTTATATATAAGTACTTATGTTTATTAAAACTTAATTCCCTTTTTTCCCATTTTTGAGAAGCGCACAATATTAGCCTTGCTTGGTTGTGTAAGAGTTTTTTTTTGTCCACTCCAAACACAGTTAGCGAAGCTCGTTTACGAGAGCTGTGAAAGCATTTATTGCTTGTTCTCACAACCACTCAATTTAAACGGCGTTCGAACCATTACAAAAAGACCTGTGTTTGTATTGAATTCTGTCGGATACTGTAGGTCATTCATTGTCATAACTGTTGACTCTTGAGTAAATTTGAAACTTTAGCTTTAGCTAATATTATTTTGTCAAGTGTTTCCTATCAGTGAAACGTTGAGATAAATTAACAGAAATATTCCTTTAATTTAAGCGTTTGACAAATCGTTATTTAAGTATCTGAGAAAAGTAAAAGTAGAATTTATGACACTCTGACTGCTGTGTTCAAGTGTGTAGATTAGAACTGTTTACAAATAATGATTAGCGATCCCGCAAGCGAGATCATTGTAATAGTTTTAAGGTTTTATTTTTGTTTTAAAGGGGGAAATTATGTAGCGACAGCGACAGATGGCCTACAAGGCTCTTATCGCAAGATATAAAAAACAGTACTTCCCCATTCGGGGCGATGCGACACATCCCGCACACTATTCTGGGAGCAGACAGTTACTACCGGGGTGTCGTTCATATCGCACGCATTACGTTTCTTAATATACCCTAACTAAACCGTAAGCAACAATCTTTTATTTACACCCTAGTAGTAAACTCCAAAGTTGCCTCCTTCCAGGCCTCGACAATAATGTACTATTTCTCAAATATGCGCCTAAATGTATGCATTAATGTCACGAAAAGAGGACATGAAGTTACCTGTTTATGGCTCCCTACATTACTTCTTGGTCGGCGGCCATGAAGTAATGTATGGAGAATGTATGAAACTAACATTATTGTCCGCTGCACTAACTTTTTAAATTTGCTTACTAAAATCAACTGATAAAGGAAATAAGCCAACCGTTCGATTTTGTATATATATTTTTAATTTGTTATGTAAATTGGTATTTGTTTAGGTTTTTTATCGTTCTTGTATTTTTGTAGCATTTTTTGTATTATGTTGTTTTTTTTCGTCTTCTTATGCTTTTTATGTTTAATTATTTTGATATTTTTGGTTTTTTCATGTGTTTTGGAGTTTTTTTGTAGCATTTTTCGTGTTTTTATTTAATTACCGTTATTTGTCGTGATGCTTTGCTATTTTTGGACGTTTTGTATTTTTTAGTTTTTTTTCCATTGTAATTGTTTTATTGTTTTATATATATACAATCCTCGGCCGGAACAGGGATTGCAGGACTCGTTTTATCCCGAACTCGTCCAGCAATCCCTTACTTCACGGCCTCTGCAGTAATGTACTATTATTAAAAAAATGACTGTATAACAATCAAAAACTTTAATACATACATTGTACCACCAATCATTGCATTGACCGCCACATTTCTACCGTTTTTTTATTACTTAATTACTGTTTTATTATTCTGTCTTGGTGAACAATAAAGTATCCTTGTATTGTATTGTATTGTATTGTACGAGTAGCCTTTAATCAGTTTATTGGAATGATCTATACTTTCGTCACAACCACTCTCCACACCTTTTAACGCAGACACCAACAGGCTTCTCCCTGCCAAGGAAACACTGGTGCCGCCTGAACAGAATCCGCCCTGGGCACGCCCGGTGCAATATATTATACCTAATGCACAAATGGGGATGGACAAATAGCCCATTGTGTGACTGCGGCATTGAAGATCAAACCATAGACCATATTGTGAAGCGATGTCCTAAAAGATGTTATCGGGGCTGTGGATTGGTTGTGCAATCTGGATGTGAATATATAAGCCACTTCTTTTATATAGTTTATAATGGATATTCTTACTACATGAAACGCCACTTCTTTGCGCGCTAACGTTATTCAATGATATTTTACATAGTGACAGCGACCTAGATATTTTTTTTTGGTCCATGAACTCATGGTTCATGGTTCCGGAAAAAAACAAAAAAAATATTTAGCGCTTTAATCTATTATAAAAAATAGCTGTGAACTTTATATTCATTCAATTTCAACACAAACTTACTTAAAGTAAATAACAGATGACCATAAACAGTTTTCAAGCTAAAGAAATAACCAAAGGGAAAGTGAGTGAAACTATGAAAATTATGGAACTTTGAAGTATTTTTTTTTATTTGAGTTTTTAGCAGAAATAGCAAAACACGTGTCCATTATTTTTTCATG
This sequence comes from Notocelia uddmanniana, assembly GCA_905163555.1. Classification (NCBI taxonomy): domain Eukaryota; kingdom Metazoa; phylum Arthropoda; class Insecta; order Lepidoptera; family Tortricidae; genus Notocelia; species Notocelia uddmanniana. The sequence continues at coordinate 11,142,342 of LR991079.1, read as the reverse complement.
TTCTCTAACATATATCAAAACTAGGAATAAAAACGCAGTTTGCTTGAACAAAACTCTCTACAGAAGTTAGAGGGTTTCGTCACTTTTCAATATTTTGGAGGACCATTTCTCCGAACTTGTTGAAATTGGGCAGCTAAAAAAAACGTGTCAGCTATTTTTGACTACTCTATAACATATATAAAAATCAATCAAATCGGAGCCGGACAGTTGGGTACCCTTCTTTGTTAGTTAGTTGATCAGTATGCTTGGTTTTACACTGTAAATGTTAAATGTGAACTTATTAATGAATCGATAAACAAATAATAAATAATTTAAGTAACATTTCATTTGTAAAACTTTCTAATATGTGTAAAATACACAAGAAAATACTCTTCCGCTGTAGAGATGAAAACGTTATTTACAAATTAAGGGGAGGTCGTCAAGCGAGATAGCGTTTTCGAGTTTTCTAAAAACAACCCGAAACGTAGAAAAAGGGTTTTAAAAATTTGAAAAAATTCTATGTTTTACTTAAGGATCTAGTCTAGTCAAAGTTGCACTCAGATACACGATCTAATGAACTTCGCTCGATAGAAAGAGACCCCAAAGTTACTCCTTTTTGTAAAGCATTTACAATCTGACGACTAAACTATTGATGTTTTAAATAAAGTTTTTGAACTAAACTAAAGCCATTCAGTATTTCTAGACATTTTTGCAGAATTTAAAAATATAAAATGATTGTATGAATTAATATGTTTAAATACCTACGAAATGCGCGAGCGCGGAGGCTCGGCAGGCCCGATCAGTCGCGCGCTGGCGCTTACAGACAACGGACCTGTGTCAGTTTTATCCGCGACAGTTTCGTGCACCAAACAAGCAGTTTTTGACGAATTTATATAATGGTTGCAAATTATTTAAGAAGGGCAATAAAAACCCGAATGAAAAAAGGCGTAATTATTAACAAATAAATTATGGTCATAGTGCCACAGTATAAAAATGACAGTATAACAACTGAACTGAACCCCTCCAGAAATGTAACCAAAGTTGGTAAAATTATAAATGAAATGTTTATTACCAGAAATTGTAGATATAGTAAGAGATCTACGAGTACTGCTTTGCACTTGAATATTTTTTTAAGCTGTGAGCTTCAACACATTAATTCCGGCCGTCTTTTTTTTAATACCACGTCAGTGGCAAACAAGCGTACGGCCCGCCTGATGGTAAGCGGTCACCGCAGCCTATGGACGCCTGCAACTCCAGAGGTGTCACATGCGCGTTGCCGACCCTTTTAAAATTTATACTCTTTCTATCTTTCTAGCTAATCTTCTTTTATAAGATCTACCCATTTCCAGGTAGCTACCGTGGCAAGTTTGGTATCATTTTATATACCACTAGCATTTGCCCGCGGCTTCGCCCGCGTACTAAGCGAAATTTTTAACCGTCTACAAAAAACAGGTTCGTATGTTTGTCCACGATTATCTCGCGTTTGGCTGAACCGATTTAGATGCGGTCTTCTGAAAAGTAGTTGTTACATTCTGGGGGTTTCGGTATACGAAGTTTGGTGATTGTGATTCATTAACAGATGAACAGATGAAAAGTCAGTATACATTCTGAGAGCCGGCAAACTGTTGAATTTAATTTGATTTTGGCAAAAATAAGGAAAACTATTATTATACATTTTCGACAAGCCGAAGGGGAAAGGGCCGCTGAAATAAAAGCATGTCCTAAATGGCCCTTAGTAAAAGTATATGTGTACTACAGTAAAACCAATAGGTCTGATAACGACCAAGCAGCGCGCAGCGGTCATAAACTCTGGTCCTTTGAAGTACAGAAATACGGCTAATCCAATATCACGTATAACATTTATTTTTCCTAAAATTAAATTTATTAGGTAGGTTTTGCCAGTTTCCATTGGAGCATCCAAAAAGAAAATTTGACCTCACTTCCATTCGCACTCCTTACTGTCAGTCCGTCTGTTATAACTAAGTTGCTTTTACTGGACCGATTGAATTGTAATTTGGCATAAACTATCAAGAATTTAGAGCGCTCGTGGCCCAGCGGCACCCACCTGCTGCGTGCGGTGTGCGAGGTTAAGCAATGTGGGCGCAGGTCAGTTCTTGGATAAGTGACCGCTTTGAGTGGTTACTAACTGACTCTCGTGCTTTGGAAGGCACGCTAAGCCGTTGATCCCGGCTGCAATTGTTAAGCCAAGTTAGAGGCCTTCGAGCGGCTTGCGAACTTCTAACAGGCAAGTTGCCCACTCCCTTGACAAAGGGGGGTCGAAATTGCACCACATCCGTAGGGAGTACCCACTGTTACCCTACACGTGACCCCTGGGTGGTGCTAAACGTGCAACAAAAACTGGCAACCGTACTTGTCTTCCTGAAAATCTCACGGTTCGTAAATAAATGCCATACGATTAAAAAAATCTTTAAATGGTTTTTTTTTTTTAAATCATTAAATGGAAAAAAATGTCTAATCCTCTATGTCGTTTTTAAACGCAAATCCATAGATACCCCACACGCCTATATAGTAACATTAAACTTTTTTGCATACAGGCATGCATGGAGTGCCAAATTTACCTCAGATTCGTATTAAGAGACCTCTCGGACGCTCAGATATCGATTTTGAACGAAATCGGGACGAAAAATAAGAAAATCAATATGGCCGCCACTTTCACAAATTTTACCTCGGATTCGTATTAAGAGACCTCTCGGGCACTCAGATATCGATTTTGAACTAAATCGGGACGAAAATGAAGAAAATCAATATGGCCGCCACTTTTTTCAAATTTTACCTCAAATTCGTATTAGGGGACCTCTCGGACGCTCAGATATCGATTTTGAACGAAATCGGGTTGGAAATGAAGAAAATCAATGTGGCTGCCACTTTTTCCAAATTTTACCTCGGATTCGTATTAGGGGACCTCTCGGAAGCTCGGATATCGATTTTGAACGAAATCGGGTTGAAATGAAGAAAATCAATATGGCTGCCACTATTTCCAAATTTTACCTCGGATTCACGGCACTTCATGCGCCTTTAGACCTTATAAGGAACCTACATGCCAAATTTGATATCTCTCGAATCAGGAGTTTGGGCTGTGCGTTGATGTCACTCACTCAGTCAGTCAGTTTCTACTTGCAATTTCGCACAAACTCTTAAAAGTTTTCATGTCTGCAGTATTAACTTTCAAAATCGATGCCATTTTCGTAATTAACGTCCCAAAAAACCATAACAACGACACCCATATTAATATTTAGACGTTTCATCCCCCTCGCACCCCAAGAGGGGGGATGGTATTTCACGTCCTCCACGTGAGATTTTAAAATCATTGTTGTTTTCGTTATCAGCGACCCGGTATATCATAAAAACAACACCCATGTCGATTTTCAGAATTTGTCACCACATTTCCCCCTTTTAGGGGTTGATTTTTCAAAAAACCTCAAACACGTGTTTACTCATTTATCGTTAGAAATACTCCTGTGAAGTTTCGAATAAAATAGTCCAACTAATCTTGTTTCCCCATACAAACTTCGGACCCCCATTTCACCCCCTTAGGGGTTGAATTTTGAAAAATCCTTTCTAATGCACCCCTAGACCTTATAAGGAACCTACCTACGTGCCAAATTCGAAATCTCTAGGACCAGCGGTTTTGGCTGTGCGTTGATATGTCACTCACTCAGTCAGTCAGTTATTTTTTGCAATTTGGCACAAGCTTTCAGAAGTTTTCATGTCCACATTATAAAATTTCAAAATCGATGCCATTATCGTAATTAACGTCCCAAAAAACCATAAAAACGACACCCATATTAATATTTAGACATTTCATCCCCCTCGCACCCCAACAGAGGGGATGGTATTTCACGTCCTCCACGTGAGATTTTAAAATCATTGTTGTTTTCGTTATCAGCGACCCGATAAATCATAAAAACAACACCCATGTCAATTTTCAGCATTTGTCACCACATTTCCCCCTTTTAGGGGTTGATTTTTCAAAAAACCTCAAACACGTGTTTACTCATTTATCGTTAGAAATACTCCTGTGAAGTTTCGAATAAAATAGTCCAACTAATCTTGTTTCCCCATACAAACTTTGGACCCCCATTTCACCCCCTTAGGGATTGAATTTTGAAAAATCCTTTCTTAGTGCACCCCTAGACCTTATAAGGAACCTACATGCCAAATTTGGAATCTCTAGGACCAGCGGTTTGGGCTGTGCGTTGATATGTCAGTCAGTCAGTCAGTCAGTCAGTCAGTCAGTCAGTCAGTCAGTCAGTCAGTCAGTCAGTTTCTTCTTTTATATATTTAGATATTGATTCTTTTGTCATCTTTATGTAAAAATCATTTCTGGTATTTATGTTTTAAAAATACGGTAACCTTTCGCATAAATAGTAAAAAAGTAAAAACTTCGCAATGTTTTTTATGCTTTGAGAGCTAATAACTTTTGATGAATAAATTAAACCACCAAAAAATATTCTGTCTGTATTTTATGTGGCACTCTTTAGGGGAGGCCTATGTCCAGCAGTGGTCGTCCATCAGCTGATATGATGATGATGACGATGACACGCACACGACAAATAAATATAACACCCTGTATAAATATAACACAAATAGATAAAAAATTGCATGACCTATTAAACAAATCGAGTAGAGAGGTATAAGACATATTTCTTAGGTTCTTAGGTTTCATAGATTAAATAACGAATTTCAGGGTTGTACTATGAATTCTGTTTTTTTTTTTTCATTATAATGGATCCTACCGTAAGTTCGACTTTCAATTATTTATTTACTACCTATTTATTAAAAAATGATATCAATGACATACTAAAGTTTAATCATAATTAATGCATTTCTTAAGTCAAAATACAGTTATATTTCTATACTGTGACCAGTATGAAGCTAGCGGGGTCATCCGAGTTCACAGTCGCTTCGTCCGCGCGGGCTTGTTCACGCACCGCCAGGACAGCGCTAAATACCTACTCTCGCAGGACTAGAGGGCCTTAAGAGGGCGCAGTACGATCGGTGCTCCATACAAACGTATTTAGGGTCTCATTTTATAACGCCATGCTAGAATAACATGAAACTTTGTATACACAATGGGATCCGGCATACCTAGGTCGGAAATTAGTTTCTGTTGCTAGACATTGAAAAAGAAAAAAAATACGGCGGTTTTTTTAGTTTTTTACGGCTTGTATGAAAACCTTAATAATCGCTGTATTTTTTCGCCATTATAATTTCAAGCAACAGAAACTAATTTCCGCCCTAGACAAGCTGGATCCCATTGTGTATACAAAGTTTCATGTTATTCTAGCATGGCGTTTTAAAATGAGAGCATATTAAATACGTTTATATGGAGAACCAAACGTACTGCGCCCTCTTAATATCACAGTACTCACCCGTAAGACCGCTCGCCTCTCTCATCAGTGAGCACTAGTGAGTAACACTGGGCACTCTTTGCCTCCGGAGCCCATTCCTTGCAGGCTGAACTGAGCGTTTCCGGGAACACCAGGTTCTCTATGTGTGGCGGCACTTGGACCTGGAAATACGAAATGCACCGTAATTAACATGATTTGGACCCGGGTATGTCCTTAAACTACGACCAAGACCACCGGGGAATGGGCAGCAGCATTCCTAGAGTGCGGTGGAGATACTGCGATCGCCAACCCGCATGCCAAGCGTGGCGATTATGGCATTTACCCCCCATGTAATTGGGGGAGGCCTATGTCCAGCAGTGGACGTCCTAGGGCTGATATGGTGGTGGTGGTGGTAACATGATTGATAAACACACACTGAAAAACACACAAAAATCTCGACAGACAAGACTTTCGATTAAGAGTGCGCAGTACGCTCGGTTCTCCATACAAACGTATTTATGCTCTCATTTTAAAACGCCACGCTAGAATAACATGAAACTTTGTATACACAATGGGATCCGGCATATCTAGGTCGGACCATAGTTTCTGTTGCTAGAAATTGTAAAAGAAAAAAAATACAGCGGCTTTTGGAGTTTTTTACGGCTTGTATGAAAACCTTAATAATCGCTGTATTTTTTCTCCATTATAATTTCAAGCAACAGAAACTATGGTCCGACCTAGATATGCCGGATCCCATTGTGTATACAAATTTTCATGTTATTCTAGCATGGCGTTTTAAAATGAGAGGGTAAATACGTTTGTATGGAGAACCGAGCCAGACCGAGCGTACTGCGCCCTCTTAAGAAAATACGCAATCAAATCAATTCACACGCTTGGAAGGTACGATGCCACATGCACACACAGATACACTAGTTAAACTTCAAACATCCCTAACGTCGGGGGTTAAAAAGATGACAGCGACAATAGGGCGGTTTCCTATTTTTAGCGACTTCAAATAAGGAGGAGGTTCTAGGTTTGTCCGTATGTATTTTAGTCTTTTGGTCGATAAAATACAATACAAACACTATTTATTGCGCACCTCACATAAAAAACACCATATACAAAAGAAGATCCTAGCATTGGAAGAAACATGTATGCAAAAGTAAAAACCAAGTTAATTATCATTCCTTTATGCCCTGAGTCTCTTAAGAGTGCGCAGTACGTTCGGTTCTCCATACAAACGTATTTACGCTCTCATTTTAAAACGCCAGGCTAGAATAACATGAAACTTTGTATACACAATGGGATCCGGCATATCTAGGTCGGATCATAGTTTCTGTTGCTTGAAATTATAATGGAGAAAAAATACAGCGATTATTAAGGTTTTCATACAAGCCGTAAAAAACTCAAAAAGCCGCTGTATTTTTTTTTCTTTTACAATTTCTAGCAACAAAGACTATGATCCGACCTAGGTATGCCGGATCCCATTGTGTATACAATTTTTCATGTTATTCTAGCATGGCGTTTTAAAATGAGAGGGTAAATACGTTTGTATGGAGAACCGAGCCAGACCGAGCGTACTGCGCCCGAGTCAAGTGAGCGAAATTATATATTTACGGCGAGGTTGGTATGTTGAATCCTGGCTGAAGCTAAGAAAGCCCTATAATATAATCCTGAGCGATCTAGCAACAGAGACTATGATCCGACCTAGATATGCCGGATCCCATTGTGTATACAAAATTTCATGTTATTCTAGCATGGCGTTTTAAAATGAGAGCATAAATACGTTTGTATGGAGAACCGATCCACACCGATCGTACTGCGCCCTCTTAAAATCCAACACAAGTATCGAGTGTGCTTTTTCAACTTACCATGCATACGCAGCAGCATGGCTACGCTATGGCATTTTGCTATGGGGTTACAAGGGTCATATGGGCTCTCGATCTTTATCTACGCTCACCGCTTTCGGAAACACGTTCATGAGCCTCTCGCCTCTCTACTTATCTATTCATTTCTGTTTGGACGTCAACTCACCTGTTTAGGGAACACGCTCTTCACATAGGCCTCGCCGGCCATGCAGTTGAGGCCGACGAGTAAACACGCGTCGAACAGGCCCCCGCTCTGCCCCACTCCCCCGCACCCCGTCTTGTCGTCGCCACCGGCGTCAGTTGAGTCCTGTTCGGTATCCATGTCTCTAACATTCACTTGTGAACTTCTGAAAAGAAGTACAAAAAGTGTTAATCTTTTTAACCGACTTCAATAGAAGCAAGGGGCTTGCAATGGGCGGATCGCGTCGCGTTTTATACCCAATGCTTGCAAACCCCGGGGTGATCAGTCAGGCGAGGGCCGGCGCTGCGCGAGCACGTGTCGCGATCCGCCTCCGCCGCCGACTTGAATACGACGAACCGCGCGTAAATAACTCCTATTCATAATGTGGATGTCTTTACAGAGAATCAAATATATACAAGTCACTAATTGTATACAAACTTTGTTATTGTAAAAGGCAATAATATTAATTTCTAAATTTTCAATTCTAGTATATATTACATTTTTTTTAATATTATTTTTATACTCCTATTTATTCTGTGGTTTATAAACCCACGACTAAATGGTTAATGAATTATTTGTTGCCTCTCCTGTACCTTCTTATGTAAGTAAATGCAGGACATTACCAAATAATTTGTACCTTTCTAATATAAAAGAACGTATCCTCATAAGAAAACTACGGCACTTACGTCGTTTTGTGTAAGGGGGAGTCTTCCGGTGATAACGTAACCCTTTTGGGCTATACTCAATGGCTATACTGTTCAAAATAGTCTTCTATAAAAGGGGGTACGAAACCCTAAAAAGAGTATCTTCATAGAACTGTAGGTATACTTTATTAACTTACTTTTTGTGTTACTTACAAATTAAGGTTACAAGAGTTAAATGGAATTTCCGTTCACGAGATCAGTTTTATTATTGGTGTTATTCATAATGACACTGACATACATGTGAAGTAATATGTACTTATTAAAGTATTCTTGGAGTGACAACCTCAACGCTACACGTGCCGCGCGTGAATGAATACAAGTTATGCGATAGACAGAGATGCTGAGAGAAGGTACGTTTCTTATGCCTAAATGCCGTTTTTGTTAGGAAGTGAAATTTCTGTATGTACTATTACTTATTCTGTGATAGAAGGAAGGCGGTTCTCAGTCCGTCTGCATGTTTGCTTTTTCTTTTTATTTATGTATGTTCCCCGACAACTCTTGACCACGTCGGCCGATTTGGATAATTCTTTTTTTATTTCAAAGCAGGGAATCCCAAGTTGGTCCCATATAAATTTGGTGAGGTCTGATGATGGGATCTAGGAGGAATCGAGGGAACTGCTCGAATTTGATAGGCACGCATATGGCGATTGCGGTATTTTCTGTAGGTAACCAAGCATCCCTCCTCGAGGGTGCCCGCCTTGTCGGGGCGGCGGGGCTTAGTAACCGTCGACTGGTCATCCACGGCGAGGCTAAGAGGCACCCAGGGCCGGCCTGTTTGGGCTGCCGGCTGGCCCGAGGAGGGCGCTCCCAGCGAGCTTGGTTAGCCCGCTGAGGATGCGTTGAGGAGGGGCCGCAGAAGAAGAGGAGTGCCGGTATTGCGGTTCGCCGTTCTCCCTATCTTCTGTGGCCGAGGCGGGATCGCAGGGGAAGAGGCGTGTTGGTATTTCAGTGCGCCACTCTCCCTACCCCCTCCGAACTTGGCGGGTCCGTTCCGCGGCAACGGTGTTGGTGGGGCCGCAGAGGAAGAGAAATGCTTTCCCTATCCTCTGCGGCCGAGGTGTGGTTCGTGGCGGAACCACCGACCTGCTCCGCCACCGGGTGCCGGAAGTTTTTTCGGCACCCATGACCTCCTCGTAGCGGACTCAGGGGGGTCCGCTACTGTACAAGATGGAAGTCGAGGAGGAAGGCACGCCAAAACATCTGGCGTGCCTGACGTGGAGGGCCTCCGGGCATCCGCGATGGAGCCGCTTGGGAGCGGCTGTCGCCGGCGGGGTCGCGGTAATAACGCGGTAAATTTATGTCTATAGTTTATGGCCCGCCTGATGGTAAGCGGTCACCGCAGCCTATGGACGCCTGCAACTCCTAGGGGTGTCACATGAGCGTTGCCGACCCTACTCCCTACCTTAGTCTTATGCCAATGACCAGAAATTTCACAAGGCAGGATGTAGAATGGATCTAGATCCTGTCTCAAATTCAAATTTATTTATTCTCTCTTTTTACCAGTTTCTCTCTTCCTCTCTCTCTCTTTATCTCTGTATAAACTCGTCTCTCCCTATCTATCTCGGTCTCTGTCACTATAGCTATCTAATCTATGAGTAAGTATATCTATCTGTTACGGGCAGCTCCAAACCCTACCAAGGCAAACCGTGAGAAATGAAGACTACTAACGCCATCCCTCACTGAGTAGCGACACTAGTTTAATAACTCAAGTCCATGGTAGATGTCGCGCATAACATCTCTCGCGGTGTTAAGATTTTTCCTGTTTTAATGGGGTCAGAGCCCAAACCGAAATTTGTCAGATCAAACACAGACCAATATCAGGATCTTAAGATCCAAATTAGAACCAGATCTGAACCAAGATCAGATCCGGATCTGATATTACACAACACAAACCAATATCAGGACCTTAAGATAGCGTGTCTAGTATCGCCACTCAGTCAGGGATGGCATTAGTAGTCATCATTTTTAACCGCGGGGTAAGGAACTAGTACACTGCACTCTAATGGTCTTTAACCGTGCTTGGAACCTTTGGTGTCTATGTACTAGCGATCCAGTACTGTTCTAATGTACTTCCACCCTTGTTGGGATATATTAGTCCAGTGCTGAACTTAGCACAGTGGCGTGCCTAGGGTTGCAGAGAAGGGCAAGCCGAGGGATACATTTTTGTATTTTTTTCACACACAATATCAATAAATTTATCTCCTACCTTGATATATTACCATACTAGTAAATCTTCACTCTTCATTATCACTAACTGGTGTGGCGTAGACAAGACAGACCAACAAAACATACTGAAGGCATGCTATTACTAGATAAAATTGTACAGACATCTCATCAATCGCACCGATCTTTGACATTGTCGTTTATGTGACTTGCTTATCTGAGAAATACTCAAGTCAGGCGTAGGTTTCGGTAAAAAAACAAGTTGCTTTTTTGTGCAAAGTTTAGCGTGCCTACCTTTTCTGCGCCGATAACTTGTGCACATTTTAAAGCGTCACACGGAACGACTTCATCCATCGTCACTTTCCACTTTAATAAACTTTTTAATACAAAACACTATCCGCTCAAACAAATTGTTCAGTTTCAAGTAATGTACATAATTGTAATCAATGAAGTTAGCATCACAATCCATCCAGTCATGAACGCGCACGCGCGAAATTCGCATTTGACTAACATCTGTTGATAACTTCACATCAAAAGCCGGGCTAGTACTCTAGTCACAAACTATTTGCTAGATCTAGCTATAGATACGTATCTCTCGTTTTGTAGCATTTTTCATAGATAAGAAAGAGAAAAAAGATATCAGCATTAAAGCCCGCGCGTGCGAGCGGGATGACTAGCCCGTGCCTCAACTCTTCGTATTAAGACCGCTCGTTTCGCGCGGCAGTAGCGCCACTTACTTGCTACGGTCGAATTTTGTACTACTACCCCGACCAAGATGAATAGAATATACAGATCAGGCGCCGCCGCGCGGATATTAAGTTAGTTTGAAATGGAAAAGAAAAATTGTCGTACATATATTTGGTTTTTGCTAATTTTAGTATAACGCAAGCCAGGCTTTTGGGCTTTTAAGACCGTACCGCCACTGACTTAGCATTAACGCTGTACGTGTATATATTGATTCCTGAATACAAGTAATCTACATTTATTATCTGGTTTCGTATATTTCTGGTATCGCTCTCCTCGGCCGCTAACGCACACCGATCCTGAACCGTGCACCAGCGTCGAGTGCATGCCCACGCATCTTCGTCGGAGAGGAGCTATCGAAAAGTTAAAACTTGTAGCCATCGTCTACAGTATCTATATATCACCTGAAACACTTCCAAAACCTCAATGTGGAGTATCTCGGCGCCTGTCGTGTCGGACTTGTACGAGCAGTCCTGAGTAGTGCATGAACCGGGTCCTATTCTTGGGATCCGTGTACACGACGCGGCCTCTCAGTGTATCATCACACCCAGTGGGCGTAGTTTTTCAATTCTTTCTCTAAATCTGTCTCTCGGTTTCCCCATCACTTAATTAATTTATCAGAGCGCTCGTGGCCCAGCGGCACCCGCCTACCGCGTGCGGTATGCGAGGTTAAGCAATGTGGGCGCAGGTCAGTTCTTGGATGGGTGACCGCTTTGAGTGGTTACTAACTGAGCGCTCTCGTGCTTTGGAAGGCACGTTAAGCCGTTGATCCCGGCTGCTGTCTACGACAGCAGTCGTTAAGCCAAGTTAGAGGCCTTCGGGCGGCTTGAGAACTTCTAACAGTCAAGTTGCCCACTCACTTGACAAAGGGGGGTCGAAGTTGCACCACGTCCGTAGGGAGTACCCACCGTTACCCTACACGTGACCCCTCGGTGGTGCTAAAAGTGCAACAAAAACTGGCAGCCGTACTTGTCTTCTCGAAGATCTCACGGTTCATAAATAAATGCCATACGATTAAATAAATTAATTAATTTATATGTCTATTTCTCTCTCACTAGCTGTCTCTTCTAAAGATCTCTCTACCGCACTCTATCCATCTGTCAGTACCAACTTGTCTCTCCCTATCCATGTCGGTCTCTGTGCATGTACCTAGTATAATATACCTATCTAATCTACGAGTAAGTATTTATTTTTATTTCTCTCACCGGAAACTCTTCCAAGACCTGAACGTGGAGTATCTCGGCGCCTCTGTCGTGTCGGACTTGTACGAGCAGTCTGAGGTCTGGTGCCTGAACCGGGTCCGGTTCTTGGGGTCCGTGTACGCGACGCGAGAGGATATCCGGCGGACGTAGTTCTTTCATTTCTCTCCATCAATCTAACCGTCTCTCTGTCAAAGTGTCTGTTTCTCTATCACTATTTTAATCTATGTCTCACTTTCTCTCTCTCTCTCTTAGTATCTGTCTCTCTTTCTGTCTCTTTGTGTCTATATCGGTCTCTGTCACTATACCTATCTATCTAATCTACCAATACCTATTCATTAATATCTCTTACCTGAAACTCTTCCAAGACCTAAAGGTGGAGTATCTCGGCGCCTCTGTCGTGTCGGACTTGTATGAGCAGTCCGAGGTCTGGTGCCTGAACCGGGTCCGGTTCTTGGGATCCGTGTACGCGACGCGAGAGGACACCCGGCGGACGTAGTTCTTCCGTTTCTCGGTGAGGTTGCGGGTCAGTTTCACTGAATCTGTAATGAGATAAAGAATGCTAAGCTTAAAAATATTTAAAAGCAATTTTACAAAATTATAATATTGTCTTCTTGTGACATTACCTAACCACTTTGTTGTTGATTTATAAATAACAACTCCGAGTTATGGAAGAGCGGCATCTTCCGATAAAAGCATTACTTACTGGACGGTGCTAGCCTTTGTCACTGTTTAACCCAACATGGAAAAAATTATAACAGCAAAGACGATCTGATTATAGACGCTAATATTGACATTATAGACGATGATGGGGAAGAACATGACGCCGACGAATATCCTAAAAATGATGCCGTTTTTTATGGTTATGGAGAGGAAGGCTCTAGCGATGTTAATATTGATAAAAAAATTCTTTTCCGCTCCTGATGAAGAAGCTTTTTTTTATGACATAGGAGGCAAACGAGTAGACGAATCGTCTGATGGTAAGCGATTAGCGCCGCTCATGGACACGCCCAAGTGCATTGCCGGCCTTTAAGATGGGAGTACGCTTCTTTCTTCTAGCTTCTTTTCTACTAGCTTCTATTGCTACTGATGATGATAATGCTATTACCTTCGCTTGTGCTGTCCGAGAGCTCAGTCGGGAAGCTGCCAGGCTTGTTCTCATCCATGTTGCATGCAGAGACTGTCTCGTAGATCTCGTTCATTAGGCGATTCAACTGCAACAATTAGAGAAAGCATTATGATCATTTGAACCACATTGTATAGTACTGTATTAACAGTTTATCACGGCTTCGTTGCATCCACTTTGCGGTACGGCATAATATTTTGGGGAATGCATCATACATATAAAACATATTATTTAGAGCTCAACAACACCACATACCTTTAATAAATAAGTACTTTATTAAACTACTACTTTATATCTGTACTTCATTGCATAGTTATTAGACCCTTGTTAGACCTAACTATTTTAGCTCTAAATGCTTCACTTGACCTAATGTTTCATTAGACCTAATGCATATTTTCCTGAAATAGTAAACTTTATTGACCGAGCGAGCGAAGTGTCTGCGTTTCAGCTTTCGACAAAAATTCTTTCATATGTCTGTCCTGATGTTCTCCTCTACAGGTCACATTTCTTAACCGATTCTCGTGAAGTTTTGTGAGCAGGTTCGATAATTATACAGTTTTTTTTTGTCGAGTCAAATTTGGAAAAAAAAAATTTTTTTTGCTAGGTCTGTGCTCACAGAGAGAGTTGTATAAGGTTATAGTAAAAAAAAAACACCTTTTTTTTCAGGGGGGGGGGGGGGGATGCATTACGCGTACCACCCGGGCGCAGGAGGTGACCCGAGCGGTTATGTGGGACTCTCGTATAGGTTAATGAGACCCACGGTGTACCCACTACCACGGTGAACCACACCTTGGCCGCAGAGGATAGGGAAAGCATTCCACTTCCTCTGCGGTCCCACCAACGCCGTTGTCGCGGAACGGCCCCGCCAAGTTCGCAGGGGGTAGGGAGAGTGGCGCACCGTAATACCAACACGCCTCTCCCCCTGCAATCCCGCCTCGGCCACAGAAGAAAGGGAGAACGGCGCACCGAAATACCGGCACTACTCTTCTTCTGCGGCCCCACCTCAACCCATCCTCAGCGGGCTAGCCAAGCCCGATGGGAGCGCCCTCCTCGGGCCAGCCGGCAGCCCAAACAGGCCAGCCCTGGGTGCCTCATAACTTCACCGTGGATGACCCAGTCACGGTTACTAAGCCCCCGCGCCCCGGCAAGGCGGGCACCCTCAGGGGGGAGCAAAACAAACCTCACCTAACCTAATGACTTCTATTTGATGATATTCAAAGAAAACCCGAAAAGTGCACAGTTTGGAAGAAAAATTCAATAGGGCTAAAATTTGACGACCGCTTTGGCTTAGTTGATAGTGACCCTGCCTACGAAGCCGGAGGTCCCGGGTGCGAATCCCGGTCAGGGCATTATTTGTGTATATTTAGTACGAATATTTGTTCCTGGGTCTTGGATGTTTTCTATGTATTTAAGTACGTTTTTATCTATATAAGTTTGTATATCGTAGTGTTATGCTCATATTACAATTTTTGCTTATGGACGATTCACATCAAACGGCCGGAGTCGGCGCGCACCCCACTAGCGTCAAAGAAATTCGAACCCTCCATACAGAAGTTAGATTTCATATTTGAATGGGTTGCGGGCAGCCGGTCGGCTGCCGTTTGGATACGAAGTCTATCTTCTGTATTCGAATTCCTTTGACTCTGGTGGCGTGCGCGCCGACTCCGGCCATGTGGTGAGAATCGTCCATTAGTTTGGGACTAGGTCGATTTTTGTAAGATTGTCCCAAAAAAACCAGCCAAGTGCGTGTCGGACTACGCACAATAAGGGTTCCGTACCGACACCTAATCTACATTTAAAACCACTATACAATACATTTAATCACAAAGGGTCATATCTTCATAGGAAACTTACGACACTTACGCCCTTTTATTTTGGCAAGACAGTTTTTCAGCAATAACTCAAAAAACCTAATAATATTTTAAAACTATGGTGAGCATAGATGTAATGCTTCGCATTTTTACCGACTCCAGTAAAAGGTGGGATATTACTCATGAAAATGATCGAATAATCGACTTGAACTCCAACAACACTCATTGACTCACCTTGCGATTCCATTTTCAATGATGTCACGCAACACTGCACAATTTAATTAGAGTTAATTAAACTTTAACCAACACGCAACACGAAGACGTTACATTACCTAATAACCCCACACAAGAAAAAAAAAACATAACAGAAAATGATAAGCCGTACAAATGTTATCACGTTTAGGAATTAATGCGCACTACGGATTTCATAACAAATATTTCCACATAAAAATAAATTTAAAATTCGAATTATTAATTCGTTTGAAGACTGACTTTAAAAGTAAGTTTCAATTGTATTTCTTTCTAATATGTCTCACGTTAATATAAATTTACTAAACTATTTCGTTTCATCACTTGTTTGGTTACTTTACACACGAGTGCACCAATTGTTTTATTATGAATGTAATTTAAAAACACAATAGTATTTCCATTTAAATAAACACATAGTTAAAAATTCTAATAAAATTTGCTTCTCCAATGATTATATTCTTCTTTTGATTTTTTATTATTTTATTGTCACTAACATTATAGGTTTGGTTTTTTTTTTCCACACGTGTGCTCTAATGACTTGATTATTAACCGTGTTTTTAAGAGTCGTGTGCCCGACACGAACTGTTCGTTCTAAATCAGATGAGTGCATGTTACATTTCTACCGATGATAACACGCTCGTAAAACTGTGATGGTCAAAAATGGTGCTATGCCATAAGTAGACAGTCTTTCCCACAGTTCATTTTAATTCTGGTTACTATGTAACTTTTAACCACCTCAAAGAAAGAAAAGTATATTAAGTATATAGAATTAAGGTTGGGTGCATTTTGGCACGAATAAGTTGTTTGGGCGACTTCTTGAATTAGGCCTAAGTGCCAAGGATTACAAGGATATCACTTTTGACATTGGAAATGTCTTTTCGTTCGCTCCAGTATAGGGTCCCATTTCACGAAATAGTGCGATCCCCTTATATTTCAGAGTTGTGAAGGTATGATATTCAAACAAGGCTCAAAAGACGCGTATTTACGAGATGTGTAAGATGCAAAGAGAATTATTTGAGAAAGTCCAGAATGAAAAAAGTTTTGGGCGAAATAGTGAAAAAAAAATTCAATTTCCTCCAATTTTTTCATTTCGGCACTCGATATTTTGGAAACGAAGAATGATATCAAAATTTTGATCAAAACTCCTCTGGACAATTTAGTCGGCTACAATTTGAGCCTAAAACAAAGACGATCGGGTCAAGGGTTTGCGCTGTAGCCTAATTTTTTAGAAAGAAGTCAAAAAGTCAGAACGAATATTAGTAGGTAATATATATTTTTTTAAATCAACACAATTGTACAATTGTAGTTAGTTTTAGTTTTATATTTCAAATTGTTTAAATTAAACATGTATTGTTTCTATAATAAATTATTATTAATTATAGTTCGAGACAACAATAGCACGTTATAGCAGTGCCCGGGAAATAGCAATTCGTGGATAAGTCAATGATGTTTTGGAAGACCAATATCTTCCAAAACCTTGGCAAATAAAATAGTTGATTGAGATTGCATAAAACAAGCCATTTTATCCGAGACAATTTATCGACCCGAGCCGCAGGCAAGGGTCGATATAAAGTAGAGGATAAAATGAGTTTTATACATGAGTTATACATCTGCTTTTCACTTCGATTGCGAGAAAATTAAACAAATAATCAAGGTTATGATATCATATAATTTATCCTTCTGGTGTCATGTTGAATTCGACTTTGAAAATTCTTGTTATAGTTATAGTCGGAGTTTGGAGGTCGAGTTAATTTGAAGTCGCCGTTATCTTGCGTGAATATTAGTAAAGTGGCAAATGCCTTTTTATGTGGTTACCGTAACTTGGCTGCGCTTTAAAAAATTGCCAATTTAATAGGAATTTTGTATGTGAGCTATGTTTATATTTATTTATTTATTTATTTATTTATTTATTTCATACTCACAACCATCTTTACAGGTAACCCCAATGCGACAGTGTGGGGAATCTTATTTCTATACAAAAATTTAAAATAACAATATGACACAAAATTATTTATCAACATTACATACTACCCTGTACCATAGCACAAAATATGTAGTGTGACTTTTGTGAATTCGTTCATAGAACAATTAAATAAATCTAACTCGCTCGCTACCCGATTAAGCGTGCGCAGCGCTCTCGTGAACGGTGCGCGGCGCAGCAGCTGCGTGCGCGCGCACGGCTCGGCCAGCAGGCGCGGGCGCCGCCGCCGCCACACGTACCGCTCCGGCACATACAGCCCCACCTCTGCTAGGACACCGGGATTGAACAGCTTGCCTCGAAACAATTTAAAAATATACGAGGTCAAAGTTAATTCCCTTCGGATTTCTAACTTATTGTACCCTATGTATATGTATATTATATATCAACCAAATTGGCATAACGTTAGCAAATGTAATGCATTTTTTTATTTTGTTGAGTTCATTTTCAATGTACCTTGATGGTCGTGTAGTGCACGAGATCTGTGATTTTTTTTTATGAAATACGAGGCAAACGAGCAGACGAATCACCTGATAGTAAGCGATTAGCGCCACCCATGGACACCCGCAATACCAGTCACTTAATTATAAATAGTTTGACACGGATCACAAAATGAGCGTGCGACTCCGTGTTCCCATAAGGAAATGAAGTTGTACTTATACGGGGTGGGTCGTGTAACAGGGGCAAAATATTAAACAGTGGACTATTTAGCGGGCCAGCAATTATTTCCGAGTGGTCTCAGTTGATAAAAAAAGTTTTTTGGGATTTTTTTTCTTCAGAGATTACGTGTATTTTATTAGTTTTCTGAAGTGATATTAAACAATGTATTTTAAAAACTCAATAAAATTAAAATACCAAAACTATCCTTGAAAACAATAAATACAAAAAGAATTATGACTCACAACTTGATACTACCTCAAACACTGCATTGACTGATGCGCTGTAATCTCGTGGTGTCAAGATCTATTACGGAGGTCATAACTTAAAAAAAATGGACACCAGGAGTTACTGCAGACGCTCCACGGAAGCGTCCTTTTAAATATTTGCTCCAGTTACAGGGCCCATCTTGTATATTTTCGTCCTGAATATAGCTTTTTAATCTTTTTGCAGTTTAATGGGTACCATGTAGTATTTATGTGATTATGTGTTGCCTGCACGTAAATATTTGTTGACTTAAAGAGGACATTAAAACAAGCAATAGAACGATAGAAAGATATCTTTTTGATATCCTCAACAGAAGTTAACTCTGCAAGTCACTAACTGAATCAAAAATACGCTTTTAAAATAAATAAAAAACTACACATTACAGCGGCCAAAAAAATTGAATTGATTCTACGATTAAGTTTCGGAGGCTTATTTGAGCCCAGTCTTCGTGGCAATAAACAAAGCTCTTTGTTATGAAATGACTAATTGCTTATCACTTAACGTATGCCGCCGTCCATCGCACATAAACAATCACTGGGTCGTTATATTGCGATAATGACTTTTGTATACAAAAGATTTAGTGGTGGCCAAAAGTATCGACGGCGAAATATCGATAGAGTTAGCAATATATTAAAAAATAAAGAAGTTGTCCTAAAATACAATTTGAGAAGGGCATATAGTGGTCGGCTCAAAGTGACTTTTAGGTTATAAACTGTATAGATATGACAGGTGTCAGGATTGACTTCTTAACCGCCGACTACTATAGTTGATTTAAACTTGCACGATTTTTACACATTATTATTGATAAACGGGACTTAATCGCGTACAACTAGTACGCGATTAAGTCCCGTTTACCAATAATAATGACTACTATAGTTGTATTTGACCAATTTTTCGGCGTCCGATAGAGTTGAAATATTGCATTAGATACATATTGCAATACTCGTATATCTATGGTGATTTTATAGATGGTGACAGAAATTGTCATAATATCCCATTTTAGACGGTTGTCACACTGCTGCGGTTTCCGGACGGTTCCCGCAGTGCAAGCGGGACAACGCTATGCATGTCCATAGCGATATAGTGTGCCTTAGGGCAGCTTGCACCAACTTACGATCACAAACCGATCAACGTTAAATATGCTCCCGAAACTCGTCAAAAATTCCATACGAACAGATTTTAACGAATACCGATTACGATTACAGACGGTTCAGTGCAAGTAGTAGTAATAAATAATGTATAATGAAATAGAAAGAGCAGTCCACAATAAACGCGTATATCCAAAATTTTATTTCTCGCAAACTTTTTTCAAGTAAAAAAATTTATAGTTTTGTATCGAACTTCATTTCCTCACTAGCATTAAGTCAAGGTTAATTTGTTTGTTTTGTCCTATTTACTACATCGTAACCTAAGCAGTAAATAGGTCACGGCACGATGCATAACCTTGGTATGTTGGCATATTCAAGAAAGAGGATCTAAGATAGAAGAATTAGAAGGATATATATTTTGCAGGCCTATGTCCAGCAGTGGACGTCTTTCTGATATGATGATGTTGATATTTTGCAGCTTTCATTAAGGTACAAAGTAGAAGAAGGCCTAGATTCGAGACTCTAGGTCGAGTGCAGAAGAACGTCTTACGAGTAAATTAAGAGGCTTGCAGTCCCGGTACCGGTTTGTATGAATATTCCCGGGCATTTGCATGCCCCGGCTAGCAGTAAATAGAGAAGAGTGGCGATTACTACACCGACAAGATTCTAGCTCTTAAGTAATGATGATGATAGATTAAATGTAAAACTAAAATGTTCTAAAAAATATCCTCAATAATGTGATACATTTTATATAGAAAACTCCTGTGAGTTTCAGACATTCAAATATGATGAAACGGGTCACTCACGTCTTTAAGGTCGAATATATGTCGACATGCTTCAGACCGGTTCGCAGTCCTTAATCATGAGATTCATGAGTACTTATCGCGGTGGCGGTTCTTTTAGCACTGCGTGAGTGACCCGTTACATTATATTTTAATTTGGTAAATCACCATTTTCCGAAAAAAGAGCACGTCAAAATGTATTTATTTATTTAAAGAAACAGTTATCTAGAAATTCATAAAATAAATTTAGTTTACGTACCTATTTAGAATTATCAAAATAAACAAATTATTCTCAAAATTCTCTAACAACAAATAAACCTCAATTAATTTTATCGATAGCCTTGTTCATATTAAATTATAACGTCCCATCCTCATTTTAATTATAATACTAATAACTGTACTTGTAATTAAACACCAAGACTGAAAACGTGATCATACCAACACGTGCTTCGCAGGAGACTTCTGCTATAGAATATGTACTTATCGACACGTGGATATCGATATCGATTTACTATGGGTTGCTACTAGTTTAAGTGGTTAAGGGTGTTGGATACCGAAGGATTGATCGATTTTATATGATCCACCAATCGAATAATGTACGATCGATCGAATGATATTAGGATTGTAGGAATGATAACTCAAAGAGTAAATTTTGTCAAATGAACGCAAGGACCCGGGTATGTCCTAAAACTACGACCAAGACCACCGGGCGATGGGCAGCAGCATCCCTGGAGTGCGATGAAGATACTGCGATCGCCAACCCGCATGGCAAGCATGGCGATTATGGCATATACCCCCCATTAAATTAGGGAAGGCCTATGTCCAGCAGTGGACGTCCTTTGGCTGATATGGTGGAAGGTAAAAAACTGCCAAAAAAAACCTAAGTGTAACTAAAAACTAAGCTCTCATTGACTCGCGATAATTTTTATTCCCTGCGATTATTCAATTTAAGATTAGTTTCATTCCAGTAGACTTGTACTACTGGAATTTTCTCGCATTGCAGAAATCTTCAATATGAGAAAGCTACTCGATTATAATTCGATATATGATCATGCCACATCCCTGACATCCCTAACCGATATCAGTATGTGCTAACCGTCAGACGAACGGACGCCTGGAATCTGCCATGCTCTATTAGCCGGCTAGGCCACAGGTCACAGGTTCAAACCTACGACAATTTGTCAAAATTATCGCGGGTCGATGAAAGCTTAGTTTGCAGTTAAACTTGTGTTTGCGATCTTGTACCTTACTTCAAAGGAATAAGGTGAAAAATATAATACTTAATATTAAAAAACCGTGACAATTTGTGCCGATGTTTGTTCTTATTAATCGCAAAAACGACAACGGATTCTAATAAATATCCATAAAAAAATAATGTTAGACATCGAATAGGACATTGGCTATAAATGACAACATTTCAAATTTTCAAGTAGTATGAAATCTTAACTCATTTCGTTAATTTGTTAACAAAAAACGAAGAAATCCTCCACCGTCTTTAAGACGTCACGAGGCCGAGTTGTTACAGCCATAGCGCACAAAAAAAAACAACACATAGCACGTAGAACCGATGGCCGTTGGGGCGGAAAGGTTTTCGAGTGGCGACCACGTACCGGCACGGTGGACTAATGACTTGGTAAGGGTCGTGGGTGTCCGCTGGATGCCGATGGCGCTCGTTGTGGAAGTCTTGGGCAAGGCCTAGCAGTGGACGTCATTCGGCTGACATAATGATGATGATAGAAGATAGCACTTTTAAACTGACAGTTAAAAAATGGCTAATAGGTAAGGACTACTACAATTTCAAATAATTGTATGCCAGTGAATTGGGAATAGATTTTAAGACCATAACATTTGCACCATCTTTGTACCTACGCATTTTTATACAATAAAGTTATTTCTATTTCTACAAACCGCTGCTTTTTTAAATAGCTTCAAACTATAGTTAAACTGCTCGTCATGTATCAGTTATAGTATAGAACTTATAGTTATTTCATGTTGCCGTAGATAAGAGTTTCGACAACGTAGGAGATAAGAGATGACGTAATTTAAACAAAAGAACGTTTCAATGATGTCATGTCATACTAATATACTTACCTTAGATTAATTATAAGGACATAACAGTTGAAATTTTCACAGATGATGTATTTATGTTGCCGCTATAACAACAAATACTAAAAACTAAATAAAATAAATATTTAAGGGAGATCCCATACAAAAAAAGCTTTAAAAAAGTTTCTCGTTGCCTTCATCAGGCGCTGGGACTCAAAATGTATGGGAAAATTAAAATCCGACTCGCACTTGACCAAAATTATACTTGATATTATTTAACGTTATTTATACACTCCTTCCTCCTTCCTTGAAGAATCCCATACTGTAGTTCCTCGGGAAAACCTCGGCAGGGAGCTCATTCCACAACCGGAGCGTTCGAGGGAGGAAGTTCCTCTGAAACCGTACCGCACGCGACCATTTAGGTTCTAAGGTGTGAGGATGAATGCCCTGCCGACGGCGAGCAGTGCGATGATAGAAAGCGGCCGTGGGCATCATATCGAATAGTTCTTCGGAACACAACCCATTGTACAAGCGATAGAACACGCACAAGGAGGCAAAGTTTCTCCTTAAACTTAAAGGTTCAATATCGCTCGTGAGTTTGGGATCGTCCACGATTCGCACAGCACGTCTCTGAAGCGAGTCAAAAGGCCCAAGCTGGTATCCAGGTGCTCCCGCCCAGAGGTGACAGCAATACTCCATGTGGGGACGAACTTGCGACTTATATAATATAAGTCTCTACCTAGCCTTGCCTACCCACGCTGCGCCTTCTATTAAGGCCGGGCCACACCAAATGCGTGCGCAGCACGTGCGCGTGTGCGTGGCGTGCGCGTTGTATCGTATGAAATGTCATAGTAGATGACACACCGCTTGCGTGGCGTGCACGCGTGCTGCGCGTCTCGCCTTTTACGTGGTCGCCACTCGAGAACCATTCCGACCCAACGGCCATTCCGCACACCCGCACGTTTAGCGATTGTTTAGTTTGGTTCTTAGTTATTTTGGTTCTGCAGAATTAATTACCATTGTATAAATTATGTTTATGAGTATGGAAGGTATTTTTTATTTTACCTATATTATTAAAATAGATTTGAAGTGGCGACAAAAACCTACTGAGCTACCCAGCGCGACTCGACGATTTTTCAACTAGTTATTACACTTATATTGCCCTCACTTTATTATGCCTTAGAGATTTGTAACGATTTCTGTCAAAAATCTAGAACACAGTATGCATCAAATCGCGACAAAAGAAATTAACTAATATCCAGTCATCTTTTTCTTAAGCTTGGCGCTTTCACTTGACGACCTGTTTAGCCTAGTTGGTAGTGACACTGCCTCCGAAGCTAGAGGTCCCGGGTTCGAATCCCGGCCAGGGCATTATTTGTGCATTTAGCACGGATTTTGTTCTTGGGTCTTGGATGTTCTCTATGTATTTTAAGTATATATTTATCTACATAAGTATGTATATCGTCGCCTAGTACCCATAGTACAAGCTTTGCTTAGTTTGGGACTAGGTCGATTTGTGTAAGATTGTCCCCCAACATTTTATTTATTTATTATTTTTATTTCACAGTATACATACATACGGATGCATACTCGTATCCTCAGCTACATTTTACTGTCACTAACCAAGCTTAATGGAATTCTCCATTATATTTCATAACAGGAAGTGATAATTAGCCAGCATTTTTATGTTATCAAGTTCCTCTAAAAATGCAACTGGTTGATACAACGCACCGAATTCTAGATGTTGTGTTTTATTATAATGTAGGTATCATATTTTTCATATAATTATTTCAGATTAAGTACTATTTCAATGACATTATATTTTCTTTCAAAAAAAACTTTCAGAAAACTATAGTAACTCAGACAACAACTAAAGTAATAAAAATATATATTTATTTACTTATTTATTTTATATTTTTTTAATACCACGACTGTAGCAAACAAGTATACGGTCTGTCCGAAGGTAAGCAGACAATGTAGCCTATGAACACAGCACATGCTCGGGAGTGAGTTTTCAGATCCTTATTGTCTGTTCTGTCCTTAGAAATCCAGAAGTACGCCTTAAGGGTTTACTTAACATGACCTTACCAATACACCACATACACAGAAAACACACAAATATGTCAAAAATTAAAACAGAAGAAAACGCAAACAATAGTTCGGGCGTAAGTGGGAAATTGCGGACGAGAGTCTTTTGATGACTCGAGTTTGCAATTTTCTTACGTCCCGAGGTAATCACAATGTTTTCATCACATTTGCGAGGAAATAAATAACTCCAAAACTTAACAAAATTGAAGAAATCGACCACTTCATCCCCAGTATCAATACATGGATGCCGAGAGGAGCGCGCTGCGCGCGCACCTTCAATATTGCGACCAATCAGAGAGCAGTATTCTTGTGGAGCGCGGCCAACTACATTTTTTTAAACCATCAGATTACAGAGAAACTCATAACTCCCTAGGGAGTTATGAAAATCCACAACTCCCGCGGGAGCTAAATCAGCAATAACTAATCTATACGCCTGCGTACAATAAGATCCTTTACGAGCAAGTGTGATGAAATATACATAAAATGTGTGTCCTCGCGGCACGGCAGTGCAACGGACACTGGTTCAGCATTATCATTTGTTGAGGTGTGATTAAGGGACATGAATACTAATACTAATTTATTTGCAATGATTTTATACATTATACGCGTCAAAATAATAAATTTAATCATACTATTTTCATAAAAAACCAACCGCTGTCATGTGTCTCTCCAACAGACAAAATAATACGCCCGGCTATACCTACACTACCTACTAGCTATATCACAGCATAAGTAATAGTGCTATAGCAAAATGACAACTTTTTACGGCCACGTTTTATCGTCAAATTCGGGTAGACATTCATATAAACCGTCGTCGTACGTACGCTACCGTCAGAAAGGTTTGGTTTGCGTAATAATTTATGAAAATTAAACTAAAACTTGTGTTTGGTCCTAAACTTTTTTGCGGTAGTGTAAAACGTGACCATTTATACGTTATGCCGGTATGTGTGTGTCGTTATGTGGTTGTGTGTGGGGTTCTTCAAGAAAAGTTGTGACGACTTCTCGTAGCATGCGACAGACTCGCGCACAGCAGCCCGGCTAAGTATGATAGCTTATACCGTCACGTTATATGGCCAAAATGTACTGAAACGTCACATATAACGTGACGGTATAAGCTATCATACAAGCCGGGCAGATCTGTATATGACGCTGCAAGGTGTTTACCGTTTCCGTTTGTAGAGGACGGACTCGATGTTTTAGTCTGGCCCACAGCCGAGATCTTGATAGTTGATAAGAGCTGTTCTGGTAACCAATATCGGTCTCATTAGTGATCGTTTCGACTGGTTTGTTATAACCCTTCATTTGGCAATGTATACAATTACAAATACAAATACATTTATTGAATAACTTTTGTACAAATGTTATAACTATGGACTAAAATTTACAGTTAGTTATGTATAAAAAGAATAATGTATGGCAGGGCATACAAACTATTTAACCATCTTTTTTGTTTTTTTTTTCTGACTCGCATTGTTTGGACTATCTAGTGCCACCGAGGCTTGAATTGGGGGCATTTATATTTTTTGTCAAATAAAGGGATAAGGATGCCGTCCATCTACACAATTTTATGAATAAAATAACTGTTGAATAATTGCTGCGCTAAATTTATTTTGTACTAAAGCATGCCGTCCATCTACACAATTTTATGAATAAAATAACTGTTGAATAATTGCTGCGCTAAATTTATTTTGTACTAAAGCAGATGTCGCAGAGTGTTGTGTGTCGTGCCCTAGACAATTAGCAGTATAATGAGCGGGTAGACACCTTTTTTAAGTTCTACCCTTCAAAATAAAAAAAATAAAAATTGTGGGGTAGTTACATGTTGTGTGTAACATCACCTTTGACAACTTGCTGCGACGTTAGTTTCTGAGGGCCTACTACGAACTTCGAAAATCGAACTTCGTATCGTGCCGTCCCTTTTCGTCATATAGTGTATAACACGAGAGTGAAAGGGAAGGCACGACACGAAGTTCGATTTTCGAAGTTCGTAGTAGGCCCTCTGTTTCGCGACCCGTGTAGAAACGTCAGTAATTAAAGTAAATAAATAAATTTCGCGTTAGAGCCGTGTACGAATATTTTTAAGAATGTCAAGCAACTAAGTTATACAGATGTAAATGGACTCTATTCCCGTTAAATATTACAGAGAGCCGGACCCGGGTATGTCCTAAAACTACGACCAAGACCACCGGGGGATGGGCAGCAGCATCACTGGAGTGCGGTGGAAATACTGCGATCGCCAAGCGTGGCGATTATGGCATATACCCCCTGTGAATTTGGGGGAGGCCTATGTCCAGCAGTGGACGTCCTTTGGCTGATATGGTGGTGGTGGTGGTGGATTACATAGAGTACCAGCATCATGTCGTAACTATGATATGAGTCATTGGTCGATGATTCTCAGAGTATTTTTAGTGAGCCCTATACTATAAAACGGAAATATACTCGATGATGTCATTCGATAACCTAATTCGCATCCAGTTAACGCATTCACTACCACCAACGCCCATGTGCGTTCACTTCTATTCAAGTTTGTTCCTGGGCACCTACCATCAGCTCTTAATTCCAGACATGGTCTAAGGAAACAAGGTTTGCCACTCCGGATCGTGACACAAGCCTACGTCACCGTCGTCTTACCACATTATAGTAACTAAACGACTCATGAATGAGTTTTAACTGCCGTAATCATGCAAAATATATTATTTACGCAATTGTCTTTTTTTTTATACTACGTCGGTGGCAAACTAGCGTACGGCCCGCCGCCTGATGGTAAGCGGTCACCGCAGCCTATGGACGCCTGCAACTCCTAGGGGTGTCACATGCGCGTTGCCGACCCTTTAAGAATTTATACACTCCTTTCTTGAAGAACCCCATACTGTAGTCCGTCGGGAAAACCTCGGCAGGGAGCTCATTCCACAATCGGAGCGTCCGAGGGAGGAAATTCATTTGTTTGTTTAGGCAAACAAAATAGGTCATGTTAAACATGAATAAACGTAATAAATTAATAAAACACTCACAGGTATACATGGGGATCGGGGAGTGTCATAATACAACACTGGCAACACAGCAACTGACACTTACGCCGTCAGAACCATCGATACAAGTGATGACGTAGGCTTGTGTCACCCACACTACTGAATTTCCCCGGAGTGCTATACCTTGTATTCTTGTATCATGATTCCAGGCAGTTTACGGCGTAAACTGAACTGCTTGGTTTAGCTGCCTGGAATTAAGAGCTGGTGGTAGGTGCCCTGGGGGGCGTGGCTGGCAGTGAATGTGTTAAATATGCTCCTATTACAGATTCTAAACTGCTAGATTAGAACCAATCCGCCCTCTTATTCACTAACTGACACTTCCTCACCTGTCACCTAACACCTCACCCGTTTTAATATGGAAAATAACTGTGAAATGTCAGTTCTCAAATTTTGACAGTTTCCATATAAAAACAGTTGAGGTGTGAGGTGCAACATGCAGACGAACTTAGTACCTCCTTCCTTCTATTGAAGTCGGTAATAAGGTTCCATCGTCACAGTTAGGTGGAATAGCCACATATATAAGTAGTTCTAAGACACCAGTTATTTTAGGTCCAAAGTGCCGGCCACCGAAAAAAAACACTACCACACTTTGTGTGAACTATTCGAAGCATTTCTTACTACGGAGGCAACAGCACCTACCACACCCGTTCTTCCTGACGATGTTTTAAGAATCTAGTATGGGAATAACTAGAAGCGTGGTGTGGGCGAAGGGGTTGCAACCTATCATTGCGATATCGCGATTTTTCATCTCTCATTGCTAAAGATGGCACTAATGACAAATTGCATGTTCTCTGCATACATACCCGTTCTTGGGAATACAGACGTAATTTTATGTACAGTCGAAGAACTTAAATGTTTGTCAATTTTAGACTCCATTTGTATTGGTATAGAGTTCAATATTGACAAGCATTCGAATTCCTCCACTGTTCATATGTATATTTACACGTAATCAACATTATAATCTTCCATCCTGCGGCAATTAAATGGCTAAAAATAACAGTGGTTGAGTGGTATTCTTCATAGGTATGTGGGCAGAAGGACAGATTGCAATCTGCTGGTATTTCAGATGAGGTCCAATAGATAAATAATAAATAAATAAGTAAATGGAAATGAATGAACTTTATCCTGCAAGTGGGTCGCAATAGCCACGTTTCTGAAAAAGAAGACCGCTGTCGAAAAGAAACGCCGAAAAAAAACTCAAGAGTTAGTCATTTGGTCACAAAAATAAGCTTGTTGCAGTGACAATACTTATCTTCTTCTATTCATTAGCAACATAGACATCAATACGCACACACAATAACGATGCACACTAGACAAAAAAACACATGTAATTGTGTACCTGTTTCCGGTTTCCATTGTCACACACGACGTCACTTTAAATTACTCTACAATCAAGTAGGATAAATAAAGGCAGTTCAAGTCCACAAAATTGTGAGACACAGTCACAGAGCACAAAAAGAACAGCAGTACATTTTCTTTACTAAATCCGTCTTAGTAATAGTACATTTGCATGATTTTGTACACTACGACGACGCTTTACTTATCACTTTTTTTTGGAACTTTTGAAATCGTTTTTTTTATATCAAATTGGGACATTTTCGAGTATTTAAAAATGTGGTTATCCTTAATTTTTTCTCCTCTATTTGATTTCATCGGAAAAAAGCCGACTTAAAAAATTAAATGTTGTCAAGGACTTTTAAATAATTGTTATTAATCGTATTTGGACGCTCAGAGACCATATACATCTCTGAGATATTAAATTAATTTTATGTACTTTTTGTTTATTCGGACAGATCGTATTCAATACGTCCTTAATATTTGTAAATTTATTTTTATTTAATTGTTAATCAGTATATTTTTTTTATCATTATTATTAAGTAAGATTGTCAGTTTTTTTTTAATTTGTATAAATTCAGCATTTGACTTGTAAAAGTGCCCTTGTGGCCTATTTGCAGAATAAATATTTAATTTTGATTTTGATTGTATTTATATACTTATTGTTTTTCGAACTAATTCTAGGGGCGAGATGAACTAAACCGTCTGTAATCGAAAGCTGTGTCCGTTAAAATCTGTCTGTATGGAAAGTTTGACAAGTTCCTATGGGATGACAGCTGCCGGCGCCATATTTAACGTTGGTCGGTCAGTAATAGTGTAGCTTTTGTTCAAATATTTGTCTGTAAAAACACTGTCTATTAGACACTTTTATTCTTATTCGTTTCAAACCACTTAATATTCACCACACAACTGTAACGCCACACGGCCACGCTTTCACTAAAATATTACGAACAATGTATAACTTTTCTTACTTACAAAAAGACTTAAAAACCATCGAAAACATATAAAATACCCTTATGAAAAGAGATTGTTCATTATATTTGCTGTAGGAATTTTAATCTTATTGCTTTAAAAATAAAATCGCTATGTTCGCGAATGTTAGAGTTACAACCGGCAGCTGAAATTTCAAGTACATACTACATATACACTGACGATCATAGATTTCGGGTCATCCTGAATTTAATAACCGCAATAAGGTTTTTTTATAGTTACATAATACTGATGTGCCTAAGGAAACTTTCCAAAATTGCGAAATGTTTCGGAAATTTAACGTAGGAAAAATTCGGAAAATTTCTTACATTTTCGTATGGGACTTGAAACTTTGCCTAAATTTCTAGTGAAAGTTTCATGAAATTTCCGAGAATTTATAGAATATTATGGAAACTTTCCGCAACTTGCACATCTGTATTACATAATATACTATTACCAACTGCCACCCAACCCAACTATATCAATAATTTCCAGGATCCTATCATGAAAATATCAATATCCAAAAATGTAGTTTTTTGCGATATCTCGCTCCATTAAAGTTGTTTCTCATGGGTTTTATACGAGCCCGATTTAAACCTGGTAACATTATTTTAATGCTGTTAATTTTACAGTTTCAATGTAAAATTAAATAAAGATTACGACAGGATTAAAAAAACTGTACAACCTTGTACTATTTTAGGAATATATAACGGTATTTCACCGAACCGTATTCTCTGTCCGCGTATGTCTGTATTGGACCCGGGTATGTCCTAAAACTACGACCAAGACCACCGGGGGATGGGCAGCAGCATCCCTGGAATGCGGTGGAGATACTGCGATCGCCAACCCGCATGCCGAGCGTGGCGATTATGGCATTTACCCCCCATGAAAGTGGGGGAGGCCTATGTCCAGCAGTGGACGTCTATGGTGGAGTGTATGTACAGTGCATATTACTTTACTAGTCGTTTTAATGAGGGAGGGAAGCATTCAAACTAACCGTGTATTACACGTTACTACGACAAAGTGATATAGTGATTGATGTATGTGTAAGATAGCAAGTTGAATTTTCAATATAATAAATATTGGGGGACAATCTTACACAAATCGACCTAGTCCCAAACTAAGCAAAGCTTGTACTATGGGTACTGGACGACGATATACATACTTATATAGATAAATACATACTTAAATACATAGAAAACATCCAAGACCCAAGAACAAATATCCGTGAAAAATGCACAAATAAATGCCCTGGCCGGGATTCGAACCCGGGACCTCTAGCTTCGGAGGCAGAGTCACTACCAACTAGGCTAAACAGGTCGTCACTACTAATATGTAGATATATATTAGTTTTCTTAATTATTTTTATTACAGATAATAATAATAATATATGACAAATAAAAGTAATAATAAATCACGTCTCTGCAATGCACAGTCTGGTGAAGTTTAGTTAGGTGGTGATTGGAATGGCTGCTCCGTCGTCAAACCCCAACAGTATCGCTGCAGGTTTGAATTTAAGGCGAGTGTCTCGTATGCACATACTGGTGGCTCGAATTATGGCAGTGCATATCCTTGATCTAAGCCAACCCAGTATCGTACTCAGTGATTTATTCCAGCGGTCTGCGAGGGCTTCGCCTATGTGTTTGACAAAGGAGGTCATCTGTGGTGCGAATACGCCATCGACGGAGGTCACGAGAGGGGTGAAGGTAGCATGTTTCGCTTCGCAAGTTGTCTTATTAACGTTTGAGCATTTTTCATAATTTTTGTACAAGGTTATCTGAAACCCGCATGCTACGAACCTACCACTCAGGATTGTATTGTGGTTTGTTTTTAGTTTTCTCCAAAGCACTAAAATGAACATAATCTTTACTTCAAGCCAACTAGAAATTTCAATTGATTATTGTAATATCGGACCCGGATATGTCCTAAAACTACGACCAAGACCACCGGGGAATGGGCAGCAGCATTCCTAGAGTGCGGTGGAGATACTGCGATCGCCAACCCGCATGCCAAGCGTGGCGATTATGGCATTTACCCCCCATGAAATTGGGGGAGGCCTATGTCCAGCAGTGGACGTCCTAGGGTTGATATGGTGGATTGTAATATCAACAAACTGGCAACCGTACTGTCTTCTCGAAGATATCACGGTTCGAAAATGAAATGCCGTACCATAATGATGATGATGCCCACGGCCGCTTTCTACCATCACACTGCTCGCCGTCGGCAGGGCATTCATCCTCACACCTTAGAACCTAAATTGTCGCGTACGAACGGTACGGTTTCAAAGGAATTTCCTCCCTCGGACGCTCCGATTGTGGAATGAGCTCCCTGCCGAGGTTTTCCCGAGGAACTACAGTATGGGGTTCTTCAAGAAAGGAGTGTATAAATTTTTAAAGGGTCGGTAATACGCATGTGACACCCCTGGAGTTGCAGGCGTCCATAGGCTGCGTTGACCGCTTACTATCTGACGGGCCGTACGCTTGTTTGCCTGCGACGTGGTATTAAAAAATTACATCTGAATTTTTGGGCTAATCTTGGAATAAATCTATCCTGGTTTGCTCAACTTGTCCAATGCCTTGTCGATCGCGGGAATTCTTAACATCAAAAACTAAACATCATTAATGATTACTTTAAAAACTTATTTATCTAATCACTTACCTATTTAGTTCACTTTATCGGCTCCATTTGAACTATTTATTTGTTTATGTTTAGTAAAAAGAGTTCAAAACAACGTACACACATCACTATAAATTGAACATGTTTTTATTAAGTTTAGTAACATCATTTTATATCATTTAGCTTCTGTTAAATTGACACATTTAAACAAAAAAAAATAGTCATAAGTGTTTCAAATCACAGATTCAACCGATACAACTGAAGATTAAGTAGGCATCTACTATCTAGCCTTTTGTTTAGCCTCTTATACACATTTTCACATTCCCGCACTCATTTCTAGATAGAATGATAGCTAAATCACATAAACTTGTTTCAACACATAGGTTTTCATTAAAATCATGTTTAATAGACCGTCACTGTACTTTTAGTATTTTTAGTCCTCAAGTAGTGCCTGTTTTGAACCACTTCTACTCTATCATAATTATTGCATAGCTCTACCGATACTGATAGTGCTCACTTTCACAATACAAAATGAATAAATTCGCTTGTATCTTTGACGCCTCAAACACATTATTTAGACCATCACAAAATCTCTTTTTTTTTCTGCAAAAAATATGATTTATAAAATCCCGTTTCGTTGAATTGTTATTCTAATACACTTGGACACACATGAAACCATCACTTTGTCACCTCCCTTTTACCCGATCGCTGAAGGCTATATAGCCTATATTTTTCCCCAAAAACAAACGTTACATAGAATCTTTAATGGTCGTGCGTATTTCAAAGATGCTTCTAATCTTCGACACATACGTAACACATTCACTCGAACAACAAAAGGGTTGTGTTTGCGGTAATATCCGCTCTGTATCATGAGTCATGCGCGCACGACGGTAGCATTGCAACTGACGGACTGATGGTGGTAGTCGCTCCACTGCCCTTGCTTGTAAAGGTTGGTTTACATGTGCACATAAGGGCTAATCATTGCGTGCAAATGTTGCCCTTATAAATAAAAGTCTGTCAACCAAATTTAGTCAAAGTTTCGTTAAAATCAGGGATTTTAAAACTGGTTTTATTTGAAACCTGTATTTAAATTTTCAATCGATTACTGATAAAAAAAGAATATTGTTATTGTTGTCATTCGGCTTTTGTCTTTATCGCTACCTACCTATAAATATTTACGTTATTAAATACCCGTATTTAATACCGCTATTTATTGCACCTAAAAGGTAAGATGTCAATTTGACATTAGTACTACTAAAATGCAACAAATGAGGCCCATTAGACGATTAATATTATCAATATTCTGGGGTGTCAATATTATCGTGGTTTTCAAAATTGTATGAATTTTGCTTCAATATTCATCAATAGACACGTAATAATAACAATGTAAACGGCCCCAATAGGTGGAACAGGGTAACGTCACGCGATAACATAGTGCAATATTGAAGTGTACTAGTACTAGTTAGTACTGGATAAGTAAATTAGTACCGATGATGGTTTTAATGGGTACAGTATCAAAGAAAAAGAAGTTCATAGAATCAAGCCTTATTTTAGTATAATTTATTACTGTTTTTTATATATATATTTATACTATACTATATTGGGGGACAATCTTACACAAATCGACCTATTCCCAAACTAAGCAAAGCTTGTACTATGGGTACTAGGCGACGATATACATACTTAGATAGATAAATACATACTTAAATACATAGAGAACATCCAAGACCCAAGAACAAGATCCGTGCTAAATGCACAAATAATGCCCTGGCCGGGATTCGAACCCGGGACCTCTAGCTTCGGAGGCAATGTCACTACCAACTAGGCTAAACAGGTCGTCATCATTCCAAAAACAGTGACTTAAAACGTAAGTACTTAACATTAATTTTCGCCAAACTGCTTAGCAGTTTGTTGGCGAATAGTTAGCAGTTTCTTTTAGCATTTCATTTTTTAAAAGTAATGTATTTTCATTTCACAAATTGTTAACTGTAGTGATTATCCACGAATATTGTATTTATGTGACAGCCAGTATTAAAAAAGCCATGTTTTAAGAGTTATAATAAAATTACTGCACTATTAGTAATGCCGTCATATGAGCCTAGCTCACGTTTCGCGTGACTCACAGATGACCACTGTTGTGTGCCGGTCTGTTCGTGCAAGGCATATCTACACAATTGTTCGAAGGCTCAGTAATTCCAGTTGTTTACGAACTTTATAACAAGACGGTGGCAAACAAAAATACGGCTTGCTTAATGGTAAGATACCGTAGCATATGGCCGCTGGAATCAAGCTCACGGACCCTTTATTGATTTCAATATTTGTTGTGTTGGGGGACCGGGATGTAACCAGGAGATGAAAAAAAAGCATATAAGCGTGCGGTATGGATAGGCCTTATTAAAATAAAATAGAGGTTCCAAAACTATTTTTCCATTCAAGTCAACCGTTTTGGTGAGATATTAGCCGTCAAAAACGTAAAAAGTTTGCTCTTTCAAATTTCTAAACTATGAAGTTAAAAATTTCTGAAAAAATTGGAATGATTGTACATTAATGAATACTTTCAACGATTTTTGGTCAAACACTAGGTACTTAATTTATCGCTGAAAAACTGCCCCGCCAAAGCAAAAAGACGTAAGTACCACCAGTTTCCTTTCGAGATACGACGTTTCTTATTCACAGTATAGGATAGTGGTTTTTTATTTAATTTGTTTAGGCGACAAATAGTC
This sequence comes from Notocelia uddmanniana, assembly GCA_905163555.1. Taxonomy (NCBI): domain Eukaryota; kingdom Metazoa; phylum Arthropoda; class Insecta; order Lepidoptera; family Tortricidae; genus Notocelia; species Notocelia uddmanniana. The sequence continues at coordinate 11,107,389 of LR991079.1, read as the reverse complement.
GAATGATGTTATTACTTTTTACGTCAAAAGGCCTTAAGTTAAGTACCCACTTAAGAATACAAAAAACATTTTAACTTAATATAGCTTCGTGTAGAGTGGTAAAAAGCGAAACAATTGGCAAATCCAGCGCATTTAGTTATTTGTTACAAAGGGAAAAGTGAAATTTCATTTTTCATTTTTTATTTATTTATTCAAAACAAATATATTGTGTAGAATATATATGTGTAGAAAGAATGTATTGGTACATGTATACACACGTAAAATTTTGTGCGCACACATGCACCCTCACATGTGTAAATGCAGTCGATATCGACGGTATTACAAATCTAAAAGGGCAAAATACTAATATACAGAGATTGTATTTTGTATTTTCAGACGAATAAAATTTAATTTATTTACTTTCAAAACTATAGTGATTAACAAAGTTGTGTCATTCAATGAAAAGAAAAGGTAAGAAGGGAACCCTTCATTGTACGTGGTCCGGCACGCACTTGGCCGCTTAGAGACTAGTATTTTTAATTACTTAAAACCCAAGCACCCAGCAATATTGGCGCACCCAAGCTATTAGTCTACACTTCTACAGATAACGCCTGGTAACACGCAACGGCGCGCCTTTTTCTTTCCCATTAAGAGGAAATGAGACCAGGTCTATTTATATCTGACGCTTCCGATGCGAAACGTCAATATTTTATTTTAGGGATCCGTAGTAAATAAGGAACCCTTATAGTTTCGCCACTCGTAACAAAACTGGCAACCCTTGTCTTCTCGAAGATTTCACGGTTCGAAAAATTAATGCCATACGATTATTATTATAATTATCAATTACGCTTATAATACAGTAGAATAGAATGAAAAACATATATTCAAGCCTAGAATTTCTAGGTTCCTTTGGTGGTGGTATCGTATAAGGAGTGGGGTATCGTTAGATAGCTCATTTTAAAGTAACGTGGGTTTTTCTCCGTGTTTAAACTTGAAAGAGCTAAGTTAGCTAACTGACCGAGCGAGCGAAGCGTCTCCGTTTCAGCTTTCGACAAAAAATCTTTCGTATGTCTGTCTGTCTGTTCGGATGTTCTCATCTACAGGTCGCATTTCTCAACCGATTCTCGTGAAATTTTGTGAGCAGGTTCGATAATTAAATATATTTTTTTTGTCAAATAATCTTCTGGAAATTGTATAATTTTTTTTTTTTTTGTGATTTCTACAGCTCACAGAGCTAGTTTTTAATGGAGTCAAATATGTCTTGCCCCCGCCAGTGGCTGCAACTGGGTATGTGAAAAAACATTTTATAATTGGGGTTTGATGAAAATGAAAAGTATTTATAGCTTGCTTCTAATTACATGACTGTTAAAAGGTTGGGACCTCCTAGTAAGCATTATCTACATGTGACAGCAAGTTTCGCTCTTCCATAAATCATTGTAAATTTACATTAAATATTACATAAATCATTGTAAATTTACAATAAATCTTACATAAATCATTGTAAATTTACAATAAATCTTACATAAATCATTGTAAATTTACAATAATCTTACTGTATTTTTTCAAATAATGTTAATTCAATTTAAATATTGATTGTTGTTCTCAAAGAAATCTGTAAATCTATATTAATATTTCTACGCCGTTGTCGGCAGGATATGTGAAACTCAAATGATTCTTATAACACCAATTGTACCACCACCATCCACCATATCAGCCCATAGACGTCCACTGCAGGACATAGGCCTCCCCCACTTTCATGGGGGGTAAATGCCATAATCGCCACGCTTAGCATGCGGGTTGGCGATCGCAGTATCTCCACCGCATTCCAGGGATGCTGCTGCCCAACCCCCGGTGGCATTGGTCGTAGTTTTAGGACATACCCGGGTACAGGACATACCAATTGTACCATATTCATAGAAAAAAAAAAAACTATTCTAATTCTTCTATTCTTACTTTAAGGAGAGTTCAAAAATAAAAGGGCCGTTTTTACTTTGGGTGCGATCGACGAATCCAGCCAGCAACGTAAAAACTAGTTTGATGTATATTCAAAAGGTACTTAAATACAATAGTACATTACTACAGAGGCCGGGACGAAAGGGGTTGCCGGCCGAAGACATATAGACGGCCGAGCGAAGCTAGGTCGGATAGGTCTCAGGCGGGCAACCCCATATTTCCCGCCGAGGTATGTATAGTGCTTTTCTCAAACATGCAATGAAATAAACAACAATAAAATCAATTTTTTTTTTAATACGCATTGTGGCAGAATGTCATGATGCCTGTGCCACAAATTTATGTGAAATGGAAATTAAAAAAGAGGACTTTGCCGGATTTGGCCTGCAACATTTGTATGAAATTGCATTAACGACCTCTTGTCCTAGCCGCACCTGAAACGTCATACTTCGCAGCCTATTTATTATAAGGAACATAACATCAATATTTCATTGCATGTTTGCGAAAAATACATTACATAGTGGCCTCCTTTTTTTACCCGACTGCGCTAGAAGGAGGGTTATGTTTTTCGAGAGTATGTATGTATGTACATCCATATGTATGTACAAAGGCCGAACCACACCGAATGCATGCGCAGCACGTTCGCGTGTGCGTGTGCGTGGCGTGCGCATTCGGTGTGTCTCGGCTTTAATTGTTTGGCACGCTCTACAGCCTGAACGGCTCGATGGATTTTAGCTTGAGAGGTGTCGTTAGATTTGTATTTACTGTGAGAGTGACACTGGGTATATTAGAGCGCTCGTGGCCCAGCGGCACCCGCCTACCGCGTGCGGTATGCGAGGTTAAGCAATGTGGGCGCAGGTCAGTTCTTGGATGGGTGACCGCTTTGAGTGGTTACTAACTGAGCACTCTCGTGCTTTGGAAGGTTGGAAGGTTAGGTTTTTAACGTGTTAAACCGTTGATCCCGGCTGCTGTCTACGACAGCGGTCGTTAAGCCAAGTTAGAGGCCTTCGGGCGGCTTGAGAACTTCTAACAGTCAAGTTGCCAACTCACTTGACAAAGGGGGGGTCGAAGTTGCACCACGTCCGTAGGGAGTACCCACCGTTACCCTACACGTGACCCCTGGGTGGTGCTAAAAGTGGAACAAAAACTGGCAACCGTACTTGTCTTCTCGAACATCTCACGGTTCGTAAATACATGCCATACGATTAAAATAAAAACAGGGTATATTAAAATAAAAAAAAACAATATTGCCGATTTTTGGCGCCAAATTCCAAATTACACAGAAACGCAGCGGGTTTTTTTAGTTTTTTAAGTAATTAGTCTTGTTCAATATATATCGTTAAATTTAAATTAACACAATTATTTACGAGTGGCGCTAGTGGGCACGTTAAAAGCCTTTTAAATATAGCGATTCGGAGAGCTATATCGGTTACTTCGGTTCTGCTGCGGATGACCTTATGCCTAATGCGATCACGCAGAGAAACATTAACTATGACGCAATTGTAATACTAACAGTATCGTGTCAAGTGAGGGCATCTCGGTGGTCTCATGTCAATGGGGCAGACGGGTTCTGGAGTGGAGACCGCGAACGACGCGCCCTGGGAGACGGCCTCCCGCCAGGTGGACCGACGACCTGAAGAGTAGCGGGAAGCGGTTGGATGCCGGGAGCGAATTGGGGAAGGCCTACGTCCAGCAACTGCGGGCTGATGATGATGATGATGATGATGATGATGATGATGATGTTGATGATGATCAGAGGTCGGAATTCTCGTAGCACTTTTGAGCTGTCATAGGGACTTCTCATTTATCGACTTCCGATTTACAAATATATGTCGATAAATACAGAATATTAAAAGTGTAAAGTAAACAACAGGCAGTCTTATCGCGAATGAGCAATCTCTTCGAGATAACCTTTGGATGCCCACTTTTTGGAAATTTTAAATAGGAATTATTATAATAATATTTTATTGTTCCTTATAAATAATTTGTGAATTTTTTATTAAGAGGCATTAATTTTACATTTTTTTTTCAAAACACGAATTGCCATCGTACCTAATGATATCATGTTATGTAGGTACTGGCCATCAATTTGATGACCTTTGATTAATAGTTTTATAGACATATGCAAACAAACAAACAAACAGAAACACTGAACTCAACTAATTAAATGTGAAATTGTTAACTATTACCTTTCATTGTTTTCATTGCATATCTCTATTTCACATTTTCAACTACTCAAGTTATCTGAAAGATATCGCTCTTTAGCGATAAGACCGCTTGTTGTTTACTTCTAATGTTAATCTTCATCAACATGTTGTGTTCTATAATGTATCGATATAATATGTAGATCGTAAGTCGATAAATGAGAAGTCCGTATGACAGCTCAAAAGTGCTACGAGAATTCCGACCCCTGATGATGATGATGAGGAAATGTGTGACATCACTCATCAGAAATTTTAACGTCAATGAATAAAAGTTTTTGGTCAAAAATTTCATTTTTGGCACAAGCTTTTATTGCCGACTGCACTTTTTCCACAATCATATTGCATTGTCATCCGATTTATACATTCATGCAAAATTTCAGCTCAATCGGAAACAGGGAAGTGGATCAAATTTAACTTGCAAGATTTGATTACAGACAGACAACGGGACAGGTGAAACTAAATAAAAGCTTGTAAAATACCATGTACCAATGTCGCCCTGCCAAGACGGGCAGTCTATTTAGTTTATCGACATACTACGAACTATGATGAACGGTCATGAACATGTTAGAACGTTTAACAGGGCTGTAACAACTCTATACAAATGTTGGCAATACTTCAAATCATGGCCTCAAATCATGATACTACTAACGCCATCTATCAACCGCTGGCAGAGATAAAATCACAAACTTATTTAACTAGACGGCGAAATTGGGAAGTATTATTTGGACGTACTGAATCCACGCTCAGCCAAAGACAGTGGCGCCACTATAGTAACTTTGCAATTTACTAGTTCCGCAATTTTACAACAGATGTAGCTAGTAATCGTTAAAGTTTTTAAATACTTAGGTATTAAGAACGTTTTTTAAACTACAAGGGTAGCAAAGTAGTATACGACTTGACTAATGGTAAGCAGTCACCGTAGCTTATGCACGCTTGTGATTCTACAGCAATCATAAGCGCGATGCCGACAAGGAATTGTACATATATCACAGAAGCGAAGATCTGGCCTGCTACCGCGAACTTCGAAAATCGAACTTCGTATCGTACCGTCCCTTTTCGTCATATAGTATATAACACGAGAGTGAAAGGGACGGCACGCTGCAAAGTTCGATTTTCGAAGTTCGCGGTAGCACCCCTGGTAACATGATGTACAAAGGCGATCTTATCCCTAACGTATTTCTTCTGAAGCTTCTGACAATTGGTGAATTGATTGTCAAAATTGAAAGCGCATTGGCTATGTGCGAAGTAGGTGGTGGGGGTAAACTAAGCGATCGCAGCGCACACCATGGCAGAAATGTGCAATTTCCGGGGACTTATATGTCAAATTTACTTCGACGTTTCCTATTGCTTTCTTACGATTCGTTTCGTTTTTATTATTTATTTATTTTCTTATTTATTTCAGTCAAATTTCCAGTAAGGGGTCTTTCTCGCTTACTAAAATAAATAAAATGTTCATGTGTCATTATTTGACATCTCTTGAGTTTGACATTGCCCCGGGACCCGTGACGTTTCACGTTTCTGACGTGCACATAGCCAATAATGCATGTAAACGGTGATTTTTCGAGGACCTAAGACTCAGGAGATAAATATGAATACCCGTAAATACCGGGATTGAAGCGATCTCACGGGATTTCCTTAGATATTCGTTCAAAGATAAAAGGCCTCGATACTAATGTGACAAGATAGTCAAATAATCAAAATGTGTTTCAAATAATTAACCTGTTTTTCAGATTCAGATTTAGAATCAAAAATTTATTATATTCGTAACAAGCACAATATTAACATTAGATAAATGCATAGACAACACACAAACAAAGGCGTAGTTACGAAAGGGAACCTACTCAGCATATATGCAGGCTTTGCAGCCGGCGCTGATCTTCCGTAGGGCCCATAGGGGCCCGTTACACGGTGATTAATATCACGCGATACATTTGTATTACAATAACGTTTCACGTGGATATTGGTGAATATTTCAGCAATAACGAAACGATTTTGAAATCTGAGATAACATTGACATCCTAGCATTGTGATTGTAATCACAGTGTAAAGGGCCCGATAAAGTGAAGTAACGGCGGGCAACACAACAAAAAAGAGGTAGAAAATAGAAGAAATGAATATAAAATGAACAAACACACAGCGATACAAGAACAAAAAAGTAATAATTAAATGGTTCATTATCATTGAATAAGGTAACAAAAACCATTTAGAGTGTACAAAAGATGAGTATTCGTACCTGACAGAATACAATATAAAATAAAACGACTTAACATACCGATAAATGGTTACGTCTATAAAGGCCTTAATTTTGCGCGAACCATGAACGCAGCCATTTTTCGACATTGATTGTTACGAACAACCCCAATCATTAAAAGGCAAAACCGTAATAAATGATAACTACTAACGCCATCTCTACTCGACTAGCGACACTAATTTACTTACTCAATTCATGGTAGATGTCGCGCGTTACTATAAACGTTAAATTCTCTTACAATTATCGGCCCAGTTTCCTTTTCATAAAAATTTTCATACTATTCCGTTCGACGGTACAGTTTACAAAAATCGTATAACTGTAGTTTTTTTATCACACACGTTCCGGTGTTTAAACATAGTTTAAAAGGTACAGTCGGATCGTAACGATTTCTAGTAGCAGTTGGCAGCCTTAAAATTATCAAGCTAGCATCGCCGCGTTTATATTCGTCCCTATTGCACTATACTTACTAGAAAAGGACGAATATATATGTCCAATATAAGTCAAGCTGCTACTTCTTTCTTCAAGTACTTCTCTTTTTTTTTTAATACACTAGAGATGGCGCTGTCTGTCGAATAGAACGCGCTATCGTTTGTTCCCCGTAAATTATACTAGTATTTTAGTATGCAATTGGAAGATTAACCGATTTTGATGAAATTTGGAGTTTTTGAAACCGACCGTTGCTATACCGTAGTGACGATAGCGGTAATAAATATAAAAATCGTTCGAACAAAATTGAATGGAAATTGGAGCCAGGTTCAGTTTTTTAAGGTTCCGTACCCAAAGGGTAAAAACGGGACCCTAATACTTCGCTGTCTGTCTGTCACCAGGCTGTATCTCAAGAACCGCGACAGTTGAAATTTTCACAGATGATATATTTCAGTTGCCAAATATCAAAATTTTTACACCACGTCGGTGGCAAACAAGCTGACGGTCCATCTGCTGGTACGTGGTCACCGTCGCCTATGGACGTTTGCAACACGCGTTGCGTGTCCGACCAACAAGATACCTTCTCATGCCTTTTTTAGGGTTCCGCAATAAGTAAGGAACCGTTATAGTTTCGCCATGTCCGTCCGTCCGGTCGTCCGCGGCTTAGTAACCGTTACTATTAGAAAGCGACGACCTGTTTAGCCTAGTTGGTAGTGACTCTGCCTCCGAAGCTAGAGGTCCCGGGTTCGAATCCCGGCCAGGGCATTTATTTGTGCAGTTTTCACGGATATTTGTTCTTGGGTCTTGGATGTTTTCTATGTATTTATCTATATAAGTATGTATATCGTCGTCTAGTACCCATAGTACAAGCTTTGCTTAGTTTGAGACTAGGTCGATTTGTATTACGAAGATTGAAGTATTACGTAACGAAGTGGGGAATTATTTGGGGGGGGGTCTTGTAAAACGTAACGTTACAGGGTCGGGTTTGAACTACGCGTTACGTAACATTGTTTATTTTAACCCTTCAGACCGGTCGCGTACAGGGATTCTGTCACGGATTTTTTAAATAGTTTTTTTTTTCTCATAATTTTAAATGGAATGGCCACTTTAGGTAAAAATGGTCACTTGGTGGTTACGTAACGTTTTACTAGGGGGGAGGGGGGTATAGAAAAATATTACGGCCCGTTACATAGGGGCGGGGGGGGGGTCAAAAATCTCCAAAAATTGCGTTTCGTAATACTTGACCGCTCCCAAAGCTGTAATTTGGTATGGGTATACATATCAAATCATATTAACAAAACGGTATGCCAATAACATCTAGCAAAAACAGTTTTGTCAGATTACCTCCCCTACATATATACATGGCGTCCCACGGCTATGCCCCACATGGAGGGAAAGTACATTGACTATTGTCGATGGAACATTTTATTGAAAGAAGACATTATTTTAATTTAAAAAACAATTTAAACTGCATTCATAGATTTTTAAATAAATACATGGTAGAACCGGGAACCAAACCCGCTACACAAGAAAAAAATATCCTGTAGCTTTATCATGCCGATCGAAAGACTTCGTCATAAGAATTATTATTTGCTAAATAACATAGTGTCAGAAATAAAAGGAGAACATGAATTTTTAATTTTTTTTATTCAAAATTAATCAATTTCATTTATCAAATGCTCAAAATGAGCCCCGTTCTGTTGAATACAAAGTCGCTCCCTTTTGATTATTTCGCTCCCGGTTGATTGTTTGATCATGTTGTGGTAGATATTTAGAATAATACGTCTAAGTTCTGCTTGTAGGTCATGGAAAATTTCATACTTATTTTTGTAAACTATTTTTTTACATAACCCCATAAAAATATGTCAGCTTTTCAGTTTTCTGAACAAAATTTCACAGCAAATGTTAAAATTCATGGTCTTCCTTTTATTTCTGACACCATGATATTTAGCAAAATATAATCCTAATGATGAAGCCTCTCAATCAGCATGATAAAGCTACATGGTAATTTTTTTTCTCGTGTAGCGGGTTCGAATCCCGGTTCAACCATGTAATTATTTAAAAATCTATGAATGCAGTTTAAATTGTTTTTTAAATTAAAATAATGTCTTCTTTCAGTAAAATGTTCCATCTACAATATTCAAGGTACTTTCCCTCCATGTGGCATAGCCGTGGGACGCCCTGTATACTTATATATAAGTATATCGTGTTCGGTTTCGTTAGATAGCGTGTTAAAAAGTAATATGATTATTTTTTGCGTGATATTATTTTCGTAAATTTGTTGGATTCTAATGTCTTATGTTTAGAAAGACGCGTGCCAATCTTACAATGTACACCCCCCAGTCCCCACTCACGTAAGCATATAGGCGCAATAAAAACTCATTATCAGCCGAAGGACGTCCACTGCTGGACTTATGCCTTCCCCAAAGAGTTCCACATTCTACTCTACAATGACCGACCCTGCGCCACCCGCGACCCTTAGGGTGCCTTTCCACAAGAGATGTGATATGCTACGTTGCTGTGTGGATCCGTTTGAATCCACCAATAATATTCATTAGTCCACATAGCATAGCACTGGTGGAATCGGGTTTTCATAGCGTAGCTTACACATCCACGCAGAGCTGCATAGCACATCTCTGATGGAAAGGCACCCTTAACAGGTCATCAGTCCACCTTGTGTCATCCTAGCGTTATTCCCAGTACAGTTGCATTCAGAAGGATGCCCGGGGTCCGCTACCTAATCCCAAGAATTGACGTAGGCACTAGTTTTTACGGAAGCAACTGCCATCTGACCTTCCAACCCAAGGGGGAAACTAGACCTTATTGGGATTAGGCTTGTCAAGTGAGTGGGTAACTTGACTATTAGAAGTTCTCAAGCCGCCCGAAGGCCTTTAACTCGGCTTAACGACTGCTGTCATAGATGTAGCTCAGTTAGTAGCCACTCAGAGCGGTCACCCATCCAAGGACTGACCCCACCCGACATTGCTTAACCTCGCATATCGCACGCGGTACGCGGACGCCGCTGGGCCACAAACGCTCCTGCCCACGCCACACGGGCGTCCATTTTGAAAATAGTTTCCCTATAAACTTTTTGACAAGTTTTTCGTTTCAAAAATACACGAGAGATGGTGCTGTCTGTCCATTAGAACGCGCAAGCGTTTGTTTGTCGTAGAATGTACTAATGGTTAAGTGTGCATTTCGAAAGTTAACCTATTGAGTTGAAATTTGGAATTTTTAAAACCGCTCGTCACTAGATCATGGTGACGATAGCGGAAGTAAACATCACAAAGTACAATATATGTATATACTGAGATAGAAATACCAGTGAAATACTGCGCATAGATCGTAGCGCCGTTGTGTTTTTAGTAAGAACTAACCGCACGCACGAACGCTGCATCTCTGTCACTTCAATATGCAAGTGCGATAGAGATAGCACCCAGTGACATCTGGTACAAACAAGTTAAACTAAAACTTCACATTTCATTAGAGACCTTATACATCTCTGAGAATATTAAATTACTTAAGTGCTATTTTCATTTACTACTTATTTTAATTACACGCTTAGAGACCATGTACATCTCTAAGGACTTAGGAATAATGGACGCTCAGAGACCGTATACCACCACCACCACATCAGCCCTAGGACGTCCACTGCTGGACATAGGCCTCCCCCAATTTCATGGAGGGTAAATGCCATAATCGCCACGACCCGACCGACCCGCCCGACCGATCGTCGAGACCATATACATCTCTGAGATATTAAATTTATTGTATATACTTTTGTGTATTCGGACAGAGACCGTATATATACGTCACTATTTTTTTTAATATAATGTATTGTAAGTTTATTTTAATTAAATATTGTGAGTTTGTTAATCACTATAAAGTAGTTTTGAAATCATTATTATTATTGTCTACTTTTTTTTAGTTCTGCAATTCTGTTTTGAAAACATAATAATTATCATTAGCAATTTATTTAATTGTATAATTCATGATTCATGTGTTGACTTGTAAAAGTGCCCTTGTGGCCTATTTGCAGAATAAAATTTTTGATTTTGATTTCGTGCTTCCAGCTGAAAGGCCCCTGGTAAACATAAAATCAAACCATCCTAATCAAATTTACATATACCCACGCCTATATACCATACCATTTTAATGAAAGGGGTAGGCAGAACCTGCGGTAGTAAATATAAAACCATTCACATAAAATACACATCAACATCAACTCACCTAGATATTCCCATAAAGGGTAGGCAGAGCACACGAAAATTAATTTCAGTGCCTATTGAAGGTTTATATACGTAGAGAAACTGTGATATTATAGTGACAGGTTGCTAGCTCATCGCCCACAACACACTTCAACCTGGCTGGTTCCTACTGTCGACTCTTACGACTCCCAAGGGAAGAAAGGGGGTGGTGCTATTTAAACCCGACTGGGTGACCCATAATAAAACATTATCACAAAATAAATCCGTATTATAGATGAAGAAAATGTGATATTGCAGTAACAGGTTGCTAGGCCATCGCCCACAACACACTTCAACCTGGTTCCCATAGTTTACTCTATAAACCTGCAATTGCTGTGGCACTGAAAACTATTTTTCATGTGCTCTGCCTACCCCTTTTGGGAATGTAGGCGTGAGTTTGTTTACATCCGTAATAAAGTCAAGCATTAGCGCGATTACCTCGCTTTACAAAATACGTGACCGTTACCATTTGCTACTGCGTAACAAGGATCGGTGTCAAAAACTCTTAAAATTTCTACGAAATCGGTTTGCGTGAAGTAGCTTGCTCTGAGCATTAGTACTATTTACGATAACCAAACGCTTGCGCGTTCTAATCTACAGGCAGCGCCATCTATAGGCGAATTCGAGAACTAGGGTAACAATTTTGGAAAATGTATTCTTTGTACTTTGCTTTAGGAGCGATAAATCAATCAATCAATCTTCTAAGGTTTGGAATTCTCTGGCGGCGTTTGTATTTCCGAATTCATATAACCTAGACCATTTTAAGGCACGAGTGAATAGACATCTTCTGGGTGAGCTCGCTTCATCGTCGGCCTCATCTTTGCCCCCTGGCTAGATGCTGGCCAAGAGCAATCCCAGTTTATATTTAAAAAAATCATTTATTCGTAAAAACATAGGTGCATACAGAGGTATTATGAACATTTTATACTTAAGTCTCACCATGTATTCGCCATAAGGCATACAAATAGTCATAACATAATGACACAAAACCTGAAAATATATTAAACAGGGCATATAAGTATGTAAGTGTTTGTAGTAAGCTCGGTTCTTCATACAAACGTGGTTTCGCTCTCATTTTAAAATGGCATGCTGAAATAAATTGAAATTTTGTATACACAGTGGGATACTGTATATCTAGGTCGGAAATTAGTTTCTGGTGCTTGAAATTATAATGGAGAAAAAATAGTGATTATTGAGGTTTTCATACGAGACCTAAAAATTTCAGAAACTTCCTGTATTTTTTTTTCTTTTCTAATTTCTAGCAACGGAAACTAATTTCCGACCTAGATTTGGGGGATCCCATTGTGTATACAAAGTTTCATGTTATTTCACAATGGCGTTAATGAGAACGAAACTATGTTTGTATGGAGAATCGAGTTCGGTAGAGCGTACGGGGGACTGTTAAGTACCCCAATTACATGTGAACACATCATTTTACAAAATTGAATGACTTACTATGACAAATTACGCGTAATTTTGATTTTATACAAATTCTCATATGGCTCTCATGGTGAAGTTCTGTAACGTATAGGCACGGCAATGTCAATATCTTCAACTTTTAAAAAATATACATATAATGAAACGGGTCACTCACGTCTTTAAGGTCGAATATCGCTCGACATGATTCAGACCGATTCGCGGTCCTTAAGAGTGCGCAAGTACGTTCGGTTCTCCATACAAACGTATTTACGCTCTCATTTTAAAACGCCATGCTAGAATAACATGAAACTTTGTATACACAATGGGATCCGGCATATCTAGGTCGAAAAGTAGTTTCTGTTGCTTGAAATTATAATGGAGAATAAATACAACGACTATTAAGGTTTTCATACAAGCCGTAAAAAACGAAAAAAACAGCTGTATTTTTTTTTCTTTTACAATTTCTAGCACCATAAACTATTTTCCGACCTAGATATGCCGGATCCCATTGTGTATACAAAGTTTCATGTTATTCTAGCATAGCGTTTTAAAATGAGAGCATAAATACGTTTATATGGAGAACCGAGCGTACTGCCACTTACTGCGCCCTCTTAATCATGAGCACCTATCGCGGCGGCGGTTTCTTAGCACTGCGTGCCCGTGCCCTGTCCGCTCGGTTGCTCGGCGCGGGCGGAGGCGGCGGAGAATCTACTCTCGTTTTCTTCACAATTGTTCAATGCCGAGCTACACACAACACTCACAACGTCACATGCTAAAGTCTCGTCCACACTCTTCACAGACGTAGTATTCAACACTGTTTTCCACCCGTTTCATTATATTTAATATGTCTCAAACTCACGGGAGTTTTCTATACATATATTATGAATAAAAATACATACACCTATAATGAATACAGGTTTTAAATATATAGATATTTAAAATTACAATATATAAATAATTATAGTACTCAACCAAATCACAGGTCGTTGGAGAGCCAGAATTTCTTCAAATTACTCTTGAGCGACGCGACAGATTGGGACTCTCTTGTCGTCTGTCTGTCTTGTGTTTCTTGATGGTAAGTAGATCACTTATTAATCTTATTATAAGACAGGCCGTGCGGTTGTTTGCCTTTGACATGGTATAAGAAACGGATACTTGCGACTTCAGATTTCCGGAGGAGCGAAAAGCCCGCATTGCCGGCCTTATATCGGTTTGAGGATTCGTTGTCGACGGGTAGAGACAAAGCTAGGTTTAGATTAATATTTTTTAGCTGCCGAACCGTTAAATAAGACGGTGGTCAGCGTCCAAAAATTGTTAGCGCGCGAGAGCTTGTACATAATACTAAACACTCAAAGTCTTATAATATATCACATACTATCACACACTTTTCATAGTCGCTTATTGGTATCTGAGTTGAACAAAGTGTTACGCGATTCAACGGACATGCCGCGCCATCTATTGACGAGTAGCGGAACTAACATATTCCCAAACGTCTCGATTTAATATTAAATTCAACAGACCAGTAACGCCATCTGTTTATAAATAGCACAACTAAGGTATCCTTAATAATAAAAACGTGGTCTATAGCTTTTGCCGTGATGTATTAATATAGAACAGACAACAAAGCCGGTCTTGTGAAAAAGTGACTAAAAATATGTACAATCAAAAATACACCGCTAATTATCTGCAGCATCTATTGGCTACGGTGTCTGTTTACCATCAGACAGGCCGTTAGCTTGTTTTCCATCGTCGTTATATAAATATAAATTAAAAATTGATGTTGTGCAAGCTGAGAAATATATCTGAACCCTGGATATTTCCATCGAAATTCTTGTTTTTTTTAAGACAGTGGCTAACATACAGACTGCCCGATAAGCAGACCGGTTATTATAAGACAGGCCGTACGGTTGTTTGCCTTTGACATGGTTAAAAAAAAACGAATTATGTGTGCGACTCCAGATTTCCGGAGGAGTGACAAGCTCGTTGCCCACCCTTTATAGGTTTGCGGATTCGTTGTCGACAGCTAGAGACGAAGGCAGGTCTCTCACTGTCAATACAGCGCCTCTGGCTCCGCATTATTATTTTTTAGCTACCGAACGGCCCAATAAGACGGCGGTCAGCTTTCAAAAATAGTTAAGTGGCCCAATATACTAAAAACCATAAGAACACTTATAGCTAATATCACATACTGTCACACTTTTGCGTAGTCGCTTATGGTTACTGAATTGAACAAAGTATTACGCGATTCAACGGACATGCAGCGCCATCTATTTTTGAGTAGCGGTACTAAATTATTCCCAAACTACAAATAAACTTATTAAATTCAACAGAACGGACTGTTTATGACTAGCATAAATAAGTTGTCTGGACCCGGGTATGTCCTAAAAGTACGACCAAGACCAGGGGAATCGGCAGCAGCATTCCTTGAGTGCGGTGGAGATACTGCGATCGCCAACCCGCATGCCAAGCGTGCGATTATGGCATTTACCCCCCATGAAATTGGGGGAGGCCTATATCCAGCAGTGGACGTCTTAGGGCTGATATGGTGGTGGTGGTGGTGGTTGTCTGAATAAAAAATTAAAACATTTGATGTTGTGCAAGCTAATATATCTAAAACCAGGACTAGAATTTTCCTCAAATTTCTTATTTCTTTAACGACGTGACGGTGGCAAAAAACAGCCGTCGGTTAGCTGACTTCTCATTATCAGACAGGCCATACCCTTGTTGCCAATCCTTTGTCGGTTTGAGGATTCCTTATACCGACAGTTACAGACAAAGACAGGGCTCTCACTGTCAATACAGCGCCTCTGGCTACCCATTATATTTTTTTAGCAACCGAACCGTCCAATAAGACGGTGGTTAGCTTTCAAAAATAGTTCAGTGCCCTAATATATTAGAAACCATAAGAACACTTATAGCTAATATCACACACTGTCACACACTTTTGCGTAGTCGCTTATGGTTACTGAATTAAACAAAGTATTACGCGATTCAACGGACAGGCAGCGCCATCTATTTTTGAGTAGCGGAAGTAAAATATTTCCACACTGCGCATATTATTAAAATCAACAGACCGGTAACGCTATCTGTATAATGACGCATTTTTCATGTACAGAATATCAGTTAAACACGGCTACAAACGCGATGCATTTAAAATACCAAACATGAAACATGACAAGTTAATTATATTTAGTCCCACTATCCGCCGATAGGTAGCGCGGCCTGTAGTATCATTCAATGTTGCCACAATTCTGATAATTAGGAGTGTATCTTTGATTGCACATAGTTTTAGCTACCTTGTCATAAGGCCGGCTTTTTGCGCACTGCATTAAACATCACGGCCAAAGCTTGAAACTACGATTTTCTATTAGGGATATCTTAGTTACACTAATCATAAATAAATGGCGTAGCCTGTCCGACAAATCTCACCGCAAGTACAGTTATACCTTAGTTCAACTACTTAACATTAGATGGCGACGTTAGTACAGTTTTTTTTTTTTTTTTTTTATCTTTATTTATTTAACGAGGGTTTTACAAATGCCACCCTCATAGTGGCTCTCTTACACTAAACATTCCTTAGTATTAATATAGCCTTAACTAAATTATATAATAACTCCGCCTCTTCTGAGGTCGGACAAGCTAAAATGCTATTTATCCTACCGAGATCGTACTTATTTATATTAAGCAGACGTCGCTGGGTATCGCCACGCCCACATTCCATTGTAACGTGGTAGACATCTTCCACAACCCCACATATGGTGCAATTGGGAGAATCAACTTTCCGCATCATGTATGCATAGCTATTTAATGGAATGTGGCCGGAGCGAAGTCTAAGAGCGACAATCACGTCTTGTCTACTCATTTTACTTAAATAAAACCACGGGGTCCGAGGAAGCATTGGCTGGATAGTTTTATACCAAATGCCCTTAGTTCGGGATCTTTCATCAAAGTATTCGGTCCACATTTCGTAGCACGTGTGAATCGCGAGTTTAACTTAGTTCCGCTATTTAACATAAGATGGCGTTGTCTGTCTGTTGAATCGCGTAACACTTTCCTCAACTCAGATACATTAAGCGACTAAGATGTGTGACGGTAAGTGATATTAGTATAATAAGTAATTGTTCTTAGGATATAATCGTTCTTTCTTGCCGGGATAGGAACATTATTTTTGAAGGCTGACCACCGTCTTTTTGGACGATTGAGCAGCTAAAAACAATTCACGTGTAGCGAGGCTGCGTTGTATTGAGTGAGAGACCAGCATTTCTCTAGCTGTCGACAACTCGACATAACGAATCCTCAAACATGCTTAAACTGATAAAGGGTCGGCAACGCGCTTCTGACTCCTCTGCAAATCTGGAGTCGCAAGCATCTTTTGTTTTTTTTTTCATACCAAGTCAAAGGCAAAAAAGCGTACGGCCCGCTTGAGGGTAAGCGGTCAGGGGCCTTTCAGCTCGAAGTACGAATTTTTCTAAGGAAATGTTAGTTTAACTTGTTTGTACCAGATGTGAGATGTGCTATCTCTATCGCACTTGCACATTGAAGTGACAGAGATGCAGCGTTCGTGCGGTTAGTTCTTACTAAATACACAACGGCGCTACGATCCATGTGGAGTATTTCACTGGTATCTCTATCTCAGTATATATATTGTACTTTGTGGTAAGCGGTCACCGCAGTCTCCGGTCGCCTAGATCTCCAGAGGTGTCACATGCGCGTTGACAAAACTTTAAACGCAAATAAATGATATGATAAAAATGTATACACTCCTTTCTTGAAGAAAACTTCTGCAGTATGTACTGTAGTTAATAATAATAATATGGCGTAGGGATGTGACGACCCCATCGCCCACTGGATTTCCAGTGCAGTCAGTCAACATAGGGCAGCTTGTGGCGAGCTGTTAGGAAGCAGCGACCCTATGTACCTGAGTGCTCCTGTGGGTGTCCTGTAGGTTGGTTGTATGAACAGGCCCCCCGCCTCTGGCTTGCCTTAACCGGCTGTCCAGAGTGGAGTCGCTAGAGCTGTTGCTCGGGGGTGGATGTGGTCACCTAAGTGGCAAGTTGGCTATATGTTTAAAATCCAGTGCCACCTCTCTACCCCCAGCCCTCTGCACCGGTGTTGCCGTTAGGCCATTTTTAATGTCGCTATTTATAGGGGCCCATCTAGCAGAGGGCGAGTCACCGTCTGCCTGAGATAAAAATGTGAGACAGTTCTATAAGG
Organism: Notocelia uddmanniana; assembly: GCA_905163555.1. Lineage (NCBI taxonomy): Eukaryota > Metazoa > Arthropoda > Insecta > Lepidoptera > Tortricidae > Notocelia > Notocelia uddmanniana. The sequence continues at coordinate 11,089,699 of LR991079.1, read as the reverse complement.
CAGACGTCAGTTGTCTCACTCAATAGCCCAGCCATTAGTCCATCATATTCACCCAATAGCCCGGTTCATTTAGATTCCATCAACCAGCAATAGTTCCTGTACACCCTGGCGGGTGCTGTCTCTGTGTGCGTCCCATGACACGGGCAGGGAGAGCACCCGCTCGGTGTACCCCTTGCATTTCATTAAATTGTCAAACGGGCCTCTACGTGTTGGCTATGTGGTACTCGGTTGGTACTTCGTTACCTCGGTACTTCGGCTCCGCGCACGCCTACCAGGTCCGGGACACCATTGTCCCGTGAGCGGAAAATACATACAATAATAATAAATATGCTTTATTGCACCACACAAGAGAAACAAGTCCAAAACAAAACAACAAACAACAACACAAACAAGTTCCGTAGTCCCTAGGGAAAACTTCGGTAGGGAGCTCATTGCACAACCAGCGCGTCCGTTACTATTTTTTTATTAAAAATGGGATTGCTCTTGGCCAGCATCTAGCCAGGGGGCAAAGATGAGGCCGACAATGAAGCGAGCTCACCCAGAAGATGCCTATTCACTCGTGCCTTAAAAAGGTGCAGGTTATATGAACTCGAAAATACAGACGCCGGCAGAGAATTCCAAATTTTAGAAGTGCGCATATCGAGTATGAAGGATGATGCAAAGCGCTTGGTTCGAATTAGAGGAATTTCGACCAGGTAAGGATGGTAGCCAGCCGTACATCTGGAGGAAATTCCTCTGAACCGGGACATGTCAGTTTAGATATTTTTCTTAGCTTCTTCACAATGTTTTTATCTTTATCTACACAACGACGGTGGCAAACAAGCTTACTGCCTGCCTTATGGGAAGCAGACACCGTAGGCTATGGACGTTTGCGAATCCAGTTGACATTTGTATTATTATTTATTACAGTTCTATGTCTGTTTTCTTTGTTTATTGACATTGTATACTTTAATTATTTTATGTTAATATTGAATTAAGGAATTGTCACGCTCCTCAACAATGTTTGCACGCCTGCATGCAGGCTGAATGCACTGGACATGTATTATCATACATGACCCCGAGGAACCCCCAGGAACTACAGTGTGGGATTCTTCAAGAAAAGAGTGTATAAATTTTTGAAAGGTCGGCAACGCGCATGTGACACCCCTAGAGTAGCAGGCGTCCATAGGCTGCGGTGACCGCTTACCATCAGGCGGGCCGTACGCTTGTTTGCCACCGACGTGGTATTAAAAAAAAAGTATACAAAAAATCAAAAACTCGCTGTATTTTTTTTCTATTACTTTTTCTAGCAACAGAAACTAATTTCCGACCTAGATATGGCGGCTCCCATTGTGTATACAAAGTTTCATGTTATTTCAGCAGGGTTTTTTAAAATGAGAACGAAACTACGTTTGTATGGAGAATCGAGTTCAGCTGAGCGTAAGGGTGAAGTGGCTTTACTTCACATGAACCGAAGTAAAATTTACTCCACTAGTTAAAAGTAATAGGTATAATTAGACATACTATCATGTTTTGCACTCTCCGAATACGTAATTAAACTTTCGATAAAGTTATTATGCATTCAACCTTTAAGATGAAGATAGATTTAATGGGCATTATAATATCCATAACACCCGTCCGTCCGTCTAAAGACCGTAGTAATTGGCATTTATAACATTAATGTAACAAATATAGTCCGCTTTTCAAATAACTGACAAGTTTTTCTACACTGATTGTTACAGACAACCCCAGGCATTAGAAGGCAAACCGTGAAAAATGAGAACTACTAACGCCATCTCTACCTGAGTAGCGACACTAATTTACTTACTCAATTTCATGGTAGATGTCGCGCGTGACGCATAAGCTCCCTTGGTTGGAAATTGTACTTCCGATCATGTTAAACTTTATAAAAAAAGGTCTCCCAGATCGGAGCCCTGTGGAAGGGTTCCCATAAGGCTGGCAGCGTTCCCCCTTTGGATAGCTATGCTGATCCGCTGGCCGAGGAACGAGCCAGCCCTACGGTCTCCTGACACCTCGGCCAGCCTTCGGGAGAGTTGCCCAAAAAGTCGGTGGGCACCCACGCTCCACGGTTCCAGTGTCTCCACAGCAAATGCCGCATATATATGACGGTCTGCAAGTCCGATGTATTTGCGGCACTTCGCTGCCTCGGCGGCTGCGGCTGCCCCGCCCGCTCTCTCTGCCCTTTTTTTAAATTAGTTTTAGTTGTTTTGTTTTTTATTTAAGTATCATGTTTTATGTTTCTTGTTTAAAAACAGGGGTCTAATTTTTAAAAAAACTTTATAATATATGTAACATATTGCCGTTATGTACAGGTGTTTTTATTGATTTCCGTTCCTTCAAGTACATAGTCGTGTATCTTTAAGATGAAGATTAATTTAATTGGCGTTGTAATATCCATAACACCCGTCCGTCCGTCTTAAGACCGCAGTATTTGGCATTTATAACATTAATGTCACAAATATAGTCCGCCTTTCAAATAATTAACAAGTTTTTCGACATTGATTGTAACGGACAACCCCAGGCATTAGAACGCACGCCGTGAAAAATGAGAACTACTAGCGCCATCTCTACCTGAGTAGCGACACTAATTTACTTCCTTAATTTTATGGTAGATGTCGCGCGTCACGCATAAGCTCCCTTGGTTGGAAATTGTACTTCCGATGCGATATATAGTATACTATCAAATTAACACAATAAAATGAAAATTACAAAGAAAATCAGAATAATAATAAAATACGAGGCTTGAGAGTTTCAAAAAAGTATGTATTTTTTTTATCATCCAAAAGTTAAATAAAGGCTACCAATGGAATTAACATGATTCAATAAAAAATAAATTGTACAACAACTATGCACTTTTTTATTGAATCATGTATATTCTATTGGTAGCCTTTATTTAACTTTTAGATGATAAAGAAAATGCTTACATATTTTATAGAAACTTTCAAGTATTGGCTATGTGCGAAGTAGGTGGTGGGGGTAAACTAAGCGATCGCAGCGTCAAATTTACTTCGATGTTTCCTATTGGTTTCCTACGATTCGTTTCGTTTGTATTTATTTATTTATTTACTTATTTATTTCAGTCAAATTTCCAGTAAGGTGTCTTTCTACTAAATTAAATAAAATATTCATGTGTCATTATTTGACATCTCTGAGTTTGACATTGCCCCGGGACCCGTGACGTTTGACGTTTCTGACGTGCACATAGCCAATAGTATTTGATTATTATTCTGATTTTATTTTGTAATTTTCATTTTACTGTGTTAATTTGATGGTATACTTTCCATATGACGGCAATATATTATACAGTTTAACATTAGGAAACTAACCTATTGCTTTTAAGTCTAATTTGATACAACTCTGCCGATATAAATGATTTTAAGCTAGATTTCATATCAATAAATGAGAAAGGATAAAATCGTAAATTTTATACTTAATGGGTGTAAATATTAATGAATGAATAAATGAATACACCTATATGTATATATATAAAATTAAAAAGACGAGTGTTCATTTTTCAAACAACATACGATCTTTTCTGAGCATGTTTGAGAAAATGATCTTTATTCCGCCAGTAAGCCTCAATGGCACTTGAAAAACCCCCGAGATTTTCATTTCACAGCTCAATATCTCAAAATCGGCTGAACTTCATGAAACATGGCTAACAACACTCGAGATAAAATTATCTATGACATAAAAAAAAACTAAACGAAAATCGGTTCATCCGTTTCGGAGCTACGATACCACAGACAGACACGTTAAACTTATAACACCCCTCTCTTTTTGCGTCGGTTGTTAAAAAAGATACCACAGCACAGACAGACACGTTGGTGTTAAAAAGCTATTAGTCAGGTACTCACGTTTTGTCTATCCACATCCAGCTGAACACTCTTGTCCTTCACGAACCTCACTTCACTTCCATCCAGTCTTCTGCTCTTCCTCTCCGTAGCGTACTTCTTGAACCTCCTCTGCTGACTGGACTCGCACACGTTCTCCGCACTATTCTGTTTCAGTATCGGTTTCGGTTTCAATGCCGGTTTCTCGAAGCTTTCGCGAAGTTTTTGGAAATCGGTTTCGGGCGTGTCCGGCCGCGAATGACAGGGTGTGTCGTAGATTATTTCCTGGAATTGGGAAAAGTATGTCTTTAGTATTACATTTTATTTAATCGTATGGCAATTATTTACGAACCGTGAGATCTTCGAGACGACTAGTACGGTTGCCAGTGTTTGTTGCACTTTTAGCACCACCCAGGGGTCACGTGTAGGGTAACGGTGGGTACTCCCTACGGACGTGGTGCAACTTCGACCCCCCCCCTTTGTCAAGTGAGTGGGCAACTTGACTGCTACAAGTTCTCAAGCCGCCCGAAGGCCTCTAACTTGGCTTAACGACTGCTGTCGTAGACAGCAGCCGGGATCAACGGCTTGACGTGCCTTCCAAAGCACGAGAGCGCTCAGTTAGTAACCACTCAAAGCGGTCACCCATCCAAGAAGTGACCTGCGCCCACATTGCTTAACCAGGCATACCGCCCGCGGTAGGCGGGTGCCGCTGGGCCACGAGTGTTACATAGACGTTGAGAGTCCGCAGGAAGCTCGATTCTCTATACAAACGTGGTTTCGCTCTCATTTTAAAATGGGCATGCTGGAATAACATACAACTCTGTATGCGCAATGAGATCCGGCATATCTAGGCAGGAAATTAGAAATTAGTTTCTGTTGCTCTAAATAATAATGGAGAAAAAATACAGCGAAGTGGTGGGTACCGTTATCCTACGTGACCCCTGGATGGTGCTAAAAGTGCAACAAACTGGCAACCGTACTGTCTTCTCGAAGACCTCACGGTTCGAAATAATTACCATACGATAAATAAAATAAATAACCATTAGGTGGACTGTCAGCTCATATTTTATACCGACGTGGTATTAAAAAAATACAATAGCTATGTACGATTGGACCCGGGTATGTCCTAAAACTACGACCAAGACCACCGGAGAATGGGCAGCAGCATTCCTAGAGTGCGGTGGACATACTGCGATCGCCAACCCGCATGCCAAGCGTGGCGATTATGGCATATACCCCCCATGAAATTGGGGGAGGCCTATGTCCAGCAGTGGACGTCCTAGGGCTGATATGGTGGATGGTGGTACGATACAAGGGTTGTAAAACAAAAAAAGGCCGATATCGCAGATGTTGAATATGCGAGAGAGGGCTTTCTGTTTTACGAATCGTATTTTGTACACAATTTTACGTCACCACTTGGCCAAAAAGTGGGTTTTTCCGGACGCACAGCGTGCGGAAAAACGCGCTTATTCGGCAAGGTGTGGAGTAATAGTACATTACGATACAAGTGCAGAGACCAGGAAATTCGCAACGAGTGGTGATAAATTGAAACACGACCGAAGGGAGTGTTTTAAACCGACACGAGTTGAATATATGTAATCGTCAGTGCCATTTCTAGCATTTACAGGAAATTGTTACACGCAGTTTCATAACCTATACAATAGCCAGCGTAATTTGTAGCTCGTTCCATCAACTTATAAATTTTTTTCAGTGTTAATGATTAAGAATTAACATTCGATCGTAATAGCATGTTGTATGATGCAGCGAAAGTACTATTGTAGTGGAGTAACGTGCGTGGGACAGCGAAAGTACTGTAGGCGGATGTTGATCGAGCGACTCCAATACAATTACATACTGATAATATGCGCCGGTGTATGAAATACTTCATCTGTTAGCCAGAAAGAAGAGCTAAACATTTCATCATCATCGTATCAGCCGAAGGACGTCCACAGCTGGACGTAGGCCTCCCTCAAAGACTGCCACAATTACCGATCCTGCGGAGTCCTGCGACCTTTACCAGGTCATCAGTCCACCTTGTGGGGTGCCTACCCACGCTGCGCCTCCCGAATCTTCTGATACGTGGTCGCCACTCGAGAACCTTTCCGCCCCAACGGCCATCGGTGCCTAGTGCAATGTGCCCCGCCCACTGCCACTAAGTTTAGCGATTCGGAGGGCTATCAACTGCTAAAAATTTATTCGTGACATAATAAAAACAAACAGGAGCGAAAAAAAACCGGCCAAGTGCAAGTCGGACTCGCGCTCCGAGGGTTCCGTAAAAATATTTTTACAGTACATATGGTGCTACACTACCGCACGAGTGCGGTAATCAGCAGATTACGTGCATACGTCGAAACTTTAAGGAGCCATATGTACTGTAAAACGTTGTACGATACACGTGCGAATAGGTAATTCGCAACTCGTGTCGATATAAAACACTCCCTTCGGTCGTGTTTTAATTTATCACCACTCGTTGCGAATTTCCTATTCTCTGCACTTGTATCGAAATGTACTATTATTGTATGATGTAACTAAAAATTTGTGGTTTTCGCAATTTTTCCTTTAACTGTGCTATAAGACGTTGCTTCACACCAAATTTCAAGATTCTGAGTTCACGGGAAGTTACAGGGTACTTCCCGTGAAATCAGAATCTCGTTTTGATTCCCTTGCGGCATTATGGGCTATATCTTTTGATTGCGTTGGCTTAGAAGTTTGATTTTTTCATAACTCTAAGGGACAGTAGACCTGAATATTTGATATAAATTCCAGCTTAATATCTCCACGCGTTCCTGAGAAAAAGGGTCTTGATATATAAGGGTTCCGTTTTTTCCTTTCGAGGTACGGAACCCTAATAAAACAGCGAAAAAATACACGAAATGGTCCCAGCTCAGCATGAAGCATTGCAACCAGTGCTGGTCGTCCGTTGCAACCATCAGTGAGACCGCGGCGGTGAGCACACACAATTTCACCCCATAACCTTTTAACCGCCATAGGTTCGATATACATTTCGCCTCAGTATGATAAATAGGTAAGACAAATGTCTGGTATGTTTTTCACAGGATATTCATCCCTATCATGGACTTTATTTTAATTTGATTAATTTTGCATATAAAATTGTATAACATCGTACTATTTTCTGCAGAGCAAGTGCATCGAGCAAGGCAAGATCGTTAAGATTACTCCAATGACAGCTGCCAGTACGGTCAAGTGTCACTGATAAAGAACCTAACCGATAAGAAAGGTTATCGCTCTCTATTTCCTTGTTTGCTGCAAATCTAAACTGTATTCCTCATTTTATTGTACAGCATTGGCCAATTCATATTCAACTCTCCTATTTTCCTTTGGAACCAAAAAATAACCCAATGCCACTGGCATTAAGCCCGCTATTTGTACATTTCTGTTGTTGCAAAAAAAGTTTATATAAACTATTATTTTTATTTACTTAACATTGACATTGATCTATAATATAAAAAAATTGTATAAAAATCTAGAAAACTTTAATAGATATCATTTCGAAGTGGCATTTATCTTAGAAAACAGAAAAGTAAAAATAAATGGGTTTGCAATAAAAGGACTATATTGTTTTTTTTTGTGCCTAATCCCAATAAGGGCTAGTTTTCCCCTCGGGTTGGAAGGTCAGATGGCAGTCGCTTCCGTAAAAATTAGTGCCTACGCCAACTCTTGGGATTAGGTAGCGGACCCCAGGCATCCTTCAGGATGCAACTGTACTGGGAATAACGCTAGGAGGATGATGATTGTTTTTTTTTGTGCTATTATTTTTAACACCAACGAATAGCTAGTGTTTTGTGAAACATATTAAAATAATGTAATTTTCTCTAATAAAAGATATAAAATGCTTATTAATTCAAAGTTTGACTTGTATATGAAAAACGCCGGAGTGCTCAATACCAAGGCAGTAGTCTCAAATATAACACATTTTTAATCAAATTACTGTATATATATCCTATGTTGAGTTTACTCCCTTTCGGGTCATGGGCGAATGACTCTCTCTCTCATCTGAGCGTTTATCCTGGTGGCATCCTTAGCTGCTGCTCTAACTGCTTTCCTGCTTTTACTTCTCCACTTCTCACGGTCTTCGGCATCCTCTTTTGTGAGACCATTGGCACGCATGTCATCCCTCACAACGTCTACCCAGCACCTCTAGGGCTTTTCCCGATTCCCGGGCCCAGAAGGTTACCCACGTAACTTCCTGGTTTTCGCAAGACGTGACCGTACCATCAGCGGAGGCGATGCTCCTGCAGTTTATCTGGACGAATGGCAATGTTACAATTATCCGTTATTATTATTCCTTTTTCCGCACTCAGTCCGTGAAAGTCAGACTATTGGGCGTGACGTGAATGCCAGTTAGGAATACAGCCAGCCCAACTCCGACCAGAAGCGCAGGATCCTCCTGGTGTCACCACAGGCTTTGCGCAGTGACCTCGGTGCATTGAGTGGATATGCAGCTACCCCTTCGCATTATTCCAGGATAGCTCTTTCATCCTTACGGACTTCAAGACGAGAGTGAACCGGTAAGCGCGCTTCCTCCTAGACCACACCATCGCTTTCCATCAGGTGATTTGTGGTTTATGGTCAAGGGTAAACCTATACAAAGTAAAATAAATGGGCAAATATTCAGCGTTCTTTTTCGTCATTGTCGTTTCATTAAATATTTAAGTAACGATAGCCAGTTTACTTTTGCTTAAAACGTAAAACATCGGTTCTGATGAGTGCTTATTTGATTAAAGTTGTCACAGTTTATCCCATGTGATGATAATATTGATAATTACTCGTCTCTAAAGTGGCTTCCAACTACAGAGAAAAATAATTAACACACACCAAAATAACAAATAACACTCCACTTTGTATGCTAATAAACCACACGATACTCGTAACCTGTATTTGCATATGTATCTAGGCCGAAAGTATATGTACACTTACATTCAACTAATATTATATAACCTCTCGACATAATAAACATTATAATAAGTTTGTTGGGCACTGGTTACACTGCCATATCTTTATAGACATCGCATTTCACGTGTTATAGATAGCTTTTGCCCGCGACTCCGTCCGCGTGGAGCTCGTTATCCCTTAGAGGAATGATTGATATTAAATAATTGTGAGCGAAGGCTTAATTATCGCTCTCCCATACAAATTCATCCTCCTTTTCACCCCCTAAGGGATGATTTCCGGGATAAAAGCTATACTCACTATGTCCTTTCCCAGGACTCAAACTACTTTAGAAGAAATTTGGAATAGACTAAATTTCATATAAATCGGTTCAGCGGTTTAAACGTGAAGAGGTAGGTAACAAACAGGCAGACACACTTTCGCATTTATAATAGAGGTATAGTATGGATGGAAGTATCACCAGGTCATCAGTCCACCTTATGGAGGGCCTACCCACGCTGCGGCGACGGTCACGACGGCCATCGGTTCTACGTGCAATGTGCCCCGCCCACTGCCACTTAAGTTTAGCGATTCGGAGGGCTATATCCGTTACTTTTGTTGGCGCGGAATGAATCGCTGCGTTCTCTGGGGATAGAAACGACGCTGGTCGACGGTCGTAGTATAAAAATCGGGCCTAAAATGTTCACGATCGTGATCATGAATGACTTCGATCATATCGCTAGCTCAGATAGATTTGACGGATGCATCGCACACAACACCTGTTACGCTTGTTACATTTATAGCATTGCGTGAGAACGGGTCCTTCTCCGGCCGGAAATCGAACCTGTATGCCAGCGTTTCACTTTCTACTGCACCACTCCGGGAAGCTTGCTCCAAAAACGGTTATAGGAAGACATAAAAGGCTTTCGAACGTAGATTAACTCTAGGCTACGCAGAGCACGAGAATTTATTTCAATGCCTTTGTTGACCGATGGAGCCTCGGCTTACCCGAGTAGAACTAAATTTTAATTTTTAATAACTGTACACACACTAACTAAAAATTTTATATCCAGTGATAATGCCATACGATAAATAAATAAATAATCACATCTTCCGGGGACTTCGTGAAGGGCTGGTTCCGCTGCTGACTCAGCTGAGAGTCTCAAACGCCGCTAGTATGGAGCCATCGACAGTGGCTTCATATTTGAACCGTTCGGCGTAGAGACCCTCGGACCATGGGGATCGGGCGCGCACCGAATCTATATTGGATTGTGCAAGCGCTTGCTCGAGGCTTCACGTGACCGGAAGGCTGGCTTTTACCTCGCCCAGAGGATCAGCATTGCCATACAACGTGGCAATGCTGCCAGTCTTCTGGGCACACTACCGCCTGGCAGCGATCTGGGGCAAATTTTTTACCTTTACTTTTAGTTTTATTTAATTGTTTTGTCTTTAAGAATTGTCTTTTTCATATTATTTGATAGCTTGTTCCTTAATAAAGTATTTTACCCAAATAAATAAATAAGTGCCTTTGTGTGTGTCAACTGTTCTTGTAATTTCTGTTTTTTTGTTGTAATCTCCTCGTGTACAATAAAGAATTTTACATACATACGTGAGAGGTTTTATTGAAAATAATTGACAAGAGACTAATTTTTTTTTGTACAGCGAGGGAATGCCGCGTGCATTGTGGGTACCTTTGCACCAGGTACGATGCAGGTTGGGCTATTCTAAACTGTTTTAATGTATTTTACATTAGTTTAGTTAATTAGTTTAGACCTTAGTTCAGTTATATTTAGTTTTGTGTTTTGTATTTCTCTTAAGTTTTCATTTTAATATCTAAAAATAATTGTACACAATAGATTTTTTTAAGGATGTAGACGTCATTCCGCCTGCCTATTTCCGTTCTAAGGGACACAAGTGAACCCTAACCTATACGAAAATACGAAAAATACAATTGTTACGATTTAGGCATTTACTTGGGGTCGGCGCAGCCTGTTTTTTTTCTTTCATATCTCTCTAGCCCGCCGTCTCGTCACTCACTTCCTTCCTCTTCATATCTCTCTCGGTATTTGTCAACAGTAAAAATAGTAGTACGTTACTGCAAAGGCCGGGGAGGAAGGAATTGCCTGACGAGTGTGTTAGCGAGGCCGTCTAGTAATACCAGGCAGGCAATCCCTTTCTTGCTGGCCGTCCGAACTCGCCGACAATTTCGCATATAAATTTCATTATATGACCTGTAAATTAGCGGCACCCGCAACGATGCCTTTCTCAACTCTTACATTACCGAGAATGTTTGAGGACATTAATTTTATTAAACAAAATTCACGAACAAATCAGTCTACAACTTATTTTTGCTATTTAAAACCTTTTTAAGTACATATAGATCCCAAAGTAGACTTTGATCATTGAACAATCGTGAAGTCACTTATTGCAATTTCCTAACGAAATTCATACAAACAGACTGTTTTTGACGTTTCATATAATAAATGCTGATTAGTCCAAACCCCTATTGTAAAACCTGTCCTTCAGTTCGCAAACGACGCTGGTCCCGTAACCGGCACAATTACCCTACCTTTAGGGTTCCGTACCTCGAAAGGAAAAAACGGAACCCTTAGAGGATCACTTTGTTGTCCGTCCGTCCGTCCGTCTGTCTGTCTGTCAAGGCCCTTTTCTCAGGAACGCGTGGAGGTATCAAGCTGGAATTTATCTCAAATACTCAGGTCTACCGTCCCGCCGCCGCGCCGCACGCATACAGCCGTTTATGCCGCAAATGTCCGCAATTTTCGACACTCGCAAGGGAATCAAAACTTACAGGGTACTTCCCGTGAACTCAGAATTTTAAATTTTGATACGAAGCAACGTCTTATAGCACAGATAAAGGAAAAATTGCGAAAACCGTCAATTTTTAGTTACATCATATAATAAAAATATTTTTACGGAGCCCTCGGTGCGCGAGTCCGACTCGCACTTGGCCGGTTTTTTCTATTCATCTAGACTGGCATTGTTTACTAGCCAACTAACCTAGTAAGATAGTCTAGGGAACAATAGGCGAGTCATAGATATATAGGTATAGATAACATTGTTAAATCTTATAGATATACAGTAATAGTGGTAATAGGGTAAGTATGTAGGTTCATACACTGTACTCGCATCCTTAAATGTACCTAACATTTACACCGCAAAAAAAAAAGGGGGCCAAACTGAAAATCAGCGCTGGGTAACCCGTCGGGCCGTCCAGCAAATGCTGAGGTTGGTACCTTTGGCTAACATGATTCCAAACTTACTGTATAAATAAGCTTAAGCTTAGATTAGTAAACCTAATATTATCTATAAAATATTATTCTTGATGGTTTTGTAATACCATTCATGTTTTGTCATAATATACATATACTTGTACTCATTAATTTGCAATGATTTTATACATTACACATCAAAATAATTTCGAAATAATATATTAAGTCATACTATTTTCATAAATAAAGGGCTAAAAGATTTACCAAATTATATATGTAAGTGTCTCTTACAGTTAAAGTTAAATTACAATTTATGATTTTTGGATCAGTTAAATGTCACAAAATTCGGATATATTATAACGAGCTTTGGAGGATATATTATAAAAGCTTGTAATACAGGGACCAGTCTGAAAATCAGCGTTGGAAGCGTGCTGGGCCCATAACCTGTTAGATTTACTCAAAATAAAACTGTAATTATTATATATTGGTTTAATTTTGATATTAAAATACACTCGTTGATGCTGTCACAGAGTAAAAGTAAGACGCACGAAAATGGCAGAATGAAGGCGTGAAATTCAAATTATTATTTTTAACAGTATACAGGCCCTGTATACCCAACGCTGATTTTCAGACTGGTCCCTGTATTACAGGGTGACATCGGAGACGTAATCAGAAGATAATTTTTCAGACTCTACACATGATCGCGTTTTAAATGCAATAGTTGTTACATCGAATAAAACAAGTTTATTATTTCAAACTTTTACTAGAAAAATAATAACGCCATACTTACATCATGGTCACCCTATCACTTTTGACACACGTTGTATGAGGGATGACAAGACGTCGTGTGATATAGGCTGACCAAGTTGTATGAAGCATTTTTTTTTCTGTTAATAATTTGAGAAATAGTAGTCAATATTGCAAGTAGTAACTGTGATTTCATCTTTATTGAGTTTGTCTTTAAATACTTCATCGAGTCAAATTGTTTCTGATCACGTCTCCGATGTCACCCTGTATAACACATTCGGTGTTAAACCAAGTGGAAGGCCGAGCAGCGTATCTAATAATGCACTTTTTTTGCAATTTTTTTAGAACGATTTTTTTACTCTATAGAGCGCTACCACTGCACAATTTTGTTTGTATTACCTATAAATCGTTTAGAAGATTTAATTTAAAGATGTGTACAATAAACATTTTAGTTTTTTACTTCATAATGGGGAATGTCTGAAATTTTTAAAAGTCCTTGATTATTTTTCTAATGGTAGGAATAACCGTCGCCATTAACAGAAAAAAGTTTCAGATTTTTCGGTTGCGCCATATATTTTATAAAAATACAAACATTTTATATCACCTCGCGTCTGCCCCGTATCGGACTACTAAGACATCTCTAAGTCCGTTGAATATTTAAAAAAAACACCTGCTTGGATCTGTGGTACGCAATGACATTGACAGTTCATCATAGGTTGGTCGTATGACTTGAACTGTCAATGTCATTGCGTACCACAGATCCAAGCAAGCGTTTTTTTTTCTAAATATTCGACGGACTTAGAAATGTCGTAGTAGTCTGATACGGGGCAGACGCGAGGTGATATAACATGTTTGTATTTTTTTTAAATATATGGCGCAGCCGAAAAATCTGAAACTTTTTTCTGTTCATGGCGAGGGTTATTCCTACCATTAGAAAAATAATCAAGGACTTTTAAAATTTTCAGACATTCCCCATTGGAACAGTCGAAGTGGGGACTGACTATTCCACTAGCTTAGTCAGTATGAAAATCAGTATGTAAATACGACGTTGCAGCATTCGACCTGCCTGATGATAAGCAGACATCGTAGCCTAAGGACACATGCGATTCCAGGACAATCAAGAGCGCGCTGCCAACCCATTTTTATTTTGAGTATACGTGGCCACCATCGCGACAGAAATAAACTCATCACGGTACTGAGAAAAAGTAAAAGGGTTTTTTGTGAAAACAAAATATCAGAAGCAAATTCTCAATCCATTGCAGTTCGTACTTTCATAACGAGTTGTATAATATCTTATAACATCGTATAAAGACGATGCTCGCTTTATATCGGAGTGAAAGAAACTGTTAAAGCACGGAATGAGTAGGTAATAAACTCATTATATGGGGACGGACTTTTATACAGTCGTTTTTAGGGTTCCGTACCCAAAGGGTAAAAACGGGACACTATTACTAAGACTTCGCTGTCCGTCCGTCCGTCCGTCAGACAGTTGAAATTTTCACAGATTGTGTATTTCTGTTGCCGCTATAACAACAAATACTAAAAACAAAATAATAATAATAACAATTAAGGGTGATTGACATTTCATAGGGTTGGGATACGTTGAGTGAATGTGTGTATTTATTTCATAGGGTTGGGATACGTTGAGTGAATGTGTGTATTTATTTCATAGGGTTGGGATACGTTGAGTGAATGTGTGTATTTATTTCATAGGGTTGGGATACGTTGAGTGAATGTGTGTATTTATTTCATAGGGTTGGGATACGTTGAGTGAATGTGTGTATTTATTTCATAGGGTTGGGATACGTTGAGTGAATGTGTGTATTTATTTCGTGAATGAATAAAATGGGTGCGACATTAGGCCGGTTTCTTTTGAGGTAATGAATTTCACAGACTTGAAATGCATGTGATCATGTGAATACTTAAATATAAATAATAAATAAATATTATGGGACAATTTTTACACAAATCGAACTAGTCCCATAGTAAGCTCAATAAGGCTTGTGTTATGGGTACTAGACGACGACATATATTCATATTCATATTCATTTATTCATAATTATCGATATTACATGTCAAGGTTTCCTACTAGAACATTAATAAATTAGTAATTAGCAAAAATAAATCTACAATAATAAGTTAATGCCTATATAGTTTACTTTATATTTAATAGATATATACTTAAATACATAGAAAACATCCAAGTCTCAGGAACAAATATCTCTGCTCACCACAGAAACAAATGCCCTTACCGGGATTCAAACCCGGGACCTCTAGCTTCGGAGGCAGTGGCACTGCCAACTAGGCTAAACAGGCCGACAAAATACTTAAGGCGCCGTGTACAGAAATTTCGTGTGGTGTGTGTGGCAGTACCCGGGAAACTCTAGGTCCGCCGGGATCCTAGGGATTGGCACCCTGGCTTTAAACTGAACGTAAATTTGATGATTCACCAAACCAGATGCAATAAACATTCAAATCTAATAAAAAAATACCTGTACCTACACACTGACTAAGTATCACGTTTAAAAAACATACTTACCACCATCCACCATATCAGCCAAAGGACGTCCACTGCTGGACATAGGCCTCCCCCAAATTCACATCTCCACCGCACTCCAGGGATGCTGCTGCCCATCCCCCGGTGGTCTTGGTCGTAGTTTTATAACAATCCCATCCCTACAATGAAATGCCAAACTGACGTTTCATTTTGATAATACATAACCGCGAGTTTCGTGAAAATTTCTGGCAAATATTTTTTTTATGAGGATTTATTTTTATTAGTGTTAATCCAAAAGGAGCGTTCGTGGCCCAGCGGCGTCCGCGTACCGCGTGCGGTATGCGAGGTTAAGCAATGTTGGGCGAGGTCAGTCCTTGGATATGGGTGACCGCTTTGAGTGGTTACTAACTGAGCGCTCCCGTGCTTTGGAAGGCACGTTAAGCCGTTGATCTCGGTTGCTGTCTATGATAGCAGTCGTTAAGCCAAGTTAGAGGCCTCCGGGCGGTTTGAGAACTTCTAACAGTCAAGTTGCCCACTCACTTGACAAGCCTAGTCCCAATAAGGTCTAGTTTCCCCCTCGGGTTGAAAGGTCAGATGGCAGTAGCTTCCGTAAAAACTAGTGCCTACGCCAATTCTTGGGATTAGGTAGCGGACCCCAGGCATCCTTCAGGGTGCAACTGTACTGGGAATAACGCTAGGAGGATGATGAGTATTAATCCAAAAAAGTTACACATTTAATATATTTAAATCTTCGCCAAACTGCATGGCAGCTTGTTGGCGAATATAAAACAACTCTTTACTTTAATTAGACCTAAAACAAAAGAAAACTAAAACAGTATTAGATTATTAGCTAGGAGCTAGTTTCATCCATTCGACTATTTAATAAATACATTTTTAACTTCTTTTTATACGACAGTAGGTCAGTACAACCGTCCTCCGCTGGGATATCATTTAAGATCGAGGTATCAAATATGGCCTCAATCGTTTACCATAATAGTTATTTGCGCGCGGTTCGACATATTTTTTCGTGATTTAGTTCTTAGACTACGGCGATATATTTTAAGCGTTTTGAACTCTGGACAGTTGTACTGACCAACAGCTACCAAATATCGAAATTTTTCGTGAACGTATGTTACATTTCTTAAACAACTTATCATATCGCTTATTACAGCATTCTCTCGTTTTTTTTTTTATTAACAAGCGTTTTAACCAATCGCAGCTGAAGATTGAATACTGAGTCAGCTAACGCGTGACATAATGTATATAACGTCGCCTTATCAATGAAGTATTTTATGTTTTGAAGCAGCTTTTAGTGAAAAATAATGCGTTTGTTTAAAATAATGTATATTACTTATTGTGCTAACTTAAATTGAGTGATTCTTTCAGAATGTCGTGATTTCTGATCGAGTAATGTTTCTTTACATCATGGCTCAAGTAAGGAAAAATAATTATACTGTTCTACGAAGGTACTGATACGATGTTTATTAAGTAGCAAAACGCAAGCAACGTAAGCTCATCTAAATTGGTTCAGCCAAACGCGAGGAAATCGTGGGTAAACATACATACATACCTACATACGTACATACATACATACGGGTCAAACAGAGAACCTCTTTTTTGTAGACGGTAAAAAATTATGCTTAGAGTACGCGGGCGAAGCCGCGGGCAAACGCTAGTTCAAAATGAGAGCAGCCCAGCTTACAAGACCCCAGCCATAACACCACTACTTGGTAGGTAGGTAACCTTTTCAGTGAATCTACGGAACTTGGCACCCATTTAGATCTCAATTCTTTTTTCGGTGAAGACGACAACCACGCATCGCATATTAAACTTGGCTGCCATTTTCACATTTATGTTTTTGATGGGATTGTTGTAATACTGGTGGTAAGATCGCCAGGACGGCTAGCATAACTTGGCGCGCGAGATAGACTATCCGCCTCTTTCTAATTGGTACACACAGAAAGAGACGGATTGTCTATCTCGCGCGTGAGATAGCTCGCGCGCCAAGTTGTGCTAGCCGGGCAGAGCTCCCGAGGATGCGCTGTGTTGAGAGTGAGGAATGAGGGACCTACACGTTTCTAGCCGTCACACCGTATCCTCAGGTAAACAAAGAGTCGGCAATGCGTTTGAGATTCTTCTGCAGTCGCCAGTGTCCATAGGCGACGGTGTCTGCTTACCATTCGCAGGCCGTAAGCTTGTTTGCCGCCATCGTTGTATAAAAAAAGAATATGTGTGTTAATGTATAAGTATCAAGTCTTGTGGTTACAGTATCGCATTCCGAACTGGCTACTGCGTGTCTATTTTCAAAGCATTCTACTCGACTGAGCTTAATCCAAAATAACTTGACATGTACGAGTTTTATTGACCGTTCATATTATTCCCAGGCATTAGGTATCAATAAAAGACGTCATTTCTGAAAAATATTTTCACGCAAAATGTGTTGTCCCAATAAATAATTACTTAGTAACGTGGATACTGGATAATCGGGAGCTGAATGGCGCTCGGGATTAGGGGTGAGCGGGGAGGGGCGAATTGCAATTAGTCGCACGCGCATCTCCGCATGACGCATCTCTCGTAAAGACGCGCGATCGCGAACGTAACATATGTACAACAATCTTTACAAATTGCAGGGTCCTAATCCCGTGAAAGTATGAAGGAAAGCGTACGCGTATGTTTGTCTCGGCGACTAATCGTGGGTCGCCACTGAGGTATCCACGAAGGCATGTTTTATTTATTAGGGTATCTTTCAGCCGCTGTGTCTCAATATTTTAGTACTGAAAGATAATGAATGAAAAAACACGTATCTTTTATTTTTCGCTAAGGAACCCACTGTGAAAATTTGAACGGTCAATATTAATTCACCCTGTATTTGTAAGTAACTAAAGTCCGAGATGTAATTAGAGATCAAAAATGTAAACAAACAACTGTCAATCTAACATGACTTTCCTTTTTAAAACCTCTTGTCATTACCAGTAGCATAAATCATATCTTCACATATTTTATTAAAACAACACCAATAGTGTTATTAATAATTCAGAGTGGTTATTTTTTGTATTAATTCAAATTTATTTCGCTTAAATTTTGAACGCGGTAATTTTTTTCAAGTATTCCAATGGTTTTCAATTACCCACTGCATACGTTATTTTTTTATGGTGGCAACTCAAAATCAAATCTATGACCGATTTTACGTAATGCCGGCACCGCCACGCTATGCGTTATTCGACTTGGGCGTCTTCATTAAAAGAAGTATGGAGCTATGTTTGCTTTATTTGCACGCATATTTTTTGATATTTTGATTTTATTCTAGAAACTGTCTAGATTTCTATTTTTTATTATTATTATTATTTATGTTTTGACGATCCTATTGTGAATTTTACTACAAAATAATTTCTTACTTTGACATGTCTACAACAATACAATATTTATTTTAAAGAATAATAATAGCATCAATAAATTGCTCTAAATAACTAATTAATATATATGTTAATACATGTTATAACTGACGATTCGAAAGTGCTTGTTGCTAGAGGCCTATTTGAATAAAGAATATTTTGACTTGACTTGCATAGCGTATAAGTGCGAAAAGCGAACACGCCTATCCGTCGACTTGTCGATTTTTGGTACACTTCAAACACCGTCACGAAGTGTGGACGGCCATGTTTGTTGTTCGCGCACATCTATATTAATAATTTCGTGCAGGGGTACGGTAGACCCGAACGAGACCTGTCTTAAATTGAAGAACGTATAAAAATAACGATTTTTGAGTTGAACATATGTATCCGCAAAATTCGGATTGTCGCGTATTTCGCATTTAAAAGTGTTAATTTGATGACAAAACGTCGGCCATATTGCCCACAGACTATATTGCTATATTAAATTTGTTGGTTGACAGTGTCGGCTACGTTCGAAAATCGTGAACTATTTTTGCGTCCGGTATGTTGGCCAGGTTGCTGGGCTGCGTTCTGGGTGATGGGCCATCATCGCCCATTGTGTGGATTCGGCTAGCCGCGTCTGCAGCGTTTTGTTTTTGTAGTTTTCAAGCGCTCTATACACCTATCAGCCTAGCTAGCACGATAACTTATACCGTCACGTTATATGGGCGAACTGTATTAAAACGTCACATAAAACGTAACGGTATAATCTATCGTGCTAGCTAGACTGATTGTCACAACAACCGCCTTCAAAGCGAATGTATGGGGCCTGTTACATGGATTCATATCACGATAAGTATCACGTGAATATTAAAGCAGAATCCATACAAATTTGAAAACTGCGATAATATTGACACCCCAGTATTGTGATAATATTAATCGTGTAAAGGACACCACTTGAATGTTTGCTGAGTCTGTCCGCCATCTTAAAGCTGCGTCTCTATTTTGTTTGTGACAAACTACTAGGTGACTTATGGCTTTTAAACGTCTAGCAAAATTCTATCCCTATCTCGCTCTATCTTATAACTTAGTGGTACTGGGGGACTAATCCGAAATTCGAAATCCGAACTTCGTATGGTGAAAGGGACGGCACCATACGAAGTTAGGATTTTGAATTTCGGAGTAGACCCTCAGCTCATGCCGTTCGCCGCGCTCGGACGTTAGAGGCGCTACTGCGAACCGAAAACGAAGTATCTGCCTCTCTCGCACATGTATATTCGAACGACAGAGAGGAAGATAGTTCGTTTTTGGTTCGCGGTAGGCCCTCAGGCATCAACTTTAAAACGAATAGGGTATTTTACTATACGAGAAATAAAATTCAAAATGTAATAAAAACCAGCCAAGTGCGTCGGAGTCGCACACTGAGGGTTCCGTACAACTAAAAAACAAATGTGATTTATCAATATATTGATATTTTTGGTAAAATATACTTCATAATAAACATTATCACTTAATTTCAAGTTCATAGGTCGATGGGAAGCTAAAAAATTATATGTGTGACAGACAATACACGGAATGTTCTTTGACTTTCTTCGACCGTCCGCCGCGCTCGGACTAAGGTGCTACCAACCGAAAACTAAATATATATGCCTCTCTGTCGCACTTGCATATTCGAGCGCGGTGAGGGAAATACTTCGTTTTCAGATCGTGGTATGTCATATCTGGTCTGACGGCTCCTATTCCTGGATGGTGCGCGTATCGGAATGTGAAATACCTTTGGCAAAACGGAACAAGTTGTTAAATAGCTTCCATTAATTGGAGAAAATATTACCAACTGTTATTATTATCACGTGAAACACTGAATATTGAAGCAACGTTCATAGGGGCCTGTTACATGGTTATTATTATCACGCGATATACTCATATCACGATCCGTATCACGTGCAATGAATATTGAAGAAAAATCCATACGATTTTGAAAACCACGATAATATTGACACACCAGTATTGTGATAGTATTAAGCGTTTAACAGACCCCATACAATTTTAAAAATCGCCATAATATTGAGTGTAAAGGGCCCCACTGAATAGAATTTGGCGGAGAATAGAGAGCTTCTATCGCGAAACGAAAACGAACGAACATCGTGTATTTCCCTCTGTGTCGCTCGAATTTGCAAGTGCGACAGAGAGGGAGATACACGAACTTCATTTGTTTTTCGCGTTAGCAGCTCTGACTTCGCACCAAAAATACTGACTGGCACATCAATATTTAACAATGCACATCTGAATTGAATTTTAATGAACGATTAGTATTTTAGCTATACAAATCAGTACTGATTACGGTGTCAAATTTTTTATGTGCCTTTAAATACTACCCTTATAAAAATGCTTAGGATTAACTTGCAAAGATACTAGCCTTTGCCCGTGACGTCGTTTGCGTAATCTTTTACTCCCAATTCCATATAATTCCATTCCATACTTTTATTCCCAATCCAGACTACAGACTATATTTCTATACGATTCGAAGTTTCATCATAATCCGTTCTTGTAATGTTTTTATTTTATACATTTTTGTACACTATTTCTTTCGTCGTTTGCATAACTGTCACGAATAAATGTTTTGTTTATTTCTTTCTTATTTATTTCACCCGAGCGAAGCCGGGCTTTCATCTAGTAACAAATATTTTCGCAAATATGGCGCAGTCACATGAAGACTAGAGCATAGGAAAGTGTGATGCCGACATACTCATAACAACTGTGTATTTGGAGGTCAGACGTGTATTGGCGAAGTTTAAGCTTTATGAATAACTGATCGGTAGGCTCAGCTTCTCAGCTTGTCGACATGCAACCTGATACTAATGACAGAATATTAGGTACTATTGGACATTGAAACTGGATTTTGATTCCCTTTTGTACGGACACTAAGAGGTGTCCAATGCATTCGCTTCTCCGGCCACGCGCAATGTAGGGTTCCGTAGTTCCCACATTATGGGAACTTTAAAAGTTCACAAATGTATATATACAGACTGCATGATACTAATTTCAAAATCCTGCTATCATTGTATACATGGCGATACGGGAGCCTATTATTTTACATAAGCCGAAACCTATAAATAGCAGTATTGGGTACCGAAACATAGTTTTATTTTATTACAAATGGGATTGCTATAGTATAGCTTAGGAGTCCGCAGTAAGCTCGGTTCTCCATACATACGTAGTTTCGCTCTCATTTTAAAATGGCACGCTGGAATCATTTGAAACTTTGTATACACAAGGGGATCTGGTATAGCTAGGTCGGAAATTAGTTTCTGTTGCTTCAAATTATAAAAGATAATATTAAGGTTTCCATACAAGACCTAAAAAATTCAAAAATTCGCTGTATTTTTTTTCATTCCAATTTCTACCAACAGAAACTAATTTCCGACCTAGATAATTATGGCGGATCCCATTGTGTATACAAAATTTCATTTATTTCAGCATGGCGTATTAAAATGGGAACGAAACTACGTTTGTATTGAAAATTGAGTTCGGTCGAGCGTACGGGGGACTCACATCATCATTTATTTATGCCTTTTCAATACCTGTATGAGTGTACAGCACTTTCTAAATATTACCATTGCAAACATATTTACAAATCATCAATATTAATTCTTCATACAAATCACTTGGCACTTTCGCTATTATTCTGTTATTAAGCAATAAGAAGCCGGAAGCTGGGGCATACCTGTGTCCCGTGAAATGGCAACGCGCTAGTGACTTGTGACTCCCTTTAGAGTCACGAGCTTTCACAGGCTACGGCGTCTGCTTTTTAGGGTTCCGTAGTCAACTAGGAACCCTTATAGTTTCGCCATGTAATATCTATCTGTCTGTCCGAGGCTTTGATCTGTGATTGTTTGTTGAGAGCTGCAATTTAGCATGGATATATAAAGCAATAAATCTGACAAAGGTAAAATAACTCAAAAAAAATTTTTTTAAGGGTACCTCCCCTACACGTAAAGTGGGGATGAAATGTTTTTGGCTTCAACCCTATCGTGTGGGGTGTTCTTGGATAGGTCTTTCAAAATGAATACAGGTCCTTGTATCATTATTTTTGATAAACATGAATATTTTCAGAAATAAACACTTAAAAAGAAAAAAATGATCCCCCCCCCCTTCCAGCTTTTGAACTAACCAAAAAATATGAAAAAAAAAAACATGAAAGTAAAGCTTTCAATTCCTCTAGTTGTTCGTTTCGTTCCAATGCGACCACATTTCTTGCCCCCAAATGGCCTGTCATTAGTATTTACTTAAGAGTGCGCAGTACGTTCGGTTTTCCATACAAACGTATTTACGCTCTCATTTTAAAACGCCATGCTAGAATAACGTGAAACTTTGTATACACAATGGGATTCGGCATATCTAGGTCGGAAAATAGTTTCTGTTGCTTGAAATTATAAAGGAGAAAAAATACAGCGATTATTAAGGTTTTCATACAAGCCGTAAAAAACTCAAAAAACCGCTGTATTGTTTTTCTTTTACAATTTCTAGCAACAGAAACTAATTATCGACCTAGATATGCCGGATCCCATTGTGTATACAAAGTTTGATGTTATTCCAGCATGGCGTTTTAAAATGAGAGCGTAAATAGGTTTGTATGGAGAACGGAGCGTACTGCGCCCTCTTAAGTCAATACTCGCCAGTATTGTCAAGGCCCATAGAAAGTAACAGCACTACACATTACGTAAACTGTAAAATCAGCTTTAGCTACGGTAGGAAATTCGAAAACATTGTCTGTGTGTAACTGAAAACATCCTAATTATGTGTATAACAAATGCTTGCATTTCAAACATCAACCTATTGTTCCCCGGGTAGGGAATATGGAGGGGAAAGCATATATTATACAGACGGAAAGCAAAAGTAGGTACAGCTAGCAGCAGAAGTAGCTACACACAGACTCTAATGTCAGAAGAAGGCTCTGTGTAGATAATTGTGAACGTGTTTGTGCTTAGCTACTTCTGCGTGGACCAAGCGCTCAAAATACGTATCATATTTTTGAAACAAGGGGTGCTTCGCAGACATATAATTCATAGAATGTATTGATACAGAATTTTCATTTCCTAATAGAAAACTTTTTTTTAACTTTTTATGTACAATCGCAGAATGAAGAGGTTCGTAATTTTTCAACTCTATTTCAATGCAGTTAAGGTCGAAAAGAGACGAACCTTTTCATTCCACGCCACGACTATACGCTAAAAGTCATTTCATTAAGTCACTGTGTGTGTAGTACCCATATAGGTCTTCTTTTTTACCGACTTCAATAGAAGGAAGGAGGTTCTCAATTCGTCTGCATGTTTGCTTGATCTTTTTTTATGTATGTATGTTCCCCGGTAACTCTTGACCACGTTGGGCGATTTTGATAATTCTTTTTTTGTTTCAAAGCAGGTACCCCGACATTGGTCCCATATAAATTTGGTGAAGGTCTGATGATGGGATCTAAGAGGAATCGAGGGAACCCCTCGAATTTGATAGGCACGCGTATGCTGATTTCGATATTTTCGGTAGGTAACCAAGCATTGGCCCACGAAAACCACAAATTGTGGCATAGCAAGTACAAAATTGGAGTCAGTTTTTTTTTGTGTAAGTAAATTATTTATTATTAAAAATGGGATTGCTCTTGGCCTGCATCTATAGCCAGGGGGCAAAGATGAGGCCGACGATGAATCGAGCTCACCCAGAAGGTGCCTATTGACTCGTCCACCAGAAAAGTAGGTTAGTTTAGAACTGCCGCCCTTTGTGAACAAAATGCATTGTATAAATAAATAATACTCAATTTATTATTATTGGTAAACGGGACTTAATCGCGTACAAAAATTATTCACCTGAGGTGTGCCCGACGTTTCGAATGTATCGCAACATCCGTGGTCACGAGCTGACTGGCTTGAGCGGGTATCAACATCTTCTAGCCGCACGGGTTTTCCGAACTACCCGCACTTGGTCTTTATTATTCACATTTACACAAGGGTTGTCACTCGCCCGACACACAACACTAACAACATCCGTTAATGTAATACTCAATTTTGTACACATATCGAACTAGTCCCATAGTAAGCTCAATAAGGCTTGTGTTACGGGTTACTAGACGACGATATATTACAAGTATGAAAGGGCCTGAGTCGCACATTCTGGCAATACCAGTAAGTGGCTAAAATTGTTTTCGGTAGGCCTAGACCAACCGAACAGTACAACCAAATTTTTTATTATATTTTAATCAAATTTACACGGGCACAATGAAATACATAGACGTTATTCTGTTGACATTATAGTGTCTATTACGTTAAGATTGAGTTTAGAATGTTGGAATATTTTAAATAAAAATGCGTGTATTTCTCTTGAAGATCTATTCACTACTGACTGCACAATAATGGACTGTATTGACACTTAGATATACCTATAAATATTTACTCATTGAACGTACATTCATAAGAATCTGGACATTCCGCCCACCAAAGAACAAAGTTCTTTTATATAACCTTCGAATAGTTACATATAGCATATCTACTTAATCAAAGTTTAAATTAAACTAATAATTCTAATGGGCTATCTATTGCTAAAGTACTTACAGCTAATTAATGTACTGTGTGGACTGGGTTTTTTTTATTTTTATTAAATACAATTTTTAAGTTATTAACAACAACATATTATTCAACTCAAACCTAATAGATATTATTAAAAAGAATAATGATTACAACCGCCCACCGTGGATTTATACATCGCAATACATAAGCAAGTACCTATTAATAACAATGAACTTATAAATAGAAATCAATGCGTTGAAATTACATGATGTTAATATTTCAATAAATAAGTATGAGCAGTAATCGGTACTTACTACTTAACCTTTCAGACATGTATACTTACAAAATATAACAAAAAATAGGATAGCCTACTTATTTGGTTATTAAACAGAGTTTACTCAATGGACGTTTCAGTTCACCATTTTTACATTTAACTGTAACAACACGCGTTACATTATCAGGACCTGGATGTTTCTTAATTATTTTTCCAAGGATCCACTTTGCTGCCGGAATGTTATCGTCCTTTACAATCACAATATCATTTATTTCCGGTTCAGTAGTCTTTGTATTCCACTTATATCTATTATTTAATGTTACCAAATATTCCTTATACCATCTGTTCCAGAAGTCATTAACCATTTTTTGAGTTAACCTCCATCTGTCTAGCCCCGTTACATTGTACTTCGTATAATCCTCATCGGTAATATTTAAAAGAGGTTCGCCCACAAGAAAATGACCAGGTGTCAAAGGGAAGGGATCGTTAGGGTTGTCACTAAGTAAAGATATTGGTCGTGAATTTAAGCACGCTTCCACTTGTGTTAAAACTGTTAACAGCTCTTCGTACGTAAGGGTGCTGCTCCCAATTACCTTTCTCAGATGCATTTTTGTACTCCGAACGCCCGCTTCCCATAACCCTCCGAAATTGGGTGAATGGGGAGGTATAAAATGCCACTTTGTGCTTTCTAGAGTAAGTAACTCTGCAATTTCCGCTGGAATTGAAGACTTGGCGTTGTCGAACATCTCTCTCAATTGTTTGTCGGCACCAACAAAGTTTGTACCGTTATCGCTGTACAAATCCTGACAGTGTCCTCTTCGAGATGTGAATCTCCTGAAAGCAGCAATAAATCCTTTAGCCGTCAAGTCAGTGACTACTTCGAAGTGCACCGCGCGGGTCACCATACAGATAAATAAGCATATATAACCTTTGAATGCCTTGGACCCTCTGCCTGGCGAGAATCTGATATTAATCGGTCCACAGTAATCCACTCCAGTCGCCTTGAATGGCTTGCTAGGTTTTAGCCGCGCTTATGGCAAAAGGCCCATTATTTGAGTTGATTTCTTATTTGAATATCTCGCGCAAACAACACATTGTCTATAAATCATTTTCACGAGATTTCTCACACGTATGATCCAGTACTTGCTCCTTAGTAAGTTTAACATTAATCCTGGGCCTCCATGCAAAGTTCTCTCGTGTGCATCCAAAACTAAGAGCCTGGTAAGGTAATTTTTACCGGGCATAATTATCGGATGTTTCGTGTCGTAATTAACATTCGCTTGTGTAATACGTCCTCCTACTCTTATGATCCCATTTTTGTCCAAAATGGGACAAAGAGTGCGTAGATTACTCTTCTTTTGAACGCAACCTGCATTCTGTAACTGTTTTATTTCACACAAATATTCTTGATTCTGGACTTGTTTAATACAAGTCAGTAAAGCTTGATTTAATTCCTCAAGAGTTATATATTTTGGGAATTGAGGACGTTCACCTTTTGGTGTCCTCAAGTATAATACTCTCCTACAGTATGACACGACTCTTAACATTTTTGCTAATGACGAATATTTCGACCAAACGCTTACATCGTTTACGTCAGATATAACAGTTAAAGACTGCACTCTTTGCTCTTCCTGTGTATCTGTCACCGACGACGTATCGATGTGGATTGTGTGGTTTGACAGCCATTGCGGCCCATGCCACCACAATTCGTAGTTCACTAATTCCTCAGGCTTTAAACCTCTCGATGCACAATCGGCTGGGTTCTCATGTGTATTAACGTGTCCCCATTGCTCAAATTCTATTATGTTTGTGATTGTGGACACCCTATTACTCACGAATGTACTCCAACGGCTTGAGCCACCTTTAATCCACGCTAATACAATCGTGGAATCGGACCAACCGTATAAATTCTCCTTGGGCACATTTAGGACTTGCGATACTTCGAACAATAACTTGGCAGCCAAGGCCGCTCCACACAGTTCGAGTCTGGGTATAGAAATCTCTTTATCTATCGGCGCAACCTTCGTTTTTGCGGTAACTAACCGCACACAAACGTTACTAAATTCATCTATGGTGCGAATATATATTGCAGCTGCGAAGGCACTTCGTGAGGTATCTGAGAATCCATGTAGTTCAATTTTAGAAGAACGGGTCACATTCATCCATCTTGACAATTGAAACTCCTTCAACTGAATTAGACTATCTCTGTATTCTAACCATTGCTGAAGTAGCTCCTCTGTTAACTGGTCATCCCAACCGAGACCCGATTTCCATAGTTTTTGTATGAAAACCTTGGCAGTAACAATAACTGGAGCGATCCACCCTAGGGGGTCGTATAACTTAGCTACATCTGATAAGACTTGTCTCTTGGTAACAGGTTCATTTGGCTCTGTTAAGTTAAGCATGTACTCAAAGTTGTCCGTCTCTCTGTTCCAACTAATCCCCAATACTTTTATTAGGTTGTTGATTGCAATAGGCTTGGATTTATTCTCAATTTGATTCCCTTTCTTAATTTTCTGTAGAAATACATCGCTATTACTGTTCCACTTCTGCATCTGAAATCCGCCCGCTTGCATTAATCCCGTCATTTGAGTATAAATTTCTAAAGCCTCGGTATGAGTAGCAGCTCCTGTCATAAGATCATCCATGTAATAATCTTCTTTAGTTATCTTTGCGGCTATTGGATACTTATGCTCTTCTAATTCAGCCAACCTCTGCAGGGATTTAACCGCCAAATATGGCGCACACGCTGTCCCAAACGTCAACCTCATAAGTTTGTAATGCTTGATTGGTTCAGTTATGTCAAACCTCCATACGACTCTCTGAAAATTGGTGTCATCTTCGGCAACTTTGACCATTCGGTACACCTTAACGATGTCTGCGACTATACCTATCTCATGTCTTCTCCACCTCATTAGGATGTGCCGCAGGTCTTGCTGTAATTTCGGACCAACCATCAAATCGTCATTTAGAGAAACGTTGTTATCTCCCTTGCACGACGCATCAAATACAATACGCACTTTGGTTGTATTTTTATCCTCCCTCACTATTGCATGATATGGTAATTATACGGCTCTTGGATTATTTATACCTGCATCTTCGACTTCAACCATATGATTCAAGTCTAAGTATTCTCTCATCACTAAGTTATATTCTTTTCTCAGGTTTGGATTTTTTGCAAGTTTCCTTTCTAATATTTCTAATCGTTTAATGGCAATTTCTAGTGAATGTCCTTGTAGGCACTGTGGATTCTCGGTCGCGAAGGGTAACCTTACTATGAACCTTCCTTCTTTATCTCGCACTGTAGTTGCATCAAAAAATTCCTCACGTTTTTTCTCACTCTTTGTTAACTCTTTTTGTATCAAGTTTGGCTCATTTTCTAAGTCCCAAAATTGTTTTAGTAACTCATCTTCTCTCATCAGCACGTGCATACTAACGAGATTCTCATTTAATAAAGCTCCCTTTGCTTCCGACACTCTTCCGGACAATATCCAACCTAGCGCTGTATTTTGTGCTATTAAATTACATTGTGACGACTTTATAATACCATCTAATAATATTTCACCATACACTTCAGCTCCTAGTAATACATCAATTTTCCCCGGCGAGGCGTATGTGGGGTCTGCCAAAGACAGACTTTTTATTTCAATCCACTCAGGGCAACTAATACGAGTAGACGGGAGCAGCGACGTTAATGAATGGAGTACGTACGCGTTGACTCTAACTTTAAAATCAGGCTTAGTACGCGATTCGATATCGAATGTAACCATATGTTTAATTTTAGTACGACCATCTCCCAAACCCGACACCCAGCCATTAACTGATTTACGTGTTAGTCCTAACAACTGAACAGAAGCCTCCGTAATAAAGGAGGCTTGGGAGCCCTGATCTAGAAGAGATCGAATATTTAGTTTACAACCATTATTCTTCGTTACCTTGACCACCGCCGTCGCCAGCAGAACGCCAGCGGGATGAATCTCCTCTCTTGAAAAGGCAGCTGTAATAGTAGGATCACCTCGTGAAGTACTCGGGATGGGTTTCGCTATCGCAGTCTCGCTGAGTGTCGACGTGCTCGTGGTTACATCTCTCGGTGATTGTAACTCTTGTTTATCTTCTTTCTCAAAATGAAGTAGAGTGTTGTGTCGTTTGCCACATTTTTTACAACTCGTTGACAGGCGGCAATTTATCACGGCATGCGTAGACGATAAGCAATTAAAACAGAGGTGGTTATTTTGTACAAACTCTTGTCTGTCCCTTGCACTCAGTTGCTCAAACCTCTTGCAATATTGTAGATAATGAGGTTCACGACACATGGCACATTTACTTGCTTTCTGTTTAAGTCTGCCTGTCTCCACTGCCGAATGAAATACCTTTGGCTTAGGTACAGGCTTTGGCGGGGGTGCTGATCGTGTCACGTTACTGTCAATCATTTCAAGAGATCGGAACCTATACTCTAAAAAATCACGTAACTCTGCCCAGGTAGGTAATGTATCGTTAATCATATTAATTTGATTCTCCCACTGTTTAACGGATTCCACATCTAGCTTTGAGGCCACCAGATAAGTTATAACTGGATCCCAACTTGTAACGTTTATTTCCATATTCTGCAGAGACTTCAGACATGTAGATGTTGTATCTAGTAATTGTTTAATAGCACTCGCTGATTCTGACTGTACTTTTTTTTGTGTAAACAAAATTCTCATCACTGCAGTTGTATTATAACGTTTGTTATTGTAACGACGAACTAATAGTGTCCATGCCTCTTCGTAGTTCGCACCTGTTGTTGAAAAATTACGTAACAGGTTCATGGGTTCTCCACTTAAATTACCTTTTAGGTAGTGTAATTTTTGAACAGCCGATAAACTCTTATTCTCATGAATCAGCGACAAAAACATGTCATAAAAGGTTTGCCACTCCTCATATTTGCCGGTAAATATAGGTAATTGTATACGTGGTAACTTAACTTCGCTATTTTTATTATCAGAACACAAAGTTGTTGACATCGACGAATTTACCGATACCAAATGTTGCAAATGTTCACGCAAAACACTCTTGTACTGAGTATACACTCCTCAAACTGCTCATCATCGTACATACGTAAATATTGCTCCTTTTTATCCCTTGGGGATTCCGAAATAATCCTTTTATGACCATCTTTAAACTCCTTAAATAGCTGTTCCAACGTTTCTAATCTAGTTTCTATA
Organism: Notocelia uddmanniana; assembly: GCA_905163555.1. NCBI lineage: Eukaryota > Metazoa > Arthropoda > Insecta > Lepidoptera > Tortricidae > Notocelia > Notocelia uddmanniana. The sequence goes on along the minus strand of LR991079.1, from coordinate 11,059,099 downwards.
TATGAAGACGTAATTCGCTCTTTTGGTGACTTTTTGTAGTTTTTCTCAGCTCTTTTTAAATTCTCGAGTAACTCGTTTTGATATGTACAAAGTCCCTCCATTATTTATAACTCAGCTCCAACAATGGTTATGTAATTAATAATCGTTAAGTGAGTAATCTCGCTTATGTATATTTAAGTTAGCAACTAAGAAATATACTCGTAACACGTAACTCGCACTAGATCTTGCTCCGCTATAATGCGAAGTAAACAGTTACTTTCGAGTTAACACTGCACTCAGTTTGTTAACACTGCACTCAATTGTTACTAATGCACTCGATTTGTAATAACACGTTTCTCACACATTATCTCATTATTAAAGTTTACACGCATTTTTTAACTCGAACTGCATTAAATAATTGCACATAATTATATCACTCGGTTAAATTTGTTAACGATAGTCGCCCGTCACACTTGTTTCCTTTTAAAATGCGGGTGCCATCGTTCGCGGCTCGCTCGACCACACTCATTAATCCGGTTCGATTATGGACCATATGTCTATTACGTTAAGATTGAGTTTAGAATGTTGGAATATTTTAAATAAAAATGCGTGTATTTCTCTTGAAGATCTATTCACTACTGACTGCACAATAATGGACTGTATTGACACTTAGATATACCTATAAATATTTACTCATTGAACGTACATTCATAAGAATCTGGACAATAGCGATCCACAGACAAAAGGAGATATTCACGTCATTGAGCTGAGCGAAGCGAAGATCATTATAGGCGACAGATGTATTTCGTTTGAGTTCGCACTCCTAGACGCTTCAACCAATCACGCTCACATTTTGCATGTCGATAGGTGGCATCATGACGATGGTATAGATTTAAAAAAATTGAAAATCGGACTTACCACGGATGAATAATCACCGAAAAACTGAATTTCATGCTAAGCGAGTAACCGTCAGGCAGTTTGAGACCGGGCAGACGCGCTCAGCTCTACATTTGCAACCAGCAAACTGCATTGCATATCCAGTTATGATGATCATAACATTCACAACATAAGGCTTCAATTTAAACCATTTTGTTTTGGTACGGAACCCCAAAGCCAACGACCACTAGAAATGGAATTAAAGTATCGTATTATAGAAACCGCTAAGTTACGGAGGAAGAAGCAAACGCAGCTTACAGTACAATGAAGACCTAATAATGATCGAATTAGAAATCGCATGCGTTGTACGGTACAAAACATTTGCTGTAGCGGATTTGTTTATATCTCATAATATAATAATTTATACCAAAAAAAAAACAGACTCCAATTTTGTACTTGCTATACCACAATTTTTAGTTTCCGTGAGCCGATGCTTTGTTACCTACAGAAAATACCGAAATCGGCATATGCGTGCATAATCAAATTCGAGGAGTTCCCTCGATTCCTCCTAGATCCCATCATCAGACCTTCACCAAATTTATATGGGACCAATGTCGGAGTAACTGCTTTGAAACAAAAAAAGAATCATCAAAATCGGCCAACGTGATCAAGAGTTATCGGGGATCCTACGTACATAAAAAAAAAACACAAGCAAACATGCAGACGAACTGAGGACCTCCTTTCCTTCTATTGAAGTCGGTAAAATTGGATTTTGTTCACATTTAGATCACTTAAGAGGGCGCAGTACGCTCGGTTCTCCATACAAACGTATTTATGCTCTCATTTTAAAATGCCATGCTAGAATAACATGAAACTTTGTATACACAATGGGAGCCGGCATATCTAGGTCGGAAAATAGTTTCTGTTGCTAGAAACTGTAAAAGAAAAAAAATACAGCGGTATTTTGAGTTTTTTATGGCTTGTATGAAAACCTTAATAGTCGTCATTTATTCTCCATTATAATTTCAAGCAACAGATACTAATTTCCGACCTAGATATGCCAGATCCCATTGTGTATAAAAAGTTTCATGTTATTCTAGCATGGCGTTTTAAAATGAGAGCGTAAATACGTTTGTATGGAGAAGCGAACGTACTGCGCACTCTTATTTATATATTTATTTTGTTTACAAGAACGGTATCAACCAATTATACTTGTAACAGCGATTGTTTAAAATACATATTAGGTACAGCGGACCGTCATTTCGCTCAAAATTGAAACAGCCCAACCGGAGAAGCACCTCCACCCTCCACCTTACAGAAGAGCTCAGCCATAATAACACCACTACTTGGTCTGTAGGTACGTGGTGTTGTGCTCTTGGTGCTGGTAAGTCGCCAGAGCTCCCGAGGATGCGCTGTGCTGAAAGTGATGGACCAGAGGGCCTACTCCGAACTTCGAATTTCGTGTCGTGCCGTCCTTTTCACTCTCGTGTTATACACTATACGACGGAAAGGGACGGCACGATACGAAGTTCGGAGTAGGCCCTCTGCATTAAAGAAACGAAGTCAACCCCTCACCTCCACCCCCCTTTTGCCCCATTAACGAGTGATTTCCGGGATTATTTATCTCTCAAAAACTTAATTGGTATAGATGAAAAACTTAAGAAAATGACCCTTTGTATGTAGTTGTGATGTGACGTGTTCGAATAGGCGTATGTTTTGTTTGTGTTGCACATTTTAAATATGTAATGTCTATTCGAACACGCTACAACTACATACAACAGTTCATTTTCTTAAGTTTTTTACCTATAATTTTTAAGAAAAAAAAACCGACTTCAATGGGGGAGTCCGGTGAAAGATTATTAATCTTAGATGGTGCACTCTTAGATTCCATACAATAAAATACATAAATGGCTATAAGTATGTTTATAATGGTAGAAGACTAAGTACCCTCAATTCCTCATGAAATCATGGAAAAACCTTGCTTGCTTGACAAACAAAACGAAGAGAACAAATCGCCAAACGTGAACTACGCGTCGTTAAAGAGTTCCGTTCTGATCATCATCAGCAGTTCCACTTCATCAAATGTCACTTTTATGAATGAAAATGCTTGATTAGTTCATGAAAATACTAAAATCACTATTTGTGTGCCCTTCACATTTGAGGAGTTTCCTCGATTCCTAATGGATCCCATCATCAGAACTCGAGCATGACAAAAATCAATCGTGAAAATAGAACTTGCTTAACAAACACAGCTAGAAGGACAAATCGCCACGACGTGAACTTTTCGTCGTTGAAGAGTTCTGTTCTGATCATCATCAGCAGTTCCACTTCATCAAATGTCACATTTTTGTATGATAATGCTCGATTTGTTGATAAAAACACAAAAATCACTATATGTTTGCCTTTAAGATTTGAGGAGTTCCCTCAATTCCTCATGGATCCCATCATCAGAACTCGAGCATGACAAAAATTAATCGTGAAAATAGAACTTGCTTACCAAACACAGCTAGGAGGACCAATCGCCAAACGTGAACTTTTCGGCGTTGAAGAGTTCTGTTCTGATCATCATCAGCAGTTCCACTTCATCCAATGTCACATTTTTGGATGCAAATGCTTGACTTGTTGATAAAAACACAAAAATCACTATATGTTTGCCTTAAAGATTTGAGGAGTTCCTTCAATTCCTCATGGATCCCATCATCAGAACTGCCTTTTGACAAAAACGGGACCAACTTGGATATATATACATACAATCAAAAAAATAATTTATCAAATCGGTTAAGAAATGACGGAGTTATGGAGTAACAAACATAAAAAAAAAAAAAAAAAACAAAAAAAAAAAAAACATACAACCGAATTGATAACCTCCTCTTTAGAAATCTTGAAGTCGGTTAATAAGTACATATTTATTTCAAGCCAAACTATACAAAGCCAAACTATAAGGACAGTTTGTTGGCGGATAAAGCGCTCTTTACATTTTACTTATATAGAAAACTCCCGTGAGTTAACACCCAAAAACCTAAAAAGCAAAAAGTACCGCCCCGCGAGAGGAACTCCTGATTAAGGACCACGAATCGGTCTGAAACATGTCGAGCGATATTCGACCTTAATAATTCATAATTTTATTGTATTAATAATCATGTGTTACATAAGGTCTTACAAAGAGCATTTTACAGCTAGTGTTCACATGAACCCTGTTAAGGTATATAGCAATGTAATTAACTTAAAGACGTGGGTGAGCCGTTCCATTATATTTTAATATCGCTTTGTTTTTCCCACTTCAAAGCTAACTATCCTATGTCCTTCCCGACTGTTACGCCTTAGTAGGTACCACAAAGTACTATATATATACTGAGATAGAGATACCAGTTAAATACTCCAGATAGATCGTAGCGCCGTTGTGTATTAAGTAAGAACTAACCGCACGAACGCTGCATCCCTGTCACTTCAATATGCAAGTGCGATAGAGATAGCACCCAGTGACATCTGGCGGAAACAAGTTAAACTAACATTTCCATAGCAAAAATCGTACTTCGAGCTGAAAGGCCCCTGGTAGGTACAGTGGGCGTCAAAGATGCGTATACATTTTTCACCTTTTACAATGGAATAAGGTGGAAAAATATATTTAATTTAATTTAATCGTATGGCATTTATTTACGAACCGTGAGATCTTCGAGAAGACAAGTACGGTTGCCAGTTTTTGTTGCACTTTTAGCACCACGTGTAGGGTAACGGTGGGTACTCCCTACGGATGTAGTGCAACTTCGACCCCCCTTTGTCAAGTGAGTGGGCCAACTTGACTGCTAGAAGTTCTCAAGCCGCCCGAAGGCCTCTAACTTGGCTTAAAGCCGGGATCAACGGCTTAACGTGCCTTCCAAAGCACGGAAAAATATAAACATTTATAAACATAATTATCTATGGCGTACCAACACGCTTAACTCCTATAACTTAAACCCGGCAAGTGAAAGTGGCTCGAACGTTACTGCACACGGCTAATGATTTTATAATGCCATCGTACGGTGTCACTTGCGATCCGACGGGTCATCTCGATTCACGTAGACGGATAAGAGTTAAACCAACTTTAAACTGAACGCCACTCTACTGGGTGTCCACTAATAACACACATAATTTATTCTTTAAAGTGGAGTCCAGAATTAGGCGAACTAACTTGACAGTTCATTGTACACTAATGTTGCCACAGTTTGGCTAGTGCTGTTAATATCGATGTTTAAAAAGTCTAGTTAATCATTATTATTGTGTTTGGAATCAAACTAATAATTTTACTAAGCAAAATAATAATAATAAAAATGGGTTGGAATTAAAAATACATCGAACATCATTTTGGTCATCGTTAAGGACTCTGTCCGCCATTTTGTTTTGTTGACAATTTGGATCATTAGCCAAACAAAGCAAGCCATTCGGCTTTCGACAATACTTATACGACAATTACTTGATATAAGTAATATAAATAGAATCAGATTTATAGAAGCCACAACTGGCACAAGTTTATATCGACATATTTGTGTCGACTTAAACCTATCACTATTTATTTTTCCCTATGTCTGACAACATTTTCGGCTGTCAAGTTAGTTCGCCTAATTCTGGACTCTACTTTAGTTAATCCGGATTGACTTTTTTATTGAATTCTATCTTGTTAAATATTACGCCTAACTTTATGACATCAAATATTATAATTATGAATTTATTATGACATGCATAGATATGAGTTTTTACTTAACTAATGTAATTTTTAGTTAAATTATGAACCTATTTAAATTTTCACATGCCTGAAATGGCTGAATGTACCGGACTGGAACTGCAATATTATTATGTACCTAACACCTATTGTACACTGTATGTTCTTGTGAATAAACATTTCATCATCATCATCATCACTTTTTTAAACATCTTCAAAAAAAGGAGGTTCTCAATTCGTTGGAACATTTTTTTATGTATATTCTACTATTTGGAAAATTTCTTTTGTTGCGTTCCGTACCCGTACCAAAAAGGTACAAAAGGAGCCCTGTCTGTCTGTCTGTCTGTCACAACATTAAATATCTGAGGAACTACTTGTGCTATCAATTTGAAATTCGGAATAATTGTAACCATAAAGCTATGATGTTGAAGAGATAGTTGCTGTTATATAACATTTATAACAGCTAGAACGGGAGCACCATGATACATACATACATATTTATTTATTTTTTTATGACATAGGTGGCAAACGAGCAGACGAATCGCCTGATGGTAAGCGATTAGCGTCGCCCATGGACACCCGCAACACCAGAGGGGTTGTAAGTGCGTTGCCGGCCTTTAAGATGGGAGTACGCTTTTTTCTTGAAGGTTTGAAGGTCGAACCGCAGGCGACAGTTCATTCCACAGTTTAGCTGTGCGAGGCAAGAAATTTCTGGAGAAACGCACAGTTGAGGACTGACACACAATTCACGCCTATATTCCCTAAAGGGGTAATCTGTTTCTGCAATATCACATTTTCTCCATCTATAAAGCTATTGTAGGTTTATAGATGGAGAAAATGTGATATTACAGTAACAGGTTGCTAGCCCATCGTCCACAACACACTTCTCAACCTGGTTCCCATAGTCGACTCCTACAACACCCAAGGGAAGAAGGGGTTGGTGCTATTATAGGTAAAAAACTTAAGAGTGCGCAGTACGCTCGGTTCTCCATACAAACGTATTTATGCTCTCATTTTAAAACGCTATGCTAGAATAACATGAAACTTCGTATACACAATGGGATCCGGCATATCTAGGTCGGAACATAGTTTCTGTTGCTTGAAATTATAATGGAGAAAAAATACAGCGATTATTAAGGTTTTCATAGAAGCCGTAAAAAACTCAATAAACCGCTGTATTTTTTATTTTACAATTTCTAGCAACAAAAACAAATTTACGACCTAGATATGCCGGATCCCATTGTGTATACAAATTTTCATGTTATTCTAGCATGGCGTTCTAAAATGAGAGGGTAAATACGTTTGTATGGAGAACCGAGCCAGACCGAGCGTACTGCGCCCTCTTAAGCATATTGTACGTCTTGTCGTATATACGACGGTTTACTTGCGATGTCATCTCGCAGAGGTCTTCACAATGTTAGTGTAACAGTATCGTAAACTAGAACGTCCGTGGGAACACTTATATAGCAGGATGGCCGATGAATGGATGACTCAGCTGGCGGTCAGAAATAACTGGCCTATTGTTATTAAGTTACGCATAATGTATGACGAATAATCAATCATTTACCATATTTGTGTAGGTATATTAATATTTCACAGGAATCTGCGTTGTATTATAATTGACGCAGGCTGTATAGTTAACAGCTCCGATGCTTCATAGCTGTCAAACTTATATTATATTATAACACCCCATCTTTTTACGTCCGTGGTAAAAAATAAGAAAATCATCATCATCATCCTAGCGTTATTCTCAGTACAGTTTGCATCCTGAAAGATGACAGAGTCGTCTACCTAACCCCAAGAATTGGCGTAGGCACTAGTTTTTACGAAAGCGACTGCCATCTGATCTGACCTTCCAGCCCAAGGGGGAAATTAGACCTTATTGGTATTAGAGCTTGTCAGAGAGTGGGCAACTAGACCGTTAGAAGTTCTCAAGCCGTTCGAAGGCCTCCAACTTGGCTTAACGACTGCTATCATAGACAGCAGCCAGGATCAACGGGTTAACGTGCCTTTGAAAGCACGGGAGCGCTCAGTTGGTAACCACTCAAAGCGGCCATCAAGAAAATAAGAAAATAGGTGCCTAAAATTTTGACTAGGTATAACAAATTTATTCGATTTACGCCTCCAACTATATTCCCACGATGGCCATGACCACCGAAACACCTGAATCCGTCTGTGGGGTAAACTCCTACGCAGCCGACCGCGACCGGCCTTCCTGCCGTTCCGGTCGACATCACAGTGTCGTCTTACTCTCAATACTATTGCGTCTTATTTCTCTTAATGAAGTTAAAACATCAATACCATGGTTGCTATAAATAAATAAATAAACACACGAACAAACAATATAGTCGCAGAACGGCAGAATGAAAAGGTTCGTCCCTTTTCAACTCTTTTTTTTTATATACGTTGGTGGTAAACAAGCGTACGGCCTGCCTGAAGGTAAGCCGCAGCCTATCGACGACTGCAACTCCAGGGGTGTCACATGCGCGTTGCCTACCCTTTAAAATATTATACACTCCCTTTCTTGAAGAATCCCATACTGTAGTTCCTCGGGAAAACCTCGGCAGGGAGCTCATTCCACAACCGGAGCGTCCGAGAGAGGAAGTTCCTCTGAAACCGTACCGTACGCGACCATTTAGGTTCCAAGGTGTGAGAAGAATTATTATTATTATTATTATTATGATTGAAAGTAAGTATGCCAAATTTTAGCTCAATCGGTTTCAGACAACTGGTCTAAGATTCAGTTTCAAGACTTAACGCACACATACGTAAAATAATAAAAGCTTGTTAAAACAGACACATGAAATGTCACTCAAGCCTCTGCGAATCGTAAACACGATTGAAATGAGCATAATCCCCGATCCACACTAGTTTTTCTAGATCATTAAAGCATAAATAACAATCGATAAGTATAATTATACACAACCTGTTTTCCTTGCGAGTAAGGTCGACATTCGGCCTTCGTAACGATAGTGTTGCAAAAACTGTAAATTTAGGCGTATATGGTTGTTTTGTAATACTTCTCTCCCATCAAAAACATAAATGTGAAAAAGGGAGCCAAGTTCAATATTCACCGACAAAAGAATTGAGATCTGAATGGGTGCCAAGTTCCGTAGATTCTCTGAAATGGTGCCAAGTCCTGCACTAAATTGTTTACAGTAAAACTAATTTACTGCGGCTTAATGCATTTTGAGCTTTAACTTGGCAGTTTTCTTAAATAACCAACAGCTTTTATGGTTTTATAATATACTGTATAGAAAACTGCCAAGTTAAGGCTCAAAATGCATTAAGCCGCAGTAAATTACTTTTACTGTGGCAACAATGTAGTGCCGGACTTGGCACCATTTCAGAGAATCTACGGAACTTGGCACCCATTCAGATCTCAATTCTTTTGTCGGTGAATATTGAACTTGGCTCCCTTTTTCACATTTATTATTTTGATGGGATAACATTACTTTTTGTCAATCTTCGCCAAATGGTGCTTTTAAACAGCGAATGCACGAGTTACTATACAAAATACCCAAATCGCTATAGGTGGACCACAAATATTTGAAGAGTTCCCTCGATTTCTCCAGGACCCTGTGATCAGATTCTTACCTGATAACTATGGGACCACCCCTGAAGTACAAACAAAAAACGTTTCAAACAAAAAAGAATTTTCCAAATCGGTTAATAAATGACGGAGTTCTGAGGTAACTAGCATAAATAATAATAATAATAAAAGTAATAAAAAAAACACTGTTTTCTGACTTTTTCTGGTGTACACACACAATTACCAAGTTGCATGCCAAATTTCAGCTTTATAGGTCACCTGGAAGTGGGTTAGGTTTTTGATTACTATAGTCAGTCAGTCAATCAGTCAGTCAGTAATTCAGTCAGTGGTAAAAATGCCGTTTTTGGAATTTAATATCTCAGTAATTGTGAAATTTGGGGTTGTAGTTGTTCTAAAGGATCTTAATACATGTAACACATTTCATTTTTTATGTTAGATAGATTTGGAGTTATTGGGGGGTCAAAAAGGCTCCAAACGGTTCGTGTAAAATAACACATGGCTGCTGTCCGCCAGTTCCTGGGGTGAACTTGGCTGGACACGCTGCCGCGTGTCTAGATAAGACTTCAGGCTTTAAGAGACAGCAGTAAGCATGTCTGTGCGTCTTCTACAGATTGTACTTCGGTGAGTGTGCTCAGGAGCTCCATGAGCTCATACCGCCTTCCCCCTTCTTCCATCGGACATCCAGACGTACGGCTGGCTACCAACCTTAGCTGGTCGAAATTCCTCTAATTCGAACCAAGCGCTATACATCGCCCTTCATAATGTGCAATTCTAAGGTTTGGAATTCTCTGCCGGCGTCTGTATTTCCGAGTTCATATAACCTGGACCTTTTTAAGGCACGAGTGAAAAGGCATCTTCTGGGTGAGCTCGCTTCATCGTCGACCTCATCTTTGCCCCCTGGCTAGATGCTGGCCAAGAGCAATCCCATTTTTAATTTAAAAAAAAAGTAAGCTCGGTTCCTCATACAAACGTAGTTTCGCTCTCATTTTAAAATGGCATACTGGAATAATTTGAAACTTTTTATACACAGTGGGATCCGGTATACCTAGGTCGGACATTAGTTTCTAAACAACGATATTAAGGTTTTCATACAAGTCCTAAAAAAATCAAAAACTCGCTGTATTTATTTTCTATTCCAATTTCTAACAACAGAAACTAATTTCCGACCTAGATATGGCGGATCCCATTGTGTATACAAAGTTTCATGTTATTTCAGCATGGCGTTTTAAAATGAGAACGAAACTACGTTTGTATGGAGAATCGAGTTCGGTCGAGCGTACGGGGGACTCTTAAGTGGTTTCTAGAAATTGGGCTGTTTGGTAAATTATTATCCTAGCGTTATTCCTAGTTCAGTTGCATTAGAAACGATGCCCGGGGTCCGCTACCTAATCCCAAGAATTGGCGTAGGCACTAAATTTTATGAAAGCGACTGCCATCTGACCTTCCCACACAAGGTGGAAACTAGACCTTATTGAGATAAGGCTTGACTGTTAGAAGTTCTCAACTTCTCAAGCCGCCCGTGGGTTGTTTGGAAAATATCCATACTAATATGACACCCACTGTAACCCAGTTGGTAGTGACCCTGCCCCAGGTTCGAATCCTGATCAGGGCATTTATTTGTGTGATAAGCACGAATATCTCTTCCTGAGTCTTGGATATTTTCTTTGAATTTAAGTATCTATATAATTATGTATATCGTCGTCTAGTATCTATATAGTACAAGCTTTGCTTTATTGGGACTAGGTCGATTTGTGTAAAATACAATGTTTAAGTTCAGTTGAGTTTTTAAGTTGGTCTCATAGTAAAAGTTGTTCAAAATCATGGTCAGATTAACATTTTTATATTTTGTATTACCAATTAGAAGTCACCCTGTATAACTTAAATCTACGATCGAAAGTCATTGGGGAGCTAGGACCCCCTTACTAAATATTAATCAAAAATCAATAATCAATCAGGCTCATTTCTTTTTATATCGCCGCGAGGAGGAATGGCATTTGACACAGACCGATAAACTCAAATGATCGCAAACTTTTTTGCCGTAAATTACAATACCCTGTATAATTAACAATGCTTTCATTAATCCCTTTCAACGCCAGATTAACCAATAAACAATTAAAATAGAAACTGTTCGATTACTTCATCCCGGCGCAACGGGTGAACGCATTTTGATGCAATTCAGAACAATAGTAGAAAGCATCCTTGATTTGTTTTCTGATAAATGGGTAAAGCTATGTCATATTCATTATACGAATAGAACTCATAACAAACAGCCCGGATGAATGAGTATGGGTTTCTTCAAGAAAGGATTGTATAAATTTTTAAAAGGTCGACAACGGGAATGTGACAACCCTAGAGGTGGGCTTCCATATGGGCTGCACTACAGCTATGAACGCCTACAACTCTAGGGTTATCACATTCGCATTGTCGACCTTTTTTAAACTGGGGGGGCACCGCATACATGTAACAGTGGAGTCAATTTTTCTTTTTCAATGCACATAGACGTGTGGGGTACCTTTGGATAGGCCTTTGAAAATCTCATAGAGGTTTCTAAAAAACTTTTTCATTTAAGTCAACCGTTGGTGAGATATTAGCTGTCAAAGTCGTAAAAAGTGTGTGGTCTAATTTCCAAAGTACGAAGTTTAAAATTCTGAAAAAAATCAATATGATGTATAATGATAAATACTTTCAACGATTTTTGGTTTCAACAAGATAGGTATAACGGTTTTTGAGTTATTGCTGAAAAACTGTATTGCCCAAACAAAACGGCGTAAGTGCCGTGACTTCCCTATGAAGATTATTCTTTGATTTACTGTATTGTATAGTTGTTTTAAATGTAGATTTGGAGGTGTCGGTACGGAACCCTTTGTGCGACACGCTTTTGGCCATTTTTTTTTTACAAATGTATACACTGCTGCAGTGACCGCTTACCGGCCGTACGCTTGTTTGCTACTGACTAGCATGTGTATAAAAAATCAAATCACATTTGAGTACTTTGTGACTTTACTGGGTCTACTTGGGGCTTGTGACTTCGGAAATCTATATACTAATATTATAAAGCTGAAGAGTTTGTTTGTTTGTTTGAACGCGCTAATCTCAGGAACTACTGGTTCGAATTGAAAAAATATTTTTGTGTTTGATAGTCCATTTATCGAGGAAGGCTTTAGGCTATATAACATCACGCTGCGACCAATAGGAGTGAAAACGCGGACGAAGTCGCGGGAAACAATTACTTGTCTAGATACATTATAGGTATATAGAAATAATGTTATGAATGTCCAAAAAGACTTCTGACAGCTTCAAAAAGCCGAATCTGATTGGCGACAAGCCCAGGACAGAGCAGTGGCGTGGCTTAGTGTCGAAGGCCAAGATCACACAGGTAAATGCCCGTACCGGGATTCGAACCTGGGACCTCTGGCTTCGTAGCACCAACTAAGCCAAGTTTTATATCAGCAAAAATCCACCATAAGAAGTTGTCGTTGTCTCACTCTTACTCAGTCTTAGTAAAGAGGATAGTTGCCACTATGTACCACTTTATAGATGTAATTTAGCCAATTCTTCTTACATTAACCACTTAAGACACGCAACGCAAAATAATTCGCCAATTGTACTCTTCAAAGGTCAACGACCTCAAAGTAGGCATAGATAATGAGATATCTACTTAAGTACACAAGATGATTAATGACGGACATTCTAGATTAAAAACTGAATGGTGCATAATATAATAACAATAATATACATAATATAATAATAATATAAGTGCATAAAGCAACGCGACTGTACCCGGAATACCCGGATAATGTAATGTTTTTTTTTTTTATGATCGACTGACCAGCGATTGGCCTTAGTCTCACCTGATGGAAAGCGATGACAAGGCCTAAGATGTTGCTCGCTGGTTCAGTAATAGCCTATTCACTCTTGTCTTGAAGAGACCCAGATTGTATGTATCAGGAAATACAGACGGCGGCAGCAAATTCCAGTCCTTAGCTGTTCGCATTAGGAAAGAAGAAGCAAATCGCTTCGTGCGAATAAATGGTAGACTGACAACGTAAGGATGCAACCGCTCACCACGTCTGGACGTCCGGTGATGGAATGGGGAGGGCGGAACTAAGTCATGTAATTCCTGTGCACACTCTCCAAAATGTATCCGATAGAACACAGACAAACAAGCGACTCGACGGCGGTGTTCCAAGCTCTGTAACTTAGATTCAACCGCCGGATCGTCCTCGAAAAGCCTACGAGCACGGCGCTGCTGGGGCTGGACCCGAGTATGTCCTAATACTACGACCATGACCACCGGGGGATGGGCAGCAGCATCCCTGGAGTGCGGTGGAGATACTGCGATCGCCAAACAGCGTGCCAAGCGTGGCGATTATGGCATATACCCCCCCGTGAAATTGGGGGATATGTCCAGCAGTGGACGTCCTTCGGCTGGTATGGTGGTGGCGGCACAAAGCAAAGATTTTTTTTAATACTGATTCAGATGATTTTATAAACTGGCCTGAGACAGAATACGGGCGCCTACGACTCCAGAGGAACACAAGAGCGTTACCGGCGTTTAAGTATTCCTTAAATGTTGACAGTAATCAGAGGTGAAGAGAAGTGGAATAAATTAGTCACGCTGTGGTACCCTAGAGAGGGCAAGCAGAAACAAGGAAAGCCATTTAGGAGATGGGAGGACGACTTAGTGAAGATAGCTGGCAGAACTTGGACTAGACTCGCACGAAAAAGACAAGATTGGAAAGTGTTGGAGGAGGCCTTTGCCAAAGGGCACACAGAATAAAAAAAAAAAAAAAAAAACTAATGTTATACAGGGTGTGGCCTGTAATAGGAGCAAAAAATTTAACGGTACACTATAGAGCTCTCCAGCAATTATTTCCAAATAATTTTAATTGAAAAAAAAAAGTTTTTTTTTTGAATTTTTTTTCGCAAATGTAGCTTATGTGTACTTTTTTACTCTACTGGAGAGATATTAATAACAATTTATTCAAATAAACACTAAAAATTTATAAAAAAAATTAAAAAAATCCCAGAAATATTCTTTCAAACCAAAAATGCGACAACGATTATGAGTCATAACTTGAAGCAACCTCAAAATCAGCATTGACTGCCGCGCTATAATCTCTGGGTGCCAAGATCCATTACGTGGCGGTCGTAACTTTAGATCAAAATATCTCCCAATTGAAAAAAGATAAAAAAAATTTGGACACAAGAGGTTACTGCAGATGCTCTAAGGTAGCGTCCTTTAAATTTATTGCTCCTATTACAGGCCACACCCTGTATATATGTAAAATGCAACTATATTCTGTAAAAGGCTATAAATAAATAAATAAATAAATGTTGACAGTAAGATACAAATACATACAATAACAGGTACCTCAAGCTCAACACCTCTCATCTCTAGCCTTTAACTAACACAAAGTAACCCCCAAATGCATAAAGGGACAGCAACGCGCTAACGTCTCTGGTCCATAGGCTACGGAATTTGATGACACCTGGCAGGCAGTATGCTTCTTAAAACAAAAGGCCTATTGGAGTTTCACTTGAAATTTGTTAAGAGTCCGCAGGTCCAACGTATTTTCGCTCTCATTTAAAACGGCATGCTGGAATAACATGAAACTTTGTATGCACATTGGGATCCGGCATATCTAGGCTGGAAATTTAGTTTCTGTTGCTTGATATTATAATGGAGAAATAATACAGCTATTATCAAGGTTTTCATACAAGGCCTAAAAAACTTGCTGTATTTTCTTTTCATTACAATTTGTAGCAACAGAAACAAATTTCCGGCCTAGATATGGCGGATCCCATTGTGTAAATACAAAGATTAATTTTATTCCAGCATGTATTTAAAATGAGAACGAAACTGCGTTTGTATGGAGAATCGAGTTCAGTCGAGCGTGCAGGGGACCCTTAAGTAAGAAGTGTGTCACACTAAAATGAATTTATTGGACATTTTAGCTTAAACTCACCTCATTCATTTTGAGACTCTCTAAGCTCCTCTGCTTCATTTTCACACTGTTCAATGTTCCATATTTCTTTTCCACAAACGGCACATCATACACATGCTCCTTTTCCAAAAAGAATTCCGACTTTTCCTCCTTACACTTACATTTCAAATGACATTTAAAGTTCTTACTATCGTTACCGATGCATTTGGCGCATTTTCTCTCTTTTAAAAAGTCATTGGACACATGTAGGCTCTCATCACTGCAAGAGCAAAGAGAGTTACGGTTGAAATTTCCACTCAATCTGGTATACGGTAAGCTAGTAGTGGAGTTCCCGATAGCACAGTTTAAGGCGTTAAAGCAGTTGGATATGGAGTCGTTCTGAGTTTGATTTGGTAGCAAAGTTCTATGTGTAATATCTAAAATCTCAGTACATAGATAGTGCATTTCTTTCGGTCTCGGTAAACTTAAGTTAGTCTCAGCAATGTCATAGATATTTTTCACTTTCTGCGCCTCCCTCTGTTCTAAAACTTGTTCCAGCTTTTGCAGCATTAGTTTTGTGTCTTTTTTCTTCTCTGGTGTCACTACGATTCTAGGCGGTTTCTTCGGAGGTGGACCGGGCGGTAATGGTTGTTTTAGAGCCTTTTTTAATGTATCTGTTAGGACTAAATGTGGGTTCTTGCGTTCCAAACGCATTGTTTCACTGGAAGCACACAAGTCGTTCATGGAAGACAGGTTGGGCTTAAATTCTAGACATGGTTTAGCCTCATTTGATTGAATCTTGGTGTCCTTTACTTCAGTATCTTTAGATTCCTCGGAATCTTTGTCTGTATCAGCCTCAAAATGAGATTTTAATTTCTTTACACGGTTAGTTTTATCATCATCTATATTTTCAGTCTCAGAACTAACACCACTATCTGTCATGGCGTCTTGTTTCGCATCATCTTTTCTCTTAGTTTTAATAACCATTGCATACTGATCTAGAATATGTTTTGGCACCTCTGAATTCGGTATAGAGTTGTGTAAAACAGAGCTATTTTTTGGCACTAGAAAATTTTCTTTTCGCATCTGGTCTTCAAGCAAGTTTCCAAGCTTTTTCAACCGATCATTACTAAGTTTCTTATCCATTTTTAGAGTAAAATCACTTGTTTCGCTTCTCCCGTTGCAGCTGCCGTGCCTTTGCGGTTGTATTTTGCTTCGGTCACAGCGGAACGCGTGACTTCTATGCAGTTTTTTGCCAGGATCACTGGTTTGTCGACTCAAAGATGTTTTTATATCACTAACACTCCGTTTAACGTCACTTTTGTTGTACAAATAACTTAGGTTAGGTGCAGCCGGCCAGTCTTCGGCGGATGAGTCAGATTCTTGCTGCATATTATCCTTTTTAACATTGAAACTTTCCTTATGGAAGTTTTCTTCAAAACTGCCGCCATTTTGGAGAGGGTACGAGTTCTGTTTACCCAGATGTTCTCGCCGAACACTCTTTTTAACAATTAGTGGTTCCCTTTCGTGATTCAAGCTCTCGAATTTACTTTTAATTGCTTGCACTCTGTTAGTTTTATTCGTAATCATGTCGAAATACAAGACATTTTTGATTAGTCAAACACACTCAGAAACTGTTTGTTTACATGCACGAAAACAATATTTTTAAATACAAAACACTTAAAGCATTCTAGTTAAAACGAAATAGAGTTTTAAAACTGTTATTTACTGAAGTAAACAACGACAAAACTAAAGAAACACTCAACTGCCTAATTTAAAACATGTTTTTCAACCTTTTTTTTCACAGGATGTAAGGCACAGGAATCGTCATAATTGTGATTGGAACGGAGAAAACACGAATCGTTTTACTGACACTAATGTAATAGCACCGCGACTGCTATGCGAAATGTTAGTTTACGCGAAGTAACACTATTTAGAAACAGTTATTCACTTGACAGAAAGTTTACATAAACAGTTGCTCATAAACTCCGTCCATTCGAGAGGGCATGGCACAATACTAGTGTTGCCAGGAACAATGTAATGCTTACCCGACTAATAGGTATAACAGTGACATTTCTTAGTATAAGTAGACGTTAGCTTATTGTGCATGAGATTTAATAGATCACATTTGACATGTAAAAAAATCCAACGCAGACGAAAAAGGTTAATTCAGAGTTTCTTTGTTATAGTTAGTATGAATTGTTTTTCATTATCGTATTATATTTTGATTATAAATTTATCAATTTGATCGATATCTATCAACATAAGGAAACAAAATATGTAAAAAACTAAAAAGGCGTATTTGTATCTTTTTTCTACGGAAATATCTGAACCCAAACGAAAAATATGGTCACTAGCCACTTGTATTAACAAAAATTCATCATGAAAATAGTTGCGTTGCGAGTGCTGGATTGTTATGATCTTATGATATACGCCAGATAAATGTAAAAAAACGTTTATTTCGAATTAATTATTGCTTATGTCTACGGTTAACGCGTATTAATATTATAAAGGTGACGTGAAATGTGATCTGTTAAAGCGTTCTATACAAAAACTCTGGCTACACGATTGACAACACGCCCTTTCCAGTCTTTCCACAAAGGTGACTTTAGTATTTACCACTGTGTAGCCGGCGGTTGGTTCCACATTGGCTGTGGAGCCAGAGTTTTAGAAGATAAACGCACCGATTTGTCAAGAAACCCGCCTTGAAAGTGAATGAATTGAACGATTGTTATCTCTTTTTACTTTATAGTTTTTTGTTAGTGACAAATGATTGGTATGTAGAACGCTGAATACTCATCCACTGTTAATTTCGTATTAGGTAACACCAATCCGACTTTTTATCAATTTCATCATCGTCATCAGCCGCAAAATGACTACTGTTGGACTTAGAACCCAAGTATGTCCTAAAACTATGACCAAAACCACCGCGGGATGGGCAGCAGCATCCATACGGATGGGCATCAGTACCGGTGGAGATAGTCGCGAGGCCAATGTCCAGCAGTGGACGTCCTTGAGCTGATATGGTGGTGGTGGGTGGTTCGACATAGGCATCCGTCAGAGTATGCCACAACATTGGGTTATGGGCTACCCACATCGTTTTGACTCCCGCGTCCTTAACCAGGTCATCAGCTCACTCCATGTGGGGCCTTCCAATCCTGCAAAATCAATCCACAATCAATTTAGCGTTTACCTTTATAAAAGCAGTATATAGAAACGTATTTTTTTAGTTCATTGACTTATTTGATATTACAATATTGTAAATAAATAAATAAATATTGTGGGACAATCTTTGACAAATCAATCTAGTCCCAAACTAAGCAAATCATAATAATAATAATCAAGTAAAATAATAATAATAGTAAGTATGGATTGTGGCCAACAAACCTGATATCATGCTGACAGATCAATCGAAGCGCCAGGCAGTGCTCGTCGACATCACCATCCCCCGTGATGAGAAACTCGTGAAAGCGGAGAAGGACAAAGTCAGCAAGTACCTAGACCTGGCACATGAGGTAACCGCCACGTAAGATGTTGATTCAACGATCATTGTACCAATAGTCGTATCTGCGAACGGTCTAATTGCGAAAAGACTCGACCAACATCTTAAGAGGCCTTCGCCAGATGGTTGGGTCAAGAGTCAAATACAGAAGGCGGTATTCCTGGACACGGCGCGGATAGTCCGGAGGTTCCTCTCTCTTTCGCCCTAACCACCGGTAACTTAGGTTCGCCTCACTGCCGGCGGAACACTAGGTTAGGTTTTTTTATAATTGTGTTTTACATATTTTTTTGTTTTTATTTTACTTTTATGTACTAATTGTGAAAAACCTAGCTTAAGATCAAAGAAAAATAAAAAGATAATAGGAAACACCTATGGCATTTATGTTCGAACCATGAGATCTTTGAGAAGACAGTGCATTTGCCAGTATACATACGTACGTATATCCTCCTAATATTATAAACGCGAAAGTTTGTAACTATGGATGGATATTTGTTAATATTCCACGTAATAACTACTGAATGGATTATAATGAAACTTTAAAATTACACAGGCTACAATTTATAAAGATATTGTTTGAATTGTCCAAATACTAATCCTGCGCAGACGAAGTCGCGGGCACCAGCTAGTTACAACATAAAGTAAAAGGAGCATGTTTGAAACTCGGCCTAAAATCATATATTAAGACACCAGTTGCGTCGAGTGAGGCTAATACATTTTATCAATAAAAAACGTCACAGAATAAGTCTCTCAGCCTCTTATTTGTGAATCACTTTCGGTAGGACAAGCCGCTTGCTCCACCCAAATTTATTTATTCCTTTTAATTTATATACTCGCTAAGCTTTTCATTTGTCTATATTTTGCGATTCGAAAAGTACGGAAAGTATTACCCTAGATTCCGGGTAAGTCTTTTATACTGGTATGTGAAACAGCTGGCATTCATTCGGTGAGTGGGAAAAGTACAAAATACGGCAAACACGACACCTGCATCACACTGTTCTAAATTCAAGACACAACTTATTTAGTTTTAGTTCTCTGTAAGGGCGAGCTCCTTAATTTGTTTGGTTTACCTTCAAGTGTTTATAGCGCTATCTTTCCAGACTTTTGGGAACTGTCAAGAATAGATCGAATAAGAAAATGTTGATACCTAACTACATGATTGAAATAAAACAAATATTGCGTAAATTTATTTTATAATTTTTTCAATAAATTGATGGCATTAATTCCGCCATTGGTACGTTAAGATTTCTTATTGTGCAATAAAGATTAAATAAATAAATATTAACTTTTCCCAATTTTAATGAAATAATGAATATATTAAATGTACCATTACAAATACTGCGTTTGTTGCCAATGGAATGAATTTAATAGTATTTACTTGCACAGTAAATAAATGATAGGCAAACGTTAGTTTACATACTTCCACTGCTCAACAATGGAGAACGCATTAGTGAATAGTTTTATTGCTCTCATGTCTCAGGATGCACTAATTTGACCATGAATTTTAACCTAATTGTATTTATTTTAGTTATTGTGATGTATATCTAAAAGAAACTAACATTATTAATCGCAGTAATCAAGGACTACTAACGCCATCTAGCAGCGCGCACACATAACAGCTACGACAAATTAAGTCCACCAAATTCTTTTTTTACGACGCCGGTGGTAATATTAAAACCAATGGATGCTTGGGAATCGAGATTTCCGGAAGTCACAAGAGCGTTACCAACCCTTTAACGGTTTGAGGATGCGTTAACTAATTTGTAGGTTTTAGGAATAATTAAGAATAATTTAGTTCTGCTATTCAGCAACAGATGGCGCTGCCTGTCTATTGAATCGTTTAAAACTTGTTAAGGGGCACTAACAACTAAAGGATGATTCACAGTAGGCCATTCCGTGTCCGGGCCGGCCCGTTTTCTTCTAGAGAAATACGCCGACCGTTGCGTTTGCTGTCATAGAAAACGGGCCGGCCCGGACACGGAACGGTCTACTGTGAATCATCCTTAACTAGGCTGGCACGACGACCCAAAAAGAGTCTTGGCCTCCGAGACAAGAGCACGCCTCTTTTCTTTCATTTATCTTCTTTTTTTTTCTTTTTTATTATTAGGGCACTGATGAACTATTTTTGAAAGCTGACCACCGCCTCTTTGGACGGTTGGGCAGTTAAAATAAGTAATGGGTAGCAAAGATGCGCTGTGGTGAGAGACCCGCCTTTGTCTCTAGTTGTCAACGTAATAAATCCTCAAACCTATAAACGGTTGGCAATGAGCTTGTGTTTTCTCCGGAAATTTGGAGTCGCGAGCATCCATTGTTTATTTTTATACCAAGTCAAAGGCAAGATAATAAGCCTTACCATCAGGCAGGCTGTATATTTGTTTGCCACCGTCGTGTCGTCGTAAAAAAATAAGAAATAAAGGGTGCTGGGTAGTACATGCCAGTTTAGATATATTTCATAACTTGCACAACTTCTTCCAAAAACAGGCCTGTTTAGCCCTGTCATTGCCTCCGAAGCTAGAGGTTCCGGGTTCGATTCCCGGTAAGGGCATTTCTTTCTGTGGTGAGCAGAGACATTTGTTCCTGAGACTTGGATGTTTTCTATGTATTTAAGTATATATCTATTAAATATATCGTCGTCTAGTACCCATAACACAAGCCTTATTGAGCTTACTGTGGGACTAGTTCGATTTGTGTAAAAAAAAATGTCCCCTATATTTATAAAAAAAAAAGCAGTGTATCTTCGATTGATTTTAAGTCACCTTTTCATAATACCGGTATTTTTGTGCTCTATACAACGTGATACAATATCGGGACTAAAGCTTTAAGCACAGAATAAGTAATAATACATCTTTAAGCAAGGACTTTATTTGCTGAACATACCTTGGTTGTGCTAGTCATAAGCAGATGGCGTTACCAGTCGGAATAATGTAGTTCTGCTACTTGACAATAGGTGGCGCTGCCTGTCCGTTGAATCGCTCAACGCTTTCCTCAATTCAGATACCATAAGCGACTACGAAAAGTGTGTGATGGTATGTGATATTAGACTAAGTGTTTGTATTAGTATAATAAAGGTTCGAATTGCTCTCGCGGGCGTACTTTTTTGAAAGCTTACTACCGTCTTTTTGGACAGTGCGGCATCTAAAAATATGAATGGGTTTACGAGGATGCGCTGTGTAGTGAGAAACCTGCCTTTGACTCTAGCTGTCGACGGTCGGCAACGCGCTTGTGACTCGTCTGGAAATCTGGAGTAGCAAGCACCCATTGTTTTTTTTATACCTACCATGTCAGAGGCAAACTCTGTCATGCTATAAATGCCATCTTAGTTCACTAAAAGTCGGTAACGAGTCTTACTTTCTTCTCAAATGAACAAATCAATCAAACATAATTTATACAAAAAAATTGGTTGTTTGTAAAGTAGGTTTACGATCGAGATGTTTACGTGATAACGTCTTACTTCACTTGCACTTCACTTATACCTGCGATCGCGCTCGTGAGGTTTTGGTGTGACACAAGTTTCTGAACATGTCACCCGACTAAAACGATTTTAAAGACGTTATCACGTCAAAAATAAAATTGTGTTTCTGCTGTGACCATGACCGGTGCAACCCGCGTCGAAACGTCGGCAATTAAGGTAAATAATTTATATAAAAAAAACCGACTCCAATTTTGTACTTCGCTATGCCACAATTTGTGGTTTCCGTGGGCCAAGGCTTGGTTACCTACAGAAAATACCCAAATCGGCATATGCGTGCCTATCAAATTGGAGGAGTTCCCGCGTTTCCTCCTAGATCCCAACATCAGACCTTCACGAAATTTATATGGGACCATCTTGGGGGTACCTGCTTTGAAACAAAAAAGTTTTTTTTTTTATGAAATAGGAGGCAAACGAGCAGACGAATCGCCTGATGGTAAGCGATTAGCGCCGCCCATGGACACCCGCAACACCAGAGGGGTTGTAAGTGCGTTGCCGGCCTATAAGATGGGAATTATCAAAATCGGCCAACGTGGTCAAGAGTTATCGGGAAACATACATACATAAAAAAGCAAATATGCAGACGAACTGAGAACATCTTTTGAAGTCGGTTAATAAATAAATTTCGCTTTAGCCCCGTTACACGAATATTTTTAAGAATGCATAATTTATTCATCAGAATATATATTATGGTACATAAGGTGTTATAAGTAGGTAATGTAAACATATATCCATAATATATTCTGCCGTTAGGCATGTGATAATTTAAGATATTATGCCGTGGGACAGTTTGCATACAATTTTTTTTCTAATGTCAAGAGTAGTTACATTAATTGTTGGTTTTTTAACTATACAATGTATACTATGTTGAAAAAATGACTATTTTCAAATTTAAAATCATTCGAGTAGAGCGAATTGTATCAAATTATTCCATTTAAAAACCAACTTTATTGTCTCAGTGAGAAGGTTCATAATCTAATATCAGTTTTTCAAAAAGTCGGACAAATAATTTCAAGTAATTGATAGAATCGGGCGTTACTTTGCGGAAATTAATTTTCTCGCAATGAAAAGCAGTATAACTCGTGTATAAAACCCATTCTACCGTCTACTTAATATCGACGCTCGCCTGCGGCGCGGTAAAATACAGTTTTTCCGATAAAATGCCTTGTTTCATGCACTTACAATCTACTACACAGTATATATATATATATATATCTACTGTGTCTACTATTTTTTCATTACATACAAAGAGAAAATCTCTATGATTATATACTAGTTTTTGGTTTTAAAAACACACAATAGATGGCGCTGTCTGTCGATTAGAACGCGCAAGCGTTTGTTTGACGTAGAATGTACTAATGGCTAAGTTGTGCATGTGTCACTTCAACATAAAAAAAGAAATTTGGATTTTTTGGAACCGTTCGTTACCAGAATTTGGTTACGAGAGCGGTAATAGATGAGTTTAAAATCTTTCAAACAATAATAATAAGTAATCAATTTTAATCCGGTTTGATAATCGGTAAGAGTGACCGCGGTCTTATTGGAATGGATTACGTATTTAACTTGGAATTGCAACCTTTGTTCTGTGCTTGTTACCTTGTTAGTGCTAAAAAGCTTCAATTTAGCATGAATAATCTGAGAAAGTGGGAACAAAAAATAAAATAATAATATTTTTAAGAATACCTCCCCTACACGTAAAGTGGAGATGATTTTTTTTTGCTTTCAACCCTTTAGGCACTTGTCCCACCGCGAGCTAGTAAGCTATCGGCTATTTTCTAACCCAAGAAACGAACAAAAGATAATCGCTTCCGTGTAAATAAAAGAGAGAGATATATTTTTATAGTTAATCGCTCGCTGTTCACACTGCCGGCGAGGACACTGTCCCACCGCCCGGCGAGTAAGCTATAATTCCATAGAATTTTTACTAGCCTCCCGCCGATTGTCAATTGTTTCTAGTACAGAGTTTTTTACTAGTTGCTCGCCGAGCTTGCCGATATCTGGCGGTGGGACCGCTGTTTACTAGTTGACCGCAGCGATAAAAGCTATCAATTATAAAACTAGCTCATTCGAGTGCAAGGTTATATATTAAATTGTGATTTTTTAATATTATTAAAATCAAAATAAATAACCTAAAAACTAAAATAAAACAAGGAAAAAAAAGAAAAACTAAAACTAAACATAAATAAAAAACTGGCTCTAGCTAAAATATTGTATGCAAAAAATATATTGTGATACAATCTACTATTTCACATCACCTACGAGGAAATTATGATGTTAAAAAATATTCATCATCATCATCATCATGTCAGCCGAAAGACTTCCACAATAACCGATCCTGCGCCACCCGCATCCAGCGGACACCCGCGACCTTCACCAGGTCATCAGTCCACCGTGTGGGGGGCCTGCCCACGCTACGCCTTCCGGTACGTGGCCGCCACTCGAGAACCTTTCCGCCCCAACGGCCATCGGTTCTACGTGCTATGTGCCCCGCCCACTGCCACTTAAGTTTAGCGATTCGGAGGGCTATATCGGTCACTTTGGTTCTGTTGCGGATGGCCTCATTCCTGATGCGATCACTCAGAGAAACTCCCAACATAGCTCTCTCCATTGCCCTTTGGGTTACTTTGAGCCTTCTTATGAGGCCCATAGTAAGCGACCACGTTTCAGTGCCATATGTCATCACTGGCAACACACACTGGGCAAAGACTTTTGTCTTGAGACACTGCGGAATATTGGACGAAAAGATGTGCCGTAGCTTCCCGAACGCTGCCCAGCAGAGTCGGATTCGACGATTAACCTCTTTCTCGAAGTTGGACCTACCTAACTGGACAGTCTGTCCTAGGTATATGTAATCGTCTACAACTTCGAGCGTAAAGTGTCCGATTGTTAGGGGAGTTGGTGCGACATGGACATTTGACATGATCTTCGTCTTGTCCATGTTCATCCTTAGACCAACTCGCTCGGAGGCTTTACTACTGAGGTCATTGAGCATTGTACTTAAATCCTCCATGGTCTCAGCCAAGACTACTATATCGTCAGCAAACCGAAGGTGAGTGAGGTAGTCGCCGTTTATGTTGATGCCTAGCCGTCTCCAGTCCAGAGTCTTGAAAACATCCTCCAGTTAAAAAATATTATTTAAGCTAAAATGTTGTATGCAAAAAATATAAAAATTATGTATTATTTATGTACGAAAACAGAAAAGTGTTACTTTTCTTCCCTTCCAACAGGGAAGAAAAGTGCCACTTTAATCCCTCCTAGCAGGGAAGAAAAGACCCGTTTCCGAATAGGTGATGTGAAAATATCTTTTTCTACTCGTCAACTCTAATCTATCAATTAAACGACTGACAGCGACATCAAGACTAACGTCATGAAGTCTAATTGTCTATGGACTCTAAGAGCACTGCTTAGCAGTTATCAAAAAAATGGCACAACTGCTATTTATTTTAAACTTGCAGATTCATTGCAAATGTCAAAATTGAGGTTTAATAATTATTTCTCAGATGATAATGAGACCCAATACAGTTTTGCATACAATTTGGTCACCCTACTGGAAGTGATATCCTGTCATTTCCCATACATCGAGCGCCAAAATTCATAGAGTGACCATGATTTACTTAGTTTGTGATTGCTTTTTGGTGTAAAGCTAAAAATAATAATTGAATGTTATTTGATCAAATACTGCCGTATCATAATGATAATCAGTTACAGAGTCAGAAAAAAATGTTTTTGAACACGACCCAAAAGTCACCCTGTATAGAACCCCGGCTGAGCTAGTGGAACGAGTAATCGGCCCGACGCACGCGAACACTAGCTTATAGCCCGAGCGTCAAACTGTCAAACTATACTAGCTTCTCGCCTCTCGACCACTAGTTTGTAGTTTATAGTTCTACTCGCTCATAGTTTGTAGCCGGCGGTGGGACCAGTGCCGTGTGGGGTGTTATTGAATAGGTCTTTCAAAATGAATAGTCTTTATCAAATATTTTACACAAAAGAAATAAAATTGTGTCCCTCCCTCTAACTTTTGAACTATGGGTCCAAAAAATCATGAAAGTAAAGCTTAATAAAGACTTTCAGCGAAAACTATATCGGACATGATCAGTTAAGAGTCGCCAGTACGCTCGGCTGAACTCGATTCTCCATACAAAGGTAGTTTCGTTCTCATTTTAAAACGCCTTGCTGAAATAACATGAGACTTTGTATACACAATGGGAGCCGCCATATCTAGGTCGGAAATTAATTTCAGTTGCTAGAAATTGTAATAGAAAAAAATACAGCGAGTTTTTACGTCTGGTATGAAAACCTTAAGAATCGCTGTATTTATTCTCCATTGTTATTTCAAGCAACAGAAACTAATTTCAGACCTAGATATGCCGGATCCCATTGTGTATACAAAGTTTTATGTTATTCTAGCATGGCGTTTTAAAATGAGAGCGTAACTACGTTTGTATGAATAGAGAACCGAGCTTACTGCGGACTAATTAGTCTGTTTGCTTGAAATTATAATGGAGAAAAAGTACAGCGATTATTAAGATATCGCACAAGACCCAAAAAACTCAACAACGAATAGCTGTACTTTTTTCCATTAAAATTTTTAGCAACACACATAACTTGCGGTCTAAATATGGCGGATCCCATTGTTTTACAAAGTTTCATGATTTTTCAGCACGGCGTTCTAAAATGAGAACGAAACTACGTTTGTATGGAGGATCGAGTTCAATTGAGCGTGCGGGGGAGCCCTAAAGAAGACCGAAGCCAAAATAAAGTCAAAGTCAAAATCATTAATTGCAACTATTGCAAGTCATATTACAGTTAAAAAGATGGAATTAAGAATTCATAGGTCTACACTACATGTGACGCCCTGCAACACAGCAACATATTATTATATTAGTATTTTACATTAAAATACGGATTAGATAAGCAACATGGTTTATTCCAGTACAGACATAGACAAAGACAAAAGACAGTGGCAATAGTGTTGCTATATGTAATATCTCCCCTTTTTTAAAAGAAGAAGACAATGATCTTAAGTCTATATTGGTGAATATAAAGTAAGTAACATTTAAATTTATTACTTAAAATACTATGAAAATCGAAACGTAGCTGTCATGCTAAAGAATAACAATAAAGAAACAAAACGTCTCTTGAACGACAACTACATGTTGTTTTAGATACTCTTCTAAGTGAACCTGGCAATCTGAAGTCACCGGTCAAATTCTTAATAAACACGTGCCTTTTTAAACCTTCACGTTGGCGGAATCATCGACAATATCGATGGGGCCATAAAACACAAAGATTGATTGACAACTACATGACAGCTATGACAATTGACATTGTGCCTATAGCGCGCTCAACTAAACCATTTGATCTGCTTAAATAGGGACTTGAAGTATTAAGCCTTATGTGCCAATCTTTAGCAAAAGCCTGAAATTCAACAGAATTGAAAGGTGGACCATTATCTGAAATCATAAACTCAGGAATGCCATGACGGGCAAATATTGATTTTAAGTGAGAAGTGAGTAATTATCTTGTTAGCATTTGAGCCTGAATCCAAAAGAGCAAGTTCAACATACTTAGAAAAGTAGTCAACAACAAGAAGATATTTTTTATTATCAAATTCAAAAATATCAATTCCAACTTTATTCCATGGCTAAAGTTTATATTCATGGTATAGAATTGGCTCCTTTGTATTCCCTCTACGGTAAGTAAGACATGTATGACATTGGTTAATGACTTTTTCTATATCACTCGCCATGTTCGGCCAGTACACAGTGGTTTTAATGCCTTGATGACCCTCATGAGTCAAGTTTATAATATTTTCTCTTAGTGACTCCGGGATTACAATTTTGTCAGACATAAAGATAATGTTATCTATAACACTAAGTTTATCTTTTAATGAGAAGAATGGCTTTAATTCTAGACTTACAGACCGTCTGTGTTCTGGCCATCCATGTTGAATATATTTTATGACTTGTGACAAGGTTTTAGACTTACATGTCTCCTCTTTTATTTTCGCAATATTTTCTGGACTAGCAGATAAATTAGACATGATGAAATTGACATGTAAATCTATGTCCTTTTCAATATCTGATAGAGCAGTTTCCTTCAGAGCAGCTCGAGACAGAGTATCAGCGATATACAGGTAACGGCCAGGTTTATATGTCACATCAAGCTCATATGGCTGAAGACGAAGTAATATCCTCTGTAATCTAACAGGTACATCACATAAAGCTTTTTTGAATAATGTGATCAACGGCTTATGGTCTGTTTCTACAGTAACTTACCTACCATAAACATATTGGTGGAATTTAGTACAATCAAATCAAATAAAATTGACATGGCCTCTTTCTCTATTTGAGAGTAATTTTGTTGACATTTAGTTAGTGAGGCAGACGCATATGCTATTGGCTGGAATGTAGTAAGACTGCACCGAGAGCATCCTTTGATGAGTCGACTGACATTGTCAGTTCCTTGGTTGGATCATAATAAGTGAGAACTGGGGCACTACTAATGAGTTTCTTAATATTATTAAATTCAGTCTCGTTCTGATACAACCATGACCATTCTGTTTCCTTCAACAACAAAGTTCTCAGAAGACTATTTTCATTAGAGAGGTTTGGAATGAATGGACTAAGGTAATTGACCATACCCATAAACCTTTGGAGGTCATTTACACATGTAGGACTTGGCATGTCACAAATAGCTTTAATCGTGGCAGGGTCTGGTCACCTTCTTGACTGAAAATATGGCCCAAGTATTTTACTTCTGGGACGCATATGACACATTTTTCTTTGTTAAACTTGATATTGATTTCACGAGCTCTTTGTAAGACTTTTTTTAGAGTCTCGTTATGTTCTTCGATAGTACTGCCATATATGAGAAAATCGTCCATCATTATTTTAACATTTTTGATGTCACCGGACCTTCTTACCATTTCACGATGAAAGATCTCAGGTGCTGCATTGATTCCGAAGGGTAACCTTGTAAATGAATACCTTCCAAAGGGTGAGATGAACCCGGGTATGTCCTTAAACTACGACCAAGACCACCGGGGAATGGGCAGCAGCATTTCTAGAGTGCGGTGGACATACTGCGATCGCCAACCCGCATGCCAAGCGTGGCGATTATGGCATTTACCCCCCATGAAATTGGGGGAGGCCTATGTCCAGCAGTGGACGTCCTAGGGCTGATATGGTGGTGGTGGTGGTGAGATGAATGTACAGAGCTTGGAGGCAGCTTCTGAAAGCGGCAGCATCCAGAAACCCTTCTTGGCGTCCAGCGTGGTGAAAAACTTTGCACCCGCCAGGTCTGCCTTGATCTCATCCATTGTAGGAAATTGGTAGTGGCACCTAAGGATTGCTTTGTTGAGTTTCCTTGGATCTATACAAAGACGTAACTTACTATTATTTTTTGTTGTAAGAACTAGTGAGCTTACCCATTCAGTAGGCTCGTCTACACGGCGAATGATAGCATCCTTTTCCATTGTATCCAGTTCTGCTTTTAGCTGAGCTCTAATTTAGAATGGGACTCGACGACAAGGATCACAGGTAGGTATGACATCAGTTTTAGTTTTAGGTCACATGTGAAGTTTTTCAGGCAACCCAAACCTTGGAAGAGATCGCTATACTTGGACAGGATATTTTTGTCCTGAGCATTGAAAGAAACAGTATGGACCCGTTTGACTAGCTTCATAGCCTTGCATGTATCTCTGCCTAAAATATCTTGTCCGTTGACATCTACAACATAGAAAGTTATATGATATTTGACATTATTATATGTAATAGGAAGTGTACATTGACCTATAGTTGGTATTGTATCACTATTATAATTTGTCAAGTTATTGCCATTTTTTGTCAAGAGATGTTTTTAATGTTAAAAGATTAGCATCTGCGCCTGTGTCTAGCAAAAGACTGACATCAACATTGTTGATTTTAAGAGTAGCTTTCCACGAGTCATCTGATGAGACATTGTTTATAGAAATAGGACCAATGAACAGATTATCAGTGAGTGAGTCAATGTCATTAATCACCTCGGGGTCAATCACAACTTGCTGCACCTGCGTATTCCTGCAAACCGACGCGTAGTGGTTGGACTTTCCGCACTTCTTGCACTTTATTCTTTAGCCGGGCATTTATACCGATGAATCTGGCCACAGCGACCGCAGGTAGCACTGGAAATGCTAGGTGATCTGGCTGGTCTTGGTCTGGTAGCTCTGTGGAAGCTAGGCGACCTATTACTTGACGGTGATGACTTCGGTGGTCTTGAATGTACCCTGCCGATGAAGTTTGATGATTCCAGGGTCTTGGCTTGTAGTTTGTAAGTTTCAATAGATCTTGCTAATTCTATCGCATCATTAAGTTTCTCCGGCTTCTTCATAAGAATATGCTCCTTAATGTGTTGATTCTTAGAATGGAGGTTCCAACTGAAAACATCTCGAAGTAAACTATCTTCCAGTGTGCCAAACTCGCACTGTCTCCCAATATTCCGTAGGCCAGTAGCGTAGTCATCAATCGATTCTTCGGCAGCTTGACGTCTGTTAAACAGTTTGTGTCTCCATTGTGATATTAATTTGTGGTGTGAAATACTTTGTAAATTTATTGACTAGTTCTTCGAAGCTAATTCTGTCAATTGAAATAATAGAACACCATTAATGCCTCTGTGCCAATGAAGTGTAGCAAGATGGCGACTTTGCGACTATTTGATTCCTGTTCCAGGCCATTAGCTCGCAAATATATCTTTAATTGTGTGATCCAATTCTTCCAAGTGATTGGCATATTCGTATTTCGTATGTCCAGAGTAGACAACGATCCAGCCAACGATTTCGGCTTTTCCTGACCGCTATGTCCGCCATTGTGTTCCTGCGGCACAGGTTTTTCTTTTGAATCGTAGAACTGTGTTCCGTCGTCAGACATTATTTTCTTGGACTGTTGAGCGTTGACTGCGACTACATAGTGTTTTAATGTTCTTTAACTTCTGACACCATATTATATAAGTATTTTATATTAAAATACGGATTAGATAAGCAACATGGTTTATTCCAGTACAGACATAGACAAAGACAAAAGACAGTGGCAATAGTGTTGCTATATGTAATACATATTAATCAATAATCACATACAGGGGGTCGAAGTTGCACCACGTCCGTAGGGAGTACCCAACGTTACCCTACACGTGACCCCTGGGTGGTGCTAAAAGTGCAACAAAAATTGGCAACCGTACTTGTCTGCTCGAAGATCTCACGGTTCGTAAATAAATGCCATACGATTAAATAAATAAAAAAAATCACATAATAATTTATTACACCATTTTACTTTTACTACTAACAATACAATAATCAATAATACACTACACCTTTGTAATTATTAATGAACAGCTATCGAATTGTTGTTACTTATCATTAAAGAATTCGGTTAAACTATAGAAACATCTGTCCATAAGGTATTTTTTTAATTCTTTTATGTATTGTGTGTTTTTTTCAAAGTTTTTAATAGTGTTCGGGATGTGATTACATATTATAGTTTATAACACCGCTACTTGTTCCTTAGGTATGTAGTGTTGTGTTCCTGGTGGTGAGTAAAATCGCCAGAGCTCCCGACTGTACTGGAATAACGCCAGGAGTATGATGGATGACTAACATCGCGACTTTAAGCTTGTGCTACTAAGCTTTATAAGAATACTTTAGTTGCGCTACTCATATGCAGATGGCGTTACTAGTCCGTTGAGTTGCAAAATTTTTTTCTCAAACATGCAATGAAATATTGATGTTATGTTCCTTATAACAGGCTGCGAAGTATGACGTTTCAGGTGCGGCTAGGACAAGAGGTCGTTAATGGAATTTCATACAAATCTTGCAGGCCTAGGCCGGCAAAGTCCTCTTTTTTAATTTCCATTCCACATAAATTGTGGCACAGGCACCATGACATTCTGCCACTAAAAAATAAAACTATGATTTTATGGTTGTTTATTTCATTGCATGTTTGAGAAAAGCACTATACATACCTCGGCGGGAAATATGGGGTTGCCCGCCTCAGACCTATCCGACCTCGCTACGCTCGGCCGTCTATATATGTCTTCGGCCGGCAACCCCTTACGTCCCGGCCTCTGTAGTAATGTACTATTTTAATAACAAAGCTTAAGCATAATTTAGTTCGGCTACTTAACAATAGATGGCGCTGCCTGTCCGTTGAGACAATTGTTGCTACTAAAGTACAGGTAAATAAATTACTTTCAAGATGTTTTTGCTTTTTTAGTAGTATTTGTATATTTACAGGAACACACGTACACAGACACTCGTATGTGTGTGTGTGAGGCTGGCTACAGAGGTCACCACTACAATTGCAAAATCGTCACGAAAGTAATGTACCTGTAATTAGGTTACTATTTAATTGACCATGTTTCCTTTTTTATCTCTCTTTTTGTTTTTTTTTGTAATATTGTTATGTTTTAGCGCATAAAAAAAAAAATAAGTATAGTATTAATCATGCTACTGATTTTGTACGCCTAAAGGCAAAACATAGTGTTACACAACCCACTATTTAACCACCATGTACCGCACCTATGTTTACAAATAAATCACTATGACTATGACTATGACTATGTATCTCGCGGGCAACAATTTTTGAAAGCAGAGCACCGTCTTTATGGGCGGTTCGGCAGCTAAAAAAATATTAATGGGTAGCGAGGATGCGCTGTATTGACAGTGGGAGACCTGCCTTTGTCTCTAAGAGTCGACATAACGAATCCTGAAACCGAAAATGGGTCGGCAACGACCTTGTGACTCGTCTGGGAATCTAGTGTCGCAAGAGTCCATTGGTTTTTAGGGTTCCAAATGGTAAAACGGGACCCTATTACTAAGACTCCGCAGTCCGTTCGTCTGTCACCAGGCTGTATCTCAGGAACCGTTTATTTAATCGTATGGCATTTATTTACGAACCGTGAGATCTTCGAGAAGACAAGTACGCTTGCCAGTTTTTGTTGCACTTTTAGCACCACCCAGGGGTCACGTGTAGGGTAACGGTGGGTACTCCCTACGGACGTGGTGTAACTTCGACCCGCCTTTGTCAAGTGAGTGGGCAACTTGACGTTAGAAGTTCTCAAGCCGCCCGAAGGCCTCTAACTTGGCTTAACGACTGCTGTCGTAGACAGCAGCCGGGATCAACGGCTTAACGTGCCTTTCAAAGCACGAGAGCGCTCAGTTAGTAACCACTCAAAGCGGTCCACAACACTAATTTCATCTTTGGTATGTGGTGTTGTGTACCCGGTGGTGAGTAAGGTCGCCAGAGCTCCCGAGGATGCGCATTGTCATTCGATTTATACATGCATGCAAAATTTCAGCTCAATCGGAAACCGGGAAGTGGATCAAAAACTTGCAAGATTTGATTACAGACAGACAACGGGACAGGTGAAAGAAACTAAATAATAAAAGCTTGTAAAAAATTACCTCTCATTCCTATCGACAACCAATCCGAATAATAGTACATTACTACAGAGGCCGGGACAAAAGGGGTTGCCGGCCGAAGACATATAGACAGCTGAGCGAAGCGAGGCCGGATAGGTCTAAGGCCGGCAACCCCATATTTCCCGCCGAGGTATGTATAGTGCTTTTCTCAAACGTGCAATGAAGCAGTTGTACCACGGGTCGGGAGTGAAATAAACAACAAAAAAATCTAAGTTTTATTTTTAATACGCCTAGTGGCAGAATGTCATGATGCCTGTGCCACAAATTTATGTGGAATAGAAATTAAAAAAGAGGACTTTGCAGGCCTAGGCCTGCAAGATTTGTATGAAATTCCATTAACTACCTCTTGTCCTAGACGCACCTGAAACGTCATACTTCGCAGCCTATTATAAGGAACATAATATCAATATTTCATTGCATGTTTGAGAAAATATATTATTGTTGATTAGAAAGATTCAATAATTATTACCGCTCTCGTAACCGAAAACTAGTTACGAACGGTGTCAAAAAATACCAAATTTCAGCTTAATAGGTTAACCGACAAACTGCACGCTTGACCATTAGTACATTCTACGGCAAACAAACGCTTGCGCGTTCTAATCGACAGACAGCGCCATCTCACGTGTATTTTTGAAACCAAAAAATAGTAGGTAATGCAATATTTTGAGAAATACTATTTTTAAAAGCTCCTAGTAGGCATTATTTCTGAACTTCTAACAGTCAAGTTGCCCACTCACTTGACATGGGGGGTCGAAGTTGCACCACGTCCGTAGGGAGTACACATGACATGACTCCTGGGCGGTGCTAAAAGTGCAACAAAACGGGTAACCGCACTGTCCTCTCGAAGATCTCACGGTTCGAGAAATAAATGCCATACGATTACTATTATTATTTCTGTGTGAGTTTTTATTGCGCCTATGTGCTTACGTAAGTGGAGGGCGGAGGGGCGTTCAGTCTAAGATTGGTTATACTATAGGTACGTCCATATTGTTAACATTGTATAGGTAACGCAATCCCGTAAGATTCAAACCCGGTGTTTACGAAATTGGTAATTTTAAATTCCGCGTAGGATCCCCTCAGTATTATTAGGGGAGTTTTTAGGGGACTTTTTAGGGTTCCGTAGCCAAAATGGCAAAAACGGAACCCTTATAGATTTGTCATGTCTGACGTCCGTTCGTCGTCCGTATGTCACAGCCGATGTATTCGGAAACTACTCGTATGACCACTATAACTATGAAATTTGTTGTGAAGGTGTATGTTATGAACAGGGAGCGAAACTTTGGTGCCGGTGAAGTCATTATGACGCAAATTCACATATAGGATGATTTTATATAAACAAAATTGCGAAACCCCAATGATTATTAATAATGCAATAATGGTAATATACATTTTATTTTTTATTAATAAGAAAATGCTATTTATATTGAAAATAGTGTAAATATTAAAAATACTATAAGAAAAAAGTATTTTACTAAGTAAGTAATTGTTAAAACTATATTATATCGTATAAATGAAAAACAACAAACTAAATTTCGTGAGCTGTCGAAAAATATGCAGAACGCTTCTAGAATTCAAGCACAATATCGCATCTTCTTATTTAAATACATACCTACATACATATACCGGTCGACTGGGGTAACTTTAGGAAAAAATGGGGCTACTTTGATCATTTAATATGTATCATACAAGCAGTACTATTGACAATTCGGTGAATTTAATTAAGCAAACACCAAGATAATGTAGTAATAATTTTACTGACACCGGTCACAGAAATATAAAACCAATAATTTATGAGAAAAACCGGTTTGATCAAAGTCACCCCTTGAATCAAAGTAACCCCAGTTTACGGTACTGTACATTCTGAACAATGAAACTGCATCTCCCGCCGTAGATAAAAATTGTGCATAATGCCTGTAATCGCAACTAGAACAAATATTGTTGTAAGTTAACCTTTCATCATCAAAATCGATTCCTTCAATAATCCAGATAAAAACATACATGGGTATGTAGCTTGACGTCATACGTCTGTCATCGGCACCAAAGTTTCGCTCCCTGGTTATGAACCGCTATAGAAATATGATGTGAAATTACAAAAAAAAATTAAACTAGGAGGGCACCCCATACATTTAACAAGGGGGTCAAATATTTTTTTTAATTCACATTGGCGTGTGGGGTATCTATAGATAGGGCTTCAAAAATGATATTGAGGTTTATCGAAAACTTTTCCATTTAGGTCAACCGTTGGTGAGATATTAGCTGTCAAAGTCGTCAAAAGTGTCCCCCCCCCTCTAATTTCCAAACTATGAAGATTAAAATTCTGAAAAACAACCAAGACGATGTATGTACATTAATAAATCATTTCAACAATTTTTAGTTTGAACAAGATAGGTTTAACGGTTTTTGAGTTATTGCTGAAAAACTGTCTTGCCTAAACAAAAGGGCGTAAGTGCCATAAGTTTCCTACTACTATACTTGTTATGAACAAAATGCTGCATTTCATGATGAAAGCAAGCCGTTTTGCACAGTAATAGTAGGGACCAAACTGAGTGATTTGACCCGCAGCAACGCAAGTTTCACCCCTTAGGAACAGAGATGGCTCCAATTTGGTTAAAAAATATTTCAAAAAATTCTATTAGCTAAAGTAATGGATCGATTTCATTGTTTAATATTTCAAACGAAAGCTCATTGTATACATTACTTATAAAAAATATTCAAAAATATATACTGAAAACTTTTGGCAAAAAACGGCATCTCAATTTTTTTTCTTACGCGATTGGTAGTTTTTACTTGTTTTCTAAAAAAAAATGTATGGAACATGAATAGTTTAATGCATGTATAAGTACATATTACAGAATAAATAACAAGTATTATAAAAAAAACACCGATACCTTTCATACTTCACGAAATAGGAAACTTTGAATGCGAGTGTCAATTTCTGCAAAATATATTTCTGTTGTCAATACAAATTATTTAATATTGTTATTGAAATAAAACCAAGCACCCCTTTCAAAAAAATTTAGTAATGTGTTTTAATTTATCAGCACTCGTTGTGAATTTCCTATTCTCTGCACTTGTATCGTAATGTACTATAAAGCAGCACGTAATATAAATAACATGGCTACCTGTTTAAAAATGCTCCTGTTTTATTTCCTTTATTTCGAGGCAATCACACAGTTATTGATAAAAATGGCCTTTTAGATTATTAATAAGAGTTAAGAATGTAAAACATAATTAATTTAATCATAAGAAACACAAATTTTACAAAAAGAACGATTAAATAAGCTTAATTGTACATTACGATACAAGTGCAGAGAACAGGAAATTCGCAACGAGTGGTGATAAATTGAAACACGACCGGAGGGAGTGTTTTAAATCGACACGAGTTGCGAATTACCTGTTCGCACGTGTATCGTACAACGTTTTACAGTACATATGGCTCTTTAAAGTTTCGACATACGCACGTAATCTCCTGATTACCGCACTCGTGCGGTAATGCAGCACCTTATGTACTGTAAATTTATTTGTAAACACAATATTCCAACAAACAATATATCTTAAAATAAAAAGATAAACTAAAACTAAACTATACTAGAAAACACTAGGTATGTCATTATTTTTTCTAAAACTTTTCGCTGGTTCAAGAATCAAGATCATTATCGTTTCAAAAAACGACTATCTAAAGTTAAAAATAAAGTTAACGTTAATAGCTATTTACGATACAATGGTTGTAAAATAAAGAAAGGCCGATATCGCAGACGTTTGAGGCCCGAGCCGGAGGCGAGGGTCATAAATATGCGAGAGAGGGCTTTCCGTTTTACGACCCGTGTTTTGTACACAATTTTCACCACTTGGCCAAAAAGTGGGTTATTCCGGACGCGCGGCGTGCGGAAAAACGCGCTTTTTGGCAAGGTGTGGTGTAAAAAAACTTTCTTAAGGCGCGAGACGCTTGAGGTCGCGTGGGAACATCGCTGCTTTACGGATATCGCCAAGGCCCAGGAACTGAGTCACCACCCGCTCCAGCCCAATGGCAGCACCTGAAAACCGATTATAAGTATAACTGTGCCATTCTCGAACTAAAAGCTTGAAACGCGAAGCGAAAGAAAAAATAGCGAGTGTGCTCAGGAGCTCCATGAGCTCATACCGCCTTCCCCCTTCTTCCATCGGACATCCAGACGTACGGCTGGCTACCATCCTTACCTGGTCGAAATTCCTCTAATTCGAACCAAGCGCTTTGCATCTTCTTTTATAATGCGCACTTCTAAGGTTTGGAATTCTCTGCCGGCGTCTGTATTTCCGAGTTCATATAACCTGGACCTTTTTAAGGCACGAGTGAATAGGCATCTTCTGGGTGAGCTCGCTTCATCGTCGGCCTCATCTTTGCCTCCTGGCTAGATGCTGGCCAAGAGCAATCCCATTTCTAATTTTAAAAAAAAGCGAGCGAAAAAAAAGCTCGAAACGCTCAGAGCGGGCGCGGCGCGGTGCGGGGCGGAGGCGGTTTAACATTTTTGATCTTTCCGAAACTCCTTCCTCTTAAAGGCCGGCAACGCACTTACAACCCCTATGGTGTTGCGAGTGTCCATGGGCGGCGCAGTACGCTCGGTTCTCCATACAAACGTATTTACGCTCTCATTTTAAAACGCCGTGCTAGAATAACATGAAACTTTGTATACACAATGGGATCAGGCATATCTAGGTCGGAAATTAGTTTCTGTTGCTTGAAATTATAATGGAGAAAAAATACAGCGATTATTAAGGTTTTCATACAAGACGTAAAAAACTCAAAAAATCGCTGTATTTTTTTCTTTTACAATTTCTAGCAACATAAACTAATTTCCGACCTAGATATGCCGGATCCCATTGTGTATACAAAGTTTCATGTTATTCTAGCATGGCGTTTTAAAATGAGAGGGTAAATACGTTTGTATGGAGAACCGACCCAGACCGAGCGTACTGCGCCCTCTTAATCGCTTACAATCAGGCGATTCGTCTGCTCGTTTGCCTCCTATGTCATAAAAAAATCTGTCGGCTGTCTATATCATATCATATATCATTTATTCATTAACAATAATACATTGTGTCTGAATGTTAGGTTGTAAATTTTAAATTAAAATAAATACATGATAAATTTATAAGTATGTCAAACTAAATCACACAAGGCACTCAGTAAAAATAATTAAAATCTAATTACGACTATTCTAAAAAATTTCAACACTATAATAACATTTATCTTATAAATACGCTTTAAAGGCCGAGCCACACCGCTTGCGTGGCGTGCACGCGTGCTGCGCACGCAAGCGGTGTGTCATCTACTATGACATTTCATACGATACAACGCGCACGCGCACGTGCTGCGCACGCATTCGGTGTGTCTCGGCTTTTAGCTTTGTCTTAAATTCCTTGTGACATTTTATAGTTTTGAACTCCACAGGCATCCTGTTATATATATAATATGCGCTACTACAGCTAGTCGTGGGGCTGCAACAAGAGATAAGTTTTTTGTTCTGGAATTAAGTCTCAATTCCATTTCAGCTGCTGATTCATAATGATTCGTGATGATCAAAATCAAAATCAAATATTTATTCTGCAAATAGGCCACAAGGGCACTTTTACAAGTCAAAGCGTGAAGTTATACAATTTAAAAAAAAAAACTGACAATCTTACTTAATAATAATGATTAAAAAAATATACTGATTAACAATTATATAAAAATAAATTTACAAATATTAAGGACGTATTGAATACGATCTGTCCGAATAAACAAAAAGTACATAAAATTAATTTAATATCTCAGAGATGTATATGGTCTCTGAGCTTCCAAATAATAACAACATGATAGTGTCTATTACTGCTTCATGTCACACACAATGCCTCCGCTCCGCTATACCGCGCGGTGTTTTCGTGTGACGTCCCCCGGACCGCGTTCTCTGTACCGCAAAACCGCCTCTGTGCGTTTCAATCTTTAATTTAAGGGTCCTTTTGGCGGCGTCCATAAGACAATATATTCCAATAATTATCATTTTTTTTAAAAGGTTTCTTGCCAGGCTTTCCTCTTTCCACTAAGGAAATAATGAGGAATAGCTTTTTTGGAATGGCAACAAGAATATATAATAAAATACCTAACACTATGAAATGTCTAGTAGAGACATAGGTACCTACCAGCTTAAAAAACAGTTAATTGCATTTCTGACTGACAAATGCCATTCACCCCCCCCCCCCCCCCATGAAATTGGGGGAGGCCTATGTCCAGCAGTGGACGTCCTAGGGCTGATATGGTGGACGAGTTTGTTTGTTTGTTTGAACGCGCTAATCTCAGGAACTAATGGTTCGAATTGATAAATTCTCTTTGTGTTGGATAGTCCATTTATCGAGGATGACTTTAGGCTATATAACATCACGCTGCGAGGAGCGAAGACGCGGGCGAAGTCGCGGGTAACAGGTAGTATGTATATATTTTTAATGTGTGTGTATTATTTACTAGCTGTTGCCCGCGACTTCGTCCGCGTCTTCGCTCCTATTGGTCACAGCGTGATGTTATACAGCCTAAAAAGCCTTTCTCGATAAATGGACTATCCAACACAAAAATAATTTTTCATTTCGAACCAGTAGTTCCTGAGATTAGCGCGTTCAAACAAACAAACAAACTCTTCAGCTTTATAATATTGGTATAGATGTATTATTTGATTAATGTGTAATGTGTATTTACTATTTCTTCGCCGATAATGGCAGGATGTGCTGAGCTAGCGTAGTTAAAATAACCTGAATTGTACCACATTCAAAACAATAAAATAATTGATTGATTGATAGGCTAAACTCGGCTCTCACACCCCCGGGATTAAATTACGCCGAACAGTGACAGCTACATGTATATGTACATGTCACTAGGTGATGTTGTTGACGCGCAAATGAGACTACCCTAACTAGACAACAGCGGACGGATGATGCTTGCCTATTTTAACCCCCGACGCAAAAAGAGGGGTGTTATAAGTTGAAAGTGTCTGTCTGTGTAACTGTCTGGTATCGTAGCACCCAAACGGATGAACCGATTTTCGTTTAGTTTTTTTTTGTGTAATAGATAATTTTATCCCGAGTGTTCTTAGACATGTTTCATAAAAATCTGTTTAGCCGTTTTTGAGTTTTTCAACTTTTCTATCACTTATCGTCGTGGATAAGACGCCCGTCACTCTGGCACTCGCGTACTTGTCAGAACGCTAACTAGTAAGGATCGATATCGTACTTGCGTGAGGAGGGCACCCGTACTTGAAGGCGTCAAAGTAGTAAGACGCTTTCTCGGTATCTGTGAACAAATGCAGACGAGGAAAATAATAGACGAAATATTAAAATGTTTTTCTTTTTAGGGTTCCGTAGTCAACTAGGAACCCTTATAGTTTCGCCATGTCTGTCCGTCCGTCTGTCCGTCCGTCCGCGGATAATCTCAGTGACCGTTAGCACTAGAAAGCTGAAATTTGGTACTAATATGTATATCAATTACGCCGACAAAGTGGTAAAATAAAAAGTGGAAAAAAATATTTTATTAGGGTACCTCCCCTATACGTAAAGTGGGGAGTTGTTTTTTTTTGTCATTTTAACCCTAACGTGTGATATATTGTTAGATAGGTATTTAAAAATAAATAGGGGTTTACTAAAATCATTTTTTGATAATGTTAATATTTTCGGAAATAATCGCTCCAGAAGTAAAAAAAAATGTGTCCCCCCCCTCTAACTTTTGAACCATAAGTTTTCAAAATATGAAAAAAATCTCAAAAGTAGAACTTTATAAAAACTTTGTAGGAAAATTATTTTGAACTTGATAGGTTGAATAGTTTTTGTAATTTTTTCAAAAAAAAAAAAAGTGACGGACGGAAAACTACGGAACCCTACACTGAGCGTGGCCCGACACGCTCTTGTTTTTTATTAAAAATGGTATCGCTCTAGTAAAAAAAAGTAAAAGTAAAAGTAGTTTATTCTTCAAATTAGGCATATTACATGCACCTATGAACGTCAATAAACTACCACCGGTTCGGAAAAATATACCTCTGCCACGAGAAGAACCGGCGTAAGAAACTCGGCGAGGTGTCATTTTTTCAAAACAATATACATTGTATAGTTAAATATAAATTACAGTGTCAGCTACTACAAAATAACTGAAATAACAATGCTACAGTAGAAAACATATTTTCGCGATAGATTA
The DNA here is from genome assembly GCA_905163555.1 of Notocelia uddmanniana. Classification (NCBI taxonomy): domain Eukaryota; kingdom Metazoa; phylum Arthropoda; class Insecta; order Lepidoptera; family Tortricidae; genus Notocelia; species Notocelia uddmanniana. The sequence goes on along the minus strand of LR991079.1, from coordinate 11,017,457 downwards.
CCCGTGCAGGACGCTATCACTGCCAAACATCCCTATCCATGATGTAATCGTTTATCTTATAATATGCTCTTGAAATAAGTGTTTGTTTTACTACAGATTTGAATTTAGAATTGCTAAGTTCAGTAATGTGTTTAGGAATTTTATTGTAGAATTTGATACAATTTCCCAAGAACGACTTTTTCGCCTTTACTAGTCTATAGAAGGTTACTTTCAGTTTCCCAGTATTTCTCGTGGCTATTGGTTTATCAGCGTTCGTTGGAAAATTGCCCAAATTCTTCCTAACATACATTATTATTTCAAATATATATAGGGACGGCAGGGTTAGAATATCTATTTCTTTGAAAAATTCTCTTAATGACTCACGTGACCCCAAGTTATAAATTGCTCGGATAGCCCTTTTTTGCAAAATAAAAACAGTTTCAATATCTGCAGCTGATCCCCATAAGATAAGACCATAAGTAATTATACTATTAAAATAAGCAAAGTAAACTAACCGTGCCGTTGCCACATTGGTAAGCTGCCTTATTCTCCTGACTGCAAATGCAGCAGAGCTCAACCTACTTCCTATCGCTGTTATATGGGAACCCCACTGCAATTTTGAGTCCAATGTAATACCTAAGAATACAGTAGAAGTAACAAATTCTAATGTTTGACCATTAAGTCTAATATTTGTATATAAGTTTCTGTTTGATGAGTTCGCTCTTGGCCAGCATCTAGCCAGGGGGCAAAGATGAGGCTGACGATGAAGCGAGCTCACCCAGAAGATGCCTATTCACTCGTGCCTTAAAAAAGTTTAGGTTTACTTGACCTCCACCCACCCAACATACAAGAAAAAATAGCCACGAAATGTAATACCGTGTACTGTAATAGGATATAGTAGAGTATGTTTTGTTTTGAAATCGAATAAAACAAAACAAGTGCAAAATTATTCCAATTATGAAATTTAGTAATTCCACTGAAAATGATACTTGTTAATAGGCATTTGGGCGGCTAGAGGTTAATGATGACATGATATGATATATCTTCATTTGTACTAATCACACATTGTCAATTACATTCATTAATTATTTACATTAAACAGTTAAAGTATTAGGCTAGCATGAAAATATTGCATGGTACTTTAAGGCGTCGGGCTCTCGTTCGTAATACTACTCTTACCGCGCGTAATACACACAATGTTTTTCATCATGATTAGAGGAAATAATGTGATGTCGAGACTAGTCAGGGTTGCAACAAACCGTCTGTAATTGTAAGCGGTGTTAAAATTCGATTGCATGGAAAGCTTGTCAGGTTTCTATGGGATGACAGGTCCCGGCGCCATATTTAACTTAAAAGTAAGTTACTTTAAAGGAATACTGACCGATGCCACGTTGTTTTGCTCGCTCGACCAGAGTATCGTAGACATATATCGCCTGAGACCCGGTGAGCATCTCCATGCCCCGCATATACATGTCATAACCGTTTATTGCTTCCTGGAAATGTAAAGGGATGAATTTATTGAATGGAGTGGTACAAGCTTTGGTAATGTCAAAGTAGCTATACTATTATACAATGCGCACGTTAGAAGTAGGCTAGAATATAGTGCGATAGCATGGAATCCGCGTGAAAAAAAAAATACTCTATTGATTGAAAGAGTACAACGATAATTCGCTCGGTTCTTATACAAACGCTGCTATGGGTACTATCCAACTCTCTTTCCATCATCGTTTGTGACAAGGATGGTTGGCCTGGAAACCCTGCATCTACGCCGGAAAATTTCGACGCTTACACACTACTCGTACTGCCTTCTTTTACGCCACAAAGTGCCCCGACTCTCTTGGCCCAGTTGAATTTATTTGTACCTGAATGGAAACTTTACAAAGGCGGGGCTTCGTGAGGGACTTGGCTTGGCTACAGTGCAGTGTATTTTCCACACCAAAAATTGCAAAACAACAATATTATGATACCGCAAGGCGATTTCCTAACCTGTTGGTGCGGAGAAGTATCGTATCCCTTCTTTACTGCGCGCCTACAGACTGCCAGGTACTGCTCCACTTCCACGCCTGATATTACTACTGCGGAAACGTAATACTGACAGTACCCTGTCAAGTGATAAAATCAACGCGACATCAACAAGCTCACGTCAATGAGTAAACTACCACATATAATCTCGCCCCGTCAAGTCAGGAAGTCGCCTTAAAGATGATTCACAGTAGACCGTTGCGTGTCCGGGCCGGCCCGTTTTCTATGACAGCATACGCAACGGCCGGCGTATTTCTCTAGAACAAAACGGGCCGGCCCGGACACGGAACGGCCTACTGTGAATCATCCTTTAAGAGATAACTTACCCTGTTACGAGGGTCTTTTTCGGAGAAGAAACACCGGAATTCAGCCGGGAACTTGTCTACTATGAAGAAGTCGGTATCGTACTTGTCTCGTACCAGCTTCCCCAGGACTCTCTCGTTGGATGGAGATAGCTCATCCAGCCCGCCCTTCGGCGTCACGCCTGCCAGTTAAAAAAAGAAATAGTAGGGTCAAAATCATGAAATGATGTTACAGAAATGAAAATGTTGCGAAGGTTGTCGGCGGAGCGCATTTGCATCGAGTAGCAGCCTCGGAGGAGAAGCTTCAGGAGCTCGCTGGTTCGATCACGTCTCTCGTAGGCCATCTGAATATTTAGGGACCAAATGCCTTGCCCTCGTCGGCCTTCGATCGCGGTATATCTAAAAGCGATGGCTGGATGTCGTGAAGGCTGATATGAGCTAGAACGGACTTAAAGAGCTCGCTGAGGATCGTGCAAAGTAGAGAAACGCAGGCAGGAAAGCGGACCCCGGAAAAAGCCGGAATAACACTAGGTAGAGTAGCCCGGGCATAGAATACGGTTACGGTATCCCCTGTCTGTCGTACAAGGTGACTGAAAGGGGATCCTTGGGGTCGAAGACGGTCGCAGTTGGGGGCTGCAATCGTCTATGAAAACAGATGGTGGGAGTCCAGGGACGTATATAAGTCAGGGGGGGGGGTCTGGGGGGTCCGGACCCCCCCCCCCCCCCCCCTTAGGTCTCCATGGTACACTGGTTATTCCTAGAGCCGGAAAGGAAACCCAGGACCGCAGTTGAGGCGATTGATCAGTGCAAATTTTTCCCCCTAACATACACGTACGGAAATGTAATTTTCACTCGTCCCGATTCCTTGGCACTCGTCAGGAATCGTCCAGTGGAATCGTCATTAAAATCGCAAAGCACGATGTTCTTCTGGTTTATAGTATGTAGTATGCATCAGTGAGGGTTGTGTGGGTATCAGTGAGGGTAATCTAGACTGTTAAGATTGGCAGCATCGAATAATTTGAGCCCGCGGCCACGCGAGGAACTGCGAAATTTCGCAACTTGTTCTAAAAGTCATAAACCGTGCGTTTTTCGACAGCAAAATGTGACCATCTTGGAATGGCCATAGCTTTGTCCCTAAAAGGGCTAAAAGGCTTGACTGCACAGTTGGGCTTGAATTCATGTTAATGAACTTAAAAAAATTACTACATTTTGCGATCACCATACTTACAGTTTATGACTTTTAGCTTTTAGAACATGAATAAGTGAAAAAGTTTCGCAATTTTTTAGCGTGGTGCACAAAAAGCTCAAGTTTTACGTTTTTTATAGGAAACTCACGGCACTTTTAGGCCGAGGCAGTTTTTCAGCGATACCTAACTTAGAAACTATTGGACCTATCTTTTCTAAATCATTTTTCGATAAAAGTATTTAATAAAAAAAATATCATGGACATAGTGCCCATGAATATTTTCATACTTTTTGATTCCACGGTTCGAAAGTTAGGAGAGGAACATAATTATTGTGTCTTTTGCGATGCGAAGCGATTATCTCCGATTATATTCACTTAATCAATAAAACTGCTGAAAAACCTCATATTTATTTTGAAAGACCGATCGATTGATGTGCCACATATTAATCTAGATTTTTTTTTGATTTTCAGTTACTTGTATGGAGTGTCCCCATTTTTTAAATATTTTGGTTATTTTACTACGTAGCGGCTTCCAAAACATCTTTAATCCAATTTTTATTTCTTTGTTTGTTGTGTGTAGTTTTTGATTAAAATGCCTATGAGATACGGACAGACAGACGTAGGTACATCACGAAACTATAGAACTACATCGTGCTTGAGGATGTAAAACCTGAGTGTCGATTAGTAGGATTACTATTGCTCGTGGCAAGATTTCTCAGGACTTATGAAGGACATATTTTCCGCACTTCTATCAAAATGTATGTAGGTACCTCATTGTCTTTCAATTTGCATTTTTGCGTGTTTTGGGTTCCGTACCTCAAAAAGAAATGAAACGGAACCCTTATTACGCTTGTTTCTCAGAGAAATTCTGATCTAAATTTATGACCTCCAAGTAATGGATCTTGATCCCACGAGATTAAATTTTAATTTTTAATAAAAGGAATTTTGGGTAGATATTTCTTATTAGTAAAAAAATTGTTTTTAAAATATATAGGTATAGATATCACTTTCGAAGATTAATTAGCGAAAAAAATTTCAATTGGGACCACTTGGAAATAATTGCTGGCTCGCTCAATAGTAGACAGTTACATTTTTTTGCTCCTGTTACAGGGCCCACCCCTGTATCAATGAATTTTAGACATAGGGGCCAATTTTAAGAAGTAAATTAGAAAATAAAAACAAGTTTTCAAAGTATATCGTCTGACATGCCTATCAAATAAAAGGTCTTAATGTGAGAAACTCAATTTTTTTTTATAAATATTAGATAAATAATTTTGAAGACTGTAGTGATTTCAGAAAATAGACGAAAATTGATCTCCGAAACTACAAGGCCTAAAATTTTGAAAATGAATACACAAAATAGTCCTTTTCCTATATATGTATTACAAGAAAACCTGTAAAAAGTCTAGGTTTAATAGTTTTTGAGATATCGATATCATGTGAATTTCCTATGAAGATGCGACTTTTTTGATTCAAAGTACAGGATAGTGGTGTTACATGTGGAGTGGTTAGGGGTGGGAAATAGTGGGAATGGAGCTGCCCTTCATGGTGCATGGTCCGTCACGCACATAGCCGGATTTTTTGCTAAAGAAAAATTTCGCGCTCGCTGCGCTCGCGCATCCATTTACTGTGTAATGTCCTAATGGCCCGTCCGCCCGTCCCCCCCTTACAATTTCTATATCTACGTGCTTGGGTGGGACCCACAGAGGTGTGATTCTAGGGCGGCACTGGTGCGTTCCGATGGAGACCCCAGAGCCGTCCGAAATGAGTTGAGGAGGACGATCGGGGGGTTTTTAGTCGGTGCAAGTCCGACATAACCTCCGCGCTGTCCCCGTAGAAGAAGGTTAGGGTCCACATAATTTTAGTCTTTTAGTCAAGGTAACGGCACTCCGCTGGTTCTGTCACTTGGAGATGATGGGAGACGATGGTGCCGTGATGAGAGCGTGTGTATGTCGGCCTAATGGCAAATCGCCCGGTTGGTCGTGCCGGATACCGATGAGTGATTCGTTCGAGAACTAGCGAATATAAAAATCCAATATATTTTTGCTGTCAGTATGCCCAAATCTCGTTCGCGCTCGTGGCCCAGTGGCACCCGCGTACTGCGTGCGGTATGCGAGGTTAAGCAATGTCGGGCGAGGTCAGTCCTTGGATGGGTGACCGCTTTGAGTGGTTACTAACTGAGCGCTCCCGTGCTTTGGAAGGCACGTTAAGCCGTTGATCCCGGTTGCTGTCTTTGATAGCAGTCGTTAAGCCAAGTTAGAGGCCTCCGGGCGGCTTGAGAACTTCTAACAGTCAAGTTGCCCACTCACTTGACAAGCCTATTCCCAATAAGGTCGGTTTCCCCTCGGGTTGGAAGGTCAGATGGCAGTCGCTTCCGTAAAAACTAGTGCCTACGCCAATTCTTGGGATTAGGTAGCGGACCCCAGGCATTCTTCAGGATGCAACTGTACTGGGAATAACGCTAGGAGGATGATGAGTATGCCCAAATCTATTGATACTCTAGAGAGGTAGAGCACAACGGAACGTCAGCTATGCTCCTGCATAGGGCTCCTGCCCAACTGGGTACCTCCCTATTTGGCCTTACGGAAGATCGCAACCATAATAATTCCACTACTTACTCATTAGTAGTGGTGTTAAGTCTCTGGTGGTGAGTAAGGTCGCCAGAACTCCCGAGGACGCACTTTGTTGAGAGTGAGAGACATGCATACGTCATTAGCTGTCAACACAGCGAATCTCCAAGCCAATAAATGGTCTGCAAATCGCATGTGATTCTTCCGGAGTCAGGCGTCCATAATCTACAGTCTCTGATTACCATTGACAGGCCTTACGGTACTGGCATGCCGCCGTGGTTGTATAAAAAAGCTACTCTGGTAATGTGAAATGTTGTTATTACCGACTTCCTTGAGCATCTGTACTGCCTGTTGGTATTCTAGACGGAGTGGCGGATCCGAAAATTTAAATGGCTCCACCTTGTATTGCTGACCTACAGTCGCGATTTCAGAGGCGTACCTGTAACACAAAATAACTTTAGTAAAAAATAACTATTATTATTGATATTAGGAGACCTTTTATGTCATCCATCATTATATTGGTATCATAATTTGTTTAAATAGTTTTGTATTTCGTTATTTTTGACATACCCATTTAATTACTTTTGTGATACCTGGAGACCCTTTACATTTCTCGTAAAATGGAAGCAGATTTTAACTAAGTATTTATATTTATACTATCTTTTGTCCGCGGCTCCGTCGGCGAGCATTTCGTTATATTATATAAATAATTGCTATTAAATTGTTGCTGTCGCAGGCTAAAATATCGCTCACCCATATAAACTTCTAACCCCCTTTTAACTACGCAGCCAATCACTCTAGCCAACTAAGAACGCTGGCTCAGTTCGGGTTGAAGTTTTACTTCACCGAAAAGCTAACGGTATATATCATATGATACTTGCTGGATGCTCAAGGTCACCCAGAGGACCATGGAGCGAGCTATGCTCAGAGTTTGCCTACGAGATCTAATCCGAAATGAAGAGATTCGTAGGAGAACCAGGGCCGTCGACATAGCTCAGTGAGTTGCAAAACTCAATTTGCAGTCAGTTAGTTTACTTTGCTTATTTTAATAGTATAATTACTTATGGTCTTATCTTGTGGGGATCAGCTGCAGATATTGAAACTGTTTTTATTTTGCAAAAAAGGGCTATCCGGGCAATTTATAACTTGGGGTCGCGTGACTCATTAAGAGAATTTTTCAAAGAAATAGATATTCTAACCCTGCCGTCCCTATACGTATTTGAAATAATAATGTATGTTAGGAAGAATTTGTGCAATGTCCCAACGAACACTGATAAACCAATAGCCACCAGAAACACTGGGAAACTGAAAATAACCTTCTATAGACTAGTAAAGGCGAAAAAGTCGTTCTTGGGAAATTGTAATAAATTCTACAATACAATTCCAAAACACATTACTGAACTTAGCAATTCAAAATTCAAATCTGTAGTAAAACAAACACTTATTTCAAAAGCATATCATAAGGTAAACGATTACATCATGGACAGGGATGTTTGGCAGTGATAGTGTCCTGCACGGCTAATCTATCGCGAAAATAGGTTTTCTACTGTAGCTTGTTATTTTTGTAGTAACTGAGACTGTAATTTTATATTTAACTATACAGTGTATATTGTTTTGAAAAAATTACACCTCGCCGAGTTTCTTACGCCGGTTCTTCTCGTGGCAGAGGTTTATTTTTCCGAACCGGTGGTAGTTTATTGACTTCCATAGGTGCATGTACTTATAATATGCCTAATTTGAAGAATAAACTACTTTTACTTTTTACTTTACAAGTGGCAGTGGGCGGGGCACGTTGCCCGTAGAACCGATGGCCACTGGGGCAGAAACGTTCTTGAGTGGCCACCACACACCGGAAGACGCAGCGTGAGAAGGCCTCCAACAAGGTGGACTGACGAGCTGGTCAAGATCGCGGTAAGCCGTTGGACGAGGGCGGCACAGGACCGGTTATTGTGGAAATCCTTGGGGATGCCTCTGTCTAGCAGTGGACATCTTTTAGCATAATAATGATGATAATGATGACTTGCTTGATGATAGTGGACCCCTGGTGTCCTTCAATATGCAATTGTACTGGGATAACGCTAGGATGATGATGATGTTGATGACTTGCTTGATGATACAATGGCTTGTTCAAAGGTTTAAGGCTTTTGTATAAAATAGACAAAAAAAAAAATAAATAAATCAAAAATCAAATATTTATTCTGCAAATAGGCCACAAGGGCACTTTTACAGACAAACTGTATGTCAGTAGGTTTTATTTACATTTTTGCTAAAAGCTTTTATCGCTGGCTGTACTTTTACCACAATCATCAACCACTCGTTGAGACGGTCCGAATGAGGGCAAATACGTTTTATCTTGTGTAGTTTAGGAGTTACTATGGCCACCTTCTATCTGGCACGTTAAGCCACATCTCGGCTGCTGACTATGACAGCAGTCGTTAAGCCAAGTTAGAGACCTTCGGGCAGCTTGAGATCTTCGAACAGTCAAGTTGCGCACTCACTTGACACACCTAAGCTCAATAAGGTCTAGTTTCCCCCTTGGGTTGTGGGAGGTCAGATTGCAGTCGCTTCCGTAAAAACTAGCTTACGCTAATTCTTGGGATTAGGTAGCGGACCCCGGGCATCCTTCAGGATGCAACTCTACCGGGAGAACGCTAAGACCATCAGTTTTATTTTTGTGCTCTCTAGTGTTAGTAACTAACCTATACAAGCTGCAAAATAAATAAATATTGGGGGACAATCTTACACAAAGCGATCTAGTCAAAAACAAAGCAAAGCTTGTACTATGGGTATTTTCTCTCTCTTCAGTCGGTCCCTCATATCTGAGGATTGTGAACACTGTTGGATGTCGCCGACCTGATTGATGACTTGCCTCCATCGGTCTCGATTCACTGCTTGGTGAAACTTGCTTGAGGACGTGGCTGCCTTAACCTGGTCTGTCCATCTAGTTGATGAGCGTCATCTGGCCCTCTTGATTTCCACTCCACGAACCACAACTACTTACTATGAGTACTAGATGACGATATACATACTTATATAGCCTCCTGACAACCGGCGTCCTACTCATAGTACATAGATTCCAATTTAGTTTTGACTCTTTGTCAATTTGACAGAGCATATTTATGCAAAGCCTTGTGGCACCTTGTGGCAGTGGGCGGGGCACATAGCACGTAGAACAGATGGCCGTTGGGGCGGAAAGGTTCTCGAGTGGCGACCACGTACCAGAAGACGTAGCGTGGGCAGGCCCCCCACACGGTGGACCGATGACCTGGTAAAGGTCGCGGGTGTCCGCTGGATGCGGGTGGCGCAGGACCGGTCATTGTGGAAGTCTTTGGGGGAGGCCTATGTCCAGCAGTGGACGTCTTTCGGCTGACATGATGATGATGATGATGATGATATTTATGCTGGCAAATTTTGATGCCCAGTCGTCAGGAGGATAGATAAATACATAGGAAACATCCAAGACTCAGGTACAATATTGATGATAAATGCACAAATAATGCCCTGACCGGTATTTGAACCCGGGACCTCCGGCTTCGTAGGCAGGGTCACTACCAACTAAACCAAAGTGATCGTTCAACAAAGAAGTATCCACTTCATAAAAATGTTTTTTTTCGATTACTTCGTTCACCATTTTAGAGAACAATGGCGATGATTTTAGAAAACGGCGTTGTACGATAACTAACTAGGCTAAATTAATAGGCTGGCACGACGACCCAAAATGAGTCTTGGCCTCCGAGACAAGAGCACGCCTCTTTTCTCGGTCCTGCGCTATTTCTCGCCAGCTTGCACCGACTTCAAGCTCGCGCAGGTCCGCGTCCACCAGATCTTTCCAGCGATACTTGGGGCGACCCAGAGGATGCCGTCCGGTCGGTTGGCCCAAGTATGCTCTCTTCACCTGTCGATCTTTTCCCATCCTCTCGAGGTGGCCAACCCAGCGAACATGATGCGCTTTGGTTTCACCTATAATATTTGGTTCGGTAACCAGCTCTTCTATTTCGGTATTTTTACGAATCCTCCAACTCCCATAGTCTCTTTTCACTGTTCCCAGGATGTCCGATATACGGCGTGGAAATTACCCTGACAAGGGAAGCTACCATAGATAAGCATCAGCAAAATGACGGAGGGATAGGCTCCCTAAGACTACTTACTGATCCTGGAGTCCACGGAAGACCTCGATGAAAGTCTGCCCGATGACATCCAAGACCTCGTGATAGTGCTGCTTGAAGGTCATCAGAAAGTCTATTCTTCGGAACTCTATGAGATGCCGCTCATCCGAGGATTTCTCACGACGGAAGACCGTGCCTATTGAGAATACCTGGAGAAATCACGACTATTATACAACCACGGTAGCAGACAAGCTTATACGCTTGGCAAGCGCCTGTAACCATACAACGTAGCCTATGGACGCTTGCGACTCCAGAGAAATTACAAGAGAGTTGCGAACCCTATATTGACTTGAGGGTTCGACTTATTGACAGCTAGAGACGTTTTGCAGTCGTAAGCATGCCTGCTGATGGTATCAAACAGGCCGTTTTGCATGTTTATCACCGTCGCAGTTTAAAAAAAACAACATGCAAGTTATAGTGGGTAAAATTATAAATATTTTTTTAAACCAGGTTTAATTTACATGCGCTTAAAAGAATAAAATAAACAGCAACTTATAAACAAACAATTTATATGATATAAAAGGTTGACGCGAGATTTTAACTTTTTTAATCTTATTTACTTAGAAAAGTTTAAAAATGAATATCATTCAAATTAAGTTATTTTATTTACTTGTTTATCAACACAGGTAAATCCCGCGATAGTCTTTTACGAGTATATCATATGATAATTTGTGTAATGACGTTATAAGTTGGCATTAAAAGATTCAAAGGAAAAGTTTATTTTATTTATTTAAACTTTATTGCACAATACAATAAATATGTACAAATGGAAGGCATTCTCTACCAGTCACCATCGGGCTAAACAGAAACATCAGGTGCAGGCTTAACTTTACAAGAGAACTTATTACAAATACATTTATACAATACATATAGACATATACATACACACACACATATATATAAATATATATATATATATATATATATAAATATATTTATTATATTAAGCGCATTTAAATAAAAGCTTGTTTTACAAAAAGTTTTTTGTTATTAATTTTTTTTTGCATTTTTTGAACACATTTATATTCTTAGCAAGTCCTTACATTGATACCCATACTGTAGGAAAGCATAAAAAACTTAGTCCGCCTTCTTTATAAGTCAGTCATATTGGATTTAGAGTGACGTCACTTTATTTTTCAAGTTATTTTCAGCAATCCCTTTCATTTCATACCCATATTGTATTAGTTCATTAAAAATAACTTGGGTGTTTGGGTCATCTTGGGTGTTAAGCCATGTAGGATTTAGGATAACGTCACATAGCTAACCATGTATTGTCATCCAAACTAAACAGTGTAAGTATACAACAGTTCAGCTCAATCGGTTGAAGATATCTGCTTCAAAATAGAGTAGCAAGATTTCACCCGAACATAGTTACATACATTGCAAGTAAAGTAAATGCTTGTAAAAATAGTAGTCTTTCGGTGTATGACATATTGGAATAACGTTTTACCGGTTTGTTCCCAATTCTACCGATTAGCTTCTCTATATATTCCCAATTATACAGATTTCCAATTCTACGTATTCCGAATTCTTCAGATTCCCAGTTCTACAGATTCTAAATCCTGGAGATTTCCAATTCTGCAGATTTCCAATTCTACATTTTCCCGATTCTACACATTTCCAAATCTAATTATAGGGTCAAGGAATAAAAATGTCAAAACGAACGAACGAAAAATGACTACTATTGAAATGACTAATTTCACTCTGCCTTAAAATTCAAGGAGCCTATTTTTGCGCAGTTCTGTTTGCCCTACGGACATCTGAAGATGCCTAGCGAACCTAACCTACCTCCCTGGGCCGTTGTAGATCACCTACATATAGGACTTTTTTAGAATTCTAATTATAGGGCTAGGAGGAAGGAATAAAAATAGAGGGGGGAGGGAGAATAATAAAAATGTCGAAATAGAATTTAGTCGAAGTATTGAAACGACAATTTCACTCTGCCTTAAAATTGACGGAGCCCCGCTTCGCTGGTCTCCTGTTTCTGCGCAGTTTGCCCTTCGGGCATCTGAAGATACCTAACGAACCTAATCTACCTAGACCTGGAGCCGTTGTAGATCACCTACATATAGTAGGACTTTTTTAGAATAACAAATCTGTAAACTTGAAAATCTGTAAAATTGGGAATACTCGTATGTAAACATGAGAATCTGTAGAATTGGGAATCTGTAAACTTGAGAATCTGTAAAATTGGGAATATGTATTTCCGAGTTCATATACCCTGGAATTTTTAAGGCACGAGTGATTAGGCATCTTCTGGGTCAGCTCACTTCATCTTCGGCCTCATCTTTGCCCTCTTACTAGATGCTGGCCAAGAGCAATCCCATTTAAAAAAGTAGTAAGTAAAGTAGAATTCGGAATCTATAGATGTGCGCCACTACGGTTTTACCTTTTCAAAGTCTGCCATAATTGCCAGTTGCTTGTGGAAATGGATGGTATTTGCAAGAGTACAGGGTGCCGGACCGCTGAGGGACGGAATATGGAACTCTTCATCGTTTGTACTAAAAATTCCCTGAATTATCCTTGGAGTGAAGATTTCGAGGAAACCTGTAAAATAATAACAATGAAGGAAAAATAAACAAATGAAATGTTGATACAATATACAAGAAGCATAGCGTTAAACTTATGATGTCCATTTAGTGAGTATAATTTTTATTACGTAAAGTGAGTCTTTACTTATTTTCAAAGGCAGTGCATGCATACAATAGCATTGTCTGCTACGTAATGCAATTTTCGCAACGATGATTTTTTTAAATATTTTTTTATAATTTGACAGTGGTAAACCAGCATATGGCCTGCATAATAGTAAGCAGACACCGTAGCCTATAGCTAGCGACTCTATATTATAGATGAGTCAGCGCGTTGCCAATCGGTTCATTTGACGATCCATTGTATTGACAGCTAGAGACAAATGCAGGTCCCTCACTCTCAACACAGAATCCTCGGGAGCTCTGGCGACCTTACTCACCACCAGGAACACTATACCTATAGAACAAATAGAGCAAATAGTGATCAGAGCACATTAAATGTCGCAGTTGTCGGATCATCCCTCTGAGTATTTGATTTTAATGTTAAGTCGAGCCCACAACGCCTTCCTGAGAAAAAGAGTCTAGCTCGTCTAGACAGACGGACAACGAAGTGGTACTCAAAAATTTTTTAGGGAACTGTACTATATCCTTTTAAAGTACAGTTCCGTAAAAAATGTTATATTTTTATTTATACAACGACGGTGGCAATCAAGCTTATAACTGCTTGATGGACTGATGCTAAACGGCCACCATAACCTATGGACTAGCATCCATTTGCTTCCTTACTTTTAAATGTTTATTTCACCTTTACTGGTCAGGGATTCTCGGAATAGGCGGCAGACGCCAACCTCAACTCGGAAGATGGCGTGGTTGACCGACGACCGTAGATCAAGCACACGGTAGTCCAGGCGAGTATCCAGGTCTATGTGGTTCTGAGGATAACAGAATATATACATAAACACACTCCCGTTTTCCCTAAACTGGTAGGCACTAATGCCCATGAAATTTTGCCAGTAGCAGAGCTAGACCCAAATTCTTGGACGGCCTACTGCCTGGCAGTGAATCATCATCATCATTTCAGCCGAAGGACGTACACTGCTGGACATAGGCCTCTCCTAAAGAGTGGCACAATGACAGGCCCTTCTTCCTTTTCGGTTCACCAGTTCACCCTCGCTGCACCTGCTGTGGCATATTAAATTTAATTTTCAGTCCAGCAGTTGTAAATCTGAATTCTGAATATGGAGAAAATTTGATAATTGTGGTAAGTATATAGATTTATTTATTTATTTGTCTTTGGTGTCCAACAGCTTTATAAACATGTTAACATTTTAAATAGAAGTATGGAGCCAATTACAGAAACTCACCAATAGAAACAATATATGAAATGTTGCACTAAAGTTGCACACTATGTTACTGTATCTAAAAATTAGAAGTTAGATGTTACACTACTGCCATATCACATTTTAGCCTATTCTTAAACACTCTTCAATACTATTCCCATTGTAAACTCTAACGACACTCACGGGAAGAAGGCGGGATGTGGCTATTCTAACACAGACAGGAGAGAGACTACAGAGAAATCAGGTCTTTGCAAGCTTTATACTAACTTGCATAGTGGAAAAATTGCCAGTTAATTTAAAGATAGCAAGAGGAGACCTCGTAAGGCCAAATCGGAGTCCAATAAAACCAATCTATAGCCCGTACCTGGTATGCGAAATGCAGATTCCCCTATTTAAAAAGGTCAAGAGTGCAACTTCAACTTGTGAATTATCACAAGTTGAAGTTGCACTCTTGACCTTAATGTTTTATCATCACGATGGCTTTTGCTGGCAAATGTGCTTTACCAACTAAGCCACAACTGAGTTATTATAGAAATAATGTTACACGAGAATAATTTATCGATAGTAGATCAAATATAATGTTTAATCCCGCTTGACGTATATTTTTTCTATGAGAATTCGGCTCCTTCTTCATCTCTATTAGAATGGCATAACATTTACCTTAAAAGGAACAATTTTGAGTGAAAATGTCCTTAAGTTGTTGCTCACCTCAGTGCCTGGTGTTGCCTCTATTGGAAAAGGTAACTCTTTTGCTGGCGACACCATCCATAGCTCTTCCCCCTGCAGCTCCACCTCGCTGCAGCCCTCTACAGATGCCCTGGCCACCAGCGCGTACACATCCACTATCGACTCTTTTGTTATGCTGGTGAATAAAAATAAAGTTATGAAAGATGAACTGAATTTCATTATTGCTTATAAAAAGTAGTAAGGAAATTCAAATCGTTGAAGGTAAGAAAAAGACAAAAAATACCCATATACCCTTATCACAATACGGAACTTGCAACGTCCTACTAAAGAGGAGGTAACAAGTCGGATTACTTTGACCCAATGGAGAGTAGCGGCATACGAGCCAGGGTTCAAATCCATGACCTTCACCAGAAAGAAAGTCACGGGACTTTCCTCTGGGCTACAAATTCATGCTTAATAATTTAATTCACTCTTAAATCTCCCGAATAGTCCAAGCACATCAGTAAAGAAACTGAACAGTGAAACGACTTTCAACAACGTGCTGAAGAAATCCTCTACTACAAGTGTAGTGCGCGTATCTGTGTTCTGACAAGTACGCGAGTGCCTAAGTAACGGGCGTCTTATCCAAGACGATAAGTGATAAAATGGCAACGATCATAGGCCCGCTGTGTATATGGGTTCCAACACTGCCAACTGGCTGCTTGTAACGTACGTGGTAAAACTGGCTTACAATGACTCGGCCAGTTCTCAATCTCAAGGTTGGTCCATAGTGTTTATTTCAAGTTGCATAGTGCATTGCGATCAAAATCAATACCTGAGAGATCGATAGGGTATCTAATAATCTATAAAAGCTGTACGTCAGACTCAGATTCAAACATACCTAATAGAAAAACAAAAAAAAACATAACTTTTTTTTATAAAAGTAAAATGTAAATAATACAAAAACGAACTTCAGTCTGTGTGTTTGTGAAACCACCTACTAAAGAAAGAAAGAATATTATATTATACGATATTTTGATTCAAAGATTCAAAAATTTATTTGCTCTGAATACATGAGTTGATGAGATGTTGGTAATAATACATGTCCAGTGCATTTAGCCTGCATGCAGGCGTGCAAACATTGTTGAGGAGCGTTACAATTCATTAATTCAATATTAAAATAAAATAATTAAAGGATACAATGTCAATAAACAAAGAAAAACAGACAGAACTGTAATAAATAATAATACAAATGTCAACAGGAATAATTCGTTTAAATAACAATCTTAAACATGATCTAGACATTTTTTTACACTATAAAAGCATTTGTCCAGGAGCCAGCTCGTAGTTTTGTTTTTAAACGTTGTATTTTTGGTTTTGTGTTTTACTTTTTATTTTGGTTAAGTACTCTTGTATATATTTTCTTTGTACATAAATAAATGTGCCAGTATAGGTATAAGAGAGAAAGTGAGAAATTATATAGACGAAAAAAAAACATCAAAATTGTATCTTAAATATGAATGAAAAACTGAAGGGGAAAGGTTTTCTTTTTTATTTATTTATTTATTTATTTTTAGTTAATATTTAATGCTCTCTTTGACAGGGCTACCAGAATGGGTATAATTGTACGTTATCTAGAAGTCGATTCTCTATTCCGTTTCTTTACTCATGTGGTTTTTAGGGTTCCGTGCCCAAAGGGTAAAAACTAAGACTTCGCTGTCTGTCCGTCCGTCTGTCTGTCACCAGGCTGTATCTCAAGAACCGCATATTTAGACAGTTGAAATTATCACAGATGATATATCTCTGTTGCCGCTATAACAGCAAATATTTAAAAACCGGCCAACCGCGAGTCGGACTCTGCCGTTTTTATGTTTTGTACGGAACCCTCGGTGGGCGAGTCCTACTCGCACTTGGCCAGTTTTTATACTACGTGGATGGCAAACAACCATACGGCCAGCCTGATGGTAAGTAAGCTGTCAGCTTATAGACGCCTGTAACTCCAGGGGTGTCACATACTCGTTTCTTCCCTTTAACAATTTAGGTATACACTCTTTTCTTGAAGAACAAGAGGGGGGGGGGGGGGCTCGGCAGCGAGCCAGATAAGGATGAATGTAATGTAGAATAATAATAATAATAATAATATTGGGGGACAATCTTACACAAATCGACCTAGTCCCAAACTAAGCAAAGCTTGTACTATGGGTACTAGGCGACGATATACATACTTATATAGATAAATACATACTTAAATACATAGAAAACATCCAAGACCCAAGAACAAATATCCGTGAAAAATGCACAAATAAATGCCCTGGCCGGTATTCGAACCCGGGACCTCCAGCTTCGGAGGCAGAGTCACTACCAACTAGGCTAAACAGGTCGTCAAGAAGGCAGCCATGGGCATCATGTCGAACAGTTCTTCGGAGCAAAACCCATTATACAAGCGACAGAACACGCATAAGGAGGCAAAGTTCCAAACCCTCATTGTCCAAGACAAAAACCTTCACTCATGCTGGATTGCACCAAACCGTCTTTAATCGTAAGTTAATGTGTAATAGTTAAAATTTGAATGTACGGAAAGTTTGACAAGTTTCTATGGGATGACAGCTGCCGGCGCCATATTTAACGTTGATCAGTCTGTGATCGTAAGTCGGTGCAACCCAGTAATATACTGTTCGTTCTTATCTCACAAACAAATGTCACAAAGATACGTGGGTTGTTCCGAAAGTTTTTAGCTGCTCTCACTCTATTCATGCGATATATTTTTTATTTACACCATTATGTGGGTAATTTCAATATTTATGAGCTGAGATAAAATCGTTAGTAAGTTGCAAGTATTTTTTTCACAACATTTCTTTTACCAAAAGGCCTTTTGAATGGGCTTTTAAAAAATTGCGAAAATAGTACTATCCCTAACAGCTGTAGTGGAAACTGCTCGGGATGACTTCCTAACTTAGTTTTGCTGATTTTAATGTAAAATCAGTAAATGATTTTATTTAATTTAAGTTTTTTTGTGATGATGACCAGTCCCTAGTCTCGCGACCTAGACTAATATTCGACACACATGCTCATTGTCGCTAATTTTCATGCAATCGAAACAGATTACGTGGGTAGAGACAGGGAAGATTCATAGTTTGCGGTGCATAAAATTTCGTTAAGTTGTGGTGACGTATTAATCAAAATTGGCCCGCAACACAAAATTGGTATTGTGACCCGTTCATCGCATATTAGATAGGGCTGTTGACACGTCGTACTTAAAATACAATAAAAAAAAACCCAAGCGACTTTCATCAACGGTTTCACCCCAACACATTTGTATTGAAATTACCCGCATAATGGTATCATTAAAACATATATGGCATGAATAGAGTGCGAGCAGCTAAAAACTTTCGGAACAGCCCACGTAGATAAAGTTAAACGAAGTTTTGTTAAAAGAGTAAATATTTATGAATAAGGTTACTCTAATGATCGGTTGCACTAAATCGTCTATAATCTTAAGCGGCATTCGTCACTTTGACAAGTTTGTAGGGGAGGACGGCTGCGTGATATTTAACTTTGATCGGTCCGTAACACGGACATCAGAGAAAAGCAGGCTCGCAGTGTAAAGCCAGATGATTTCTCATATAGTTGTCTCGTTAAATCCTCACGGGGCTCCAAAATGAGTAAGAATGCGACAGAGAGCACGATAATTGTCGGCGGCGTTAACGAATTGTTTCCATTTGAAAGCACCACCACCATATCAGCCAAAAGACGTCCACTGCTGGACACGGGCCTCCCCCAAATTCACGGAGGGTATATGCCATAATCGCCACGCTTGGCATGCGGGTTGGCAATCGCAGTATCTCCACCGCACTCCAGGGATGCTGCTGCCCATCCCCCGGTGGTCTTGGTCGTAGTTTTAGGACATACCCGGGTCCGGGTTTGAAAGCACACCAGGATGTTAAATCCCATATATACTTAACACACCACAACGTTAGTTCAGTACAATTTTCATTTATGAAGACGGAGACACTGACAGGTGAAGACCTGTCAGATGTCACTAACTGCCTGTCGCTCTCAAACTTTCTGATTTGTGCATATTAGTGAGTACAGATCAAATGTACAGAAATCGTTCAACTTAAATGAGCGGATCTGTTTTACTCTGATATCCATGGTCCGTAATTGTAAGCTTGGGCACCCGACAAGCGTCTCCACACTCACTTTGCAGCAAACTCGAGCATCCCCTGACTGACACGTCCGCTGAGCGCAAATCGCACTGTAACGCATCCATGCCGCAGCAATGCCGACCACCCCTGCTCCGTCGACGACGACGTCTGCAGTCGGGCTAGAACAATAACATCCATCAATTTTTAGGGTTTTGTACCCTAAAGGTAAAAACAAGACTCTATTACTAAGACTTCGCTGTCTGTCCGTCCGTCTGTCTGTCACCAGGCTGTATCTCAAGAACCGCGATAGTTAGACAGTTGATATTTTGACAGATGATGTATTCCTGTTGCCGCTATAACAACAAATATTAAAAACAGGCCAATTGCGAGTCGGACTCTATGCC
Source organism: Notocelia uddmanniana (assembly GCA_905163555.1). Lineage (NCBI taxonomy): Eukaryota > Metazoa > Arthropoda > Insecta > Lepidoptera > Tortricidae > Notocelia > Notocelia uddmanniana. The sequence continues at coordinate 10,998,149 of LR991079.1, read as the reverse complement.
GTTTTTTTAGATAATGGTACGGAACCCTTAGTGCGCGACTCCGACTCGCACTTGGCCAGTTTTTCTATGCAACGAAGGTGGCAAACAAGCTTACGGTCTGCTCGATAGCAAGCAGACACCGTAGAATATATTCAATAAATATATATTAGTGGACAATTTCAATTTCAATTTCAATTTCAATTTCAATTTCAATTTATTCATATTTCAAGTAGGCTTTATAAAACAGCACTTTTGAAAAGTCAATACACACTAAAACAATTGAAAAAAACGATACACACATACAACAACAAAAAAAAAACTAATCATTACACAAAACAAATAATACATGTCTATGTCATGAAAAATACCCATAATTAATAAATAATAACAACACAAATGAAAACAATAAAACTAAGTACTAATCGTACGAGTAGAATATATGTCAATTGATATGGAAATAGATTATATAACTAAAACTAACAGGTCTATAATTAATTATTATGCTAACACAGGAATTAGAGCAATTCAGTCCCATGCGTTTTTATCACTAAGGTAATCCTTGGTGCTGTAATAAGCTTTAGAAATTAGCTTAAGTTTGACCTGTTTTTTAAATCTATTGACTGGAAGTTCTGTCATACTGCTTGGGAGTTTGTTATAAAAGCGTATAAAATTTCCCTTAAAGGAGTTTCTAATTTTTTGTAACCGCGTAGGTGGCATTGCAAGTTTGTTTTTATTTCTTGTATTAATGCTATGAATGTCACAATTTCTCTTAAAACTATTGATATTTTTATGAACATACACGATATTTTCATAAATGTATTGACAATGCATTGTCAATACATTAATTTCCTTGAACTTATTCCTTAGCGACTCCCTAGGACTCATTTTATAGATTGCACGTATGGCACGCTTCTGCAGTACAAAAATGACATTTATGTCAGCAGCACTACCCCATAGTAAGATACCATAGGTCATTACACTATGAAAATAGCTAAAATACACCAATCTAGCTGTCTTCTCGTCTGTTAGTAGACGGATTTTCCATACTGCAAAAGCTGCCGAACTGAGCTTATTCGCAAGATTATTTATGTGAGGACCCCATTGTAACTTCGAGTCTAAAGTTAATCCTAAGAATACTACACTACTATGCAGTTCCAGTTTCTCGTCTTTAATATAGACAGTTGTTTGTGTTGTTTTCACATTAGTAGTGACGAACTTGATACCTTTTGTTTTTTTTTCATTTAGTAATAAGTTATTGGCGTTGAACCAGTGTACCACGTTTGATATAGCATTGCTTATGTGATTGTTGGTATCTAAGTGTCGTTTAACTTTGAAGATTAAAGAGGTGTCATCAGCAAACAATACTATATCACAGCGGTCATGCACTAAGTGGGGTAGGTCATTTATGTAAATGAGGAACAAGAAGGGCCCCAAAATGGATCCTTGTGGTACGCCCATCGAGACTAATGATCCAGAGGACTTTTCCCCATTCACGTCTACTCTTTGAATTCTCTGATTCAAATAAGATTTTAGCAAGTTCAGCGCTATGCCTCTAACCCCATAGTGGTGAAGTTTCCTGAGTAATGTTTCGTGACTAACGCAATCAAACGCCTTTGATAAGTCACAAAAAATACCAATGGCATCTTGTGACTCTTCCCAGGCATCAAAAACGTTTTTAATTAACTCGACCCCGGCGTCGATGGTCGAACGACCGCGAGTAAATCCAAATTGCTTTGTGTGCATAAAATCGTTTTTGTTAAAATGTCGTTGTAATTGCAAAAGAATTAGTTTTTCAAAAATCTTACTGAAGGTGGGCAGTACTGAAATGGGTCTAAAGTTAGAGGGATCAGAAGCACTGCCCGTTTTGAAAAGAGGAGTAATTTTGCTGTGTTTCATTAAATCAGGAAACTCCCCACAGTCGACGCAACTGTTAAATATGACCACCAAGTCTGCCGTCACCAATTCAATTACTGACTTGACAACATGAACAGAAACCCCCCAAATGTCATTCGTTTTCTTTACGTTAATGGATCTAAATGCTTTTAATACATCTGAGTTCGTAACGTGCGCAAATTTAAAGTCTACCAAGCATTTTGATAAGTTTTCCTCCAACAGTTTAACGGCAGACGCAGACGATGAATTAAGATTCTTAGTTGTGAAAATTGGTGCCTTGGTAAAAAAAGATTCAAATGCATTGGCGACGTCGCTATTGGAATCAACGATGTTTCCATTTACGTTTAGCTGATATGTGTTGTTTGTCATTTTTTTACGGCCAGTTTCATCGTTTATTATTTTCCATGTCGTTTTAATGATGTCAGAACTATCTTTAATCTTATTGCTCAAATAATTACGCTTAGCTATACGACAATCCAATTTGAAAGTTTTAGAAAAATGCTTAACATGCTCTTTAAATTCCTCACTTGTGTTAAAACGCCGTTCCTCATAAAGCTCATACATTTTTTTCCTTCGATTATGCAAGTCTGCAGTAGCCCACTCACTAAAAACCCTTGCACTCTTAACCGCGACCGATTTAGGAGTAAATATTGCGCTGAACTGCTTCATAAAGATTTCGAAGAATGTATTATACATAGCATTAGGACCCAAATCCGCAGACAAAAATGGCATCTCATGAGCAAGACTGTTCCTCATTCTCACCAAACGGTCAGAAGTTATTGGTACAAAGGTTACTCTCCTGTTCAAAGTACGTAATTCCTTCACAACCTCAAATTTGATTTGTTGACCTAAGTGGTCGGATTCTAGTGCACTGATTACATTTTGACCTATAGGAATAATATTGGTAAAAATATTATCAATGCAGGTGGCGCTAGTAGCAGTAATTCTGGTTGGTTCCTTAAAAATGGGGTTTAGTCCGAAAGATTTAAAAAGATTTATCAGGCCAACACTTAAGGCAGATGTTTCTAAAACATTAATGTTGAAGTCACCACACACAATTAACTCCTTATTTATCTGCGATAGTTTAAGTAAAACTGTTTCTATTTTCTTTTGGAAAGCTTCAAAATTGCTCAAAGGTGGTCTATAAACGCATACAACAATGAATTGCTCCAATTCCACGGCGGCCAATTCAATCATTCGTTCAACAGACAGGGTAACAATGTCTTTCCGTTCTTTGAACTTTAGATGGTTATTCATAATTATCAAAGATCCGCCGTGTATGGACTTGACTCTATTGAAAGTACTACCAAGCTGGTGGTTATTAAAATTAAACATAATTTCATTATCGGTTAGCCAGTGTTCAGTGACACATAATATGTCTATATGATTACAGTTTAAGAATAATTCGACTTGTAATTCTTTGCCTCTTATGCATTGAATATTTTGATGGACCAGGTTGATTGGATTACCCTGATCATAGCATTTTTTTTTGCTATTAATTGTCATGTTATTCCTTGCCTTATTATCTACGTTGCCAGCACTGGAGTCTACTGTTGTCTTATGAATTAATTTAAATTAATTGGAACCAGCGCAGAGCGTTTTTCCAACCGCTCAATAGAAGCAGAGTTACAAGCTGTGTTTTTGGATGTTATATCAAATAAGTATGATAGCGACATTGCTATTTGTCTTTTAAAATATGTATCGAGGTAGAATTTACCTCTATGTAAAATATAAAAACTACTTACATATGTATTAGTGTCAATAGCATGAATTTTATTATTATACACGCACAAATTATAAATAGCTAAATTTAACTTATACCTAATCTTGTTCTCAATCTGTGACAACCCATTGCAATATGGGAATGTAAACATAACAATTTTTTTTAATGTAAGGCCATTAAGTATGTCATAACATTTAATAAGGTCATTTTTATTCATTGTTCCTCTATTTCCAATAAATATTAACAATGTTGTAGCACTATTAATGTTTTTGTCATTTGTGATTTGACTGAAAATGTTTTCAAAGGTGCTACATGGGAAGCAATTATTAATCACACCATGTGACTTGGAGTATGTGTTTAGTAGTGGGCCAATATTACCCCCAATCTCATCACAATACATGATTATGTTAGGTTTAGGTGGTATAATGATATCCGGTTCAAGAATGGTATTCCTGCAGGAACTAGAACTCTTTTCACTAAGCAGGGGTAAACTGGACAACAAGTTTGTTTCTGGCTCGTTACTACTAGTAATACTCATTATATTACAGCTACAAGTATGGTTATTGGTCAATGACTCGAATCGCTCTGAATTATAATTAATCTGTTTAATTAAGTCGTCCATCGCTAATGAGTATTCACCTATAATTTTTTTTGAACTTTCATGTGCATTTTTAACAGTCATTAATGAACTCTCTAAGCTTTGTATTTTTATTTGTAGTTCTTGTGTATCACAATCATATTTTAGTTCATTATCTCTTAGTGCTACAGCATATTCATTTAATATATTCCGTAAGTTTACATTTTTTTTACACTTTTTTAATTTCTCAAGATTTAATCTATTTTGTTTTAATAATTTCTGGGTTTTCCTTATAAACTTGTTAATTTTTATATATTTTTTCAGTTTAGTACTGCTGCAATTCACTAACTTTAATGTGGATCTGGATAAAGTATCATTAGTCAGATCTATGGTAACCACAGTGTTTTCTATTGGAGCAGTAGTCAACTGTGTATCCGTCCCGACAAGTTCTTTGAATAAGTTCTCGGTCTGCAGCGCAGCAGTTTTTTGTTTAGCCTCTTGAAGTTCATAGATCTGCTCGTGTGCATCGAAGAGAGCCTTATCCAGGGAGTCTATTTGCTTCAGGGCCTGCTCATAATCAGCGCTACACCTGTTAAACTTATCTAATGTTTCTTGAAGTCGGTCCCGCTCATCACTTACGTCATTATACTGTTTTTCTATTAAACAGAGTTTTTTTTTTAATTTATCTCTGTTTTCTAATATGGATAGCATCTCCCTCTCATTATCTTCTCTTTCACTTATTAATTGAGCACACAATTCCTTCGATTTTTTTAATTCTAATAAAACTCTTTCGAGTTTTTTTGTCTGTTCCTGGGCGGCGGCCGAGGCTGCTGCTCTGCGGGTTATCATTATTGCTAAGTAGTTAAGGAAATAAAAGCTAACGAAAGAGATATTGCTAGGACAATACTAGTATTATGTCACACAATTTTAGTAGTTAGGTACGTATGTTATTACATACTTAACTATAGAATCATTAAAATCTTGTTATTTACTATTGCACAATTGTATTAGACTTAATATTTATTTGGATATGATACAATTTATAACTTGTAGGCCTATAAAATCTAACAGCATTAAATTTAGTCCTACGATCGAAACAAGTAAGAATTAATAATATATTAATTATGTCACAAACTTAAACATTAAAATTTAAAATATTTAGTTGGTCACAAAGTGAAATAGAATATCTTTAAATTAATTAAAAATGTCACAAGAAAAATATGTAAAAAATAAATTATATACGTCTAAATACAAAATATACCAATTAAAAAACTAAAAAAAAAGGAAATACAGGCACAAAATAAATTATTATGGATTAAAAAACAAAAAATATATATTTATATAACTAGACACTGAAATAGATTAAGTGAGCCACAATTTAAAATCTAAATTAAACATAAACACAATTCCCACTTAACATGAAATTCAAAAAGGGAATAAGTAAAAAAAAAAAATTAAACAAAACGTAATAAACTTAAAAAAAATTAGTTTTTATCGTGCACGCCCTCGGATTTGAACTCAGGACAGCGGCGAAGTTGTAAGTATCTAAATCACATCACAATTCCACTGAGCCACTCTAACGATAGATTATGATTCGAAATATGGCTCCTATATGTAACTGTATGTACGCATCTTGATTTAAGACTTGAAGAATCTCATTTGAGTGTTGTATCACCGTTAGCAAGTACTTAAAGTTTTTGGTGAAAACAACATCAAAAATAGATAAATCGGACCAACAGCAATCGCAGCAGGATTTGGATTTGGAGAAACGAAGGCGACCCCGATGTAGGTGTAGATAGGGATATACGATAGTCACCACTGTCTCACTTTATGCCTCGTAGCGCCATTTGCACGGTAGTTCGGCTAGGACACGGTAGATGGCGCTCAACTCAACACATGTATGGCAATACTTCGTAGCATTTCGGGTATGTTCGTTCGTTTGTATTCTCACGGTTCAAAGTTCACTTGCATCACAGCTTGGGTTTTAAATGTTCAAACGGTCACTGAATATGATTTAGTGATATACGAGTATATTGCACACGAAGAAACAAAAGTTAATGGGTGTTTCAGCAATTTAAGCACTTTATCACTCACTGCGAGATGAGCACCCTTGATTAGACTTGGGCGAAATGATTTTGTCACTTGATGGTTTATCCAAGATTTTTCACTAATAATTGTTGTTATTTCGCTATTATAAATCTTGAGAACACTATTACGTCACAATAGTATCTAATTTTACACAATGTACTATGTTAAACACAAATATACATGAGATTACTATTTTTAAATAGGATAAAATACGGAGCCAATGTTTACATGATGGCAGCGCCACCTACCCTCTCAACACACACGTGGACAATTTTTTACACTAATCAAACTACAGGGTAAATTACTTTCGAGAAGTTTTTGCATCTGTAGTAGTATTTGTATATATATAGGAACACACGTACACGTTGACGTATACAGACACACGTCAGCGTGTGTGTGAGGCTGGCTACAGAGGTCACAACTACACATGCAATAACGTCTTGATAGTAATTTACCTGTAGTCCCATAGTAAGCTAAATAAGGCTACTAGACGAAGATATATAGATATAAACTTAAATACAACCCCTGGCCGGCCCTGGCCGGGTTCGAATCCCGGCCAGGGCATTTATTTGTGCATTTTTTACGGATATTTGTTCTTGGGTCTTGGATGTTTTCTATGTATTTATCTATATAAGTGTATATATACGTACATAGTACAAGCTTTGCTTAGTTTGGGACTAGGTCGATTTGTGTAAGACTGTCCCCCAATATAATAATAATTATTATTATTATTACATAGAAAACATCCAAGTCTCAAGAACAAATGTTTTTGCACACCACACAGACAAATGCCTTTACCGGGATTCGACCCCGGAGCCTTTAACTTCGGAGGAATTGTTACTACCAACTACCTGTTAACAAATACATATGCCTATGGACGCTTGTGACTCTAAAAGAATCACGCGGACCCTTTATCGTCTTATAGGAGGCAAACGAGCAGACGAATCGCCTGATGGTAAGCGATTAGCGCCGCCCATGGACACTCGCAACACCAGAGGGGTTGTAAGTGCGTTGCCGGCCTTTAAGATGGGAGTACGCTCTTTTCTTGAAGGTTTGAAGGTCGAATCGGTCCGGAAATACCGCAGGCGACAGTTCATTCCACAGTTTAGCTGTGCGAGGCAAGAAGTTTCTGGAGAAACGCACAGTTGAGGACTGGACTGCCAACCATCTAAGTGGTGAGGATGGAAATTTTGTCGCGTTGGGCGATGGCGGAAGGAAGCGGCAGGGATTAATCCGAACGATTTCTCGGAGCACTCCCCGTAATACATGCGGTAGAAAATGCAGAGCGAGACTACATTCTTGAGGAAACATTGTGTTGATAGCTAGATGCAACATAGTGCATATACTCTGGAGCTCTGGCGACCTTACTGGCCGCGAGGAACTGAACACCACATACCCAAAGAGCAAATAGTCGTGAAATTATAGCTGCGGTCTTCTGTAAGGGCGCTCATGGTGATAGAGTGATAGTCTGTCTTACCTTTGAGTGGATAATTGGACCTGTCGTTACCTGGGACGGCGAATTCGCGGCCAAAATTCCCCGCATTCTAGCATACTCTGTTTTCTCCTGCGCCCGCGTATTCGCTTTTCGCGCGCGGAGTCGGGGAATCGGTAGTGGCGTGTGCGCAAAAATTGGCCGTGAATACGCGGGCCCGTCAAATGGTGGGAGGTAAAATTTCGCGACAAACGGGTAAGGAAGAGTAGGGCACAATGGTATCGCTCGCATTTGGAGCAGTTCAACTGGGGAAGTATTGTCGCGGTATGAACAGGTTCGTCACATTGAGAGTCCGACCTTCATGAGTCTCTGGATGTCAATGCATCGAATCTCATGTCAATAAAGGTTCTTAAGAGTGTGCAGTACGCTCGGTTCACCATACAAACGTATTTACGCTAGAATAACATGAAACTCTCTTGAAATCCTGCATATCTAGGTCGGAAATTAATTTATTTCTGTTGCTTGAAAATAATGGAGAAAAAATACAACGATTATTAAGGTTTTCATACAAGTCGTAAAAAACCGCTGTATTATCTTTTACAATTTCTAGCAACAGAAACTAATTTCCGACCTAGATATGTCGGATCCCATTGTGTATACAAAGTTTCATGTTATTCTAGTATGGCGTTTTAAAATGAGAGCGTAAATACGTTTGTATGGAGAACCGAGCGTACTGCGCCCTCTAAAAGGTGATTCTTCTGGAATCATAAGTATGAATAGGCTACGGTGTCTGCTTCATCATCATCATCATGTCAGCCGAAAGACTTCCACTGCGGGGAGGCCCCTGGTGTCTGCTTACATAAGCATATTTGCCGCTGTTGTTTTAAAGAAAAGATTTCAAAATACGCTCACCTCTGACCCAAACCCTATGTCCCTCCATCTTCCCAAGATCCTTGACATCCGCATATACCCGTTCGCGATGTTCTCCCGTGGATTGGATCCGCTTGAAGACTCCATAGCGTTCCGGGTTGGACTCCAGGGCATCTGTCTGCCCATTTTTATATGACGTCGGTAGCAAACTAGCGTACGGCCCGTCTGGTAAGCAGTGACCGTTACCATTGCACGCTTTCAACTCGGGGGTTATTTGCTTGGATACCGACATTCTCGTGCCTGTTAAAATTGTTTGACATAAGGGGGACGTCCCAATGCTCGGCATCTTAATGCCCAACAGATGATGAAATGATCTGACGGGCATTAAGAGTCCGCAGTAAGCGCGGTTCTCCATACAAACGTAGTTTCGCTCTCATTTTAAAACGCCATGCTGGAATAACATGAAACTTTGTATACACAATGGGATCCGGCATATCTAGGTCGGAAATTAGAATTTGTTGCTTGAAATTATAATCGAGAAAAAAAGGGATTATTAAGGTTTTCATACAAGACGTAAAAAACTCAAAAACACGCCGTATTTTTTCTATAATAATTTCTATCAACAGAAACTAATTTACGACCTAGATATGGTGGATCCCATTGTGTATACAAAATTTCATGTTATTTCAGCATGGCGTTTTGAAATGAGAACGAAACTACGTTTGTATGGAGAACCGAGCGTACTTATGTCGTTACAGTTTTTCTCTTTCCTCGTGGGCACACTGTATACAAGTCGTATACTAGTAGCCCTGTGAGCAGTGTTTTTTAAAATTTCAATATTTCCAAAAAATTACGACGAAGTCTTTAAAATTATTAAACCTCATAAAATTTCACGAAAATCGGTCAAAATGCAACCTATCGAGGAGAACAACATGAAATCAGATTATCCGACATTATTACCTACCTGACGGCCTGTTTAGCCTAGTTGGTAGTGACACTGCCTCCGTAGCTAGAGGTCCCGGGTTTGAATCCCGACCAGGGCAGTTATTTGTTCTTGGGTCTTGGATGTTTTCTATTTATTTAAGTATGTATTTATTTATATAAGTATGTTTATCGTCGTTTAGTACCCATAGTACAATATATGCTTCAAAAAAAAACTACTAGGTCGATTTGTGTAAGATTGTTCCCCAATATTTATTTATATATTATTTTTTACCAAATTCGAAAAACCTTCGTTTCACTCGGTCAATGAACAGGAAACATTTTTTATTTCATTTACACTACATACACATACTATAATTTTGAGGTAATTTCGTGTTTGGTCACTGAATGTATTGTAAGGAATTAAGGAGGCTGGTCCTACTGCCTTTTTTAGGGTTCCGTACCCAAAGGGTAAAATGGGACCCTATTACTAAGACTCCGCTGTCCGTCCGTCTGTCTGTCTCTGTCTGTCCGCCTGTCACCAGTCTGTATCTCATGAACCGTGATAGTTAGACAGTTGATTTTTCACACATGATGTATTTCTGTTGACGCTATAACAACAAATACTAAAAACATAATAAAATAAATATTGAAGGGAGCTCCCATACAAAAAAAACTTTTAAATAGTTGCTCGTTTTGTTCATCAGGCGTTGGGTCTCAAAATGTATGGGAAAACTAAATTCCGACTCGCACTTGACCAAAATTCTACTTGATATTATTTAACGTTGTTATTACTGACAAAAATATATAATTTCAAGCAACAGAAACTAATTTCCACCCTAGATAGCCTCATATAAAAGTTAACCATAGGTATTATGTATTATTTTGTTTGTTGTTCGTACCTCTATTAAAGAATAATTAGGACCGAAGCCTTACTTTAAAAAAAAGTTAAACGCGCTTTTATGAAAAATGTATGAACTATAAAAGCACGCTCGACAGTGATTTTATGGACCAGAGAGCATAGAATTTTCACCGACTTATTATTGGTGTCATTGTATACGAGTTAGCGACTATATAAATGACGGATAAAAGTACAGGACTAGAAAAAAAATACAAAAAAACTGGCCAAGTGCGTGTCGAGTCACGGACAGAGAAGGGTTCCGTTACGACACCTCCTAATTTACATTTTAAACCACTATACAATACAGTATATCAAAAATCGTTGAAAGTATTTATAATTGTACATCATTTTGATTTTTTCAGAATTCTTAGTTTGGAAATTAGAGGGGGGGGGGGGGGGGGGCACACACCTTTTACGACTGTGACAGCTAATATCTCACCAACGGTTGACTTGAATGGAAAAGTTGTTTAGAAACCTCTATGTCATTTTTGATATACCCCACACGCCTATGTGCATTGAAAAAAAAATTGACCCACCTGTTACATGTATGGGGTGCCCCCCCAGTTTAATATTTTTTTCGTAATTTCACATCATATTTTTGTAGTGGTTTATAGCGTACACCTTAAATTTCATAATTGTAGTGCTCATAGTCTCCGAGTAAATCGGCTGTGACATACGGACGGACGGACGGACAGACACGACGAATCTATAAGGCTTCCGTTTTAACCATTTTGGCTACGGAATCCTAAAAATGGTTATTGTGGGTTATACCTAAGAGGTAGACATATACCATAGTTGACTTTTTTGTAGACCTTTTTAAGGTTTACAATACTGTAGTACATTATTTTGATTTATCTCGTAAGGTTCAGCCAGCGTTTGCAATGTAAGCGCAATAAATATGTTTATTTACGACATCACATTAGAAACCTCTAAAATTATCAGTTTATATGTATTATACATATAAACATTCCTCTAGAATCACTATTTATTAAAAAAAAACCGCATCTAATCCGATCCGTAGTTTTAAAGATTTAAGCATACATAGGGACAGACAGCGGGAAGCGACTTTGTTTTATACTATGTAGTGAAGAGGTATTTTGTGTCGGGGGGCTTTTTGACATTTTAATTTAATTTTTATATGTACTCGTATATTGCCGATTTCTACTACTCAAAGTCAAAGTCAAAATATTCTTATAGGCCTTGCAAAGCAACTATTCTTTATTCAAATAGGCCTAGCAACAAACACTTTCGAATCGTCAGTTATAACATGTATTAACATATATATTAATTAATTATTTAGAGAAATTTATTGATGCTATTATTATTCTTTAATATAAATATTGCATTGTTGTAGACATGTCAAAATAAGAAATTATTATGTAGTAAAATTCACAATAGGATCGTCAAAACATAAATAATATTAAAAAAAAAAACAAAAAAATACTGTTTACCATAACCAATTTGCATTTTTTATTAAAACAAAAGAGTTGTGAAGAAACAACAGAAAACCTTACCTAAGTGATTAGTCTCCGCAGAAAGTGAAAACGCTCCCGGCTGACTATTGACTACTGACTGAATTACAATTTAAATAAGACTGTATATGATATGGCAAAGCATTATAATTACACATTACGAAAATAATGTACACATATACAGTAAAGAAGATGGGTTAATTTCTTTGCCTTATCACCTTTGTGATAGGAGCGTTACAAGTACTTGTCCTTTGACCTTCAATTTGCTAGACTGTACAGTGCGTTTACGTAAATATCTATTCATATCTATATAGTCTGCCAATTGTTCAAATATCATAGGACAGCTGCAAGCAACGGTCGCAACAACAAAACTGGGTAGCATTATATCGCTGAATATAATTGTTAGTCATCATCATATCAGCCGAAGGACGTCCATTGCTGGACATAGGCCTCCCAAAAAGAGTGCCACAATGACCGGTGGTTTTGATGTCAAGTAAATGCAAAGAATTGGCGTAGGCACTAGTTTTTACGAAAGCGACTGCCATCTGACCTTTTAACCCAAGGGGAAACTAGACCTTATTGGGATTAGGCTTGTTAAGTGAGTTGGAAACTTGACTGTTAGAAGTTCTCAAGCCAACCGAAGGCCTCTAACTTGGCTTAACGACTGCTATCATAGACAGCAGCCGGGATCAACGACTTAACGTGCCTTCCAAAGCACGGGAGCGCTCAGTTAGTAACCACTCAGAGCGGTCACCCATCCAAGGACTGACCCCGCCCGACATTGCCTAACCTCGCATACCAACAACTTAACAATATGCAATTATTATATGCTTCATTTTATAATTTACAATTTATGTTCAACTCTAGGACAATCGCCAGCAGAAAAATTGGGCTAGCGATAAATTTACAAGAAACTAAAATCTTGACATATGTCATTAATTCCCAAATACATATACATATGTATTGGTAAAAAACTTAAGAAGATGACCTGTTGTATGTAGTTGTGGCGTGTTCGAATAGGCGTTTGTTTTGTTTGTGTTCAAATCACATAGCATTAGTGGCGGTGACACGGGATCGCCAAGGCACACAACCGCGAACACAACTATCCTTTTTTTTGTTTAGGGGGGAAAATGCATTACGCATACCACCCGGGTGCAGGAGGTGACCCAAGTGGTTATGTGGGACTCCCGTATAGGCTGATGAGACCCACGGTGTACCCACTAAACCCCCCCCCCCCCCTCTGCTGCCTCGCCGCCTTGTGGCGAGGTCACGGGAACGCTTGCATAAGCGAAGCAGAAGATAGGGAAAACATTTCTCTTCCTCTGCGGCCCCACCAACGCCGTTTTTGCGGAACGGCCCCGCCAAGTTCGCAGGGGGTAGGGAGAGTGGCGCACCGAAATACGAACACGCCTCTCCCCCTGCGATCCCGCCTCGGCCACAGAAGATAGGGAGAACGGCTCACCGCAATACCGGCACATCTCTTCTTCTGCGGCCCCTCCTCAACGCATCCTCAGCGGGCTACCTAAGCCCGCTGGGAGCGCCCTCCTCGGGCCAGCCGGCAGCCCAAACAGGCCGGCCCTGGGTGCCTCTTAGCTTCACCGTGGATGGCCAGTCCACGGTTACTAAGACCCCCCGCCCGACCCGACCTGACCTGACCTGTACAACAGGTCATCTACTTAAGTTTTTACCTATAGAAAAATAGAGAACGTGCAAGAATTCGCGTGTCTTGGCAAACAACTACAAAAATACACATTTTTTACGAGTTGTCTTACTCTCGACGATAATTTATTATATCTTTTACTTGCCAATTCTACCCTCTGTACTTATAAACCAGTTGGGGTCTCAAACGTGTTATACTTAATACCTATTTCTATTAATATTTTCCATTGATACTAATCACAGAACTTCACTGAAGGTTGAACGGATTTTTTTTAATATACGTAGTCAACACGTTATATAAGTTTGAATTTACCATCTCAAAGCAGCATCATCATCATATTCATCATCCTAGCGATATCCCAGTACAGTTGCATCCTGAAGGATGCCTGGGGTCCGCTATCTAATCGCAAGAATTGGCGTAGACACTAGTTTTTACGGAAGCGACTGCCATCTGACCTCCCAACCAGGGTGGAAACTAGACCTTATCGGGATTAGGCTTGCCAAGTGAGTGGGCAACTTGACCGTTAGAAGTTCTCAAGCCGCCCGAAGGCCTCTAACTTGGCTTAACGACTGCTGTCGTAGACAGCTGCCGGGTCAAGGACTTGCCTTGCCAAAGCACGGAAGCGTTCAGTTAGTAATCACTCAAAACGGTCACCCATTCAAGAATATAATTTATACCAAAAAAAAAACCGACTCCAATTTCGTACTTCGCTATGCAACAATTTGGGGTTTCCGTGAGCCAATGCTTCGTTACGTACAGAAAATACCGAAATCGGCATATGCGTGCCTATAAAATTCGAGGAGTTCCCTCGATTTCTCCTAGATTGCGTCATCAGACCTTCATCCAATTTATATGGGACTAACTGCTTCGAAACAAAAAAATAATTATCAAAATCGTCGAACGTGGTCAAGCGTTGTCAGGGAACATACATATATAAAAAAGCAAACATGCAGACGAACTGAGAACCTAACACAGATAGGGAGCCACTTAAGCTGAGAACGGAAATAGGAAACATGGTCATATTTGCGTAACCCAAATATGAACCGAATGCAGACATATTGAAGGCGCTCAAACTTATTAAATTGCTCCTCATTGAGGCGGCTATAGAAGATGGGGAGGAGGACAGTATGAATAAGCGCACTTCTACTGACAATGGGCAGAAAATTAATTAATTATTAGTCTTCTCTGAAAAGCTACAGCCGAAGACATCTTCCTGCTGACCTCGTTAACTTGAGGTACCCAAGATAAGGTCCTCTCCATAATAATACCTTTTTTTTAATAAAATCCAAAATCCAATAAGGGCACCACCGCACCGCGGGGACAGTTCGGAGGTTATGTCGGACTTGCACCGACTAAAAACCCCCGATCGTCCTCAACTCATTTCGGACCGCTCAGGGATCTCCGTCGGAACGCACCAGTGCCGCCCTAGAGTCACACCTCTGTGGGTCCCACCATCTGTTTTCATAGACGATCGCAGCCCCCAACTGCGACCGTCTTCGACCCCAAGGACCGCCTTTTAGTCGCATTTTACGACAGGCAGAGGATACAGTACCCGTATTCTATGCCCCGGCTACAGGGTGCATCCATAATAATACCTAGATTTTTAACTTGCGTTGAATAAGGAATTAAGACGTTATCGAAGTAAATTGGTAAGATGCTAATAAAATTGGTTAGTGAAATAAATTTTAAGCTCCCATTATAATAACTTGGGTTTTAGAGGTGTTAGCCTTGAGACCAAAACTACGACTCAAATTTAGGATACGCGTCAGGTCGTTATTTACAATAGGTATTTATTTTCTTAATGTCAACCTTTATTCAGTACTAGTATTTGGCCACGACTTTGTTCGCGTAGAAATCGTTAACGCCTTAAAATTATTTGCTTTCCCTTACAATATTTCACCCTCCTTTACAACCCCTTAAGAAATGATAATTTATTAAGGAATAAGGAATAAAACAAATATAACAACTAGATAATAAAACTAAATTAAAACTAAAAACTAATACTTAATAAAATTAATATAAATCTAAGAAATTTGGCCCCTTTGGCATGGTTCCAGGGATGCTGGCAGCATTTCCCCTCTGTATTGCGATACTAATACGTTGTGCGAGAAAGCTGCCAGCTCTTCGGTCACCAGTGAAGTCGACCAGTCTTTTGGAAAGTTCTTTAAAAAGTTTTAGAGCATTAGGACCCCACGGGCCAAGGGTCTCAACCCCAAATGGCATAAAAATATACTCTGGGCAGAGACCCCTGTTTGACCCCTGCTTGGTTACTGGTTCCGATGACGTGGGAAGGGGCCAGTGTGTACAGGTAGCGTCCCACACTAGCTCCCAAACCCCAAGGAACCAGGGACACACCGTCCGTTCTCTTGCCGTCGTCTCTGGCTATGCCAGTTGGCTCCAGTAGAGCTGGCACAAGAAATGATTAGGTAAGTACGCCGGACCAAATTTCATCACAAATTCCTATTGTCAAAACGAATAATTCCCCATTTCGTAATATGATAAATGAATCCCGTCACAAACAATACATGCAGTTCTTCCGTAAAACGTTGTGAGATAAAATGTGAAAATAAGTAAAATAGAATACTTACTTACTCCTCTGGCGCAGCGCCCCAAAGTGTGTCTTGGCCTCCAATACGAGTGCACGCCACCGATCCCCATCCTGCGTCATTTCCTTCCACGAGTCAACTTGAAGCTCGCATAAATCGATCTCCACAGCATCGGCCCAACGGTATCTAGGGCGGCCGACCGGGCGTTTCCCTTTCGGTTTGCCCAGGTAGGCTCTTTTGACGGCACGGTCGTCATCCATTCGCAGTAGATGAACAAGCCTACGAAGTCGATACGCTTTCGTTACCCCGATGACATAAAAAGAACAATGTTTGAAAATTAAAAAAAAAATTGATCAACACCACTGGTGATCTGAGAGCAGAACGCATAGGCATTGTGGTGCAACGAGGTAACGCAGCCGGCCTTATGGGAACCATTCCTAGCAGCGGCGATTTAGGTGACATAGGTTACGCTTTTTTTTATTTTTCTCTATTAGTTCGTAGTATTTCAACTAAGCCGTAAAACATTTCTTTTCTGTATCTGTCTATGGAGGCGTCTTTCCAACAAATTTGTCATAAATTGTTACCTATTAATTCGTTATCTATGTTGTTAACATTTTATATTCACTGTATCAATGATACATAATTATTTTAATTTCTTTTATAAAATATATGGATTTGGCCAAATAGTTCTGGTAGAGAAAGCTTCGTGCCATTTAGTCCGAACTCCGAACATTAGACTAAGGGTCCCTCCATAACTACGTTGAATCGGCAAAAGCCGATAAAAAAAAATCACAGATCTCGTGCACTACGCGACCATCAAGGTACATTGAAAATGAACTCAACAAAATAAAAAAATGCATTACATTTGCTAACGTTATGCCAATTTGGTTGATATATAATATATAAACATAGCTCACATACAAAATTCCTATTAAATTGGCAATTTTTTAAAGCGCAGCCAAGTTACGGCAACCACATAAAAAGGCATTTGCCACTTTACTAATATTCACGCAAGATAACGGCGACTTCAAATTAACTCGACCTCCAAAATTCGACTATAACTATAACAAGAATTTTCAAAGTCGAATTCAACATGACACCCTAGGCCCCAGGAGAAGGATAAATTATATGATATCATAACCTTGATTATTTGTTTAATTTTCTCGCAATCGAAGTGAAAAGCAGATGTATAACTCATGTATAAAACTCATTTTATCCGAGACAATTTATCGACCCGAGCCGCAGGCAAGGGTCGATATAAATTAGAGTAGAGTAGTAGTTGTTTTATGCAATCTCAATCAACTATTTTATTTGCCAAGGTTTTGGAAGATATTATTGTTGTCTCGAACTATAATTAATAATAATTTATTATAGAAACAATACATGTTTAATTTAAACAATTTACAAATATAAAACTAAAACTAACTACAATTGTGCAATTGTGTTGATTTAAAATAATTTTTAAGAAAAAAAAAACCGACTTCAATGGGGGAGTCCGGTGAAAGATTATTAATCTTAGATGGTGCACTCTTAGATTCCATACAATAAAATACAAAAATGGCCATTGATGTACTATTTCTTATGTCAATGGCTATAAGTATGTTTATAATGGTAGAAGACTAAGTATCCTTAATTCCTCATGAAATCATGGAAAAACCTTGCTTGCTTGACAAACAAAACGAAGAGAACAAATCGCCAAACGTGAACTACGCGTCGTTGAAGAGTTCCGTTCTGATCATCATCAGCAGTTCCACTTCATCAAATGTCACTTTTATGAATGAAAATGCTTGATTAGTTCATGAAAATACTAAAATCACTATTTGTGTGCCTTTCACATTTGAGGAGTTTCCTCGATTCCTAATGGATCCCATCATCAGAACTCGAGCATGACAAAAATCAATCGTGAAAATAGAACTTGCTTAACAAACACCACTAGAAGGACAAATCGCCAAACGTGAACTTTTCGTCGTTGAAGAGTTCTGTTCTGATCATCATCAGCAGTTCCACTTCATCAAATGTCACATTTTTGTATGATAATGCTCGATTTGTTGATAAAAACACAAAAATCACTATATGTTTGCCTTTAAGATTTGAGGAGTTTCCTCAACTCCTCATGGATCCCATCATCAGAACTCGAGCATGACAAAAATTAATCGTGAAAATAGAACTTGCTTAACAAACACAGCTAGGAGGACAAATCGCCAAACGTGAACTTTTCGTCGTTGAAGAGTTCTGTTCTGATCATCATCAGCAGTTCCACTTCATCCAATGTCACATTTTTGGATGCAAATGCTTGACTTGTTGATAAAAACACAAAAATCACTATATGTTTGCCTTTAAGATTTGAGGAGTTCCCTCAATTCCACATGGATCCCATCATCAGAACTCGAGCATGACAAAAATTAATCGTGAAAATAGAACTTGCTTAACAAACACAGCTAGGAGGACAAATGGCCAAACGTGAACTTTTCGTCGTTGAAGAGTTCTGTTCTGATCATCATCAGTAGTTCCACTTCATCCAATGTCACATTTTTGGATGCAAATGCTTGACTTGTTGATAAAAACACAAAAATCACTATATGTTTGCCTTAAAGATTTGAGGAGTTCCTTCAATTCCTCATGGATCCCATCATCAGAACTGCCTTTTGACAAAAACGGGACCAACTTGGATATATATACATACAATCAAAAAAAGAATTTTTCAAATCGGTTAAGAAATGACGGAGTTATGGAGTAACAAACATTAAAAAAAAAAAACACAACCGACTTGATAACCTCCTCTTTTGAAATCTTGAAGTCGGTTAAAAATATATATTACCTACTCATAGTCGTTCTGACTTTTTGACTTCTTTCAAAAAGGTTAGGCTACAGCGCAAACCCTTGACCCGATCGTCTTTGTTTTAGGCTCAAATTGTAGCCGACTAAATTGTCCAGAGGAGTTTTGATCAAAATTTTGATATCATAATTCGTTTCCAAAATATCGAGTGCCAAAATGAAAAAATCGGAGGAAATTGATTTTTTTTTTCACTATTTCGGCCAAAACTTTTTTCGTTCTCGACTTTCTCAAATAATTCTCTTTGTATCTTACTCTTTTGAGCCTAGTTTGAATATCATACCGTCACAACTCTCTGAAATATAAGGGGATCGCACTATTTCGTGAAATGGGACCCTATACTGGAGCGAACGAAAAGACATTTTCAATGTCAAAACCTTTATGTCGACGCAATTAGAGCTACAAAGGCATGGTTCGGCTCCGCCGACGCTGGTTGACGTGTCGACGTCGTTTACGCTTTTATTGCGTAGATATAAAGCTTTTTTCCATCGGCTATTGCCGATTCCGCGTCTATAGGTTTGGGGAGACCCTTATTCGATTGGTGCAATAAAGTACATACAATCCCAAACATAATAAAACGATCCGAGCGCTAGCATTAGGTAGCTAGCCAAGAAAGTGGAGCCCCGGTCTTGAGCCTTAACAGACATGCAGAGCGGTTCTTCATGTAAGACTGAGGGCCGACGGCCCGAAGCAGAGCGGCAACACACGCGAGACCGTAGGCCGAGCGTCCCATAGAGCGGGCCCTCTGTGAAAGTCTCTATGGAAGTAAAGTACCGTCGTTATGTAACGGATACCGAGATAAACCATTAAAAAATGAAGCCCGCCCCGTCTAATCTTATCAAAATGTGTGTATCATAACTCACGACAGGTAAATCAGTCCTTCACAGAAGGCATGTACCCGGACTTACTGAAAACTTCGAATATAATTCGATAAAACAGACCCAATACACTATTAGTTATTCTGTGCCAATACCCAGTTCCCACTCAAGCTCAACGTATGTATTTCGTTGGTTCTCACGTTTTTAGGGTTCCGTACCTCGAAAGGAAAAAACGGAACCCTTATAGATAGGATCACTTTGTTGTCTGTCAGTGCGTCCGTCTGTCTGTCTGTCAGGGCCCTTTTTCTCCGGAACGCGTGGAGGCATCAAACTGAAATTTATGTCAAATAGTCAAGTTGACTGTCCCTTGGAGCTGTGAAAAAATCTAACTTCTAAGCCAACGCAATCAAAAGATATTGCCGTTTATGCCGCAAATTTCCGCATATTTTCGACACTCGCAAGGGAATCAAAACCTACAGGGTACTTCCCGTGAACTCAGAATCATGAAATTTGGTACGAAGCAACGTCTTATAGCACAGATGAAGGAAAAATTGCGGAAACCGTAAATTTTTAGTTACATCATATAATAAAAAATATTGTTTACGCAACCCTCGGTGCGCGAGACCGACTCGCCCTTGGCCGGTTTTTTTTACAGTTGCACATTTTTGTAATTACCTGCGGTTGGCGGCCGCCCTATCTTAATAAGAATAAGAATAAGAAATAGTTTATTGCCTTATAAAAAGTTATAAACAAACAAAAAATACTAACAAAAAATAACCGTTAACAATTTAGAAAGCGGCAAAAGGAACACATTCAGCTACTGCTGGCGGCCCATATTTGTACCACCAGCGCTGGTTTTCAATGTGCCCCTAACTCGGTCTATGATGTTTGCCGAGAAGAAAATGTAGTGACAGTGGGTATCATACTAAACTGTTGCTAAACTAATATTCTTTTTTTTTATGATAGACTGACCAGCGATTGGCCTTAGTCTCACCTGATGGAGAGCGATGACAAGGCCTAAGATGTTGCTCCACCACCACCACCACCATATCAGCCCTAGGACGTCCACTGCTGGACATAGGCCTCCCCCAATTTCATGGGGGGTAAATGCCATAATCGCCAGATGTTGCTCACTGATTCAGTAATAGCCTATTCACTCTTGTCTTGAAGAGACCCAGATTGTATGTATCAGGAAATACAGACGGCGGCAGTAAATTCCAGTCCTTAGCTGTTCGCATTAAGAAAGAAGAAGCAAATCGCTTCGTGCGAATAAATGGTAGGCTGACAACGTAAGGATGCAACCGCTTACCGCGTCTGGACGTCCGGTGATGGAATGGGGAAGGCGGAACTAAGTCATGTAATTCCTGTGCACACTCTCCAAAATGTATCCGATAGAACACAGACAGACAAGCGACTCGACGACGGTGTTCCAAGCTCTGTAACTTAGATTCAACTACCGAATTAAAATTTAAATACCTTGTGTGTGTGTGTGTGTGTGTGTGTGTGTATCTCTTATCTTATTTAGAAAACCAATTATGCAGATTGGCTATAGAAATTGTGAAGACTGGAGTTAAAAGGAGGTAAAAAGAGGTGTTACATTTTATATGGATGGGACCTATAATTTATGAGTTACAGGTTTGATAATTGGTAAGCATATACTTGACGACAACGAAAAAACATCGTCATTCAAAGTTTGCGAAATCTCAAGATAAAAACTGAAAAAAATCGAGAAGTAAACGCAAGCGATCACAGATTTCCATTTACTAGAATCCTGACATACAACTTTCGCTTCATGAACTCTCTTCATGCATGCGCGACGATTTAGGGTACTCTTGACCTAGCCTTTTTGCAAAATGACACAAATTTGGTCATAGTACGTTTGCACGTAAAAAGATTGGCAAAAAGCCTTGAAAAATGTCTTTCTGACATCCCCATTACAACGTGCAAACCTGCGTGACAGCATATTGCATCTAACTGAACTTCTCAATTTTCGTCACTATATTATCTTCATTCACTTTACACCTCCGTATTATGACGGTGTTTAAATTTGTGTGAAATTTATCCACGGTAAAAAAAACCGTTTTAGAATGTGCAATTCAAGTCCTTTTATATGACACCTCATTTGAATTTGAATAAAAGAAAAAATATTTATAAAAAAAAACATGTTCAATGCATCTTGGTTAGCCTTTTTTTATAACTATTACAAATTTCAAATGGATGGCATAAGTAGTTCTTGAGATAAATAGGTATAATATAATGAAACGGGTCACTCACGTCTTTAAGGTCGAATATCGCTCGACATGTTTCAGACCGGTTCTCAACCACCCGGCACTCAAGTGCTAAGAAAACCGCCGGCGCGATAGGTACTCATTAATAAGGACCGCGAACCGGTTTGAAACATGTCTAGCGATATTCGACCTTAAAGATGTGAGTGACCCGTTACATTATCTATACTAATATTATAAAGCTGAAGAGTTTGTTTGTTTGTATGATCGCGCTAATTTCAGGAACTACTGGTTCGAATTGAAAAATTCATTTCGTGTTGGATAGTCCATTCATCGAGGAAGGCTTATTTAGGCTATATAACATCACGCTGCGACCAATAGAAGCGAAGACGCGGACAAAGTCGCAGGCAACAGCTAGTATTTGATATGTCTCAAACTCACGGTAGTTTTCTATATAAAATTAGTTCTTGAGATATTTAGCAATGTGACAGACAGACAGAGACGGTGCCGTAATGCCAAATAAGGCTTCCTTTTTTGCCTAATTATAGAACGATATTATTAGGCCTAATAAGGCATAGTTTGGTTTACGAAGTTATAATTCAAATATTAAAGACGACGCGTAGATAAAAGTCATTTTAGTTCGATAAAGTTATAAGATCAGCGAAACCAGTTTCTTACGTAAGTATCATAACTATTATTCTAATGAAGTTAATCGCTTTAAACCAATAAAATAAGAAGCACGTAATGTGACAACCAGACTTTTAGAGTTCTTTGGAACATAATTAATATATTTTACAGTACATATGGTGCTATATTACCGCACGAGTGCGGTAATCAGCAGATTACGTGCATACGTCGAAACTTTAAAGAGCCATATGTACTGTAAAACGTTGTACGATACACGTGCGAACAGGTAATTTGCAACTCGTGTCGATTTAAAACACTCCCTTCGGTCGTGTTTCAATTTATCACCACTCGTTGCGAATTTCCTGTTCTCTGCACTTGTATCGTAATGTACTATTATGCCACACCTGGCCAAAAAAGTGGCTATTACCGCACGGTACGCGTACGGAAAAAGCGGCTTTCTGGCCAAGTGTAGTAAAATCATGTACACGAGACGGGAGGTAATAAATAAAGGCCTCGATCGCATATATATACGTCCCTCGCCTACAGCTCGGGCCGCAAAATCTGCGATCTCAGGCTTTCTTTACTTTACCACCCTAGTTGTGTAATGTACTATTTACTACTCCAGCATTGTAATATGTCAATTTAATGACTCGCAGCAGTATTCAAATTAAATATTATTTTAATACTGCTGTTTAAACTTTATGTACCAATGCCGGTCTTTACCGCAGAAACTTCATTTACGACTCACGGGAGAATCATAAAAAAACAGCCAAGGGCGAGTCGGACTCGCGCACCGAGGGTCCCGTAAAAATATTTTTATTATATGTAAAAAAAAAAACGGTGTTCGCAATTATTCCTTTATCTGTGCTATAAGACGTTGCTTCGTACTTTTAAATATTCTGAGATCACGGGAAGTACTCCGTAGGTTTTGATTCCCTTGCGAGTGTCGAAAATTTGCGGCATAAACGGCTGTATCTTTTGATTGCGTTGGCTCAGAAGTTTTATTTTTTACAGGTGTAAGGGACATATAGACCTGAGTATTTGATATAAATTCCAGCTTTATACCTCCACGCGTTCCTGAGAAAGAGGGTCTTGGCAGACAGACAGAAGGATGGACAATAAAGTGATCCTATAAGGGTTCCGTTTTTTCCTGTCGAGTTACGGAACCCTAAAAATATAGGAAAAAAAAAATGCTTCACCATACAGAGAAGTGAAGGACAAATCTGAATGCAGAATAAGCTGGAAATTACTCCACCGACAAGAGCCAACCTCTTAAATTATATGAGGATGGGGATCATAATGGATTTCCATACATTATCATGCTACTGTTTTTTAGGGTTCCGTAGCCAAAATGGTGAAAACGGAACCCTTATAGTTTCGTCATGTCTGTCCTTCCGTCCGTATGTCACAGCCGATTTATTTGGAGACTATAAGCACTACAGTTTTGAAATTTAGTACGAAGGTGTATACAGGATGGAAAGAAAATACGGGCCCTGGAGGGAAACTACCTTAAAACGTTGAGATAACTCAATTTACTGAAAGGAAACATTATGTTATTTTTCCTAAGCGATAAAACTGCATTCGCAGATTTTTGAAAAGATACCTTTCAATACTAATTGTGCAAAATGTCTTTATTTATTTGGGCTCTCTTGTATCCGAGACTAGGTTTGTCTCTAATAAGTTTTTGACCCTTGATAAAAATAGGATCTATTGGCATCAATGGTTTTTTTTTTCATTAATGACAAAAAAATATATATTTTTGCTAACTGTACATTTTTAAAAAAATCTGTGAATGCAGTTTTAATGCTTAGGAGAAATAAAATAATGTTTCCTTTCAGCAAATTGAGCTATCTCAACGTTTTAAGGTAGTTTCCCTCCAGGGCCCGACTTATCTTTCCATACGTGATGACGTTGATGTGACTGAAATCAGGAAAAAATATTGAATTAGGGACCCCTCCCTAATTCACCCGGGCGGCGGGCACCCCATGAATGTAACGAGGTGATGAAAAAAATTTCAATGCACATGGGCGTGTGGACGGTGTAACTATGAAGACCCTTTAAACAAATCTATACATAGAGGTTTCTAAAACATCTAATCTCCAAATGAATAAATGACAACTCACTATTCGGTTCCGAGTGGTTTATTGGTCTCATGAAACAAGAGTTTACATAGCCTCTGATACAATGCAAGAAAAATCTTAACATCGGGATGCAGAAATCCGATCAGCGACATCTAGCGTGTCCTTGGTAACTATCTATATACAGTGCAGGTTATACACTCTGAAATTTAAAATTCTGAAAAAATTGAGATGGTGTACATTTATAAACACTTTCAACGATTTTTGGTTTGAATAAGATAGGTCTAACAGAAAATATGGAATGTATGTACAAGTGGGATTTATGAAAGGTATAATGTACGAATCAGCGGGCCTATAATGGTTGCCATTTAATCATTTATCGTCGTGGATAAGACATTCGTCCCGTTCTGACAAGTACGCGCGCGCGAGAGTGACAGCCGTCTTAACTACGACGATAAGAAAATGGCAAGAATTATACGCCCGCAGGACTCTCTTTACGATGCATAGCCGAAAAATATTTGGCCAAAGGTGACCAGCGTGTGTTGCCAGTGATCACGTATGTTATGTACTGAAACGTCGTAACACCGTCACCCAAAGAGAAATGGGGAGGGCCATGCTGGGAGTTTCTCCGCGTGATCGCATCAGAAATGAAATGAAATGAAATAAATTAATTAATTTAATCCAGAACATTAAAATAAAATAAGTAATAACAATAATACTACACTAACACTAAAATTTAATTAAAATTAAACCACGTCATGGGTTACCCCGACCCCGTTTAACCGGCTTGTGGTAGCTCCTCCATCGTTCGTGTAGCCATCAAAAATGAGGCCGTCCGCAGTAGAACCAAAGTAACCGATATAGCCCTCTGAATCGCTAAACTTAAGTGGCAGTGGGCGGGGCACATTGCACGTAGAACCGATGGCCGTTGGGGCGGAAAGGTTCTCGAGTGACGACCACTTATCGGAAGGCGCAGCGTGGGCAGCCCCACACAAGGCGGACTGATGACCTGATAAAGGTCGATGGAGTGTGGCGGGAGTCCGGGTGGCACAGGACCAATTATTGTGGCACTTTTTGGGGAGGCCTATATCCAGCAGTGGACGTTCTTCGGCTGATATGGAGCAGCATCAGCAGCACTAACGAAAATTCCAAATTAAAGGGAAAAATTGAAAAATTTTACGCTCTGAGCAGGATTCGAACTTGCGACATCTGGCATACGCGGCCAATCGCTCTAGCCACTGAGCTTAGTGTTAACTTTTCTTTCTCTTTATATCATTCTATCTTAAGACCTTATCCACCGACCCTCGTAAGTTACCAGCAATAAGCGCACAACGTACATTTTCTAAATAAACGGATCTGGCTGCCTTAACTCGAACCAATGGAATCTAGCTTCTCTTCCGATTCGATACGGTGGTCCAGGTATACGGCGCGATTGGGATGCGAGCCTGCCAGCCTTCCTGGCATCGCCGGGTGGGGTTTCGGAACTTGTCACTAAAATGTTGTCTTTAGATGGTGATAAGGTAACCATACCTTTGTCTTCCGATGCTTGGATGGCATGGTCGACTCTTAACCCGAGTGTGCCTGCTCCTGAAAAGCCAATTGTCAACGCTTGTGGGACGGTATTGATGTGAAACGCATATTCGACGGCCTAATGGAAGCCGCGGTCAGGGCGGACAGGGCAAGACTGATGGCAATATCGACACCAGAGTCTGGCGCTTGGCTACAAGTCCTGCCTTCTCCGCATTTGGATACCCTCCTCGACGACGACTCGTTGCGGGTGGCCGTGGCTCTCCGCCTGGGCTGCGATGTTTGCGAACCTGATCTTTGCATTTGCGGCTCTACGGTGGAGAGCAACGGCCATCAACGCCTTGAGTTGTCGCAGGAAGATTCCCACGGCATCACACTCTGAACGACATCATCCGAAGGGCACTCGTGTCAGCGAACGTTCCTTGTATGTTGGAGCCCCCTGGCCTAAGCCGCTCGGATGGTAAGAGGCCGGATGGTTTAACCTCAGTACCCTGGAAAAATGGAAAGTGCCTTCTCTGGGACGCTCCTTGCGTCAGCACTTTTGCTGCATCGCAGATCGGTCGTACCATCCGGGCGGCTGCATGGGGCAGCGGCCGCTCTGGCGGCTCTTGAAAAACGAGACAAGTATTCAAGTCTGAGGAGCTACGTGTTCGTTCCTTTGGCGATGGAGCCGACCGGCTGTTGGTGCTCGGAGGCCAACACTTCTATAAACGAGGTTGGGAGACGTATGCGGGACAGGGGCCTTGATCCCCGCTACGGGTCATTCTTGCAAAGATTGTCTAGTGCAGTTCAACGCGCTAATGCAGCGAACGTCTTGGGCTCCTTGGCACCAGGAATGACGCAAGGTGGGTTATTCGATTAGCACGTATATCTTGGTTTAAGTCAAGTTGTATTTTATATTTAATATTTTGTTTGTGTTAAATAAATCTTGTTCAGCCAATAAATGTCAGTTGCCAAATTGGGAACTTTAGTCACTTTAACAAAGATCATGAGTATCATGACTATTACTGATTTTGATAAAAAATACTATCTATATTGCCTGTGACGTTTTTCATAGGTAGGCACATTTTTTACCGACTTCAATAGAAGGAAGGAGACCGGTACAACTCAGTTCGTCTGCATGTTTACTTGTTTTTTTTTATGTATGTATGTATGCTCCCCTATAACTCTTGACCACGTTGGTCGATTTTGATAATTCTTTTTTGTTTCAAAGCAGGTACCCCGAAATTGGTCCCATATAAATTTGGTAAAGGTCTGATGATGGGATCTAGGAGGAATCGAGGGAACTCCTCCAATTTGATAGGCACGCATATGCCGATTTCGGTATTTTCTGTAAGTAATCAAGCATTGGCTCACGAAAACCACAATTTGTGGCATAGCAAGTACAAAGTTGGAGTCGGTATTTTTTGTATAAATAATTATACCTATTGAGTGTTTCATATTTTGGCTAAAAATGTATACGTATACATGAAATGCTCACTTTGCTTTGCCCTATTTGCTAGATATATTTGTAATTTCATTGATGTTTATAAATATTACTATTTCTTTTGAAATCTTAGGCGCCTTCCTGACTTGTCGATGCGGGGGCGGTACGATATGAGAAAACTGTCAGCTGTCAGTGTCAACCGATAATAATGCAGTACTGCCCCACTTCTGCGCATCGTATTACTACTGCGCAAACGTATTACACGTACGTACGTAGTTACACTGTGGTTTGGCAGAAGTGTATGAATGTGTAGTAAGAATGTTTTGGTGAATAAACTATTTATTATTATTATTATTATTATTATTTCGTCAAGTGAGGAAATCTCACATCGGTAAATTCACGTCAAATAGCAAAATACCTATGACATATCGCACCCGCCCCACCAAGTCAGGAAGTCACTCTCATCACCTTAGAGATAATTTTGTAATTTTGCAACATATGGAATTACTGAATACAATGTTTAGTGAACATGTCCCCTTGTGACTTATGAAAATCGAAAATTAATATAAATTATACGCGAACGGAACCCTTAAACCAACTCACACTTGACGATTGTTTGATAATGAGTAATCGAGGATTTGGTTGCCACTGGGGGTGAATGACCTCATTTATTTATTTATTGGCGTTAAATTTCTGGATATAATTTGACCCATAGGGTTTAGATAAATATTAATTATACCTAAACCAAAAAATAAATTACATTGATATTACTTAAGATTGATAAAAAATACAGTCGTTATTAAATGTCAATTCATTTTAACATACGCTAAAATAATTATGTTATATATACTAAACTAACTATAAACTAAAAATCATTGTAATAATATTAAAGCAGTAGTAAATTTCCAATATAAAATAATCAGTAAATATTTTATTTATTTTTATTTATTCAATAAACAGTATACAATGCATTTGAAATAATTGTGTTGTAAATATTAAAAGAATAAAAATCAAAATTGCAAATAATTAATAATAAACAAGTCATGAGTGAAAATATCTGTAAAAAAGTCTACAAAGTAAGTGAATAAATTATAATACAGAAAAAAAACAATAATAAGAAATTATAAGGTTAGTTTATTTTAGGTTTTATTTAATTCTATTTACTTATGAAAAAGGTTGTATTTACTATTAATCCTTTGTAATAATATAATAAATAATCAATAAAGAAATTATAAAGAATGTCAAACATGTTATTTATATATGAATGAATTTACTTGCTAGATATCAATTTGATATCTCTTTTATATAGTAATGATATTAATGATAATATTACAGTTTTTACAATTATACCCAATCACCTGTTAAAAATTCTTCAACTGTATAGAAAGAAGGAAAGAAAAAACATTTATTAATGACAAACACAGGTAATACATAGAAGTTTACTAAAATAGGACGAACACAGTTTGTCAGAAAATACATATACTTAAATACATAGAAAACACCCACGCCTCAGGAACAAATGTTTCTGCTCGCAACAGGAACAAATGCCCCTACCGGGATTCGAACCCGGGACCTCATGTACTCATTATCATTGTAAAATTCATGTGGGTTATAGGGACATAATTCAATAAGGTACTCTTTCAATGCAAGTACAAATTTGAAATATGTCTGGGACTTTATCTTGCTGGGCAAGGCATTATAGGCTTTAGCTGCAACAAACTTAGAACCTCATATATGTGACCAAGGGACAAATTTTTTTTTCAATGACATAGGTATGTTGGGTATCTATGGATAGGACTTTAAAAATAATATGAAGTTTATTAAGAAACTTTTCCATTCAAGTCAACCGTTGGTGAGATATTAGCTGTCAAAGTTGTAAAAAGTTTGCCACGCCCTCTAATTTCCAAACTATGAAGTTTAAAATTCTGAATAAAATTGAGGTGGTGTACATTTATAAATACTTTCAACAATTTTTGGTTTGAATAAGATAAATTGAACAGTTTTTGAGTTATCGCTGAAAAACTGTATTTCCTGAATAAAAGGTTGTAAGTGCCGTAATTACCCTATGAAGACACGATTTTTTTATTCAGTGTATTGTATAGTGGCTTTAAATGTGGACTAGTAGGTGTCGGTACGGAACCCTTCTTTGTGCGTGATCCGACATGCACTTGGCCAATTTTTAATCTATCTTTTGTAGTCCACCTTTGCAGGAAATTTCTGAGGATATCGCTTTACTAGTTTGCAAAGTTCTATAATATATAACGAAGTCAGAGATGGTATTTCAAATTTTTAAAAGAATTTCTACAAGACACGCGTTTTGACTTAATGCCATCCAAAATACGCACGCTTTTTTTGCAGCCTGAACACTCGGTCCGTGTCTGCGCACCCATCTCAAATAGGCAAACCGTACCGTAAAACGGGGTGAGTAGGTTTCCCGGGGAGAGGTGGGTTGTGAATGGGAGAGGTTTGAGAGGGAGGTGAGAAGGGATTTTAAGGCTACTGCTACAAAAATAATGTATTCCAATTTAAAATAGAGCTATAGTAATACGCATAATAAAAAAACTCGATCCAACAATCTTCCAAAATCACCTTTGTATGAAAACCCCTCTCACCCCAAATACGAGGCACTACGGGGTGAGGTGGGTTTTCCTCTATCGTCAAAGTTATGAAATGGAACTACCCAAAATAAAATAAAAAATAAAATACAAACGTCCGGAACACTTATTATATATAAATATACACGATTCAGTTTTCATATGTAAAAATAAAATGTTATCGAGGTTTGAATTTCAGTTTTGACCCTACTCACCCCATTTTACGGTATAGGATATGGGACTGGACAAAGGCATAGTACGTATGAACTGCAGCGGTTTTTGTTGATCTCGCCAGGGCTCTTTAGGCAAACGTGAAACTACTGAGCTTGTTGGCAACATAATCCACTTGTTTCTTCCATGTTAGATTGCTATTAATTTCAATGTTACCCTGAACCGAAAATTAAGTCTCCCTCTCTGTCGGCCGAATACGCTAGTGCGACAGAGAGGCAGATATATTTCATTTTAGTTTCGCGGTAGTAACCCTTTGTATCTGTCCTAACGCATGCGTGTGTGTGTGTGTGTGTGTGTGTGTGTGTGTGTGTGTGTGTGTGTGTGTGTATTTGGGTGTGTGCGTATGTGTGTGTTTGTGCCGTATATATATATCTCTCTCTCTCTCTCTGTGCGTGTGTGTGTGTGTGTGTATGTGTGTGTGTGTGTGTGAACCAGACCATTTTCTAATTCACTCTTGGTGAAAATAATTATTTTATAAGAACATGAAAAAAAAATTTTTTTCTTGAATTTTGAAAAGCTACATATGCTACGTAGTTTCTATGGGTATAAACGGCTATATGCTTGAAGAATGCAATATGTATTTATAATGCTGCTTATATTACGCTTTAATAGCATTTTTTTCGAATTACATTATCTTTATTTACAGGATTGTTGATATTGAAGAATATAATTATTTATTTATAACACAACAAAAAAGAACAAGGATAAAACATAATACGAACATAAATAAATAAAAAACCTTTTTTTGAACAGTCAAAATTTTCGTGGCGTATCCATACTAACATTTCTACTTGGGATCCCGCGCCGTGGCAACCAAATCACCGACGTCTATATTACTTAAAAATGATCGAGCCGAACACGCTAGTTTGCGAATAGATCAACCGACGGCCTGACGTACTACAAATATACAAATTCTAAGGCATCAACAATATTCCAGTTGTTCAAGGTAAGTTCTACAACGAGTGCAGATATTAAAAAGTGCGAAAATATACCTACCCAAGTTTACCAACAGCAAAATTAAAATATTAATTAAACGGGTCACTCACGTCTTTAAGATCGAATATCGCTCGACATGTTTCAGATCGGTTCGCGGACTTTAATGATGAGTACCAATCGCGGCGGCGTTTCTTTTAGAACTCACAACTATACTAATACACTTCACTTTTTAAAATGTCTCAAACACGGGAGTTTTCTAAATAAAATAAAAACAAAATTATAAAAAAAAAACTTCCATTACGGTGCCGTACCCAAAGGGTAAAACGGAACCGTATTACTAGGACTCCGATGTCTATCTGTCTGTCCGTCTGTCATCAGGCTGTATCTCATGAACCGTGATAGTTAGACAGTTGAAATTTTCACAGATGATGTATTTCTGTTGTCGCTACAACAAATAAAAACAAAATAAAATAAACCTTTCAGGGAGCTCCTATACAAAAAAAACATTTAAAAAAATTGCTCGTTGTGTTCATCAGGCGCTGGGTCTCAACTCAAAGTGTATGGGAAAACTAAAATCCGACTCGCCATTGACCAAAATAGTACTTGATATTATTTAACGTTCTAATTACTAATAAAAGCTTGAGGCTTGTCTGTTAGTGCAAATTTTTACATTTAATAATAAAAAAAAAAGAATAAAATATTATTTAAATTAAATTAAATAAAAAAATCGGCAAGGAGCATGTCGGGCCATGCTCAGTGTAGGGTTCCGTAATAGTTGCCCAATGAACTTACTCTAAAAAAATCAATAACAAGCAAAAGGGAATACTTTCGCAGCGTTTCATACGTCTTTTACTAAGAAGGAAAGACTTTTTACAATAACTCAAAAACGGCTTATTTGATCATGGCTGCTATAGTTTTAGTTTTATTAAGCTTTACTTTCGTGATTTTTTCATATTTTTAGACCCATAGTTCAAAAGTTAGAGGGGGGGGGGACACAATTTTTCTTTCTTTTAGAGAGAATATAGAGATAATATTCTCTTTATCAAAAAATGTTTGATGAAGACCTTTATTTATTTTGAAGGACCTATCCAACAACAACCAACACCATAGTGTTGAAGCAAACAAAAACCATTTTACGTGTGGGTAAGGGAGGTTCCCTTATTTAAAATAAAAAAATCATTTTACGACTGTCAGTTTATTGATTTATATATCAATCAAACAATCACAGATCCAAGCCTCGGACAGACAGACAGACAGACGGACACGCGAAACTATAAGTGTTCCTAGTTGACTACGGAACCCTAAAAAGTTTAAAATGTAATAAAGTGTCTAATGTTGTATAGATAATAGCACGGAACCCTTCGTGCGCGAGTCCGACTCGCGCTTGGTCGATTTTTGTTCTATTTTATAAATAGCACAAGGCCCTTTTGCGGAAGGCTGTTGTTTGACCGCTGATAGCAAATGTTGTATCCTTGTCACACGTGTGATAATTTTATTATTTGAAAGCTAATACGATGTAAAGATCAAATTATAAGCTAAACTAAAACTAAACTAAACCATAAATAATAACTAGCATACTCGAACAACCCACCCCGAGTCATACCCGGTGCAAAGGTGCCCATCACGCTAGCGGCATTGCCCCGATGAACGGTGAACGCAAGCCTTTGCACCAGGAATGACCCGGAACGGGGGTCCAAACCCCTCTCCCTTAAGGCGCAGGGTAGGGCAAGCCATTCTCCATACAAAGGTTGTGCAAGTTTTTTGCGTTAGTTTTAGCACTATAGCATTTAATTTTATTTTTTTTGGGTACATATTGGACATACGCAGAACTTGATGTTGAAAATTTGCATTATTTAAAAAAATATACAAAAAAATATTAAAATTAAAAAAGAAAAACATCAAGACATAGCTAACAAAAAAATAAGCATATGGACCAAAAATAGTATCTGGAGTGCAAACACAAACGAAGAAAAACTTGCACAAAGTTTGTATGGAAAGAGCTTGCCCACCCCTTCGCCTTAAACGGCGCCCCACGACCGCAAAAAAGGTTATCGCCTCAGAACACCAACAACCCGTCGTTTCGACCGCAAGCGGTACGAACAAGTAGTTACGGTGTGCTTTTCACGCTTACGTACTGCCGCTAGCAGTTGCCAATGCCTGCCGATGTAAAGTAAAAAAACCGGCCAAGTGCGAGTCGGACTCGCGCACGAAGGGTTCCGTACCAACACCTAACTTAACCTACATTTAACACGTTGCGTGCGGTACACGCCAATTTTGTCTTGTGTTAGACGTTCGTTTGATGCAACGTTGAAAGTAGGTGATCTCTGTCTGATGCGAGAGTATTTTGACATTGAAATACCCTAGTCCAGAAAGAGACAAGTATACATTTAGGTATCTTGCTTTAAGCCAATAGGAAGGATTTAAGAGTACAAGACAAATTTGACTCGTACCGCACCAGGTGACAAAAATTTACAAGCCATTTACCAGCCAAAACTGTCTTGTAAACTATCACCTTGTATCGCACCACAGGAACTGGTCAGTGCAGGCTAGTGCAGAGATTAGTGTTAACCTGTCCTTTTGTATTTTCGTACCTGATTGTTACTTTCTATTTCCTGATAAAATCACGATGAGTGGACCGAGGAAAAGGTCGCGATAAATGCTCCTAAAAGTGTTTGAACATACAGAAAAAAGCGAACAAAGTGATGACCGAAACTTTACAATCGCTGGACGAAACACAGGTGGGGCGCCTTAAAAAATATCTGTTTTAGAAGACGTTATGATACCGAAGTTAGTTATAGAAATTGAGTCTCGCATACAGCGTGTGAAAACCACTATACAATACATATAATAACAAAAGGTCATATCGTCATAGGAAACAGGTAGGAAACTTACGACTGTGTGTGTGTGTGCGTGCGTGCGTGCGTGCGTGTGCGTGTGCGTGTGCGCGCGAGCGCGTGTGCGCGTGTGCGCGTGTGCGAGTGTGCGAGTGTGTGTGTGTGTGTATTCAATCAATTTGTTACATTTGCAATAGCCGACTCCATACTTGCTTAGCTTTTCCGGGATTTCGCTAGTTGCAGGTAAAAAAGTTTCCGAATATCCGATGCCTGCGGATGATTGAAGCCGGAAGGTAGGCCGGATAACTCTAGCAGCAATCCGAATAGACGAAATCGTCAACACCCAGTATCCAGCCAGTATCCATTGCATGATCTCTGGGGCGTCCTTGCGAGAGGAACGCGCGGCTTCAATATTTCAAGGCCTTTAAAACGTTATGAAAATTAGCAATATTATAACGATATATATCGTTGTGCTTGGTTGTTCCGATAGCTCAGAGGCTAGAGCGATTGGCCGCGTATGCCAGATGTCGCAGGTTCGAATCCTGCTCGGAGCATTAAATTTTTCAATTTTTCCCTTTAATTTGATATATATCGTTATAATCATAATCGATATTCGATATTTCAATGATATTTCATATCATAACAAAATGAAAATCATAACCTTAAGTATATGATAATGTTATAATAACGTTATAATATCGTTTAAGATGGTGGCGGTGGCGACAATGACGTGCTCGAGTTTGACGTAAATGTCACAGCGCACGTAAGAGCGACTCTGTGCGAGACAGAGATAGCCTATAACGTTAATATAGCGCTTCACAAAACATCGCTATATATAGGTTGATTCAGGAGACGTGAGCAGGACCAACACTACATACATAGTAAATGGCAATGAATCGTTCACCATTGTATTTAAGTGAAACACCCATACCTTTTTCCTGTATTTTAATTTTTGTTAAGTTAAAGTTTAATTCTCTACAATCATGGTCACCCTACAACAACTGGTTTATAAAGATTAAACCTATAACTGTTATGACAGCACTTTAATTACGAAGAAAGTAAATTGTCACATTGAGTGGGATACGATATTTCAAAAGTAATCGGACTCAGATGACATTCAATTTGAAACGTATCACTTCACTGAAGTATTCTGATTGTAGAATGTAGAGTGACCATGAATTTCGTAAATAATTTAAAACATTTTGTTTTCAACACCTAAGATAAATGAACGTTAATTTCACTAATAGCGGTACGAAGCAGTAGCTTATGGTCTACTGAATCCGTAGTGTTGAGCTTGTTCACGTCTACCGAATCACCCTGTATATATTGCTTTTCATTTATAACGATACAATGGATACCGCTATGAGTGCGCGTCAAATATCGTTTTTATACTGTTTTTCACGTAAGAAGAGTCCGGTGACAGCTGTCA
This sequence comes from Notocelia uddmanniana, assembly GCA_905163555.1. Taxonomy (NCBI): domain Eukaryota; kingdom Metazoa; phylum Arthropoda; class Insecta; order Lepidoptera; family Tortricidae; genus Notocelia; species Notocelia uddmanniana. The sequence continues at coordinate 10,962,529 of LR991079.1, read as the reverse complement.
ACCCAGTACAGATTATGTCATTTTTGACGTATAATGACATAATTTGTACTGGGTTGACAGCTGTCACCGGACTCTTCTTACGTGAAAAACAGTATAGTAAAGCGTTTTATTGACAAAGTAGCCTTATGAATCATAACGATATGCGAAAATAGCGCTATTTCAAGGCCTGGCTTCCATTTAATTTAATTTTCAACCAATCACAAAGCAGTATTGTTAAGGTGCACGGCCATCTAGATTTCTTAGCTTCAATACTTTAACCAATTACGAAGCAGTACTCTTGTGGAGCGCGGCCAAGTTGATTTTTTTAACCCAATTAATAATAATAATAATAATAATATTGGGGGACAATCTTACACAAATCGACCTAGTCCCAAACTAAGCAAAGCTTGTACTATGGGTACTAGACGACGATATACATACTTATATAGATAAATACATACTTAAATACATAGAAAACATCCAAGACCCAAGAACAAATATCCGTGATAAATGCACAAACAAATGCCCTGGCCGGGATTCGAACCCGGGACCTCTAGCTTCGGAGGCAGAGTCACTACCAACTAGGCTAAACAGGTCGTCAAATTAGATCACATACAAACTCATAACTCCCTCAGGAGTTATGAAAATCATAACTCCCGGGGGAGGTAAATCGGCTATAATTACTCTATACACCTGCGTGCAATAAAACCGTTTACGAGCAAATATGATGAAAAATTATTGCCATTTATCAAAAATAACACGTTATTTTGATAAAAACACATACTGCCAAATAGTTTTGTGTACTTCTCCAAACAAAAAGCCGAGATTCATTAAATAAATTATATATCACGCGAGTTTAAAACCCCGTGCGTATTGTGACATGGTTGCAAAATGGCGGAAGTAGAAAACCTAGTATGTGAACATCGTTCAAACGTTAGCTGTCAAAATGGCCGCAAATCTTAGATTAATAATATTAACAGATACGTAGTGTTAAGCAAGATGATTTTTTCATATAGTTGTCTCTTTTAATCTTTATGGTTGGTCATCTGTCAGATATCACTTATCTGTCTCTCTCAAAATTACTGATTTGTGCATTAGCGAGAATAGATCTTATATAGATCAGACGTGCAGAAATCGTTTTTTTTTTGACATAGGTGGCAAACGAGCAGACGAATCGCCTGATGGTAAGCGATTAGCGTCGCCCGTGGACACTCGCAACACCAGAGGGGTTGTAAGTGCGTTGCCGGCCTTTAAGATGGGAGTACGCTCTTTTCTTGAAGGTTTGAAGGTCGAATCGGTCCAGAAATACCGCAGGCGACAGTTCATTCCACAGTTTAGCTGTCGAGGCAAGAAATTTCTGGAGAAACGCACAGTTGAGGACTGCCAACCATCTAAGTGGTGAGGATGGAAATTTTGTCGCGTTGGGCGATGGCGGAAGGAAGCGGCAGGGATTAATCCGAACAATTCCTCGGAGCACTCCCCGTAATACATGCGGTAGAAAATGCAAAGCGACGCTACATTTCTACGCAGCGCCAAGGAGTCAAGCCGTTCCGAAACCCGCTGGCAGCCGACAATTCGAGTCGCTCTCCGTTCAACTTAAATGAGCCGAATCTGCTTTATTCTGATATCTGTGCCTCCAATGAACCGACCATTGACGACCAATAACAAACAACAAACTTATTTAATATATAATAAAATTATGTATAGTAAAACTGTACGAGTCAGCTCTCATTGTGGACGAAAACTCGCAGTGAAGACTTCCCTGTTTCAAGGAATCCCCAACAGCAACATGATTTCTCGTAAGAGCGGGAAAGAAGTAAGATATCAGAGTGATGTTATAGAACCATTGAAAACAATTGGCCCTGTGAGCTGCAGACCACGCAATTTTTTTTTCAAATTGAAAGTTTCCAAAACCTAACTCGACAAAAAAAGTCTATATAATTATCGAACCTGCTCACAAAATTTCACAAGAATAGAGCAACCTATAGAGGAGAACATCCGGACAAACAGACATACGAAATAATTTTTGTCGAATGCTGAAACGGAGACGCTTCGCTCGCTCGGTCAATTAGTCAAGATCAAGAATTTGAAATTGAATAAATGAACTTTATTGTGCAAGTAGGCCGCAATGACACTATTTTACAGGTAAATATCTACTAGCGTTTCTGAAGAAGAAAACCACTGTCGAGAAGAAACGCCGAAAGAAACTCGACAGACAGTATTTTTTCCTAAAAATATGCTTGATACAATGATAATACTTAACTTACTAGAAGTATACTCAAAGTCATTATAAAAAAAATGTTACTTATAGAATTTTAAGGTTTACGACTTAAATCATTAAATAAAGCTAAATTTGGTATTTTTTTTTTTCAATTATAAAAAGCTCAATTAATATATTGTGGAGATAAGAATGATCTTAGTATATGAATACTAAGTATTTATAAAAAATTATCGAAAAAACAATCAAGCAAAAAATACAAATGAATTAATAATTAAACTAACTTAATTTACCCAGTCATAAAAAGAAGACCCCGTCCAGTAGATCCGTCTGCGGCTTGGAGCCCATAACGCTGGCGGCGTTACCTCTCTGTATTGCTAAAGAAATACGTTGTGAGAGGTAAGCGCCAGCCCTATGATCCCCTGAAGCGTCGACGAGACGTCTACCCATAGCCTTCATAAAACTTTTCATGTCAGCTGACCAGGGACCCAATGTTTCCACCGCAAGCGCCGCAAACTCGTAGTCTTTAATTAAATACGAGTATTTGCGGCGCTTCAACACCTGGGCCTGGTCAGCTGCAGCGCCGGCTTTAGAGCGAGTCACTTGGATGTGGGACTGAGCAAACGTATCCACGCACGTTGCGTCCCACACCAAAGCTCTACCCAATCTCCACGGCACTAATGTGGCACCATCAGGTCGCTTGCCGTCGTCTCTTGCCAAACCTGTAGGTTCGAGGATAGCAGGTACAGACACGGTGGCAAGTGAACGCCGGACCAAATCGTTTATAGCTTAACTTACTTAGTAAATCTGAGCATGAATACAAAAAAAAAGAAAAATATTTACTGTAGTAGTTTTAGTTCAATAAGACAACATGTCGAAACTGTATTACCTAATTCGAGATAGGCAATAATGGAAATAAGAGATATAATCATGGAAATTACTTCCACTAGACAATAAATTAAATCGTTTGATATGCTTTCAAGGAAGAATTGTGTTAACTAATTTCCTGGACGTGATACTTACCTATATGAATCTTAAGAACTTGTAATAAAAAATGAACTGAAAGGGTAGCCGGATATATTACCGCATCATTATAATAAAGCACGGTGCTTATCTTCTGCTGGATAACTTTATGGAGCACAGTGGACCGAGGGACTAGGAAGTTGTTTGACTTCACCAACGGCAAGGTCAGCGACCGGTCCGGACATTGTAGTACACGTATACAAGCTACAAGCGGCCGCAGATTAGCCGACGCTAGTAGCGACTACTGCGATTTCGAACAACTCTAAAAGTACGAAAGCCACTCAGGCGCAGAATGAGGCGCGCAATACGTGTAAAGACTGCTTATCAGCGCTGAGGGCGATGCTCCGAATGTCCCCGAGTGCAACGCTAATGCAATATGCGGACGCGATGATTTTGAAAGGTAAACAAATGGAAGAAATATGGAGTGATGTTGGGAAGCAAAAGCGGGGCATTAAATTAATTGAAAATAGAGGTAAAAGAACTATGGAACCAAACAGTAAATTTAAGTCGGCGGACATAAAATTCCGTTCTACATATACGATGTCAATAAGTCAACGAGCGGAGATGATATAGTTGAAAAAGAAACGGAACGAAGCTAGTATATAATTTGATAAGGATGAATACGGGGATTAGAATATAAGTGGCTTGCGTCATATATGAAGAATAGAACTCAGTATGTAGAAACGGGATCAAAAACGAAAAGTCTGATACTACCACCATCGCATCCTCTATACCATATTTCTCCAAAATTATACATTAACCTTCAATTTGTTTCGCTGATGATATCTCTATACACATAAATAATGAAGTAAGGAACGTTCTAGATAAAGTCACAGATTGGATGCATGACCTATCAGAAAACAAACTTAATGACATAGAACTCATACCAGAAATTCCGTAATATAAGAAGTTACACACAAAAGTTTAGTTTTTATAGATTTTAAGAGCGGTTTAAACCAAGTCCTTCCCGTTCAAAAAAAATTGACCTCCTATAATTATGCCTAAACGGTCACAAGCCAAGTTAAGCCTCACTCCAAACCAAAATCTTAAATTCGCCAATTACAGCTTTGCTTTACAGGTTGCCCGGGGTGATTTAATTATTTATTTCGGTTGGAACTTATGTTACAGCTTGTCAAAGATGGTGGTTCCGGTGAACAGAGGCGACGATGTGGTGTTGTCAGGGATGTCGGGCCGGCTGCCTGAAAGCGATACTATCGAAGAGTTTTCGGAGCAGCTCTTTGCTGGAGTGGACTTCATTACCGCTGATGACCGCCGCTGGACACCGGGTGAGGACACTCACTTTTTTTTATCACTCTAACCAAACATTTGGATCTAAAAAATACGTTTTTGTTACAAGCTTTTATCACCGAGTGTACTTTTTCCATAGTCATCGACTTCTCGCTCCGATGAGATGAGCCCAAACACGTCGGGCTTATCTTGTTTATTTTAGTAGTAGCTATGTCCACCTTCGTCTCCATTATCAGATCAGATCGGTGGTAGCATAATACTGCATTGTCTTCCATCTCAAATAAGTATGTCAAATTTCAGCTTTTTGCAGAAATTGCGAAGCGTCTGGTTGACATAACTGGTGACCGAAGAGCTGGCGGTTTCCTCGCTCAACGTATCAGCATTGCGATACAGCGAGGAAATGCCGCCAGCATCCTCGGTACAATGCCTCAAGGGCCCGTTTTAGATTTAAGTTAGTTTTAATTTTCTTTATATTATTTTGGTTAAGTATTCTTGTATATATTTTCGTTGTACATAAATAAATGATTATTAAAAAAAAACAGCTTAATCGGTAACCTTATAGTAACTGAAAAAAAAAACAAAATCTTGTTACAGAATTGTATAACTATTTCTAAATTATGAAATTAGCTCCACACAACTTGGTGGTATTTAGTAATTGACCGCGGAATTGTCGGAACTTGGCTCCCGTCAGCCAAATCTTAACCATAATATCGGTCACAGAGTGTCAAACCATGTGTTCCAGGGACGTGCGGGTTGCAAGAAAGGAGCGGCAAGCTGAAGAACCTGACGCACTTCGACGCCGCGTTCTTCGGCGTGCCCTCAAAGTTGGCTGAGGTCATGGACCCGCAGCTGCGGATGCTGTTGGAGGTCACGCACGAGACCATCGTGGACGCTGGACTCAGCCCCGCCGAGCTGCGTGGTTCGCGCACCGGCGTCTACGTCGGTGTCAGCCGCTCAGAGACGTTGCAAGCATGGTGCAATGATAACGAAAAAATGAACGACTACGCCATGGCTGGTTGTGCCAGCGCCATGTTCTCCAACCGACTCTCCTACTCGTTCGACCTGAAAGGACCGTCCATTTCCATAGACGCCGCCTGCTCGGCTTCCATGCATGCGTTAACGCAGGCGGTGAACGATATCCGCGGGGGTCGTTGCGACGCCGCTATAGTCGCCGGTATCAACATCTGCCTTGATCCAGCAACGTCGCAGTATTTCTACCGATTGACGATGCTCTCACCAGACGGTCGGTGCGCCGCGTTTGATAAAAGCGGGTGTGGCTATGTGCGCTCAGAGGCTGTCGTGGCAATGTTGCTGCAACGCAGCCGCGACGCCCGCCGCGTGTACTGCACGGTGCGTGGCGCGACCGTGAACAACGATGGCTATAAGCCGCAGGGCATCACTTACCCCTGCGGCGTCATGCAATGTCGCCTTGCGCAGGATACCTACGATGCTGCGGGTTTACGGCCACAAGACGTCCAGTACGTGGAAGCGCATGGCACCGGCACCAAGGTTAGATATGACTGATCTTGGTCTACTTATGGCCTTTTATTAGTTATACCAAAAACTAGTTACTTATACAGACTGCCAATGGCGTGCATATAAAACAATGAATCTTTTGAAGTTAGTTATCGAGATCTCTATACTATTCTATTATTATGAAACGTGGACTTTTTTGGGCGTTTTAATAATCTGTTCCGTTTTGGATCCTTTATACGTTGCAGGTGGGTGATCCAGAGGAGGTGAACGCGATTGCGGAGTTGTTTTGTAAAGGCCGTGACACACCGCTGCTGCTGGGCGCAGTTAAGTCCAACATGGGCCACGCAGAGCCCGCGTCTGGACTGTGTTCAGTCGTCAAGGTGGTGCTGGCTATGGAACGGGGCGTGATTCCCGGGAACCTGCACTTCAACGAACCCAATGACTGCATTCCCGCGCTCACCGACGGCCGCATCAAGGTACATAACAATAGAATACAAATACTATTCAATACCCACCAAGAAACCAATACATGAAGCTAAACCTAGACATGACTAACTTTATTGCTCAGGTCAGGCAGGTACTTGGGTTTTAAAGAGCATTCTTACTTTTGGCAACAATAGCGTCAAAATTCTAATTTTTTTAAACGGTCTTATATATCCAGGTTCAATATTGTAGCTAAGCTTAACCTATTATCGATATAGTAGTTTTTCTGAAGAGAGCGCAAAGTCATAAGTTTGAGCTAATTGATCGCTTAAAACTTTGTTGTAAAAAAATAGTTGTGCAAACTAGGTATATCGTGAAACATATCACACGATAGGGCTCGTTGTTAGGGTTCTGTACCAAAAGGGTAAAAAAGGAAACCTTATGTTGTCGCTCTGCCTGTCTGTCTCATTGCTAAATATCTTAAGAACTACTTATGCTATCTTATTCAAATTTGAAAAAAGATATAATGAAGGCTAACTCAGATGCTTTGAACATGTTTTTTTTATTTTTTTTCTGTGAAAATTGATCGATACAACGGCGAGAGACAATATGTCACGTGACGCAGGTACCTGTCTGCCACGTTCAATACTAAAGTAATTTCGATTAAAGTTTCGACTAAGTTTTTCACTGAAGCTTAAAGTAAAGTAGGTATTACTGAAAGTTGGGTTGGAAAACATTAATGAAAATATGCCTAGCTGCAACTCTAGCCATTAAAAGCTTAATTCTCGACCTTATTACTATGAGACAGGGACGGATATGAAAATAATGTTCCGGCCGCACTTGGGGAGATATTGTAAAATCTTAAAGACTATCTGGTTTTTATGCGTGCCTAGTAACTAGACGGCTAAAACAGCGAGTAAATCCTCAGAGCTGATGTAGGTATTGTAGCAAACATACTTAAACCTTATTATCAATGGAGATCGTCATCGTTAGGTGGTGCGAGTAAGCGAAACAGAAGATACGCCTTCCTTTCTTAATCATAATGACGTCGGTACGCTTACTAATGCAAGCACATAACTACATACAAGTAAATATCATTCACTATTGAAAGACAAAGACAACGTGCGAGGACAATACATCAAATAACTATCAACCTTATGAGTAGCGACGAAGGGTAGAAAGCCGCAGATTATAGGTTGCTCGACACTAAAATATTAATTGTCAAAGACTTCTCACGGTTATGCGACCCTGGTACGTTGATGTCCCAAACCACTATATAATGGCAGGCGGGTCAAGAACGCTGGTTTATACAAGAATTTATACTGCAAGGGATAGTGATAATGTATGCATAGTTCAAAATATGTTGGACGTTTGAATACATCCGGTCTCTCTGAACGAGCGAAATGGCCGAAAACTCCGGAAATCCCGACTATCTCAAGTATCTAATATTGTCAACTTAGTGCCTATAGGGCTAAAGTCGTCATTCTCCCAACAATACACATTCAACTGGTTTCACCCACACAATCAAAAATGCCGGTTTAACAAGGAGTCTCGCTACACGCGAATTTCGCAAGTGTCGCGGAAATAGGCTTTATCGTCAAAGGGAACCATAGGCATAGTATCGAAAGTTGTGCAAGTATCTCACGTCTCGCGTATTACACACATTTAAGGTATATAAACGAGTAACGGGGCGGGGAGCGGGCTCATTCTATTCTCATGGTTGGCTGTTGACACACGCTGGTTCTTTGGCATATTCCTTTTCGGTGAGGTTTAATTTTTGTTGGGCCGGGATCTTGACGCCACGCTGTAGTGTGCGGTTGGGCAGATAGATTCAGGCCTATGGGAATATTTTAGTTTGTTTTATTCCGAGGGGAGATTGACGCGTTTTGTGTGGCCGAGGTTTTGTCGCTAAGCTAATGCATAGCCGGGAAACCTACGCTACTTTTGTTAATGTGTAACGTTTTCTTTGGTTTAGTATCAAGTTGTTTTATTATAATTTAAGCCAGCTAGTCAACTGGGCGACAGTTGCCCAACAAGTTGGACAGTAGCCTAGCGGTGGTAAACGCTGTGCAGCTTGGAGCTATGTTAGTTCCGGGTCTGTGGGTGGCTCGGCGTCATTTCTTTATCAACATAAAAGACGAACTATCCCACACGTCTTCTCGGTGACCAGCTGACGATCTGAAGCATGGCTGGCACGATTGAAGGCTCAGCACAGGAGGTTACTCCGCTTGCGGTAGTCGTCGGTATCCTGGGAGACGGTCTTGTTAAATATATTTATATTTCCTATTTATATACACAATAGGTCGACCTATTCACCGCTTCCTAGCCTGCGGGCGCGGTGGAGGGGGTCAATTACACGGCCATAGCGTTTTATTATCAGGCCTGCCACCTGAACTCAACAGCGTAGAGTAGGGACTTCACATCCTTATTCGGAACTAAAACCAGATTCTTGGGATTAGTTGCGAATAATGCAGAGTAGGGATGGGAAGGGGTAGTGTTAGGTTAAATTCATACACATGGATGAGATTAGGCATCAAGGATGGGTAATATTTCTGTAAGTGACGTGTTTTATTTCCAGGATCACAGTAGGGTTTCTTTTAGTGTTTGTAGTGTTCCAGTCGCGGAATAGTTAGAGCGCCCGATGGCAGAGAACGAAGTGTCTTCAGTATACGTGTGTAAAAGTGTTAAGTGAATAGTGAGATAAGTGGTTTCTTAAGCTGCTATTCTTTAGGAATTTAGCATAGGCCTGATAGGGGCCTAGTTACGGTGAGGCTGAGAATGCCGATCCTAGTGTGGTATATTTGAAGTGGTCAGTGTACGTTGTGAATAGTAGGTGGGCATATACCCAGAGTATTGAGCCATGTCTACTAGGGACTGATGTCTAGCAGAGCCGTACATCAGACGTTTTCCACAATGGATAGCTGAACGCTCATGACGTGGTTAACTCGTTTTCAAATAAAGGGGAATTCAGTGGGCTACGTGTTACGGTTCGGCATTTTTGGCTTCAACGGGGGCTAGGCATGCTAGTGATAGGGCTTACAGCCGGTAGGAGCGATAGGGTTAATAAGGCATCAGCGCCATCAGTGGTAGTGTAGACTAGAGATGTCCGCGAGCATCTTGCGTGGCCTAGCAAAACAGCTTACCCTGTTTTGCGAAGCTAGATTAGTTAGATAGTTGTAGACTATGACCAAACCCCACCCTCTTGGGCTTGCTGACAGTGACAGTAGCTAAAGTGGCACGTCACAACATATATATATATGACCAAGGATAACTTTAGCTAGAATAGGGTAGTCAGAGTGTAGTGCTTAGACTAGCAGGTATCCTTGGCTTAGGAATTTCAGAGTGCTGTGGTGGGAGATTTGCCCTCCTTCGACAACACGCCCCGTCAGCATGTGCCAAAAAGCGGTCTTATTAGGTATGGTTGGGGTTAATTTACCAATACAAATATAAAACCTTATTTTCAAGCGCTAGGGCCTATAAGAACAGCTAGGAGAGAAGTCGCTTAGTTGAGCTACGTAACGCTCTAAGTTTCACACTATTATGACCATTACAACGATTAGTACAGGCAGAGTAATCTCTAGGCTCCTCTCAAATAGGCTAGTCCTAAGTAAAACCCTATTAGATTTAGTTTCAAGCGTGTAATTTAATGATACAAGCTGACAGCGCAGCCCAATCTTAAATAGGTAGCGTTTAGTTAGGTCAACTGAGTAGTGATGTGTGTAAGGATAGATTAGGTCGCGAATATTAGTAGAGATGAAGAGTCCAACGATCCTACGAGCTTCTCATTAAAGTTCAGGGGTTGCTTACGGTTCACAACACTAATAGGGTTCTACCATAGACGATCACAAGGCCAAATCATTTTCATAAAGCTCGTTTTTCTCAAAGCGACTCTAGTAAGTTTAGTCGGTTTTCACGGGGTGCGGTAGTTTAGTGGGGGTTCGCAGGGGTAGATTATCTGAGTGAGGGCGGGACGTTACAGATAGTTTTGTGACTATGTCAAGTGGGGTATCATACTCGTATGAACGGGCTTGAATTGTAAATTCGTAAACTATAAATAAAATTTATTAAGGAAAATGCAAAAATACCACCCTCCCCTCCCCCTTTATTTCCAAAGTTTACCAAGATAAAAAATGAAATTATTACATAACGTTAATATTAATATAAATATTAGAATCAAAATATAACTATATCTCTATGTAGATTATGTATTTGCTTTTCACCAAAAAACATATCTAAACTAATTTTGTATAATGCTCTGATAGAAGGCTCTGTACCCATGGTGTTCAATATCTTCTGAAGTAATGGGGTCGGGAGACGGGACGGGTACACAATTGTCGTACGGAGCCCTCGATGTACGAGTCGGACTCGCACTTGGCTGGTTTTTATTGCATAATTAAAATGGTGAAGATGCCTGACTGTTGTTATGTATTTTTTTTCTCTTTTAGATTTTATTCAAGAACTAAATAAATAAACTTATAACTTATTATTAAATAAACTAAATTAAAACCTTACAAATCTAAAAACCTAAGTCTAAAATTGGCCCCTGTGGCATGGTGCCGAGGATGCTGGCAGCATTTCCTCGCTGGATTGCAATACTTATGCGTTGGGCGAGGAAGCTGCCAGCTCTTTTGTACCCGGTTACATCGACTGATAACAATTACAATTAATTGTCTTATTAAATAACATATAAATTCCACATCTACGGGTTGCTAATTGGCCTTAAGGGTATACTAATTCCTATACTTGGTCGCCACTGGGGGGCACAGGATACTATCCTGTAGCATCGGCTGGTTAGCTTGCAGGTAGGCGAGAGGAAGCAGTTATGGCAGGATTTCGGAAGAGATGCAGAGTCCTCTCATAAAACCCTTGAATTAAAAACCGCTAATTAGAAAACAAAAAGTCCGTGTTTCCGTGCCGCGCCACGTAGTTTCTACCTAAGATAAGCAAGTACGTATTATAAAATAACTACGGCTGATATGTGGCGGTGCACAGAAATCAGAAACAGATCAAATAGAAAACTTTATTTTTGAAAATTGACGTCCCATGTCCTGTGGTTCTTATCGATAAAAGTTGGTACAGGTGACAATAGTCATATTGTATCGTTCTACCGTACTAATCTGCGGTGTATAAGTACTTTGGAGTGAATAAAACATTTTGGATATTGTAGGATACAAAGAAGTCATCGAGATTTATGCTTATAAATTCACTCCCGTTGTCCATGAGTCTAATTTGCGGTACACGGTGTACCGTACATCGTGCACAAGATACACATCATTCTCTAAATATTTAATCACCGCCTGAGTAGTTGCTCGTCGAAGGGAATCATTAAGCAATATAAGCAACATGTACTTGGTTTTTGAGTTGCTGTACTAAGTACATAGTTACCAGTACTAGTAACTATGTACTTAGTTTTTGAGTTGCTGTAAGAGGTCCAACAAAGTCGATGGATAGCATCTGAAATGGCCTACTGCATTGCCTGGGTCTGCCCATAACCCCTAAGTGAATGCTTGCCAGGCCAGAAATAGCGGAGAACTAAACGGTAATAAGTTTTATGAATGCATAAGTGTCCTGATGTCAGTTCCGCGTGATAGGCCTGCATCGTCCATGTCAATCGTTTGAGGAATTGAGACTGCTTCCTTCCAATCGAACTCTGTAGTTCAAAAGCATTCGTCATTTGAAAGTCTGTAAAGTAAATTATTTATCATTGTGAAATTTAGTAGACTGGACGGGCTAGAAAGGACAATTTAAAAATCACCTGACTATTAACGATGAGTGTTTTCTTTGGTGACATGCGATAGTACCGTTGCCGTATAGGTACAGGTACGCCGATATCAATACTATGCGCAATAGGAGTGGTTCTGCCAAAGCTTTTTACCTCTAATGACACCTCTTTAAATTGGTCAATCACTTTATAGGCAACTACACGTTGTGTGGAGGGGTAATGTGTTTATTCAAGTTGGTTTCTATTATACCTGAAGTAGGGGTGGATAACTTGTCGATATTGACTATAAGGAGACATAGACGAATATCTCTTTCTCTCAGCTCTCATAATGTCATAAATCATTAAATGTCTACTTGGTTGTGAGACATATCCCGTGGAGTATTCTTTAATCTGTGACTGGGGTAAATTTGAAATGATCATTAAAACATTCTAAACTAAGTTTGCCTCAGCACCTTCGGCGAGGGACGTAGAAGCGCAGTAGACCAGATTTTTGTTTTTTTTTTAGAAACCTTTATTATTTATAGGTGGTGGACAAGAATACAGCATGGCAGGGCGGCTTGGTGTCACTCAACTCGTTTGGGTTCGGTGGCGCAAATGCTCACGTGATTCTTGAAGGCGGGCACGGCACGCGGCCTCCGTTAACCGAGTACCCGACGCCGCGCCTCGTGCTCGCCTCAGGCCGCACCGACGAAGCTGTCGAACGACTACTTAAGTTGGCAACAGACCATCCGCGAGACGCCGAACTGCACGCTCTAATGGACGCCGTGCACGCGCGTGGCATCCAGGGCCACCCGCGCCGTGGCTACGTAGTTTTGGATCCGGCGCGTTCAGCGTCCGTAACTGAAGTGCTTGAGTACGACGAGCCGCGTCCGGTCTGGTTCGTGTTCAGCGGCATAGGCTCGCAGTGGGCCGGCATGGCGCGCGCGTTGCTGCGCCTGCCAACATTCGCTGCGAGCATCGAGCGTTCAGCCACTACGCTTGCGCCGTACGGGGTGGACCTTCGTCACGTGATCGCGGAAGCGCAGGACGCTGAATTCCAGGACGTCATTAAATGCTTCGTGTCCATCACAGCTGTGCAAGTGGCGATGGTGGACGTGTTGCAAGAGCTAGGCGTGCGCCCCGATGGCATTATCGGACATTCCGTTGGTGAAATTGGTTAGTGCATTTTTTAACTTCAAGTATATTTATTTATTTAAACTTTATTGCATAAAATATAAGTGTACAAATGGCGGGCTTAATGCCAAATGGCATTCTCTACCAGCCAACCATTGAGCTAAACAGAGATTTATGAAAGGTGCAAAGAAAAAAGTTTGATAATTCTACTAAGAAAATGCGAAGACAAAATCAATATAAACACTGTAAATAAACATACATAAATACAATATATTCATATATGTTACATACTACTTCATATTAAATACATACTATAACTATAGGGATGGATTCTAGTCGAATTTTATACTGTCTGCTTGATGGTAAGCAGACACCATAGCCTATGGACGCTTGTGATTCGCAGAACAATCACTAGCGCGCTGCCCGCCCTTTAAAAGTAATAAGTAAAAGTAAAAGTAGTTTATTCTTCAAATTAGGCATATTACATGCACCTATGACTTTGCGTAACGACTGAGAGCCACGGTAGCAATTCAGCTTAGTGGTTCAAACATGCAGCTGTTGCGTTGTGGTCGTGGGTTCAGATCCCTGCTCGTACTAATGAGTTTTTCGGAACTTATGTAAGGAATAACTGATGTGGTGGTGGTTTCTGATGTTGCAAGCGTCCATAGTTGACGGTGGCCGCATTCCATCAGGCGGGCTGTCAGCTGGTTTGCTACCGACGTGGTGTAAAAAAATACCGTTAGCTTTTCAGTGAAGAAACTATCTAGAGGAAACTTGCATAAATGTGCCAAGAAATTCAAAGGTCTATGAGAAGTCTCCAATCTGCGCTGGGCCAGCGTGGGGACCAATGCCTCTTTCCTTTCGTCTACAAGATTCGTTAGGGAAAGTTGTATGAGTCGCTTGGTTGTATACGACAAAAAGGACAATTTTTTTTTATTAAGGCAATAAAGGACCATATTTACCTTACAGACTAACATACATATCAATATACAATATAATTATAACACATAAAAAACTAAAACACATTATTTGGCGACGAAATAGCGTGACTCCGTCGCGTTGTCAACACAGGTGATCGAAACAGCAGTGGAAAATATATAGGCTGATAACAGTGATGATGATAGTAACGAACGATTCTTAGGTTGCGCGTACGCAGACGGGGCGCTGACGGCGGAGCAGGCGGTGCTGTGCGCGTACTGGCGCGGGCGCTGCACGCTGGACACGGTGCCGGCGCCGGGCGCTATGGCCGCCGTCGGGCTCGGTTGGGAGGACGCCGTCCGCCGGTGCCCCCAGGACATACAGATCGCCTGCCATAACTCGCCCGACAGTGTCACGGTCAGTTGAAACTCAAATTCTAATATTTATTTGCTCTAAAAACGCAATTAAATTAATGAAAATATAATTTATATTATTGTGATAATCTGAGACAATTACTAGCATAATAGACGGGTGGACAACTGTTTTTGGAGTCTAGTTTTCACATTTTTATACAGTTTTGTGGGGTAGTTAAATGTTGTGTACTTTGGAGTTCTTGCCTTTTTTTCGATTTTTTTGGCCAATTTAACTTGCCAGCCCGTTTTTCGCCGATGATTCACTTTGACAACTAACTAGTAGCAATTTTTAGGGTTCCGTAGTCAACTAGGAACCCTTATAGTTTCGCCATGTCTGTCCGTCCGTCTGTCCGTCCGTCTGTCCGTCCGTCCGCGGATAATCTCAGTGACCGTTAGCACTAGAAAGCTGAAATTTGGTACTAATATGTATATCAATTACGCTGACAAAGTGGTAAAATAAAAAGTGGAAAAAAATATTTTATTAGGGTACCTCCCCTATACGTAAAGTGGGGAGTGATTTTTTTTTTTTTAACCCTAACGTGTGATATATTGTTAGATAGGTATTTAAAAATAAATAGGGGTTTACTAAAATCATTTTTTGATAATGTTAATATTTTCGGAAATAATCGCTCCAGAAGTAAAAAAAAATGTGCCCCCTCTAACTTTTGAACCATAAGTTTTAAAAATATGAAAAATATCTCAAAAGTAGAACTTTATAAAAACTTTGTAGGAAAATTATTTTGAACTTGATAGGTTGAATAGTTTTTGAAAAAATTACAAAAATAATTTCTGAACTAAGTTTGTAATTTAACCGTATAAACAGGTGTTTATTGTACCTGTCATTTCTACAAAATCACAATGAAATGACGTGCTTTTTAGGGTTTTGTGTTTCTGTACTTAATATGTCAACTTAATGTGACGGACGGAAAACTACGGAACCCTACACTGAGCGTGGCCCGACACGCTCTTGGCCGGTTTTTTATATTATAAACTTTCGTTGGTAGAATTATTTTCAAGTATATTATTATAATGACTTAAACATTTTGGGATATCTATCATTTTCCAAAACTTTCACTACGTCAAACAACTATTAAACGAATAAAGTTTCGTCAGTGCAACGGGAACCGTTCACATCACATCATCATCACCAGCCATAGCCCGTCCACTGCTGAACGTAAGCCTCCATCATTCTGCGCCACAATAATCGATTTTGGGCTTTCCCCATCCAGCCAATGCCAGCAATCCTCTTAAGTTCATCAGTCGAACGAGTTGGAGGACGTGCCACACTATGCTTGCCCAACCGTGTTTTCCATTCCAAAACTCGTCTGCTCCAAAGGTTGTCGGTTCTAAGGCAAACGTGACCAGCCCACTGCCACTTCAGGGTGCTAATTCTCCAAGCTATGTTACCAACTTTCGTCCTTTGACGTATATGCTCGTTACGTACCCTATCTTTTAAGGAGATACCAAGCATGGCTCTCTCCATAGCAGCATGTTGAGCTACTTTGAACTTGTGGATTAGCCCCCTAGTAATTGTCCGCGTTTCCGTATCCGCAGCATAGGTCATTACTGGTAGGAAGCATTGGTTGGAAACCCTAGTTTTAAGGGATTGTTTCACGGATGACGTAAAGACATGGCGAAGCTTCCCAAATGCTGCCCAGCCCAATTGAATCCTCCTAACGGCTTTTTTCCCGAAGTTTTTTCTGCCGAGCTTGGGCGCCCTTTTCGTATAATAGGCAAATAAGATTTTTGCAATAAGGGGCAGCAAGGCGCGACGCCGCGCTTAGAGAGAAGGAGCGTGTTAAGTGAACGCAACGCTAGTGACTTCCATCTCATGCTATCGATATTTTAGAAGTTGACCACGATTTAACCTAGTGGTTAGTTACCCTACCTACTATCCCGATCAGGATAAATATCTGTGTGATGAGCATGACTATAAATATGTTAAGTATTTCCAACAGATTTCTGGTCCTAAGCCGTCTGTGGAAACCTTCGTGGAGCAGCTGTCGGCAGATGGCGTGTTTGCCAAGATGGTGAATACGTGTGGCGTGGCGTTCCACAGCAAGTACATAGCAGATGTGGCGCCCTTGTTGCGCGTGCGCCTGGAACAGTTGATTCCTGAGCCCAAGCCGCGCAGCGACCGCTGGCTGTCTTCATCTGTGCCTGAAGACCAGTGGGGATCGGAATTGGGTAACCTAATATATCTACCCATACTTAAAAAAAGCATTATACTTACATCTAGTGCAATCCACCTATCCCAAGTTTTTCTTTTGTACGACGACGGTGGTGAAATATCTTACGGCTTGTCTGATAGTAAGAACACCGTAGTCTATAGACGCAAGCAGCTCCCGAAGAATCACAAGCTCGTTTATGATCCTTTATTGACTTGAAGACTCTTTGCGTTGACAGCTAGAGGCATATGCAGGTCCTCATTATTAACACAGCACATCAGGTTCTCTGGCGACCTCACCTACAGGAACACAACACCCCGTATCTACAGAGCAAGTAGCGGTGTTATTATGACTGTGGTCTGCTGGAAGTGAAGGGACTTTCCCAATTGCCCAGCCATAACAACACAAAAGCTAGGTAGCTATGTAGGTAGTGATGTGTTCCTGGTGGTGAGGTTGCCAGAGCGGAAGAGGATGCGCTTTGTTGAGAGATGAGGAGTGTCTTTTCAAAAGGGCAGTTTTCTTGAGCAAGGTTCTCTTTAGAAGTACCACTAAGACAGAAATAAGGCCTTTTGAAAAGACACTCCTCAGATGCGGTTAGTACAACCAGTCAGAAATATCTACGAACCTGGCTGGGAACAAATTGTTCGCAGCCAGGTTCGCAGATATTTCCGACGGTTTGTATAGTTATATAATCATCGAACATCTTCGTTCTTAATCTACGACTTAAGGCCTTTGCATCTGCACACACATATGAGACTCGCATGCGAGTTCCATTACATTGCGGGTTACCGTGGTGTGATGAGTTCAATCGATCTGTCAAACCACACAATGTAGTGAATCTTGCATGCCTGTAAAGTAGGCTTTATCTAAAGCTCGTGCGAGACTTTTGGCGGTCGGAACCCGGGAGGCTGGTTACTGGCTACATGCCCATCCCTCGCCAAATACCGGTACCTTCCTGGATCCGACCTCGCTTAGATTGGCGACTGGACTGCGACTCGGGGTCGCGGTATGTACCCCACATATATGCTCTTGTGGCACGGACGTGGACCGACTGGGACACCATGGATTGTGTTGTCAAAAAAGTGCAGGCCGTTTTTCGAGACATGCGACGCTTAATGATATAATCCGCCGGTCTCTTGCCACCGTCAATGTGCCTGCTCTTCTTGAGCCGACTGGCATGGTCAGGGACGATGGTAAGAGACCTGATGGGGTGTCTTTAGTTCCTTGGAGCGTGGGACGGATGTTGGTGTGGGATGCTACCTGTGTAGACACACTGGCACCGTCTCACCTCCAACGGACTACAGTAAAAGCGGGTGCAGCGGCGGAAAACGCCGAAATTCTAAAGCGTAATAAATACAAGGGCCTCGGCAGAGAGTACATGTTTGTACCTTTTGGCGTCGAAACTCTAGGTCCATGGGGTCCCAGCGCGCATAAGTTATTTGCAGAAATTGCGAAGCGTCTGGTTGACGTAACTGGTGACCGAAGAGCTGGCGGTTTCCTCGCTCAACGTATCAGCATTGCGATACAGCGAGGAAATGCCGCCAGCATCCTCGGTACAATGCCTCAAGGGCCCGTTTTAGATTTAAGTTAGTTTTAATTTTCTTTATATTATTTTGGTTAAGTATTTTTGTATATATTTTCGTTGTACATAAATAAATGATTATCTCCTGTTGTCCTCTAAGCTCGTTAAGTAGATTATCTTATCGATCTAACACTATGCTTTTTCGGGACTTGCAGCAAGGCTGAGTGACGCAGCGTACCACGTGAACAATCTTTTGTCACCGGTGCGCTTCGCCGACGTGTTGACGCATGTTCCTGCGCGCGCGCTGCTGGTGGAGGTGGCTCCACATGCGCTGCTGCAGGCGGTGCTGAAGCGCGCGCTGCCGCACGCTATTCGCGCGCCACTCGTGCGACGCGACGCGCCAGATGCACTTGTGCATATGCTCGCAGCCGTGGGCAAGGCTTATGCCGCGGGCGCGCAACCCCAGGTTAAAAGCAAACTAATCTTTAATCAAATTAGTTTTTTCATTTATTTCATTTCCGGTACAAGCTTTTATTGCCGACTTATCTCTTTTTGCATAGTCTCTAACTACTCGTTATGAGGGTTCCTATGAGCCCTTAGAGCATACATACTCGATTAGCCTTTCAGTAACTTACCCTTCTGTTGAAAACCTTGCACATTGTGCAAAAAATCTTACAGAGACCATTTTAAAATCGATTATTGGTCATTCACAAAATCAGACTTCTTTGTGAGCAACTACGACGTATAAGGGATAATTCACAGTAGACCGTTCCGTGTCCGGGCCGGCCCGTTTTCTATGACAGCAAACGCAACGGTCGGCGTATTTCTCTAGAAGAAAACGGGCCGGCCCGGACACGGAACGGCCTACTGTGAATCATCCTTAAGGCTACTCCAGTTATGTATGCTCTAATTATGAGCCCTAACACGACGGGTATATCTTATGTAGTTTAAGAGTTGCCATGCCCGTCTACCCCATCATCAGATCAGCTCGGTGATGCCATAATATTGCATTGTCCCTAAATTTACCGAGTCAGTCCCAGTTAAGTCCCAATCGAATACCGGCAAGTGGCTGAAAAAAGGATGGCGAATTTTGAGAACAACTTAAGTACTGACATACATACGAACAGCGCAAGTTAAATAAAAGCTTGTTAAATTACAAAAAGTCGTAGTCTTGTCTAAATGTTATTTCCGTACTTTACCACTGTTTAAATCAAAATCAATTATTATCAATTATTTACTCTGTAAGTAGACTACAGGGGCTCTTTTAATATTTCAGAGGTTCTAATACAATTACAATGATATAATATCAGTAAAATGAATACATAAGAGCAATTAACCAATAGATAATTACTTACCTGGGCACATATTTCCTATAAACTTATCCTATGCATAATTTAGAGATGTAAAGAGTCTCTTTATAATAATAAGTAAAAAATATATAAATGGAGATGTAAAGAGTCAAAGGACAAAGTTTTAGAGATGTAAAAGATCTCTAAACGTCGTAGTATAAAAAAATCTATGTGCTAGGTGTCGCGCCTGTACCCTGCCGTGTCGTGGCCCGTGTCACGCGGCACGCCCGGGCTCGCGTCGCATATCGGCTGGGATCACTCCACGGAATGGTGCGTCGCTGACTTCAAGTCGGCCGGCCGTGGTGACAACGTCATCGAGTACGACATCGGCAGGCCCGAGGACGCTTTCATCACTGGATACACCATTGGAGGCCGGATGATGTTCCCCGGCACTGGGTACCTGGTGAGTTCTATTTACTTCTCTTTTTTTATTTCAAGTCTGAGTTGTCTTTGGAGCAATCGTTTCTGTCCTCGAATATCTTCTTTAATTTCTGACAAGACGCGATCTTAACCTTCTCTTTTATCAAAGTAGTTTCGTATTGGCCTTCCTTGCCCCTCTTTCCTTCAATATTCATTTCAATAATTATCTGTTTTACAGGGTATCGTAATCCTTATTAGGATAGAGGTGGCAAAGTATTAACAAAATAAAATTAAGTTTAATTTATTTCTCGAGAAAGAAAAAGGGGGCCTGTAATTTCCAAGCGTTTTACTTGCTAAATATGAGCGAGATGATGTTCCGCTATGTCCTACCTTTCAAAGTTTTTCAATGCGATCTAAAGCGATAAAGTGCAGATTAAAGTACAGTTAAAAGGCCACGGCAAACTGTTGCACGCGTACTCACGCAGCTTAAAATACCTTTACACTAAAAATACCACTACTCCGGGCAATCCGTTCGTTTCTGTTAATATGAACGAGGGCCAGCCAAGTGCGTGTCGGCCTACGCACAAAGAAGGGTTCCGTACAGATACCTCCTAGTCGACATTCTACATTTAAAACCACTATACAATACATTAAATCAAAAAAGGTCTTATCTTCACAGGAAACTCACGGCACTCACACCCTTTTGCATTCCCCCATACTTTATTTAATACGCAGGGAAAATCCGCCTTCTGTTCATTTTTGCTCATACTCTGCAGATCTTTAAATTTGAGTTCATAGTCAAAAGCCGTTTATAACATATTTTTAGTGAATAATTAAAAAGCCCACATATCACCAAGATATATACTTACTCTAAAAAATAAATAACCATAAAAAGTTTAACCTTCGATCGGTTCTTTCTTTTCCCGATCGAACTAGCTCTCAATATTTCATGTGAATCGGTTGAGAAATGCGACCTGTAGGGGAGCAACGTAAATCCAGGCATACAACAGATTTTTTGAAGAAGAAGAAGAGCTGAAGCAGAGACCTTCATTTCACTCGGTCAACAATACTCAGAATTCAAAAAGGTCATATCTTCATAGGAAATTCACGGCACTTAAGTCCTTTTGTTTGGGCAAGACAGTAAGACCTATTCGTAGATACCCCACACGCCTATGTACATTAAAAAAAATTGTTGAGCTCCCTGTTAAATGTGGTGTGTGTGCTGCCCCCCAGTTCAATATTTTTTTCGAAATTTCACATTATATTTCTATAGCGGTTCATAGCATACACCTTCTTACCAAATTTCATAATTGTAGAGCTCATAGTCTCCGAGTAAATCGCCTGTGACATACGGACGGACGGACGGACGGACAGACAGACATGACGAATCTATAAGGGTTCCGTTTTTGCCATTTTGGTTACGGAAACCTAAAAATAGTTTAGTTTGGATTTTATGGCATAGCTTTAATCATCTTATAATCGAATCCATTGGCAGCTTACATACATGAACACACGGTTTCTTCCTATTACATTAACTATCCATTAATCTACACTAAAAATCTACTTATTTTACTTATAATCACAGAAATAATATAGGCAATAAGATTAATTAATGTTAATTTAAATTAAGTATTACCGAACGTAACCAAAACCGGTTTCCAAAATTTCATAACCCGGTTACGAAAATTTTCAGAAATAACCGGTTATACTTGTAGTCGGTTTCTTCGGCTACGGTTAAAATCGGTTTGCATTAAAGTGTGCACGTTTTGCTAGCGATTGTAAGGACAAACTGACTTAAACTTTCGTGAACAGATGCTGGTGTGGCGCGCTGTTGCAAAGATGAACAATCTAAATACAGAGCAGGCGGCGGTGGTGCTCAAAAATGTGCATATTCGTCGAGAAACCATCGTTTCGCGCGATGCACCGCTGCGATTCCTCGTGTCAGTGCTGAGTGGTACGGGAGAGTTTGAAGTACGCGAAGGCGGCGAGGTCGTGGCGACGGGCACGGCGCGACTCGCCGCCGACGCCGCCGCCGAGCGGCTGCCCGCCGCCGAGCTCGCCGACGACGCTGATGACCAACAAAACCAGGATGACCAGCCCTTGAGTTCAGAAGACGTCTATAAAGAGCTGCGTCTTTGCGGTTACAACTACAAAGGTACTATAATATTGCTACTGGTACAGGTCAATGAAAGAGATGATGAATAATCAAAATATTTTTTAAGAAAAAAAAACCGACCACAATGGGGGAGGCCGGTAAAAGATTATTATACTTAGATGGTGCACTCTTAGATAGATATACAATAAAATAAAAATGGCTATAATGTATGTTTATAATGGTAGAAGACTAAATACCCTCAATTCCTCATGGAATCATGAAAAAAACTTGCTTGCTTGACAAACAAAACGAAGAGAACAAATCGCGAAACGTGAACTACGCGTCGTTGAAGAGTTCCGTTCTGATCATCATCAGCAGTTCCACTTCATCAAATGTCACTTTTATGAATGAAAATGCTTGATTAGTTCATGAAAATACTAAAATCACTATCTGTGTTCCTTTCACATTTGAGGAGTTCCCTCGATTCCTAATGGATCCCATCATCAGAACTCGAACATGACAAAAATCAATTGCGAAAATAGAACTAGCTTAACAAACACAGCTAGGAGGACAAATCGCCAAACGTGAACTTTTTGTCGTTGAAGAGTTCTGTTCTGATCATCATCAGCAGTTCCACTTCATCCAATGTCACATTTTTGGATGAAAATGCTTGACTTGTCGATAAAAACACAAAAATTACTATATGTTTGCCTTGAAGATTTGAGGAGTTCCCTCAATTTCTCATGGATCCCATCATCAGAACTGCGTTTTGACAAAAACGGGACCAACTTGGATATATATACTTACAATCAAAAAAAGAATCGGTTAAGAAATGACGGAGTTATGGACTAACAAACATTAAAAAAAAAACATACAACCGAATCGATAACCTCCTCTTTTGAAATTTTGAAGTCGGTTAAAAATAAACATTTGCTTCCTTCTTCAATTTATATTGATTTGATTACAATATCTATATGTGAACGAGGACTGCTGATACATCAGACCTTCAGACCTCTGGCAGGGTCTGAAGCGGAATGCTAGTATGTTTTCTTATCTTGACAGCGATTCTACATCCATTTTAAATTTAAATATAGAAGCTAAGCTCTTCTGTTTTGATAGTCAGACAGCTTAGATTATTCATCGTATACAGTACAACTACGAGTACCTATCTTTTCCTCTTAATCGTTTTTTTCATGTAAAATACGTAAAGTGTGTGGTACGTCGTGTAAACACTTGACGGTCCCATTGGAAGATCAGCACTGGACATACTGCTAGAACTATACTGAGATGGAACCGTTTCATGGCACATGTACTGTTTTTATATGCAGATCTTAATACACGTTTTTTAGTTTGGCCCACAAATGAATCCCTTGAAAAATATGTACATTATGATTCTTGTTGTACAAATATTATGATTCTTGTTGACAATAATAATATTATGATTCTTGTTGTAGGTTGTTGCAGGAGCTCCATGAGCTCATACCGCCTTCCCCCTTCTTCCATCGGACATCCAGACGTACGGCTGGCTACCATCCTTACCTGGTCGAAATTCCTCTAATTCGAACCAAGCGCTTTGCACCTTCTTTTATAATGCGCACTTCTAAGGTTTGGAATTCTCTGCCGGCGTCTGTATTTCCGAATTCATATAACCTGGACCTTTTTAAGGCACGAGTGAATAGGCATCTTCTGGGTGAGCTCGCTTCATCGTCGGCCTCATCTTTGCCCCCTGGCTAGATGCTGGCCAAGAGCAATCCCATTTTTAATAAAAAAAGAAATATGGGTTTTTGATCCTGTGTTTGTTTTATTAATATTTAATATTCAGTCAGTGCCATCTAACCTGTTTAATGAACTTATGAGTCGACATACGCTTTGCTTCTCGAGAAGGTCCAAAAAAACTTTCTTAAGAATGCTGTACAAGAAGACCTATGGGCAGTACCCCTACTTGTATCCAACGAAGTTTTTACTTGGGACACTTGGATACAATTCGTTGGAAGTAAGGCGCAACTTCTATTTTCTTAGATTGACTTGTAGGGTTTTACGTGGCGAAGTTGATAGTCCGGACTTGGTTGAGAAATTGGTGCGACTGTTTGTACCTGACGTTCCTCGAATAACCCTTAGACCACGTGCGCGTCCTTTATTGGCAGTACCAGTGGCCCGCACATTGTCGCACAGAAACTCGCCATTTATTCGGGCGATGAAGTGTCTCAATGCGCTTCTGTGGGGCTAGTATGATCGCTTATATGTCGGACATATAGCATTCGTCCCTCTCGCACTTACATACTTGACAGTACGGGACGAATGCTATATGTCCGACATATAAGCGATCATACTAGCCCTGCTGATGTCAGTACCTGAATGCGACTTTTTCACATGGCAATGGCCGGCAGTTTGTTGTGCATGTTTAAAGTTTTGCGAGACGATGGATAGCAGGCAATCTAGTGTTCCAATATAATTTTAGTTACCTTTATGTACCTATGTTTACCTGTGCAATGGTTAAGTTACAACTGTAATGCTGTGTAAATAAATTAAAATAAATAAATAAATAAATAATGGCTTCACTGAAAATCAGGGTCACAAAGTGTGTCCTGTGTCTCGCTTCGTGACACCAATCTGAGTGAGGCTTCCCTTTGGTGCCACTGTCTTAATTAAGCTCTGCTGCACTATTATTATATTTGTCATAAATTTTAAATATATCAAATATTATGACAAAAATAATGCTTTTTATGTTTTGATTTTTTGCGCTACTAAACTATTTTCTTTCTTTCTTTCAAAGGCGTGTTCCGCGGAATCAAGTCGACAAATGGGCAGGGCACCCGCGGTCTGCTCCAATGGAACGACAACTGGATCGCGTTCATGGATGCCGCTTTACAGCTGGCCCTCATCGGGACGGATACCCGCGACCTCTATTTGCTGACACGTATACAGCGCGTTGTCATCGACCCGGCAGCGCAGCGCGAGGCGGTAGTGGCCGGGGCCGCAGGCATCCCTGTCATACGCTACCGCAGCATCGATGTGATCATCTCTGGTGGTGTCGAATTCCGGGGTGTTGTTACTTCCCTGGCACCGCGTACCGAGGTTCAAGACCCACCTAAGCTTGAAAAATGTGTTTTTGTGCCCTACGATGGCGCGTGCTTTGGTACAGAAGACAAGGAACGCTCCAAGATGGATGCGTTTACTGTTGTAACACAGTTAGTCATTGAACACTGCGGTGTGCTGCACCTTAAACTTGCGGAGCCGACATTGGGGCGGCCTGTGGAGGCATTGCTGATGCCGTACATTATGAAAGGTACTTAGTATAAACCACACCTATATATATAAATAAATTTTACGGACCACTTGAAAAGTACGATCATTAAGAATAATGACCGGTCTGTATTAATAACGAACGTCCGTATCAAGTGGGCAATATAAGTAAAACTACAGAACTCATTACTTTTTTTCGGTCAGCATGGATAATGGCTAGTGACTACCTTATCTGGGGCGAAATAGTACATTACGATACAAGGGTTGTGAAACGAAGAAAGGCCGATATCGTAGATGTTTGAGGCCCGAGCCGCAGGCGAGGGTCATAAATATGCGAGAGAGGGCTTTCTGTTTTACGACCCGTGTTTTGTATACAATTTTACGTCACCACTTGGCCAAAAAGTGGGTTTTACCGGACGCTCAGCGTGCGGAAAAACGCGCTTTTTGGCAAGGTGTGGTGTAATAATTATTTTTCATACCGGTGCAGATTGACAGTTACTTGACAGCGTGTCGACGAAATTAAGGTATCTGTAATCTTGATTTTTTAATGAACCTCGGTGTTAATATAGGGCCGGATGTAATGATCGGTACTAATTAATAAACTGCCCGGTTAATCAAGTTGCCCGTGACATATACAGCGCACTATTTTAAAAAGCGATAAGTTCGTATTGGTAATGCTTGATCAAATCAATACGTGTGCGCCTCGCCACGTTACAACATTCCGGCGCTTCAAGGTGTGTACAGGCGTCTCATTTTGGGGAGGTGCACAGATGTTGTAACCACGTAGTAATAATCTAATGCGTGTGCGCAGTATTGCAGGATCAGCCGCAGGTGTGCGCGAGTGCAACGTTAGCGGCCGGCGCCGACGCGTCACAGTACGAGTATGCCCCTGCGATGGACACATTCGGCATCAAGGTGATGTTGTAAGACCCTGTAAAATGAGCAAAGCGACTAACAGTTTTTCCTTTCAGGGGTTGTTTCCCGTCAGGTCCAAGTGGTTGCCAACTTTTTAAAGAACTGTTCCATACAGCGAGGGAATGCTGTCTGTATCTTTGCTACAAAGTCTCTGGGGCACTTTTTAGTTATACAAATAATACATACAGGGTACAAAGGTGAACTTATCTGTCTGTCTGTATTATGTCACAGGAATTTTACTCAAAAGTTGCAAGGCGTATTCGAAATAAAATGTAAATTGTTTTGACACCTACACAGTTATGTATTCAAATTACTAAAAAACATAAAATTTAAAGGGAGGCACACCATACATGTAACTAAAATTCAAACAAGTAAAAAAAAATACGTAGGGATATCAACATGTAGCTCGTCGATAGCAATAGGTATTTCAAAACGAATGTAAGGTTTTTTTTAGGAGATAATCGCACTGAAATTCACATTTAATTCGTGCCCATTAGACAAATGATGCTCTGATCGGGATTCGAATCCAGGACTTCCGACTTCGTATGCAAGGTCACTATATACCAACTAAGCCAAAGCGGTCGTCAAAAAAGCGAAAAACGGCTCCGCAACGCTAAACTTTAGATTCTAAAGCTTCAATAGAACCATCATATACATTAACCAGTTTTTTGGAGTTGACAAGTTGTTTGAGTCATAATTTGAGTTCAAAACATTTTTAATCTTGTAAGGCCTCTTAAAGGAGCCTCTATCACCAAAGTTCGGCGCTTGCGTAAGTGATATTGATATACAAGAAGTCAATTAATTAACTGAAATCCTGAAAGTATTTCATTCAGAATCGAGATAAGACTCGATATATTACAATGGTTTTAGGGATGGTTGTTTTTGTAAAATAATTTAAGAATATAATGTTGTACATAAGATAGTAACGAAGAGAAAACGATCCTTAAAACAGGTTGCGGGTAAAGAAGTGGCGGATGGTGGACTTGGGCCGGGCTGTCATATGGTGCTGGGAGCAGACGTGCTGGCGCGGCCTGATACCCTGGCTGCGCTGGCTGCGGCCAGCATCGGCTTCGTGCTGTTGGAGGAGCCAGCACGCAAGCTTGAGCACACACAGCAGATGGCGCGCGATGCTGGTCTCACGCTGGTATGGCTCACCACATAATAGCTTAAATAGGCAAGAGCAGGCTACATTAAAGTATTGGTGCATCTGTGAGCTAGTCAGCATCGAAATAAAAATAACCGGCTAATAGAGTGAGACGTATACGTCACCGCTCCGGCACCCGTCACCCTTAGCGCCATGCAACTTGTGAAGCATCTGTTATGTAGTAAGTTGTAGTTCTGTGGCGTGAGATATTTAGCTCATTTAAAATAAATCGACAGAGTAGCGATATTGTAGTTAAGGTTAGATCAGATCAGGCAGCTTGAAAAGGTCATCCTTCCTCAACTCAGGTTCTCAACTACCAGACAAGTTTACCAGTAAGGGAGCATACCCAAACTACGTGACCAACTTTTTACAGTTTTTTACCCCCCTCCCCCCTCCGGTGACCAAGCGTAGTATATGCCAAGACCACCACCCTCCCCCTCTAGTTTTCACGTAGTATAATTTAATAATCATTTCTTGCGGAAAGTAAAAAAAATTGGCTCTTGTTTGTATATTCTTATATGGCCCCTAATGCATGACGTCGAAAGTGCATGCGTAGTTAAATTGTAATTGTATTTAAGTCGAAACTGGAGAAGTTTACGTGGTGGGGTAAACCGTGGCGCGTGAGGCTGCTTCCATTAGAATGTTTCTCAAAAATATTTCTCTAGCTACGTGACGCGAAGCTACCCCCCTCCCTCCCCCCGGTGACCAAGAGTGGTATTTTGACGAATCTCGGACTCCTTAGTCGACTTCTTGAATTAGCGGGGCAGTATGTGGTACTTGCGCAGCTAGATCATATCAGCAACGGGGCAGTACTGCATTCATATCACTCCGCTTCCACGCCTCCCGCGGTAGTCAAGAAGAATTGATTCGAATGTTCAATGATTCAAATTGTTTATTAGGAAACATAGGTTTGACAGGTCAATAGTTTTGAATTCCGATAAGTTTTGCCGTTCGGAAAAACAGTGTAGGCGCGAATTAAAAAGCGGTATGAAATCGTACCGCCTCCGCATTATTTACATAATGGTCCTGTTTGAAACTCAGGGTTATAACTGCTCGCATAAGTCATTTCAAGAACAAATTTTTGATATGATTCATGCCTTCATTAGCTAACTGAAAACAAGAGACCCGAGAGCTACAGTTAAAATGTTCATGCAGGTTTCGTGCCATCGCGCTGGATCACACGAGTACGTGCTACTGCGACGCCCTGTAGCTCTGCCGGCGGCCCGGGTTGTTCTGGAGGTTCACGACGACGACTTCGCGTGGGTGGAGCGACTGAAGGACGTCATGAAGCGCGCCGTGAGCGAAGATATGCGCCTGTATGTGTGGTCAAACGCACCGGACTCCGGCGTGCAGGGTCTGGCCAAGTGTCTGCGGCGCGAGCCCGGTGGCGATCGCCTGCGCCTCTACTACCTGCCCGGAGCCAGCGCGTTCGACCCTGACGCGCCAGCATACAGGGCGCAGGTGCAGCGTGACCTGGCGTTCAATGTGCTGCGTGATGGCGTCTGGGGTACCTTCCGCCAGCTAAATATTGGCAAAACTGGTGCTTACGTGCAGGTGCGGTTTTTAACAAGCTTTTATTTAACGTGGCGTGTTAGTATGTGTGGGACAACTGTAGTCATATGGCAGATGTGGTCATCATCAGTTCCATTACACCAATTTAGTGGATTCCAAGCATGCACGGCACGCATGAATAAAAACCGAAATCTCCATTTGCGTGCCTATCACATTTGAGGAGTTCCTTCCATTCGTCCTGGATCCCATCATCAGACCTCTTCTAAATTTATATGTAACTATTTCATAAGTATTCTATTTTGAACAAAAAAAGAATTATGGAAATCACGTTGTCTGATTTCGATAATTCTTAACAAAAACAGAAAACATATATACATAAAAAACCTGAAGACGAACTGAGAAACCTTAAGTCGATCAATAACAGCAAGCTTCTTCGCTTGAACCGATATCCTTAGGTGAAGCACGCATTCGTGGACACGCTGACGCATGGTGACCCGTCATCGTTGCGATGGATCCAGAGCGACCCGCGTCTGGTTGCCACGCAGCGACCAGGAGTCAACCTCTGCCATGTGTACTACTCGTCACTCAACCTTCGCGACATGCTGATCGCCACTGGAAAACTGGCACCCATGACATCTAAAGGTGTCCTCGATAAAAAGGTACACTGGCAGTTAACTATTTAAATTAGTCACCCTTCCTAGCTCACCATTAATTTTAATAAAGTCTACAATAAGTTTTACATTAATTTGTTATAATAGTAATGTAGGAAACTCTAGGGCTATTTTGTACCCAATTTTGTAATTGTGATTATTATATCATGTATGGCTGTTTGTTTTCTGAATAAATAAAAATATATATATATGGTGAAGTTTATTCACGTGACCACTATTCATGAATCTGACGGTTCTCGATTATGATCAATTTACTTAAGCATTGGACAAATTACATAGCTATCTAGATTGACAGAAACCGTTGTTGCTTCTACAGGAACGTTACACCCTCGGCGTAGAGTTCAGCGGTCGCTCGTCCACTGGCAAGCGTGTGATGGGCATCGTTTCCCGGGCTCTGGCTACTACGGTGATCGATGCGGGTGCTGTGTGGGAAGTTCCGGAGCAGTGGTCACTGGAGGAGGCGGCGACCGTGCCCGTGGCATACGCGACGGCGTACTACGCTCTGGTGGTGCGCGGGCGCATGCGACGCGGTGAAGCCGTGCTGGTGCACTCTGGCGCGGGCGGCGTGGGCCAAGCGGCCATCGCTATCGCGCTTCACACTGGCTGCACAGTCTACACCACCGTAGGCACGCCCGACAAGCGCGCCTTCCTGCGCGAGCGCTTCCCTCAGCTGCCGGACGCCAACATCGGCAACTCGCGCGACTGCTCGTTCGAGCAGCTCGTGCTGCGGCGCACGCGCAGCCGCGGCGTCGATCTTGTACTCAACTCACTCACGGGCGATCATCTGCAAGCGTCGCTCAACTGCCTCACCGTTGGCGGTCGCTTCTTGGAGATCGGCAAGGCAGACCTCAGGTCCAACAAGGCACTCGGCATGGGGATGTTGTTGGACAATACCACGGTGCATGGTGTATCGCTGGACATGTTGTTCGACTTGCGCGATCACCCTGAAAAGGCGGAAGTGCTGCGTTGCGTGGCAGAAGGCATCGCTGCTGGGGCTGTACTGCCTTTGCCCGCCACCGTTTACAGCTACAACCAGATCGAAGAGGCTTTTAGGTTATTTTGGTTTTTTTATTAGTAGGTACATTATCGCAAAGGCCGGGAAAGAAGGGATTGCCTGCCGATTGTGTCATATATAAGTATATATACTGCCGTGTGTTAGCGACACCGTCAGATAATACGAGGCAGGCAATCCCTGTTCTGGCCAAGATAAATTAAATTTGAGGTTTAGCTGTTCTGTTAGAAATAATAAGTGTTGCATTCATTATTTTTGGAAACTTAAAGGGGAGATATATGGGGTGAATAACTCGACTGTTTCTTATTGGTGTTTGTGGCAGGTACATGGCGACGGGCAAGCACATCGGTAAGGTGTTGATACGCGTGCGCGAGGAGGGTGCAGAATCGGCGCGGGCGCCGCTGCCCGCCGTGCCACGTACCTATATGCACCCCGGCAAGAGCTACGTCCTCATTGGTAATTTATGATTATTATGTCTGAAAGATGTCCACTACTGGACAAATAGGTCTCCCCCATAGACTTCCACAATGACCGGTCCTGCGCCACCCGCATCCAGCGGACACCAGTGACCCTTACCAGGTCATCAGTCCACCGTGTGGGGGGCTTGTCTACGCTACGCCTTCCGGTACGTGGTTTCCACTCGAGAACCTTTGCGCCCCAACGGCCATCGGTTCTATACAGTGATAATAAAGAAAAAATCTTTTTCCGTTCCACCCTTTTTACCCACGACGGAACGGAGAAGGTATATGCGTTTAGGGTGAGATGTTGTACTTACTAAACATATAGTCGCCTAACTGTTTAATGACATTTTCGTTCATGCTCTATCACTGCAGGTGGGCTGGGTGGCTTCGGTCTGGAACTGTGCAGTTGGCTAGTGGATCGCGGCGCGCGCGCACTCGTGCTGAACTCGCGTAGCGGCGTGCGCACCGGCTACCAGGCCCGGTGTATCCAGAGGTAAGCTGCCTCATCATCATCAGCGTATTCCCACTGCTGGGCACAGGCCTCCACTCATAGATGAGATGGAACGCGCAGTAGTTCCCACACTTACTCGGTGCGGGTTTGAATTTTGCGCAAATGTCCATCACACCGTTTTCATTCTTCTAAATATTAAATGATATTCCATATATAATTTCCAAAAGGAGAGAAAAAAAAAATTGGTTGTTTGTAAAGTAGGTTTACGATCGAGATGTTTACGTGATAACGTCTTACTTCACTTGCACTTCACTTATACCTGCGATCGCGCTCGTGAGGTTTTGGTGTGACACAAGTTTCTGAACATGTCACCCGACTAAAACGATTTTAAAGACGTTATCACGTCAATAGAAAAATTGATCACCTCAGGCGGGATTTGAACCCACGACTTCTAGCATCCGTCCATCGCTCTTTCCAACTGAGCTACCCCGGGGTATCGCTCGTGAGCCTCGTGGCAATGAATCTATCAATCTGTTCTTGAAAATTTGTAAACACGGCTTTATTGTTGTTAAGGTTTTCTCGGATATTTTGAAAGCATTTTAATAGCAGTCATTGGCGAGGTGGGAACCGTCAGGTGAGCAGAGGGCAGCGGGGATGGGGAGGGTTAGAAAAGGAACAACTTGAGCCTGTTTTTGGGTGGTAGGAATTGCACCCGTGCCGCCCTCGCCACCTCACACCCTGCGCCAGTCAGACAGTTGATACTGACAGCAAAGTCAAAATATTCTTTATTGAAAGAGGCCTTTTTGATACCTCAAGCACTTTTGAATCTTCAGTTGAAACATTATCGTTAAGTTAATTATTTACAGCAATTTATTGATGCTATTATTATTATTTAAAAATATTGAAGTGCTGGTGGTAAGTCAATATTAAGTAATTACTTATTTAGCGTTATCGGAGTGTCAATATGGGTTTCGTCCTGGCCAAGGGACGATGGATCCTGTCTTTGCCCTAAGGATCGTCATGGAGAAATACAGGAAGAAGAACACGCCTCTGCACTTCTTGTTCCTGGACATGCAGAAGGCCTTCGACTGTGTTCCCCGCGCGATGATCTGATGGGCACTAAGATCCAAAACGGTACCGGAAGCCTATATTGACATTCTTCGTGACATGTACTCCAATTCCGATTGTGTAGTAAGGACTGCCGTTTGCGATACCAAACCCTTCCCCATCACTGTTGGAGTCCCAGCTCTGTTCTCAGCCCTTTTCTGTTCAGCGCGATATTAGACGAAGTTTCGGACAGCATCAGAGACACACACGAGCAACCCCCGTGGTTGCTCATGTATGCTGACGATATTGCGCTGGCGGATGCGGACAGGGGTAGACTGGTGCGACGTGTGAATGTGTGGAATGAGTCGCTTAAGAACGGTGGTCTAAAGCTCAAAGTGGCGAAGACTGAGTATGTGGCCTGTAATGTCCGTTACATTCCCTCCCTCCCTTCCCTTGTCAGTACGCATAGGCGACGACGCGGTCGAGCGTACGGACCAGTTTAAATACTTGGGATCCGCGCTTCACGCGTCCGGTATCATCGATTTCGACGCAAGGCTCGCATTTCTGCAGGCTGGGCGAAATGGCGTGAGGTAATTGGTGTCATTTACGACCCCAAAATGCCCGTCAAACTGAAAGGACAGGTCTATAAAACCATCATCAGACCTGTCCTTATGTATGGCTGTGAGGCGTGGCCAGTGCTTGAGCGACATAAGCAGGAGCTGCGGGTCAAGGAAATGAACATGCTGCGCTGGATGTGCGGAGTAACGCGGAATGGCCGCATAAGGAACTCTCGCATTCGCGGCAGCCTTCATGTTCGTGACATACAAACTGCAAGAGCATAGCCTCCGCTGGTACGGCCACGTCTTGCGAAGACCGGCAAGTTACGTGGGTAACAAATGTCTGGCTATGCCGCCTCCACCTGGACCCGGGAAACGGTGAAATCCCTGTAGGTGCTGGCTGGATGTTGTGAGAGATGATATGTGTACCAATGGTCTCACAAAAGAGGATGCCGAAGACCGTGCCAAGTGGAGTAGAAAAAGTAGGAAAGCGGACCCTGGGCTCCGAAGCAGCAGCTGTGGATGCAACCGGGATAAACGCTCAGATGAGGGAGAGACTTATTTAGCTTAATCAAACTTTAAAAAATATGTATATATAATAAGCTGACACCTTTTTGCTATAGTACCGCCGCCGCCGCGGGTACTATTCAGGAAGTCGCCTTACTCCGCATTGTACAGCAAAATATCTCCCCACACGTAAAATTTACTCCTGCACATATCCTGAGAAACTCAAAAATTTATTTGTGTTTGGTAGATGGCGCTCCTCTGGAGTGCGCGTGCTGGTGTCTGCGGCGAACGCGACGACGACGGTAGGAGCGCGTGCGCTGCTACGGGAGGCGGCGGCGGAGGCACCCGTCGGCGGCATCTTCAACCTCGCCGCCGTCCTTCGTGACGCCGTCCTCGAGAACCAGACACCTGATGCCTTCCGCGACGTCGCCAGGCCCAAGATTAACGGTAAAGACACTGAGACGCTTGAGTCTCCAAGTCAGAAGAATCACAGAGTCGGCATCTCTTTTTTGACTTAGGGATACGTGATGACATTTAGACGCATGCAGGTACCTCACTCTCAACACAGAATCCACGGTAGCTCTGTCGACCTTACTCACCACCAGGAACA
This sequence comes from Notocelia uddmanniana, assembly GCA_905163555.1. Taxonomy (NCBI): domain Eukaryota; kingdom Metazoa; phylum Arthropoda; class Insecta; order Lepidoptera; family Tortricidae; genus Notocelia; species Notocelia uddmanniana. The sequence continues at coordinate 10,928,372 of LR991079.1, read as the reverse complement.
CAACACCACTTACTTCAGAGCGTATAGATTGTTCTATCACGAATAGGAACTGGTTTAAAAAAAAAAAATTTTGCTTGCATCGTTATAATTTTGGGGTCATGAGCTCAGTGGGGAACAAAATAATAATAATAATAATAATAATAATCATTTATTTGTTCAACATAGGTTCATAAAGGTCTTTTCTTTTTCTTTTTGTATCACTATGCTGGGCCGTTAGGCATACAAATTTACAAGTAATTAATGGAGTGTGTGGAGGTTATGCTCCATTAATTACAGTCTGACATAAATTCACTTATTGTGTAGTAAGCTTTAGTAACTAAGACATTAAATAACTCTCGTTTGAACACGGACATTTCTTCTATAGTTACAATGTCTCGTGGAACCTTATTATAAATTTTAGGGGCCATTCCCAGTATATTTTTACGGTATAGAGCGGTTTTAGACGGCATTCCATTAATTTTATTCCTAAGGCGTGTACTCTTGAAACTATTAAACAGATGCAGATTAGTTCTTGTGAATATTGCTACTTCAAATATATACAAGCATGGAAGTGTTAATATTCTTAATTTTTGAAAATATGGTTTACAAGAAACGAGTTGATGAATGCCGCATAAAGATCGGATACATCTCTTTTGCGCTTTAAACGCTGATTCTCTGTCAACCGAGTTTGCCCAGAAAATGATGCCATATCTTAGAGTAGATGTTACATAAGCCTGGTAGGCTGTTAACGCTACTGACTCATTTACAATTTTTCTTAAATTATACAAAGCATATGAGAATTGATTCAGTTTTTTACATATAATGTCAATTTGATTTCTCCAAGTCAACTTATTGTCTATACTTAATCCTAGAAATTTTGTCACATCTGTTTCGTCAATCTGCTGTCCCTTATAAGATATGTTTAAATTATGTACATTATTTAGTCTTTGTTTAAATGACATGATTTTAGTTTTTTCTAAATTGATTTTCAAATTATTAGTAGTAAGCCAGTTTATTACAGTCTCTAATGTTTTATTTATATCATTTTCGTAAGATTCATGATGTTCAGAAGCAAAAAGTATGGTACTATCATCTGCAAAGAGAATAGTAGGGTAATCTATGGCTTTAGGTAGGTCATTTATGTAAATAATAAATAATAAAGGACCCAAAACACTTCCTTGGGGCACACCATAATGAATTTGTCGAATTTTTGATGAATAAGTAACTTCTTGTTTTGTCTTAACACATATTCTACTTACTTGCGTCAATTGCTTACGGTTACTCAGGTACGATTTAACTAATCTATGAATATTACCTCTAACACCATAATTATATAATTTATCTAAAAGTATGCGATGGTCAACAAAATCAAAAGCTTTAGACATGTCCATGTATAGTGCTGATATTGGATTTTTTCTGTCGACATTTGTTAAAACTATATTAATTAAATCAAAGATAGCCATGTTGATGGATTTGCCTTTGCGAAATCCCATCTGCTCTTTAGCGAAAAGGTTATTATTTTCAAAGTAGCCATAAATACGATTATGGATAACTTTTTCAATGACTTTTGAAAAAATAGGCAGCAAGGCCACAGGCCTGTAGCTAGCCATATCTATCCTATCACCTTTTTTGAAAAGCGGCTTAACAATGCCTATTTTTAGCTTCTCAGGAAATTCGCCCTTTTCAATACGAGGTGAAAATTTTAGTTTAATGTAACATTTGCCCCGGAAAGACTCTAATACTTTTGGAGGCTCTTAGGAACTCCCTCCCCAAATTCGCTACTGAGATGATAATAATGATGATGGCATTGTATGTGAGTACAGTTACGCGCTCGCTGGATCTAGCGTCGCGGGACCTGGCTCCGGAGCTGGATTACTTCGTGGCGTTCTCATCGGTGACAAGCGGGCGCGGCAACCCGGGGCAGAGCAACTACGGGCTCGCCAACAGCGGCATGGAGCGGCTGTGCGAACGGCGGCAAGCGGACGGGCTACCGGCGCTGGCGGTGCAATGGGGCGCCATCGGGGACGTGGGCGTCTGGGCCGCAATGAACAACGAGGACAGAGAGGTCGGCGGAACTACGCCACAGCGCATCACCTCGTGCCTAAGGACCTTGGAAACGCTGCTGGCATGCCCGCACGCAGTTGTCTCGTGCATGGTGCTCGGCGACAAGCGCGCTCAAGGCAACCCGGAGCAAGGCCTTGTGGAAGCCGTCGCTAATGTCCTTGGTAGGTAGACGCCTCAGACCAAGACAAAAAACTTTGACGTGTCTACACTTAATTACATCAGATTTATAAAATAAAAATTGCTTATAAACGAGTATTTAAGCAGGAATAAACGGAGAAATTGTGGTAGGTGGCGATCAAACTAGTGAAGTGATAGCAACGATCCCATGATGCTATCACTTCACTAGTAGCAGTCCGGAATAGTCACTACTCGTAATAATAAAGTACCTGATCGACCAAGCTATGCTCGTATTTTCTTGGGGAATACGAGTTTTCTCGAAGATAAGACTTTGCTAGATATTTTTTTCGTTCCCGTAAACCCCTATATTGTAAATTTTTCGAGATTTCAATTACAAACAAACAAATAAATATACAAATATTAAATATGTTATTTTAAATAGGGAATGTATGATTTTTTCAAGTCTTTGATTATTTTTCTAATGATAGGAATAACCATCGCCAATAGCAGGAAACAGTTTCAGATTTTTCGGTTGTGCCATCATATATTTAATAAAAATACAAACCTTTCGCGTCTGCCCCATATTACGAAGATGAGTGAGGTACTCGCCGTTTATGCTGATGCCTAGCCTTCTCCAGTCCAGAGTCTTGAAATCCTCCAGTGCCGCGGAGAACAGTTTCGGAGAAATAACATCTCCTTGACTAACTCCCCGCTGCAACGGAGTAGGCTTTGAGTTCTGGTCCTGGAGTCGGAATGACATAAAGGCGTTCTCGTACAAACACTTCAGCACTTCGATATAGCGGTGGTCCACTTGGCACCGCTGGAGAAATTTAGTACAGCCCAGGTTTCCATCGAATCGAAGGCTTTTTGTAGTCCACGAACGCTAAACAGAGGGGCAGGTTGTACTCCTCGGTCTTCTGTATAGGAAGATACCTGACGGAGCGTATGGATGTGGTCTACGGTGCTAAAGCCTCTTCGGAAACCGGATAAAATATATGGCGCAACCGAAAACTCTGAATGGAATTGACGTGATAATTGTCGATACCCCTTCCCTCTTGATTATTCGAGATTTGGCTTGGCCCCCCATTCCTCACGTAAATAACGTCATGATGGTGTTCTCTACAGGCATCAGGAGCATCGGAAAAGTCTCGGAGACGGCGACCTTGATCGAGTTGGGCATAGACTCTCTGATGAGCGCCGAAATCAAGAAGACACTGGAGCGTAGTCACAATGTGCTACTTAACGTAAAGGAGATTCAGGCACTCACGTTTGCCAAACTGCGTGTCATAGCCGCACAGGCCAGCTGCTAACTCCTGAACCTTCCCCTATCGATAATTACGTAATTAAAAGGCATCTTTCAATATTAGTCATTTTATTTATCAGAGTGAGAAACACCGTCATAAGAGGATGTGGAGTGAATGAAGCTATAGTGAGGATAATTATAAATAAATAAATATTAGGACACATTTTTTACACAAATCGAATTAGTCCCATGGTAAGCTCAATAAGGCTTGTGTTATGAGTACTAGACGACGATATATTTAATAGATATATACTTAAATACATAGAAAACATCCAAGTCTCAGGAACAAGTGTCTCTGCTCACCACAGAAACAAATGCCCTCACCGGGATTCGAGCTTCGGAGGCAGTGACACTACCAACTAGGCTAAACAGGCCGACAAAAGGTAATTGAGAAAGGTATGTTGAAATAGTTTGGACATGAACGAGTAGAGAGGATGGATGAAAGATTGACAAAACGAGTGTATAAAGCAAGACTGGATGGAAGAATTGTAAGGGGAAGAGAAGACTTCGGCGAACGTAATCCGACCAAATCGGAGACATTCTGCAGAAATGTTGAGACCCGCTCAAGTCTGTCAGCTCGTGACCCCGAATGTTGAGATACATTCGACAGCATCAAACCTAATCTGCTTGGCAATGTTAAGCAAATTTGGGTTACTCTTAATTTGCGACCAAAAACATATGCAAATAAACAAGTCGGTGGAAATCAAGTTCGGTACTGACCAAAATAACCGACTTGCTTTAAGAGTGCGCAGTACGTTCAGTTCTCCATACAAACGTATTTATGCTCTCATTTTAAAACGCCATGAAAAAATAACATGAAACTTTGTATACACAATGAGATCTGGCATATCTAGGTCGGAAATTAGTTTCTGTTGCTTGAAATTATAATGGATGGGTGACCTCGCTTCATCGTCGGCCTCATCTATGCCCCCTGGCTAGATGCTGGCCAAGAGCAATCCCATTTTTAATTAAAAAAAAAAAATATGGAGAAAAAATACAACAATTATTAAGGTTATCATACAAGCCGTAAAAAACTAAAAAAACCGCTGTAATTTTTTTCTTTTACAGTTTCTAACAACAGAAACTAATTTCCGACCTAGGTATGCCGGATCCCATTGTGTATACAAAGTTTCATGTTATTCTAGCATGGCGTTTTAAAATGAGAGCATAAATACGTTTGTGTGGAGAACCGAGCGTACTGCGCCCTCTCAAAACGTTTTTGTTGTAGTAGAACTGCGTTGCTATACTTATATTTTTCCATGTAATGGTTTTGATGGGATGTCATTTCTTTTAACGAAATCTACGGGCTTCGTTAAAACAATATTAGCAATTGAAATTATGTACATATGTTAATTGGATTAGATCATCTGTACTACGTGTTTCGGTTAAGTTAGAGATTAAGAGCGGGCGAGATGTATGAGTGATTATGTATGTCTGCTATGTAGCTAGGAATAAATGGGCAATCATCTGTGGTCAGTAGCCAATAGTCAGGGGACTGTAGTCGAACCAGAGTTCTGTCTCTCACTGAGTGTGGACTTCCATAAGCTCCTCTAGGGTGTAGTCCACACTACCTCTACCTGCTCCTCCATCTACATCCTATCACGGCCACCAACCACGGCCTGGCAAAGAAATAATACTCGAGAACCGTAAACTAATAGATAGCATTACGGGCACATCCGAACAGCATCTGGGTGCTCGTGTTTCGAGCGTTACTGAAAATTCTGGGAACTTTAGCCAACATAAAATTACAGGATGTTGAAAATGGCCTGAATGGCTTCGAGAAAAGGACGGTACAGCCGCACTTCTTTGTTTTGCTCGACTTGGCGGGGCCACTGCCGTGCCCCCAGATCATTGACGTAATAATATATACAAATAACAATTAATAATGAATGGCAGTCAGTATGCGTAATAAAAGTATAATACCTTTCTTTTGAAATACTACGTTATACAGCAACTGTTTGCACAACATATTTGCCTAGCGAGATGCTGTAATAGGCTTTTTTTCGACCACAGTTGTGCATTCTACTTTAATTATCCACCAAAAATATATATACCACGGCGAGCATATTTATTTATTTATTATTTAATCTTTATTGCACTAAAGAAACCTTATCGTACATATTGCACTACTTGCGCATATTTTATTATTGCTTATAGCTGCGGGCAATATAACATGTGTAAAATTCCTTTGTATAACCGTTGCTACAGCGGTTGTCCCAGACATTGTACGTCAGCACTAAATAGTATAATAGTATTACAATACAGAATAAACACGACTTCGCCGCACCTACGTCAGTTAACTCGCCCCGGCGCGACGTTTGGGCGACCGCGCATTCTAGGGTTTGTAGTGCGTTGCTTGGATGTTTCTAAACAGAAATACAGATTCTCTAACCGACCCAGGCGGCCACCTAGAGATCACCCAACCCAAAGAAGATTTTACTGCTTACCAAAAGATAACAATCATTATTATAAATCATCACCATATAGAGCGTTCGTGGCCCAGCGGCACCCGCCTACCGCGTGCGGTATGCGAGGTTAAGCAATGTGGGCGCAGGTCAGTTCTTGGATGGGTGACCGCTTTGAGTGGTTACTAACTGAGCGCTCTCGTGCTTTGGAAGGCACGTTAAGCCGTTGATCCCGGCTGCTGCCTACGACAGCAGTCGTTAAGCCAAGTTACAGGCCTTCGGGCGGCTTGAGAACTTCTAACAGAGTCAAGTTGCCCACTCACTTGACAAAGGGGGGTCGAAGTTGCACCACGACCCTAGGGAGTACCCACCGTTACCCTACACGTGACCCCTGGGTGGTGCTAAAAGTGCAACAAAAACTGGCAACCGTACTTGTCTTCTCGAAGATTTCACGGTTCGTGAATAAATGCCATACGATAAAATTAAAAAAAAACACCATATCTGCCGAAAGATCCACTGCTGGACATAGGCCTCCCCCAAAGAGTGCCACTATGACCCATCCTGCGCCACCCGCACCCAGCGGACTCCTACAACCTTTACCAGGTCATCAGTCTACCTTGTGACCCACGCTGCGCCTTCCGGTACGTGGTCGCCACTAGTGAAACTTTCCGCCCCAACGGCCATCGGTTCTTAAGGACTAGCTATTGTGGAAGTCCTGCAGTCGAGCAGTGGACGTAATGATATGATGATGATGAAGGGGAATAGTAATAGAGTCGAAATCGAACGCACGAGAAAAATCAAAGTGTGTCAAAATTGTACCCATTCCTTTAGCTTGAATATATTATCCACTACGTACATCTACGAGTAGAAGGTCGTAAGATATTATTAGATTCTAAATAATCTTTTAGCTACTTACATAAAACTTTCTCCAAAACCTTAGAGAGGCATGGCAGAATACTGGTTGGTTGTAACTCTGTGATGTCATTAGGATTCGGGGTTTTGGGAAGAGGTCTCATTAAGGCTGTTTTTTAACCGACTTCAAGATTTCAAAAGAGGAGGTTATCAATTCGGTTGTATGTTTTTTTTTTATGTTTGTTACTCCATCACTTATTTTTTTGATTGTAAGTATATATATCCAAGTTGGTCCCGTTTTTGTCAAATCGCAGTTCTGATGATGAGATCCATGAGGAATTGAGGGAACTCCTCAAATCTTTAAGGTAAACACATAGTGATTTTTGTATTTTTATCAACAAGTCAAGCATTTTCATCCAAAAATGTGACATTGGATGAAGTGGAACTGCTGATGATGATCAGAACAGAACTCTTCAACGACGAAAAGTTCACGTTTGGCGATTTGTCCTCCTAGCTGTGTTTGTTAAGCAAGTTCAATTTTTACGATTAATTTTTGTCATGCTTGATTTTTGATGATGGGATCCATGAGGAATTTGAGGGAACTCCTCAAATCTTAAAGGCAAACATATAGTGATTTTTGTGTTTTTATAAACAAATCTCGAGCATTATCATACAAAAATGTGACATTTGATGAAGTGGAACTGCTGATGATGATCAGAACAGAACTCTTCAACGACGAAAAGTTCACGTTTTGTGATTTGTCCTTCTAGCTGTGTTTGTTAAGCAAGTTCTATTTTTACGATTAATTTTTGTCATGCTCGATTTTTGATGATGGGATCCATGAGGAATTGAGGGAACTCCTCAAGTCTTAAAGGCAAACATATAGTAATTTTTGTATTTTTATCAACAAATCGAGCATTATCATACAAAAATGTGACATTTGATGAAGTGGAACTGCTGATGATGATCAGAACAGAACTCTTCAACGACGAAAAGTTCACGTTTGGCGATTTGTTCTTCGAGCTGTGTTTGTTAAGCAAGTTCTATTTTCACGATTGATTTTTGTCATGCTCGAGTTCTGATGATGCGATCCATTAGGAATCGAGAGAACTCCTCAAATGTGAAATTCACACAAATAGTGATTTTAGTATTTTCATGAACTAATCAAGCATTTTCATTCATAAAAGTGACCCGATCCACACCGATCGTACTGCGCCGTCTTAAGCAACACGTAGTTTCGTAGAAACTTACTTTACCAAAGATCTGCTACCATGTTAGAGGAAAACCACTTTAGTTAAATAAAAGTAAGTTTAATACCGTGTATACGAGTACAGACAACGTACAGACAGCTGTTAGGAACATAGAAACCATCACTGAAGACAAACTTCGTTACAGTATCGGACATGTGGTTTATATAAGTACTTAATTGGCTATGTGCGAAGTAGGTGGTAGGGGTAAGCTAGGCGATCGTAGCGCACACCATGGCAGAAATGTGTACTTACCGGGGACCACTGTCAAATTTACTTTCACGTTTTCTATTGGTTTCTTAACGATTTTCTACGATTCGTTTCGTTTGTATGTATTTATTTATTCTCTTATTTATTTCAGTAAAATTTCCAATACGGGGTCTTTCTCGTTTACTAAAGTAAATAAAATATTCATGTGTCATTATTTGACATCTCTGAGCTTTGACATTGTCTCGGGACCTTTGACGTTTGACGTTTCAGACGTGCACATAGCCAATACGTATGTTCTAACAAAGCATCACCTATTCACGTACAGATGTCGTTATTTATGCGCTATTAAATAAAAAGGTGTATTGATATCAGCACCTTCAAGTGTTCAGCGTACCCAGTTGCCAACGCAACGCCCCATGGTGCTCAGCGGAATTAAGGCGGCTTTATCTATATATATGCCACCACCACCATATCAGCCCTAGGACGTCCACTGCTGGACATAGGCCTCCCCCAATTTCATGGGGGGTAAATGCCATAATCGCCACGCTTGGCATGCGGGTTGGCGATCGCAGTATCTCCACCGCATTTAAGGAATGCTGCTGCCCATTATGGGACCAGGGACCCGGGTATGTCCTTAAACTACGACCAAGACCACCGGGGAATGGGCAGCAGCATTCCTAGAGTACGGTGGAGATACTGCGATCGCCAACCCGCATGCCAAGCGTGGCGATTATGGCATTTACCCCCCATGAAATTGGGGGAGGCCTATGTCCAGCAGTGGACGTCCTAGGGCTGATGTGGTGGTGGTGGTGGGCTGCCCATTTCCCGGTGGTCTTGGTCGTAGTTTTAGGTCATACCCGGGTCCATATATATGCAGTGGCAGTTAAACCTTGCTGGGTTTTGTCCGCTGCTAGGCTGTCATTTGTGTATTAATTATCTATGTAAATAAATTAAAGCTATATATATAAACGTCAAAGTCCTGACTGACTGACTCACTCATTTAAATCACCGCCCAGCCCAATCCGCTAAACCTAGAAAGCTGATTTTTTCACAATAGGTAGTTTATATGACGTAAGTACCCACTAAGAAAGGTTTTTTGAAAATTCCACCCCTAAGGGGAGAAAAAGGGGATTGAAAGCTTGTATGGGGATGGAGTTAAACTTTAAGTGAGACACTTGAATCTTTGTGTATGGACTCCTTATTACAATACAAGAAAAGTAATTAAAGGGATTTAGTAAAACCCACCCCTAAGCAGGTTAAATAGGGGTGCAAATTTTGTATGGGAATGATGTAAAATTGTTAGTGCGAGACTCGAAATTTTGTGTATAGACTGCTTATTACAATACAAGAAAAGTTATTTCAGGGTTTTGGAAAATCCAACCCTAAGCGGGTTAAATAGGGGTGCAAAGTTTGTATGGGGATTGAATCTTTGTCAATGGACTCTTTATTACAATACAAGATAAGTGATTTAAGGGTTATGAAAAAACCACCCATAAACGGGTTAATTGGGGGTGCCAATTCCTCAGCCTTAACCGTTTGATCTAGAAAGCTGAATTTTTCACAGGAGGCTGTTTGTAGACGTCAGTAACCATTAGGAAGGACTTTTTAGAAATTCAACTCCTAAGGGGGTAAATTTGGGGTTCAAATTTTGTATGGAGATCGAGTGGTTTTTTAAAGTAAAATAGTAAGATTTTGTAAAAAGACGCATTATCTAAAGATAAAGTCAAAGTCAAAGTCAAAATATTCTTTATTCAAATAGGCCTAGCAACAAGCACTATCGAATCGTCAGTTATAACATGTATTAACATATATATTAATTAATTATTTAGAGCAATTTATTGATGCTATTATTATTCTTTAAAATAAATATTGTATTGTTGTAGACATGTCAAAGTAAGAAATTATTTTGTAGTAAAATTCACAATAGGATCGTCAAAACATAAATAATAATAATAATGATAAATATATAAAAAATAGAAATCTAGACAGTTTCTAGAATAAAATCAAAATATCAAAAAAAAATATCATATTAATATCTAATGCCATAATGATTAATTCATTAATATTTCAGTCACAATTAATCCCACGGTGTTTTATCATTCATGTAGTCATGTGTGCTATAATATGCTTTCGATATGAGTTGACGCTTTACATAATTTTTAAATTTATTAATAGATAATTCAGTTACGTTTCTTGGAAGCTTATTATAAAACTTCACACCATTACCCATGAATGATTTTCTAATTTTCTGGAGGCGAGTGGTGGGCACCGCGAGTTTGTGTTTATTTCGAGTATTAATATTATGTATGTCACAGTTCTTCCTGAAATTTACAATGTTTTTATGTACATACACAATATTATCATAGATGTATTGACAATGCAATGTCATTACATTAATGTTCTTGAACTTATCTCTAAGTGAGTCTCTATGGTTCATTTTATATATTGCTCGAATAGCCCTCTTCTGCAGAACAAAAATGGTATTAATATCTGAAGCACTGCCCCATAGTAAAATACCATACGACATAATACTGTGGAAGTAACTAAAATATACTAATCGAGCTGTCTTCACGTCTGTCAGTTGGCGGATCTTGCTCACGGCAAAAGCTGCAGAACTCAGTCTATTCGAGAGATTAGCGATATGGGGACCCCATTGGAGTTTGGAATCTAATGTTAATCCAAGAAAAACTGTACTATCCACTAGTTCCAATTCCTCATCTTTCACAATGACACTTGTTTGATTGTGCTTAACGTTAGTCGTGACAAACTTGATACATATGGTCTTTTTCTCATTTAACAATAAATTGTTGACATTGAACCAATTAACTACTTTAGAAATAGCATTGTTTATATCATTATTAGCTTGTTGCTGTCGTTTGACTTTGAATATAAGAGAGGTATCGTCTGCAAACAATACTATATCATATTAAAAGTACTATTAGTATTTCGAAATTCACTCCCTAAATGCGTATAATTGGAGTTAAAAGTTTGCATGGATTAGACTTCTTATTCGTTGAATAAGAAGTCTAATCCATGCAAACTTCTCCTCATAAAATAACGTTAATCTTAAAATAACGTTCTATACTGTTAACTTTCGTATTATAACTAATAACATTTGTGAGTATATTATCCGTTGATATTAATAAGGTTCCGTAATTGCAGAATGATCTAAGTAATTTATATTAAATTGTTGAAGGTATTTACTTTTTACCGTTTTCTAATTTACCCTCAACAATACGACTTACCTCTGAAGGAAAGTATAAAATACTCTGAATCACGTGAATCTGGGTCATTCTACGATTGGGCTCACTAGGCGTAAGACGTATGTTATTGTGGTTTTAAAGTTAAAAGGTGGTAAAATAATTTATTAGATATCACTTTACACGTAGGTCGTGTAAAGTGATATCTAATAAATTATTGACATTGTCATTGAAACGTCTCCAGCTTTTATTCCGACTTCCATCGCCGAGTGTTATCAATAATCAATATTAAAGGTATTCTGGGATAAACGACAACCCGTTTGAGTAAGTTGAATGATTATGGCGTTAATGGGCCGTTACTGAACTGGTTCGGGTCTTACCTCTATGAGCGTAGACTGCATGTGTCATTAAACGGAGAACAGTCAAGAAAATTTACTGCCCAACTGGCGTTCCACAGGGATCACATTCAGGCCCGCTGTTGTTTTTAATTTTCATCAACAATATAGTGGGCTGTTATATTAATTCAAACCCATATATTTATGCTGATGATCTCAAAATTTTTCGGCCTATTAAGAGTGTTACGGATCAAGCACTACTTACTGCAAAGCGACATGGACAGATTGAGTGTTCGGTGTTCACAAAACAAAATCGCAATAAATTCATACGATATATCTTTCACTCGTAACAAGAACACAATTTCCACTAAATTTGATAAAGGAGGCAAACAGTTATAGCAAGTAAACTCAATCCGTGATTTAGGAGTAATAATAGAGAGTCAGTTAAATTTTAATGCCCATTTTACTATGTCACTAAAAGCGTCTCGTATGTTAGGATTTTTAATAAGAAATGCAGGACAATTCAAGCTCCGACATACAAAGATACTCCTTTATAATACCTTAGTAAGATGTCATCTTGAGTATTGCTCCGAGGTTTGGACACCGTATTATGAAGTGCGTAAAAGTCGCATAGAAAAGTTACAAAACCGCTTTTTAACACATTTAACTTTTAAAACGCGCAATAGGTATAGGCTTCGCTCATATCACAAAAGATAAAAATTCTTTCGACTTGCTTCGCTTACTTGCAGAAGAAAGACACAAGATTTAATGTTTCTTTACAATTTGGTTAATTCTAAAGGAAGAGGAAATGATTGTCAGGAATTGCTTAGAAGGATAAAAATAACTGTCCCGGCAAGAACGCCTCGTCCCGGAGTTGACAAATTATTAAGTATTGGGACTGGAAAAAAAATCTAGCTCGTAATTCTGCTCTTTCGAGAATGACACGACTGTATAACCATCTCCCACACACCATCGGAGCCGATATTTTTCATGAGCCCAGGGAAGTTTAAAAAGAAAGTGTCAGTGTATTTTAAGTCCCTGGAGGCAGCGTGACAATGTTTATTGTGTCTGTCTCTACGCTATCCGATGATGTGTAGTACTAGTGCTAAGTCACATTTTCTTTTATTATTTTTTTGATTTAAAATTAAAATATTAATTAAATTTAATTAATTTAATTTTAAACTGCATGCCTTAGGTAAGAAGACACAGATGTTAGTAGTGGCTAGTGTTTACACACAAATTGGATAAGCATCTATCACAAACTGTGTAATTGATATAAGAACATTGTATGATGTGTTATCTGTTGGCGATCCTTAATAAACAAATAAAAATAAAACCCCAGCGGGCAAACGGCCTGTTGGATTTTCAAATTTACAGACCATTTAATTTGCAATGTGATCCAGAGCATCCATCTCTTTGACAACCAGTGTTACTGACAGTTGACAGCTGCGAGAAACGTTTCGCTTCAACATCGTTTTCTTCGAAAAGTGCATTGGCGTTTAAACCTCACGGAAAATACTTCCGTTGTATTCTAATAGATGGCGACGCCGGTAACACCTGATTGCAGTGTGATAGTCTGCTCAGCTTACTAAAACTTTACATTATTGTCGACCTGTTTACTTGTTTAGCCCTGTCGGTAGTGCTTCACTGCCTCCGAAGCTAGAGGTCCCAGGTCCGAATCCTGGTAAGGGCATTAATTTTTGTGTTCCGCAGAATTTTTTTATACCACGTCGGTGGCAAACAAGCGAATGGCCCGCCTGATGGTAAGCGGTCACCGCAGCCTATAGACGCCTGCAACTCCAGGAGCGTTTGTTACATGCCCGTTGCCGACCCTTTAAGAATGTATATACTCCTTTCTTGAAGAATCCCATACTATAAGTCCTCGGGAAAACCTCGGCAGGGAGCTCATTCCACAAACGGAGCGTCCGAGAGAGGAAGTTACTCTTAAACCGTACCGTTCTCGACCATTTAGGTTCTAAGGTGTGAGGATGAATGCCCTGCCGTCGGCGAGCAGTGCGGCGTTTCTATGTAGTCAGTCAGTAACCCATTGTAGTTTAATTGTATTCTAACAAATGGCGACGCCGGTAACGATTGCAGTGCCATAGTCTCCTCAGCTTGCTCAAACATTACATTATTATCGGGCTGTTTAGCCTAATCGGTATGGTAGTGACACTGCCTCCGAAACTAGAGGTCCCGGGTTCGAATCCCGGTCAGGGCATTGCATTTAGCACGGATATTTGTTCCCGGATCTTGGATGTTTTCTATTTATTTAAGTATGTACTTATCTAATTTAAGTATGCATATCGTCGTCTAGTACCCATAGTACAAAGCTTTGCTTAGTTTGGGACTAGGTCGATTTGTGTAAGATGGTCCCCCAATATTTATTAATTTATTATTTATAATACAAGCCGTATTGAGCTTACTATAGGACTAGTTCAATTTGTGTAAAAATTGTTGCATAGTGCATAGTATTATATATTTATTATTAAACGACAACACTAATTTAAAATGATGGTATTGTACCCCACCTGATGACCACTTTGGTCTACTTGGTGGTACTATTAGTGACCCTACCTAGGAAGCCGGAGGTCCCGGGTTCAAATTCTGGTCAGAGCATTCATTATTGCGATGAGTATATTCTATTTATATGGAAAATTATCTTGAGTTTCGGACATTATCATCTCATTCGTTATTGACACAGTTGCTGAAACTCAAGTATGCAAGCGGATGCTTTTGAATGTTTGTACAACTGTCAGCGGTGCGTACACGCATGGGAATCAAAACACGTTTTTCGCTCTTGTGACTATGACAATAAGGAATACGTATGCTCCAGTTTCCTTCACTTGTATATATGTGCATTATTTTCTGTGGCATTACATATATGCCGTTTGTCATTGCAATTGGTAGTCACGCCTCTGGTGCGCGTGTTCACTATTAATCGGATCAGTGAAGATCTAGCAATTCGGTAAGTTTAAATTTAATAAGTAAGTAAATGTAAGATATAGTCATATACCACCGCAAAAATAGACCTTTATAAGAAGTGCTAAGTCACATTTTCCTCTATTTTTTCTTTGATTTAAAATAAATATATATATATATATTTTTTTTTGAGGGTAGGCAAAGAAACGCGATAACACATCATCATTAGAAATTTATTGATTTAAAATAATAAAAATATAATTTTTGGCATAAATTCAAAATTAAATTAATGTCTAGTTGACCTTTGCACCTACCAGCAGTTTTCTTGGCTTTACTCCTTAATCAGCACTTTTGGTAACAAAAATCACTTTTTGTTCACTTACACTAATTATAAAATGGAAGCTGTCAAACAATCCATGGCTGAGATGGCAGAGAGTTTCAACGCAAGGATGGCAGAGTTTCAGGCTCGGATGGAAAAAGCCACTCCCAATAATCCCACAGTGTCGTCGGTGGCTGCTGAATTCATTGCTTTCCGGGAGTTCACATTGAGTGCGGTGGAGGCTCTGCAGCGGCAGGTGGAGTGGTTGAGCCAGCAAGTTGACATTCAGGAGATGCGGTCTCGGCGTAAGATTCTCCTTTTCCATGGCGTGCCTGAGATTGCGGGTGAGGATGCCACTGTGAAAGTGTTGGATATTCTAAAAAGACATATTGACAGCACTCTGACGGTTGACCGCCTAGCTCGAAGTCTTCGCATGGGCCGGCCTCGTAAAAACCTAACCAGATGCTTAATGGTAAAGTTCCGGGACTCTGCTGACCGGGATGCCGTTTGGTTTGGAAAAACGGGTTTTAAGGGCTCTGGTATAATCGTGTCAGAGTTTCTGACGAAGAGACGGCACGATCTTTTCATGGCTGCCAGGGAGCGCTTCGGTGTCCGGAGCTGCTACACTCGCGACGGCAGCGTGTACGTGCTCGGCGAGGGCGGCGAGCGCCGCTGCGTGACCTCCCGCGCCGACCTCGATCAGATGCATGCTGCGCCTGCGTCCGCTCCGGAGGCTGCTGTGGGATCTGGTGATGTTGCTGGGCCATCTCTTGGCCTGCAGGGCAAAGCTAGGCCTAAGAGACAGGCGGCACTAAAGCCTCGCGCTTGATTTGTTTCGATTTATCTATCCCATACATCTTGATTTTTGGCACTTCTGTGATTCGCAGCTCACTTCCTATTTTGGCCGTGTTATATGTAATTTTAGTGTACCTCCTTTTCTATTTATGAAATTCTATGTAGTTATCTTACTTCTATTGATTTTTATCGTATAAAATTCTAATTACGTGACTCGCTTGACTTGTCACTGACATAAGTCAACAAGTGACAGATGGCAGTGGCAGATCTTTCAATGTTGCCGTTCTTAAATTGCATTTCGTTGTACGTTTAGTTACCATTTTTGTGTTGTATATTTTAATTTCTATTTTTATTATTTCTTTACTGCTGGCGGGTAGCCTGGATGTGTATTAATTATATAAGTGCAATTTGTTTGTACATATTCAAGTTACTTATTAAATATATTTGATATATATATATTTTTATATTTATATTATATTTATATTGAAAGCAATGCTTCTTTCTGATGATCAGAGCGATGTAGAATATTATTCTGTTTCTTCGGATTTGGACGACGATAGTTTCCATAGTCTCCCTCCCACTCTTCACGAAGTACTTGACAGACGACTTTCTGACGTTCCTAAAAACTTTAATGTTGCCCACATCAACGCGCAGAGCATTCCAGCCCACTATTACGATTTTTTAATGGCTTTTGAGCTTAGTGCCATTGACGCAATTCTTGTCTCCGAATCTTGGCTCAAACCTTGTCTACCATCTACATCTTATTCACTGCCTGGCTTTTGCCTTGTGCGGAATGATCGGATTGGTAGACGAGGTGGTGGTGTAGCAATTTATCTCCGTTCTCACATCCCATATTCAATTCTAAGCATTTCAGCTCAATCTTTGTCAGATGCTGCAGAGTATATATTTCTTGAAGTTACCTTATCTCGCTCAAAAGTCCTCCTTGGTGTTTTTTATTCACCCTCTCTCCAAGTTAATTATTTTGCTTCATTTGAAAAGCTTCTTGAAGATTTGATGCCATCTTACAATCATCATATTATAATGGGTGACTTTAATACGTGCCTCCTTAAAAACGACGCCCGTTCTAAGTCTCTTAAATCCCTCATTGATGCTTGCAACATGTCCATTTTACCTTCTGGTCCCACGCATCATTTCCCTAATTGTTCACCGTCGCTTCTCGACCTCACTCTTGTCTCCTCTATGGATCACATTGCAAGCTATGATCAATACTCTGCAGATGCTTTTTCTTATCATGATTTGCTTCTTTTGTCTTATAAAATTCGTCCCCCTAAAGTCAAGCCCAAAGTTCTCCTTCAGCGCAATTTTAGTCGGATGTGTGTTGAGAAACTTAGTAATGATGCCCTCAAAGTAGACTGGAATGTGATTGTTGAGGCGGATACCGTGGATGAGAAAGTCTCTCTTTTTAATTCTACTCTAACTCAGCTCTATGATATTCACGCTCCAGTACGTCCGGTTAAAATCAAACATCTTCCTGCCCCCTGGCTTACTGAAGATATTAGAAAGCTTATAGAGAGGAAAAATCTGGCAAAGTCAAAATACAAAGGGAACCCTTCCGACAAAAACAAAACTAGATACCACTCCTTGCGAAATCGGTGCAGCACTATTTGCCGTGATGCTCAAAGGCGTCACATACACAAGTCCGTTGAAAATGGGGATCCCGGCAAAGTCTGGAAGTTTCTTAAATCACTTGGAGTTGGGAAATCTCCCCAAAATTCAAATCATACAAACATTGATTTCAACCAGCTTAACCAGCACTTTTCTTCTTCTGCCATCTTTTCCGGGCCAGTTAAGGATGATACTCTTAACTCTCTTTCAAGTATCCCAACTCCTGATTTTCCTCCTTTTTCTCTTGCTCAATTCACCGACAGTGATATTAAGAAGAACATATTAGCCATCACTTCCAATGCCGTAGGAGTTGACAGCGTTAGCCGTAGGATGATCCTCCCTCTCCTTGATATTCTTGTCCCAGTCATTACCAACATCCTTAATACTTCGGTTTCCTCAAGTGTATTTCCTTCACTCTGGAAAGATGCTGATGTTATTCCTCTTCCAAAAAAATCCAGTCCTTCTTCTTTCTCTGACTATCGCCCAATTTCCATTCTTCCTTTCCTTTCCAAAGTTCTTGAGCGCCTTGTACATCAGCAGTTGACTTCCTTTTTAAACAGACACGAACTAATGAATCCTTTTCAATCCGGCTTTCGTCCTGGTCATAGTACGGCTACCGCTCTAGTTAAGATTACCGATGACATTCGGGCTGGCATGGACAACCGTAAAGTAACAGTTTTGTCGCTGCTTGATTTCAGCAATGCTTTTAATACGGTTGACTTCGAGATTATGCTTGGTTTACTGCGTTCTCTTAATGTATCTCCTGCGGTGATTGACTGGTTTCGTAGCTATTTAACTGGTCGCCGACAGCGTATTAAGGTTGATTCTTTCCGATCTTCATGGTGCAATACACTGGCCGGCGTTCCACAGGGAGGTGTGCTGTCTCCTCTTCTTTTTTCGATTTTTATTAATCATATTACTGATAACATCTCCTCTTCATATCACCTTTACGCTGATGACCTCCAAATTTACTCTCAGGGGCCTGTTTCCGATTTGCCACATATAATCAGCTCCACGAATAGTGATTTGGAGTGTATTTTCAATTGGAGCAGACGCTATGGGCTTAACGTTAATCCAGCTAAAACGCAAGCTATAGTCATAGGGAGTCCTCAATTCATTTCTAGAATTGATTTTGATTTGTTGCCAGCTATTATGTTTAATGGTGTTCTGATTCCCTACTCCCACCAAGTGAAGAATCTTGGTGTTATTATGGACCGTACTTTCTCTTGGTTACCTCAGGTGGGCGAGGTGAGCAGGAAAATGTTTGCTGCAGTAGGTTCACTTCGCCGACTCCGTAATTTCTTGCCACTCTCCACTAAAGTCGCGCTAGCCCAATCTCTTCTTCTCCCGATATTGGATTATGCTGACGTATGCTTTCTTGACTTAACCGAGGAGCAGCTAAATAAACTTGAGCGTCTCCAAAATCTCTGTATTAGGTTCATATTTGGCTTGCGCAAGTATGACCATGTTTCTGACTTCCGTTCCCAACTCAAGTGGCTTCCTATTCGTCTTCGCCGTGACTCTCATATTCTCGCTCTTCTATATAACATACTCTTTAATCCAGCAACTCCTTCATATCTCAAGGAACGTTTTATGCGTCTCTCTTCCATAAGGTCTTCCCAAAATCATCTTCTTGCTCCACCACCTTCTTCCTCAAAATTCTACAACAAGTCATTTACCTTTCGTGCTGTTCGTCTTTGGAATGCTCTGCCGTTGGATTTAAGGTGTGCGAAGTCATTTAAAAATATCCTGAAAATGCATCTCTTGTCGCTCCCTTGATTACTTTTTGCATGTGTAAATTATATACTTATTGTATATGTATATATTTATATGTTGTATTCGTTTCTTACACTGTTAGTATAGTCTATTTATTATGCTATCATTGTTATTATTTATCTATTTCTTTATAGTATTGATGAATGTGTCTTCAAAGCACTCTTTTCAATTTCTGCACTACCGGTAAACTGTTGTGAGTTATGAATTTCCTGCTACCCAAAGGTTGTCTGGAAGATATCGCTCATAAGCGATAAGACCGCCTGTTGTTGCATTGTACTAGTCTGAGGTTTTTGTTTATACTGTTCTCACTTTGTAGTGCGCAATAAAGTATATTTATTATTATTATTATTATTATTATTAAATATATTAATTAAATTTAATTAATTAAATTTAAACTGCATGCCTTAGGTAAGAAGACACAGATGTTAGTAGTGGATAGTCAAACACACACAAACTGGATAAGCATCTATCACGAACTGTGTAATTGATATAAGAACATTGTATGATGTGTTATCTGTTGGCGATCCTTAATAAACAAATAAAAATAAAAATAAAACCCCAGCGGGCAAACGGCCTGTTGGATTTTCAAATTTACTGACCATTTAATTTGCAATGTGATCCAGAGCATCCATCTCTTTGACAACCAGTGTTACTGACAGTTGACAGGGGTGAGAAACGTTTTCTTCGGAAAGTGCATTGGCATTTAAAACTCTCGGAAAATAGTTCCGTTGTATTCTAATAGATGGCGACGCCGGTAACACCTGATTGCAGTGTGATAGTCTGCTCAGCTTACTAAAACTTTACATTATTGTCGACCTGTTTACTTGTTTAGCCCTGTCGGTAGTGCTTCACTGCCTCCGAAGCTAGAGGTCCCAGGTCCGAATCCTGGTAAGGGCATTAGTTTTTGTGTTCCGCAGAATTTTTTTATACCACGTCGGTGGCAGCCAATGGCCCGCCTGATGGTAAGCGGTCACCGCAGCCTATAGACGCCTGCAACTCCAGGAGCGTTTGTTACATGCGCGTTGCCGACCCTTTAAGAATGTATATACTCCTTTCTTGAAGAATCCCATACTATAAGTCCCCGGGAAAACCTCGGCAGGGAGCTCATTCCACAAACGGAGCGTCCGAGAGCGAAAGTTACTCTTAAACCGTACCGTTCTCGACCATTTAGGTTCTAAGATGTGAGGATGAATGCCCTGCCGTCGGCGAGCAGTGCGGCGTTTCTATGTAGTCAGTCAGTAACCCATTGTAGTTTAGTTGTATTCTAACAAATGGCGACGCCGGTAACGATTGCAGTGCCATAGTCTCCTCAGCTTGCTCAAACATTACATTATTATCGGGCTGTTTAGCCTAATCGGTATGGTAGTGACACTGCCTCCGAAACTAGAGGTCCCGGGTTCGAATCCCGGTCAGGGCATTGCATTTAGCACGGATATTTGTTCCCGGATCTTGGATGTTTTCTATTTATTTAAGTATGTATTTATCTAATTTAAGTATGCATATCGTCGTCTAGTACCCATAGTACAAAGCTTTGCTTAGTTTGGGACTAGGTCGATTTGTGTAAGATGGTCCCCCAATATTTATTAATTTATTATTTATAATACAAGCCGTATTGAGGTTACTATAGGACTAGTTCAATTTGTGTAAAAATTGTTGCATAGTGCATAGTATTATATATTTATTATTAAACGACAACACTAATTTAAAATGATGGTATTGTACCCCACCTGATGACCACTTTGGTCTACTTGGTGGTACTATTAGTGACCCTACCTAGGAAGTCGGAGGTTCCGGGTTCAAATTCTGGTCAGAGCATTCATTATTGCGATGAGTATATTCTATTTATATGGAAAATTGTCTTGAGTTTCGGACATTATTATCTCATTCGTTATTGACACAGTTGCTAAAACTCAAGTATGCAAGCGGATGCTTTTGAATGTTTGTACAACTGTCAGCGGTGCGTACACGCATGGGAATCGAAACACGTTTTTCGCTCTTGTGACTATGGCAATAAGGAATACGTATGTCCCAGTTTCCTTCACTTGTATATATGTACACTATTTTCTGTGGCATATATGTAGTCTACCGTTTGTCATTGCAATTGGTAGTCACGCCTCTGGTGCGAGTGTTCACTATTAATCGGATCAGTGAAGATCTACCAATTCGGTAAGTTTAAATTTAATAAGTAAGTAAATGTAAGATATAGTCATATACCACCGCAAAAATAGACCTTTATAAGCAGTGCTAAGTCACATTTTCCTCTATTTTTTCTTTGATTTAAAATAAATATATTAATTAAATTTAATTAATTAAATTTAAACTGCATGCCTTAGGTAAGAAGACACAGATGTTAGTAGTGGATAGTCAAACACACACAAATTGGATAAGCATCTATCACGAACTGTGTAATTGATATAAGAACATTGTATGATGTGTTATCTGTTGGCGATCCTTAATAAACAAATAAAAATAAAAATAAAACCCCAGCGGGCAAACGGCCTGTTGGATTTTCAAATTTACAGACCATTTAATTTGCAATGTGATCCAGAGCATCCATCTCTTTGACAACCAGTGTTACTGACAGTTGACAGCTGTGAGAAACGGTTTCTTCGGAAAGTGCATTGGCATTTAAAACTCTCGGAAAATAGTTCCGTTGTATTCTAATAGATGGCGACGCCGGTAACACCTGATTGCAGTGTGATAGTCTGCTCAGCTTACTAAAACTTTACATTATTGTCGACCTGTTTACTTGTTTAGCCCTGTCGGTAGTGCTTCACTGCCTCCGAAGCTAGAGGTCCCAGGTCCGAATCCTGGTAAGGGCATTTGTTTTCGTGTTCCGCAAAAAAAATTATACCACGTCGGTGGCAAACAAGCGAATGGCCGGCCTGATGGGAAGCGGTCACTTAACTATGGCAATAAGGAATACGTATGTCCCAGTTTCCTTCACTTGTATATATGTACACTATATTCTGTGACATATATGTAGTCTACCGTTTGTCATTGCAATTGGTAGTCACGCCTCTGGTGCGAGTGTTCACTATTAATCGGATCAGTGAAGATGTACCAATTCGGTAAATTTAAATTTAATACCACCCATAGTAGGATTGCGTGAAAGGGAACGTATGAATGACGTATTGTGAGTGCATGGGATAGCGTGTAGACAGAGTGAACGAGTGTGAAAAAAGGATGAATGAAATCAATAAGGAAATGAGACATGGTCGTTTCCTAGAAGTTTTTTTAAAGATTTTATTCCACGAAGGGCAACATAAGCCGTTTGCATAATAATTGATAGTGCAATTAGTGACGTCCATTCCATCTCACCGATCACTAATCACAGACGAGCCCCAACTATATAGGCTTCTTTAATTCATGGAACATGCAGTCCGAGTTTGGTTTTGGAGTTTTCCTTCTCATGGATTGTTGCTACCGACGCCCATCTGATCGAATTCTGCAACTATATATAGTTTGCGTCTTCACTATACAGGGTGTTTGGTAGCTAGGTGTAAAGACTTTCAGGGATGGTAGAGGGGGTAATTTGAAATATTTTTGACACAACATGCGTTAGTACAAAGTCTCTTAGTTTCCAAGATATGCACCATTTTATTTTGAAAATTGTATGTTTTCCATACTACCATACATTTGGAAAATGTTTAGATTTTTTAAAATTTTCCCATTTATTTCTGGCTCATCGTAATTTATTCATCGTAAATTTTCATAGAAACGGAAAAACAAATAAAATGTTTATCATCCTAATCACTCCGAAATTATCCTAAGTGATTAGGTCCTTACTTCAAACTAGAAAAACTTCGAAAATAACGGGTTAATTTGTTTCGTTCTTACTATGAAAATGTATGGATATAAATTCGCATCTGAATACCATGTAAATACAAGCAGTAAAAAGTCGTTAGTCCCAATTCATTTGATTTCAAAAACTTCCTTAGTTTCTACAGCTACTGAAAAATTACGATGAACCAGAAAAAAAGGGAACATTAAAAAAATCTAAACATTTTCCAAATGTTTGGTAGTATGGAAAACATACAAATTACAAATTAAAATGGTGCGTATCTTGGAAACTTCTACTAACGCATGTAGTGTCTAAAATATTTCAAATTACCTCCTCTACGAGTCTCATCCCTGAAAGTGTTTGCACTTAGCTACCAAACACCCTGTATACAATAGTTAGCGTTGAACCTGGTAAGTCGGATGTCGACTTACGGAGAATGCAGAGTAAAACTAACTAACTAACATTGAACCCTATGGGGTTGCAACGGTTTATAACAAAGTTGCTTTAACTACTTTTCAGTTCCATCTTTAGTCGAGAGTATTTGCCAATTTAGAAAACAGATGTTTATATTAAGCAAAATAATTCGAAATTGAAATATAAAATTACAAAAGTGACGCGCTTACTCCGTCAGTTTATGAGATATGACGTCATCAAGTTTAGTAAAAATTTCAAAAAAGGCGACTTCCTGATTTGGCGGGGCGGGAGCGATATGTCATAGGTATTTTGCTCTTTGACGTGAATTTACCGATGTGAGATTTCCTCACTTGACGAAATACTGTCAGTAATACGTTTGCGCAGTAGTATAATACCATGCGTAGAAGTGGGGCAGTACTGCATTAGTATCGGTTGACACTGACAGCTGACAGTCTTCTCATATCGTACCGCCCCCGCATCGACAAGTCAGGAAGACGCCTTACGCAGACTCTTAAAACGTGGAAGGCCTTTATTATTTATTTATGTACAAAGAAAATATGTACACAAGAATACTTAACCAAAATAGTATAAACAAAATTAAACTTAAATCTAAAACAGGCCCTTGAGGATGGTGGCGGCATTGTCTCGCTGTATCGCAATGCTGATACGATGAGCGAGGAAGCCGCCACCTCTTCGGTCACCCGTTAAATCTATTAACATTTTTCCCTAAGCCATATTTTTATTTTCAATAGGTACGAGAATATCAGTGAATAATATACAAGCCAAGTATGGATACTGACGCCGCGGAGTCCAATGTGCAACGCTATGGCGTCCTTAAGCGGATCCAGTCTACCGGGGAACACCGTGAGCGGGTCTACACGGATGTTAAGGATCTTAGCAAGATGGAAGGACAAAGCGTGTGGGTCAGAGGTAAGTGCTCAATAAAATCGAAGAAATCAAATAAAATTCTACTTGACGCTATGGAGTTTTCAAGCGGTTCCGGTCTAACGGGAAACACCGTAATCAGGTCTACACGTCATAGGCGAGAGCTCATTAAAATCACAGAAATCCGGCTTCTACGTGACGTTATGGTCATCTCAAGCAGTTCTACCGGAGAACATCGTAATTGGATCCACACGGATATCAAGATGGAATGATGCACTGTGTGGGTCAGAGGTGAGTGTTCAATAAAATCAAAGAAATCAAGCTTCTACCAGACGCTATGGCGTCCTTATAAGCGGATCCAAACTCCCAGAGAAAACCGTAAACGGATATACATCAAGGATCTTAGCAAGATGGAAGAACGGACCGTGTGGGTCAGAGGTGAAAGCTCATTAAAATCATAGACATCATGCAGGCTTCTGCATGACGCTATGGTGACCTCAAGCGGACCCGGTCTACCGGGGAACACCGTAATTGGATCTAAACGGATATCAAGTATGTTAGCAAAATGTAAGGACAGAGCGTGTGGGTCAGTGGTGAGTATTCAGTAAATCCATAGAAATCAGATTTCTAGTATCATTTCTGTCCATGAATGCGAACAATGTCCTAATGCTAAGATATAAAGGCGCCGCGATACGTCATCTCATTTATATTTGGACTATTTCGCTGGCTGAATTCACAGAGGTCATGTTAGTTAAGATAAAATAGAATCTTTTTTTTGAAAAAAAAGTACTAGTTTTTAATTGAGTGGTTTATGTAATTATTTACTATTGAATTTTATATTTCCTTTTTAGCGTTGTAATATGGTATCACGTGTTGGATTAGTCTGTAAGTGATATGTATATTAATTAAATAAATAAATAAAAAGAAAAATAAAAAAAATATTTGGAGCAGTCCAACTGGGGATTTACCTCCACCTTACAGAATACCGTAACCATAATAACATCATTAAGTACTTGCTCTGTAGATACACCTATGTGGTGTTGAGTAGGGAATATAAACTGGTTTTAACGGTAATCGAAGAAACGGGTTACTTCAGCAAAATGTTATAACCGTTTTTTTGAAAAGTGAAAAACAGTTTTGGTTCAGTTATAATTCCCAGGTCAAATAAAAAAAAACATAAATTAAATTTATTTTATTGTTGTGATTTTTGACTAATTAATGAATGCTACCTACTAGTGGAGTATTAGTGTGAAACTAATGGATAGGTAACAAATAGAATAAGATCTAAATTTCCTGCCCATTGCCACTAGAATTGCGCTTACTCAAACACTCCTCCTCCCCATCTTACGACGACCTGTTTAGCCTAGTTGGTAGTGACTCTGTCTCCGAAGCTAGAGGTCCCGGGTTCGAATCCCGGCCAGGGCATTTATGCTATCTCAAAGAGCGATTTAGTTACCTTCTTTCTGCTAGGTCCTCGCGAAATTTGCTCCTTACTTTTCCGTCCTCCTCATCTAAATTTTATACTTCTTCCTTCACTTTCCAAGTTATTCGGCTTTGGAATTATTTGTCTCCTGATTTAAGGCGTGCTAAATCTCTTGCTGTCTTCAAAAAACAGCTTAAGGATTATTATTTGTCACTCCCATGACACTTCAGACTCAACTCCTTTAGACTTTGTGGCCTTTTATATATATATGTATGTTGGCGGGCGATCCATGGTGATTGAATAAAAACGACCAAGTTAACCAATCCAACTGTATTTGGCAGACCTTCGTCGTTGAGCGTCTGACCAAGAGTGCCGGGCTGATCGGTCGCAGTCTTTTATAAGGCATAGTAACCAACACCTGGATTGACACCTGGATTGACACCTGCATTGACACCTGCACTCTAGATCGGACGACCATTGAAATACGTAATAACTAAATTAGTGTATGTATGTATGTACATAAAATATTTATTGTACATAAAACACGATAAAATGACAAACTAACAAAAAATAGAAGTACAAAGGCGAGCTTATCCCTTTAAGGGATCTCTTCCAGCTAACCTTTGAGCAAATGAGTTGAAAGAAAACAATGAAAGATGAAGATAATCAACCTGTGAATTATGCAATGAAACAGAAATTAAAAACAAAAACAAATCATTTTGAATACACATTACCTGAATACCAAATAAGAATATAAAAAACGCGAATCGGTATATATATCAATAGAAAATACGACGAAATATTTTGGGTATTATAAATTAAAATACTTACAGCCGAAAATAAAAAACAAGTAATTATGTAACTAAATTAGTGGGTAGTTGACAATATTTTTCCTAAATCAATTTGATTCCGTACAACATTCAAATCATGATAAATTTACAATTGGATGGTAAAATTAGAAAACAACATTTGCCTCATGCAAGAAGGCGCTAATATGTATGTATGTATGTATGTATGTATGTATGTATGTATGTGTGGTTGATAGGTTCATGAATTAAAAGTCCGAAGGAACGATAACAACACAATTTAAGGCACGTAAACACGGTACATAATAGAAGGAGAAAATTTATAATTTTGCCATAGAACGTCCGAAAGCACAAAGGAGAAAAGTCAAAGGCACAAGCACAATAATTAAATAACAATTTCAAAGCGCAAGCGTATAGCGGAGCGAGATTATTTGCATACGAGCAGCGTGCGGTCAGTGCTGTAGCGACATGAGTATGATGAGTACTGGGGCGGGCGCACGGCCGGGCCGGTGGCCACGCGCAGGACGGCTAGCATAACTTGGCGCGCGAGCTATCTCACGCGCGAGATAGACTATCCGCCTCTTTCTAATTGGTACACACAGAAAGAGACGGATTGTCTATCTCGCGCGTGAGATAGCTCGCGCGCCAAGTTGTGCTAGCCGGGCAGGTAACGTGTTCGCTGCATCTAATATGAAAATAAGTTCACTTGTCCGCGCATCACACGATATATTTTATATTAACAATTTGTTTTTAGAAAATAAGTATTATTGTTAAGTACATATTTAAATGCATGTTGTTAATACTTAATTACATATTTATTTATATAATAATAGGTTTTTAGAATTAAGTTTAGTTTTAAGTTTTATAAGTAAGTTTATACATTTAATAGGTAAAACTTATATTATTATTATTATAGTTAAGAGTAGGTAGTAAGTACACTACATATGTATGTATGTATGTATGTATATATGTATGTATATATATTTATTTTTATATCTATATATTATTATATATATAGTATAAAATTGTTGTAACTATTAGTAGGTTTCATAAATTATTTCTGCACCACCTACTGCGAATTGTAATTATTTGATTTGATTTCCGCTACCCAAAGGTTGTCTGGTAGATAAGGCCGCCTTTTGTTTGCCTCTACTTATTGTTAATACGTACTGTACTGTGTCCTTTAATTGAGGTGTGCAATAAAGAGTATTGTACAATATTATATTGTAAGAGGAACTGTGCGCTCATGTAGTTGTCGTTTGGTTCTAGAAGTGCCTATGCCGTTAGACTCGAGCTATAAGTACTGCTTCAACTGCCATTTATGAATGTGGGCGTGTAAGTGGTTCGTATGTTTTCGGAGTAGTCTATTAGATTTCAGTTTAAACTAAATCTTCTTATTTCCAAATTATCAAATAAAAAAACCGTAATCAGTTATTACCGGTTTTCGGTTATTTTGCCGTTATAACCGAAATCACAACCGGTAAATAAATAAATTTTATTAAATATGACCGATTTCATCTTTATGTTATTGTGGTGACAAACAAGCGTACGGCATGCCTGATGGCAAACAACCATGGTATCTTTGGCTGGCCTACGGTGCCCATACATACACTTGCGACTCCAGAAAATCTTAATCGCCTCGGGGATTCGTTGTGTTATACCAATGAACATTATTCTGCAAGTAGACCGCAGTGGCACTTTTACAAATCAATATCTACTAGCGTTTCTGAAAAAGAAGACCACTGCCGAGAAATAACGAAACAAACTCAACAGTCAGTTATAGGCCCCTTCCCTTTTTTTGCATTGGGGGAATGCCTTGACGCAACGTTCGCCCGGACGAAGGGGACCGGACGAATGTGTGGGACTCCTGGGTAGGAAGTCTAAATTACACTAAAGCCCCAACGATTGTCGCTTATAGGGAGGGCCCAAGGTTCGCTTGACGCATTCTACTTTGACCTACTCTGAGGGTGGTTAATATTGTTGCAGCCCGATTGCAGACGTCCTGTTGGACGGGACAGCTGTGGTCGGCAGTGTTGCGGCAGGGAGGCAGTACGGTACGGCTGTCGCTTAGCGACTGGGTCAGTCATGGAATGCTAGACTTTGCTGCAAAGTGAGTACATACCGTCATTTTGGCTTTTTTACGCTTTGTTATAGGTAACCTCTCCATGTTTATCTAGTTGTCAGTGTCATTGTCATGAAATGAAATGAAAAATGAAAATGATTTATTTGTTCTCTTAAGTACTAGTTTTACAGTGTGCAGCAGGGCTAGTATGATCGCTTATATGTCGGACATATAGCATTCGTCCCGTACTGTCAAGTATGTAAGTGCGAGAGGGACGAATGCTATATGTCCGACATATAAGCGATCATACTAGCCCCACTGGTGTCCCCTTTTTTGCCATAACGCAAGTATTAAAATTTTGCTCAAATGGTTAAAAAGTGCCAAGAGTGGCGATGATGGCATATACCCCCCGTGAATTTGGGGGAGGTCTATGTCCAGCAGTGGACGTTCTTTGGCTTCGGTGGTTAAAAAGTGAAAGAAATCATAATCATATATTTGTTCCTACCGGGGCACAGGCAATAGTCTCCAGGCTCGCCCAGTGCGGATTGGGGAGTGAGGACTAATGCCGACCAACCCTAGAACGGGGTTATTATACGAAAATTAGTTAGTTATTTTATTACTTGTTTATTTCAAGAGAAGGGTTAAAACCAATTAAAGTTGTGACTAAAATATATTACATTATGTCTTTAACTAGTCAATTCAATTCAAGATGAAATTGAACAAGTATCTAATTGATAATGTGTTCTACTGTTTAAACGAATTCTTCGAGTATCACAGTAACATTAGTATGTAAAAGAGGAATAGACATATGTATATCCAATTAGTGTCGTTGACTATAGTTTTTAAGGATATAAATTGTACGCTCGAAATGAGCAATTGTTGATTCCATAACAACATTTTAAAACCTTTGTGTACACAGTTTACAATGAATAAATACTTTACTTTACTCTACTTTAACTAAACAGAATCACATATATATACATTCGTTTACGCTATATATTCGTTCTCATCTCACTCATACGAGAGGCACAAGGACGCGAGCATGGCTAGTCTGAGGGCCTACTCCGAACTTAGAAAATCGAACTTCGTATCGTGCCGTCCCTTTCCATCATATAGTGTATAACACGAGAGTGAAAGGGACGGCACGAAACGAAGTTCGATTTTCTAAGTTCGGAGTAGGCCCTCTGTTTACCAAAATATCCACTGTTGGATACCTTGCGCAGGAGCACGTCAAGCGAGCTTATCATATCAGCACCACAGGCACGCCTCGTAATTGCCTTATAAGATAAAAAAAGGCTTTTAAAATCTAGCTGTAAATATATATCAGTGCTAATAATATTAACTAATTTTTATTTACCAGAATAACAGAAGAGTCGATAATCGACGTATACGCGTTTGTGGCGAGGTCCGCAGAGGATTGCTATAAGGTGGAGTTGCTGGGAGAAGAACTGTGGACTGTGTCACCGGCGCGGCCCCTACCGTTCCGGATAAAAGGAGTGGGACTGGAAACTGAGGTCAGTGTATAAGTGGTTTAATTAAAAATATTTTAAATATCCATAGGTCTTCTGTATTTTCATTCGTATTATTTTCATTTTGTATTTGGAGCGTTTGTGGCCCAGCGGCGCCCGCGTACCACGTGCGGTATGCGAGGTTGAGCAATGTCGGGTGGGGTCAGTCCTTGGATGGGTGGCCGGTTTGAGTGGGTACTAACTAAGCGCTCCCGTGCTTTGGAAGCGTTAAGCCGTTGATCCCGGCTGCTGTCTGTGATAGCGGTTGTTAAGCCAAGTTAGAGGCCTTCGGGCGGCTCGAGAACTTCTAACAGTCAAGTTGCCCACTCACTTGACAAGCCTGATCCCAATAAGGTCTAGTTTCCCCCTTGGGTTGTAAGGTTAGATGGCAGTCGCTTCCGTAAAAACGAGTGCCTACGCCAATTCTTGGGATTAGGTAGCGGACCCCAAACATCCTTCAAGATACTGGGAATAATGCTAGGATTGTGAGGTCTTCTGTATTTTCATAGAAATGACACACATTCACATACAACTATGGTCCCTCATTAACTAATGCGGCATGGCAAGGAAACAGAGACTAATTGTTCTAAAATCAAACTTAATAACTGCCAGTGTCCCGGAAGGAGATCATATATTCTCGTAATGTTCACCTCAAAGAATACACGGCAGAAAACATTTTTTACCTCAGAGCACATACAGGCGGTAGAACACGCACAATGAGGCAAAGTTCCTCTTGAGACCAAGTTGTTAAAGGTCGCCTGTCACACAGGGATCGTCGAAAATTCTAATTGGACATCTTTGAATCGAGTCACAAGGGCTAAGTTGGTATTTTGGGGCTTCTGCTCGTAAGTGCGAGCAGTACTCTAGATGCGGCTTTACTTGTGACTTTGTGACTTGTAAAGTTGCCTTTGCCCAGATGTGAAGTACTGCTTCGTTTCTTCGATTCCAACTTAACTTCTAAGTGGCTACGGAACTGCACGTCAATGGAGATGTCGACGCCAAAGGTGCCAATGCTTGAGAGCATTGGCACATACAATACATGTTAAGGGAAGTGCCCTGGAATCGAGGGATAGCAGCAGATGAGGCTTTTTAGCGGTAAACAGGCAAACTTTAACTAGCTTTACCAATCGGAAACTCTGGCTAGAGTACTTTCGATTTCAGACACAAGTAGTTATGTTTCGGCTCTCCTCTATTATATTGGAACGAAGGTTATTCGCTCGGCCTGTGTGGAAAGAGCCGCCAAATTTCACATGAACAGTTATAGACAACAGGCGGTATTATCTAGTTAGTAGTGGAGGTAGTTGTTTGCTGAGGTACGCATCGACGGGTTTGATAATATCATGCGCAAAAAGGCACCATCTTTGCCTTCGTTACAAGCCCCAACAGCATCCTGAAGGGCGCAATTGTCCAAAATTGTAAAGTCTAATTTAGGTTTTAAGATATAACATCGTCTTTTGGTATTTATTTTTTAGTATACACTAGGGCGCTAGTGTGCAAACCGTTAACTTCGACTCCGTATTAAATAATGGTTAAAATGTTTGAAATAAAGTTGAACGCGAAAAATTTTACATATTTAAAGGACTAAGGTGACAACACGTAACATAATGTGTGGACAGTGTTAAATACTGCCATAGAAAACGGGCCGGCCCGGACACGGAGCGGTCTACTGTGAATCATCCTTAACCCTGCATGGAAATTATTTAGATTACGTCGATGAGTATGTATATCACGGTAAATTAATGTCTTTTAAAAAGAACAGACACGCAGAGGAATTAAAAAGATGTATAAATAAAACATAGAGTAAATACTGGAGCCATAAGGAGATCTTTAAATCCACTTTACCTATGTATATAAAGAAGAAAGTTGCTGATTCCTGCCTATTACCTCTTATGGGTGTCAAACTTGGGTATTTACCAACTAGAAATAAAGTCCAAGTCTGCCAAAGAGGTATCGAAAGAAGTCTGCTGGGAAAAAAAATAAAAGACAAAGTTCCAAATTAAGAAAAACTACTAAATTGATAGACGCTGTAGAACACGCAAAAAAATTAAAATGGAAGTGGGCAGGTCACGTAGCACGAATGACTAATACAAAATGGACAAAAACAGTCACCTTCTGGAAAGGTCCTAAGAGAGGAAGACCGCCCGAAAGATCGCCCGGGATCGAAAAAGTTGCCAGTAAGGAATGGTTACAAAAGGCACAAGAAAAAGACAAATGGAACCAACTGGAGGAGGCCTTCACCCGAAAAGGGGTCCTTAAAGCATGACAAAACTTTAATATTATTTGCTATAATGTAAAAAAGAAATGAATTATCTATGGAATTGTTAATTATTATTATTATTATTATTTTAAATTGTATGTGAATGTATTTATTTTAGCAACAATAAAGTGAATTTGATTAATTTTAGTAGTGTAGGAAATCAATTCGTCAAGATATGGCGCTGGCGTCGAGATAGAACGCGCTAACGACATGTCGACGTAGAATCGTGACTACCGAGCTGTAAGATATCATTTGCTGTCTTGTGGTCTTTTGTTTGGCGCACGTATGTACTTGGTTGGCTGCATTCAAGCTATTGAACACCTTCCAATACGTTTGTGCATTAGGGCACTATTTAGGTCGCAGTACGGTGTCTCGTCCGAAACGCCTTCTGTTCCCTAAGCAGTACAGTGTTAATTAGTGCAGTGTATCTGTCTGTCTCTAATAAACTTTCGCTATTTAACATACGCTGTTTTCGTCTACGATAGTGTAACCACCTTTACAGTAGTAATAATTTTTTGCATGAAATTATTATATATGTATGTTAGTAACCTGTTTCAGTTTTAAGGAATAATAATGACTTTTTATTTATTATTTTATTATACACTAAAAAAATGAGATCCTTGTTGTTTTATTTAAAAGAAATGAATCGAGATGAATTCCATGTTGGTTTATGCATCATTCTCAGAACCACGTAGACCACGTAGACCTGGACATTCGATTGGACAACCGGGCGCTTGATCTCCGGACGCCGGTCAACCAGGCTATCTTCCGTATTGAGGCCGGCGTTTGCCGCCTCTTCCGAGAATCCCTCACCAGGAAAGGTGGGACAAACATGAAGCTCCTCATTTTTTTATACTAATAGTTTAGTTTATATTGTTCCTTGTTTATATTCCATTTTTTCGAATAAATGCCCTTTCATTTTTTCCCTCTCATTAGTAATGCACCGAGAAGTTTCCAAAGTTGTGGAATTTCCTGTATGGCAAGTTCCCAGAACTTTGTTAGCAGAATTTTACAAACACTGAAACTTGTCAAAAAGTTACTGAATACTTCATTATCAGTTGTTCCAATCGAATTTATCCCTATGTTCGCTAACATCATCATCATCATCATCAACAACCTGTTTTTGTTATTATTTTTATTGCTATTCTTGTTTTTCAGGTTTCCTCGAGATCTATGCACCAAAGATTATTCAAGGAATTTTTGGTCGTTACGACGAAGAGTTTCATCTCCCGATGACAAACAGTACAATACCATGTACTCTGGCGAATACTATTTATTTTCACAAGCAAATGGCCCTAATAGGCGACTTTGATAAGGTATAACATTTGGAGTCCATCTGGGGTATTATTATTATTATTATTATAGCCTTTTATTGATATCTTTTTCTTAAGTGTTTACAATTCGGTGTTAGTGTTATATTAATTCTACGCTATGTTAGGTGCTTAATTGTTAATTAATTATTATTTTCTAAAAAGATCCCCTTTTTTTGGGTAAAGGCCTCCCCCAGTCTGGTCCACTCTTCTCTACGTATTTAGGGCCTTTTTTGGCCAGTGTCTTCCTGCTGTTGGCACTATGTCATCTTGCCAACGTTTGCGTGGTCTTCCGACTCTTCGCTTTCCTAATGGTCCATTCCATATAGTGGACTCTATGGTCCATCTCCTATCTCCATAGCGAGCGACATGTCCTGCCCAGTTCCATTTTTGTCGCAGAGCAAAATTGAGCGCATCTGTTATTTTGGTCTTAGTTCTTATGTTCACTCCTAACTTTGTGTATTTTTCTTATTTTTAGTATACTTCGTTCCATTGCTCTTTGACATGACACTATTTTGGCTTTTACCTTCTCTGAGACCACCCATGTCTGACACGCGTAGGTAAGAGTTGGTAGAATACAGGTGTCAAGTACTATTTTCTTCAGGGGTAGTGGGTAGGTACCTTTAAGGATTTCTTTTTGGGACCAGAAGGAATTCCAGCTCTTTGTTACTCTTCGATCCACCTCTTCTTCGTTGCTGTTTTCGTTAAAAGACACTTGTTTTCCTAGATATATATAATTGTTGACATACTCTAAGCTCTTACCATTTAATTTAATTGGGTCTTGTCTTTTATTTGTCATGATTTTGGTTTTACTTTCATTTATTGACAGCCCCATTTTGAGACTTTCTTCGCATAGTGAGTTAACCATTTTCTGTAGTGCTGTACTGTTTTCGGCGAAAACGACAATGTCGTCGGCAAACATGAGATGGGTTAGAAGGCGCCATCTGGGGTATATCAGGGGTCAAGGGCGTGGAAGGGCCGGTTAGTAGGGAACTAATCATGTTGGATAACCGGTTAAGACGGAAAAATAACCGAAAACCGGTTTAATTCGATAACGGTTATTTTATGATAAAAAACAAGCAAAATACAGTTCGAACACCAATAAATAACATATAGTCTACTCCGAAAACATTTGGCCAGCCTAGTACAGTCAGCTGAGAAACGTGACCTTTCCTGCATACAAACTTCTATGCAGAGGGGGTCACGTTTCTCTGCAGCTGACTATACATGTCCTGATTCATAAATAACAGAAAATACAGTGTAGTTAGGTTTTACCAGCATAGGCACCTTTCGAATCAAGCGACTACTAGCAAACACAAGCGCAATGTATGCTTACCTTTTTTTTATACCACGTCGGTGGCAAACAAGCGTACGGCCCGCCTGATGATAAGCGGTCACCGCAGCCTATGGACGCCTGCAACTCCAGGGGTGTCACATGCGCGTTGCCGACCCTTTAAAAATGTATACACTCTTTTCTTGAAGAATCCCATACTGTAGTTCCTCGGGAAAACCTCGGCAGGGAGCTCATTCCACAACCGGAGCGTCCGAGGGAGGAAGTTCCTCTGAAACCGTACCGTACGCGACCATTTAGGTTCTAAGGTGTGAGGATGAATGCCCTGCCGACAGCGAGCAGTGCGATGATAGAAAGCGGCCGTGGGCATCATATCGAACAGTTCTTCGGAACACAACCCATTATACAAGCGATAGAACACGCACAAGGAGGCAAAGTTTCTCGTTAAACTTAACGGTTCAATATCGGTCGTGAGTTTGGGATCGTCCACGATTCGCACAGTACGTCTCTGAAGCGAGTCAAAAGGCCCAAGCTGGTATCCAGGTGCTCCCACCTAGAGGTGACAGCAATACTCCATGTGGGGACGAACTTGCGACTTATATAATATAAGTCTCTGTCCCGGGGTGAAGTACCGCTTCGCTCTATTGAGCACACCTAGCTTTTTGGATGCCAGCTTGGCCTTGCCTTCTAAGTGGCTTCGAAATTGGACGTCGCTGGAAATGTCGACACCAAGGATCCCAATACTCTCTGAGATGGAGAGGGTTGTGTCCTGGAACCGTGGGGCCACAGTGAATGGAGTTTTCTTAGCGGTGAACGCACATACTTGTGTCTTACCTTTTTATTTGTTAAACATTATTTTACTCCACCTATTAGTCAAATTAAGTTATGATAATTTAAATTAGTAAAATATAATAACTGAACGTAACTGAAACCGCATTTACAAATTTCCAAAAAGCAGTTATAAAACTTTGTCGAAATAACCGGTTTCTTTGGTTTCGGCTAAAACCGGTTTTCATTCCCTACCGGTCAATCTGCGTGCAAGATCACGGTTAATTCATTTTTGGCAGGCCGTATACTAGTTTGCCACCGTCATAGTTTAAAAAAGTAGTCGAGTCCGGTGTTGAGGATTCATTTTATGTACGCACTGACAATTAGAGATAAATGCAGTTGCGACCCTTTGTGAAAAAAAGCTTTCTATGAAATGAAAATAATGGGAAACATACATTCTATGAACTTCTGTGTGCGATGCAAGGTACAACCTGATTTTAGAGATGTAGGGCAGCGGAATATCATACTCATATTACTATTACACATTCTGTGCTCATATTTGGAGCGGCTCAACTGGGGGAGTACCTCCACCTTAAAGAAAATCGCTGCCATAATAACATCACTAAATAGTTGCTAGGTACCTAAGTTGTGTTGTGTTCCCGAAGATACACTGTTTACAAATTTCCAAAAAGCAGTTATAAAACTTTGTCGAAATAACCGGTTTCTTTGGTTTCGGCTAAAACCGGTTTTCATTCCCTACCGGTCAATCTGCGTGCAAGATCACGGTTAATTCATTTTTGGCAGGCCGTATACTAGTTTGCCACCGTCATAGTATAAAAAAGTAGTCGAGTCCGGTGTTGAGGATTCATTTTATGTACGCACTGACAATTAGAGATAAATGCAGTTGCGACCCTTTGTGAAAAAAAGCTTTCTATGAAATGAAAATAATGGGAAACATACATTCTATGAACTTCTGTGTGCGATGCAAGGTACAACCTGATTTTAGAGATGTAGGGCAGCGGAATATCATACTCATATTACTATTACACATTCTGTGCTCATATTTGGAGCGGCTCAACTGGGGGAGTACCTCCACCTTAAAGAAAATCGCTGCCATAATAACATCACTAAATAGTTGCTAGGTACCTAAGTTGTGTTGTGTTCCCGAAGATACACTGTTAAGAGAGGGGGTTGTACCTTGTTTTGCATACAGAAGTTTCATAGAATGTATGTTTCTCATTATTTTCATTTCATAGAAAGCTTTTTTTCACAAAGGGTCGCAGTTCAAACCTAACCTAACCTACTTCACTAGTAGACCTAAATGAGTTCTACACAATGACCTAAAGAGCCTATTTAGAAAGTTCACGGTTACGGAAAAAAAAGCTTTCTATGAAATGAATAATTCTGCGAACCAATACATTTATGAAACTTCTGTCTGCGAAACAAGAGAAAACTCTAAAATCGATACATCCATGTGTCCAGGTATTCTCGATAGGGCCAATTTTTCGCCGCGAAAAAACTTCAGATGAGCGGCACCTCATAGAGTTCCAGAGGTTGGACTTCCTGATGGCGTTCAAGCATCACTACCATGAGGTCCTGGAGGTCGTTGAACAGACGTTTCTAGACATCTTCCGTGGACTCAGGGATCAGTGAGTAGTTATAGTTACGAACTTTAAATTAGGACTTCCTGGAGGTTGAGACCCGGGTATGTCCTAAAACTACGACCTCTTGGTTGGACCACCGGGGGATGGGCAGCAGCATCCCTGGAGTGCGGTGGAGATACTGCGATCGCCAACCCGCATGCCAAGCGTGGCGATTATGGCATATACCCCCCGTGAATATCGGGGAGGCCTATGTCCAGCTGTGGACGTTCTTTGGCTGAGATGGTGGTGGTGGTGGGAGGTTGAGAGTCGTGTAAAACTGTAGAAATCAGTGCTTGCTGCTAGGCCTATTTGAATAAAGAATATTTTGACTGTCATTTTTTTTCTACTTACGACTTCGTAGACCAAACTACAATCACATACTCTTTCTCTGTGGAACTCATAAGACGACACTTAAGTGAACTTTAATGAAAATTAACCAATCACGTGACGCCGTAGTCAACATACAAGTCATACAACTGCGCCAAAATAAGTTGAACTATCTATTCTACAGGTACTTTGGCGCCGGGAACTGAATATAAATATATGTATCGGCTCTGTGTTATAGATACGCGTCTGAAATCGAGACAGTGGCTCAGCAAAACAAGGTGGAGCCGTTTAAGTTTTCGGATCCACCGCTCCGTCTGGAGTACCAACAGGCGCTACAGATGTTGAAGGAAGTCGGTAATTCTGCCATTATATTACTTATTTGACTCTGTAAGCTGTAAACCTAGCGAGTGATATCTTTTACGTTTTCAACACACATTTTTTTTTTTTTTTTTTTTTTTTCCGTTTATTTAGGTCAACAAACAATCGCTACAAGGTTGCTTAGTTGAGATATTACAATATAAATACAAATATGTGCGATCCACACCGTTAACCACCAATTTATATTATAATGTTGCAAGTAAACTAAAATATTACTTTAATATTATTAAGTTGGTAACAGAAATCGTTAACTAGACGTATGCGTGAGCTACATTTCAGACAAATGTATATATATATATATATATATATATATATTATATACATACATTTAAAACAGTGTTATGTGCTATTTTCAGATAGTATATCTAGTACATATTGTCTAAATGTGGATTCTCTATTTGCAAATATGTCAATTTTACAAAATAATTTGTTATAATTATTGAGAATCCTCTGGAGAGGCGCGCGCGAACCGGCGTGCGTGCGGCAGCGGCTCTCAGCGAACATCCGGTGCGGGCGCGTCTCCCTCTGCCCATGGGCTGGGATATTGTAACCGATTTGGTTGATAAGGGCAATGCAGTCGTGCTTATTGTTACATATGCCATGGAGGGTCAAAGCGTCTAACATCAGTCTTCTGGAATTAAGGTCTAACATTTTATATTTGGTTAACAATACATTGTATGATAGCCTGTTCCCATAACATCTATATTGCATGGAACGTAAAAACTTTTTCTGTACAGATTCAATGGCGTTTCCATACTTAGTGTAATGAGGATTCCAAATTGGTACTGCATATTCTAATTGTGAGCGAATAAGGGTTTTAAATAGGTACAAATATGTAAGAGGACGTTTGAATTCAGTACTTGATCTCATAACAAAGCCGTACATTTTATATGCTTTATTGACGATTTTATTGATATGAAGGTCTAGGTGTAACTTAGAATCTAAAGTAATGCCAAGGTCTATTATGGATGTGACTTCTTTTAATTTTGAGTTACATAGGTAATAAGTTTTAGGTAGGGTTCGTTTTTTTTTAGTGAAAGTGATAGTTTTACATTTATTTAAGTTTAACTGGAGCTTATTGGTATTACAATAGTCAGAAAAACGATCAAGATCAGACTGGAACTGTTGAAAGTCATAATTATTTTGTATTGTATGATATATTTTTAGATCGTCTGCGTAAAGTAAGATATTGCAATACTTGAAACAATGATCTATATCATTAATAAATAATGTAAACAATAGTGGCCCTAATATAGATCCCTGAGGGACCCCAGAACTAATACTATATGGCTTCGACTCATAACCGTTTATGACAACTTTTTGTGTGCGCTCGATAATGTAAGATTTGAACCATCGTAACAAATTTCCTTTAATTCCATTAAAAGCTATTTTTTCCAATAATATTTTATGGTCCACTCTATCAAAAGCTTTGCGGAAGTCGGTGTATACGCTATCTACTCGTATATTTTTATCCATATTTTCAAAAAGGTAATTAGCATATAGTAGTAAATTAGTTGTAGTCGATCGGCGTTGGACAAAACCGTGCTGCTGTTGAATAATATGATTATGGAGAAGAGGATAAATTAGACCATGCACAATTTTTTCATATACTTTTGACAGAGTGGGCAAAATAGATATTGGCCTGTAATTTTCAACATTGTTCTTACTTCCGCATTTATGAACAGGTACTACATTGGCCATTTTCCAAGCGGAAGGAAACAGACCTTCCTTAAGGCATTTATTGAAAATAATCAATAGTGGTATACTTATTGCGGTAGCCGTATTCTTTAAAAATATTGGAGGTATATTGTCTGCTCCGCTACTCTTAGTTAGATCGAGTGCACTCAGTTCTTTTTCAATTAAAAACCTTGATACTGACAATTCTGATATATGTGTGTTATGGATTGAATTGATATCGTGGGGATAAAAATCGCTGTGTAATGTGGAAGGTTGGTATACGGATTGGAAAAATGCTGAAAACAAGTTGCATATCTCTTCTGGACCACTAGCAGTATTATTTTGGTAAGTCATATTATTCGGAATTTTATTAGAATTATTACGTTTGGATACATAAGACCAAAAATACTTTACATTGTTCCTAATACTTACCTCAAGATTATTCATGTATTTGTTATAGCATTTAGTAGATTCCAGTTTGAAACGTTCCCTTAATTTAGAAAATTCTACATAATCTATCAAGTTTTTATATTTTTTCCATTTTATCCAAGCGTGATTTTTATTTTTAAAGATATGAATAAGGGCCGAAGAAAACCAGACCGGAAAAGAGTGTGTTTTAAATCTTTTATACGGTACATGTATTTTTATAATTTTGTATATTTCTTCATAAAACATAGACACTGCTGATTCTCCAACGGCATTATTCAAGAGACTGGACCAATCGATTTTTTCAATTTCCTCGTTAATAACAGTGTAGTTGACTTTATTAAAATCGTATTTATGTTGCAATCTATTAGGAATAGTCTCCAAGGATGTGCAGTTAGAAAACGAAGTCATAATTTGAAAAGGAGGGTGGTGTTTATCTACCGGAACTAAGGTGACAGGGGCTGGTGAACAAATACATTTAGTAGTGTCAATACATGTTAAAAACAAGTCAAGCATTTTGTGGTTTTCATTTAAGATATTATTTACTTGTTTTAGGTTAAATATAGTCATAAAATTCAATAAAGGTTTTTGATGAGGTGGACTTTTCATAATTACACTATGTGAGGGGCACCCGGTTAATTCTTGCCAGTCTAAGGTAGAATAGTTATAATCTCCAACGATCCAATAGCTTTTAATGGAATCCTGTAATAGTATGTTTTGTAAGTAGTCAAAATGCGACTCGTATATCGAAACTGGTTGTTGAGGTGGGATGTAGGCGGCACTGATAATATGTTTCGAGCATCGTCCATAAGGTATTTCAATAACAAGATGATCTACAATAACCGGTGCAGGATGAGGCGCGAGCCGCGGCGGCGGCGGCGCGCTCAAGCTGGCGCGCAGCCCTCGCAGCGCGGCCACCAGCACGCCGCCGCCCATGCCTCGCCCGCTCCCCGCTCGGTCGCGGTCACTCCGAAATACCGCATATCGATCGTCAATAAATTCACCGTTAGATATTTCCGGACAAAGCCACGTTTCTGTTAATATTATGATATCATAGGAGTTACATAAGATGTTCATATAAATAGTATTTAGTTTAGTTCGCAAACCGCGACAATTTTGATAGTATATAGAAACGTGGCTAGCCATTATAGAAATACCTTGAAATGTGCATCTTAATTATTATCGAGTTATATGTTAGGTATTTACATATATTTGTGGCATATTCAATATTTAACTGCAATAAATTAAAGTACCTACTTGTAATATTTTGAATAGGTCCTTTTAATTTCCTAAAACGCTCAGCAGTAAGCATAGAAGCTAAATATATATCATTTACATGTATAATAACATAAAAATATACGAACCAGGTTTCATAATTTAAAAGACTGGAAATACAATTCTTTTCTTTTGGAGGTATGAAGACTGAAGTATAAAATTTACCCTTGAGACAATCTAGACTGTTTACTAATATTATAATTGCCCGTAAACAATAATACTTAACTAACTTTAATTTTGTGCGCTCTGAGCTCACATCAGCAATGATCATTCTTTCGGTAGTGTCCCATACTTTTGTAGTAGAATCTGAATCACTTCGGTGCCAGCTTGCCAAGGTCATCATTGCAGCGCACTGCCAGCACTGGGGATGTGTCGTTTTTTCGTACCAGTATAGTCGCATGCCGGACCCAAACATATTTATATTCATATTTACGGGCTGCTTCACGGCATTGTCGAAATAACTGTTTATTTTTCAAGGTAAGGTGCTCATTCAAGTATATATTATTCTTTTGTCCTTCTAATGAGATCTGAGATGTGTCGAGCCCCTTAGATACCCGGAAGGCAGCTAGGATATTGTCTCGCAGCATGCATGATGGAAGACGTACTATTATGTTTTTGGGGCGTTTGTTGGCAGAGTCCGGCTGGGGTACCCTATGGATGGATATGATGTCACTAGGTGTGATTGTGAACTTTATGGCTGAGCATATGTTCATAAATATCTGT
This sequence comes from Notocelia uddmanniana, assembly GCA_905163555.1. Taxonomy (NCBI): domain Eukaryota; kingdom Metazoa; phylum Arthropoda; class Insecta; order Lepidoptera; family Tortricidae; genus Notocelia; species Notocelia uddmanniana. Next base: position 10,886,268 of record LR991079.1, on the reverse strand, counting down.
ACCAAATTTTCTCCGCGTTTTTCAGGTAAATTACAGATCTCAATATTATTTGTTCTAGCCTGCTGCTCCATCGATGCAATAGTACGTTCAAGGGATACGATCCTTTCGGCTTGACATTGTGTGGAAGAGATAACATTTTCCATCACTTTTACTTTCGCTTCGAGGGTGTCCTGGCGTGAACTAGTGAAATCAAGCGATTTTTCCATTTCGCCTAAGTGAGCATTCACTGTGTTAAGTGACTGGTTGATATTGCTATTGTCCTCTGCCAGTTTGGCCATATCATTCTTAATTTCGCCCAGGGCGAGTGTGAATTTAGATAATTCATTACCTATAGCCGACGTGACGGCGGAGTTCACTGCAGAGGTTATATTGGCCTGTATTTCTGCCTGCCAGCTTGAAAATTTGCAGTCTATTGCCTGTGAAATATCGTCAGAAATGTGTGACATATTGTATTCCAATAATTTACGCTTTCTTTCATGGCAATTTCCAACTATTGAATCGAAATAAAAATTCCATGTATAATTCCTTCTTGTCGGGGCGTCTAGCCTCTTCCTTAACTTACACGACTATGACCGGCCGCTATTTTTGGACCTGCAATGGTTGTGGCTTTATGGGCCATATGCCCATTAAATCGATAGGAATGCGCGGTGGGAGACTTGCCTAGGGAAATTCTAGGGGAAACCTCCGACATGACCGCGCGGGTGCCCGGGTGGTTTCAACACTGGAATACTCTAGGAGTTTTCAACCGAATCGGGGGTGTGAGTGGAATCGAGCTACCGACCGATTTACTGACTGCCTAAGAAGTAGCGGACGTCGGAAAACGAATAACACAACTAAAGTACGCTCCTTACGAGTTTATTAGAGTATCGTATTGTATTTTTGAACACTAGTTTTGTTTTGTTAACTGACAGGCGTGACTCCGAGTGGCCGGCAAGATGAACTATCCCCATCAGACGAGAGAATCTTGGGAAAGTTAGTACGAGTTAAGTACGACACCGACTTCTTCGTAGTGGACAAATTCCCGGCCGAAACGAGACCTTTCTTCTCCGAGTATGATTCTCATAACCCCGTAAGTTATTATATATTGGTGTTGTGATAAAATGTACACTATAATGCATGCTCTAGTATACTCCCACCTTCTCAGTCTAATATGTTTGTCCCTTTTTTAGTCGCCTAATAAACCCGTACAAGATCACACGTCTGTTTATTTATTTAAGTTCATTAAATACCAATTTTCCAAAACTGAACCTAATTACAACCTACATATGGTCGCAATCGAACCGGATTATCTGTGAGCATCCATGCGTATCGAACACCTGGCCGCCCGGCAACGAGAACAATAGCGAGCCGCAGTCAGAGCGATAAGAAGCCGAGCGCATCTATAGAATTGCAACTAACTAGTAGAGACGTCTCAGGCTGTTCTGTTGATCGTGTTTGCGAGATTGCTTGTGCAGAGATGGATCAGTATCTGATAATTTGCATTTATAAACCACCATCAGGTGATTTAACATCTTTTATGGAAATTATGGAGGATGTACTCAGGAAAGCAACAAGTGGTAAAAAGTCAGTAGTGGTCTGTGGCGACTTTAATATCGATATTTTATCACAATCAGCTGAAAAAGATAAGTACATTAATCTTTTCCAAGACAGTCTGGAAAATAATTAACACAGAGACTGGGAAGAGAAATAATAGAGAGTTCACAATTTCTTTGAAAGTAAAGGATAATTTAATAACTGATGCAGTAAAAGTAGCTGATGAATTTAATAATTTCTTTTCTAAAATTCCTATAGTCACTACTCAAAGTTTAGCATCATCTACCACAAAAGCTGAATCCCTTCTGAATGACAACGTAAAATTAGAATCACTAACTAATTTCAAATTTCATCATGTTTCTCCTCTAGATGTACTGAAGTCCTTTGAAATGTTAAAAATAAAGAGCACTGAGGACTTATGGGGCGTGTCAGTCAAGGTACTGGAATCTATTCTGGAGGTCGTTGCACCAACTCTAGCTCTCATTTTTAATAACTGTATAGACTATGGCATTTTTCCAGACTTAATGAAATGTAGTAAAGTAGTTCCAATTTTCAAATCAGGTCATAGAGATAATCCTTCTGATTATCGTCCAGTTTCTATCCTACCTGCGTTTAGCAAAATATTCGAAAAAATAATGCTTACGCAATTGGTTTCTCACTTTAATTCTCACAATATTTTGCACGCACAGCAGTTCGGCTTCACGAAGGGTAGGTCAACTACTGATGCAGGTGCAAGTTTATTAAAATTTATTTTGCAGTCTTGGGAAGAGTCGCACGACGCCATCGGAGTGTTCTGTGACCTTTCCAAGGCTTTTGATTGTGTAGATCATGGTACTTTAATTTGTAAACTTAAGTTTTATGGCATCAGAGGGCACGCATTAGATCTCATGAAGTCATACTTAACACAGAGAAATCAAAAGGTATAAATAAAGCCATTTCGTCAGAGACAGTGGTAGAGATGGGAGTACCTCAGGGGTCTATTCTAGGTCCGTTCCTGTTCCTTGTTTATGTAAATGATCTGCCATATATGGTAAGCCGAAGATCAGGCATTGTAATGTTCGCAGACGACACCTCATTACTGTTCAAGGTAAATAGGAGAGATACTGAACTCATTGAACCAAATAATACCCTCTCCATGATATCTGACTGGTTTGCTGCCAATAACTTAGTATTGAACCCGAAAAAAACGAAATGTATTAAATTCTCTCTTGCGAACTCATCAAACAGAAACTTATATACAAATATTAGACTTAATGGTCAAACATTAGAATTTGTTACTTCTACTGTATTCTTAGGTATTACATTGGACTCAAAATTGCAGTGGGGTTCCCATATAACAGCGATAGGAAGTAGGTTGAGCTCTGCTGCATTTGCAGTCAGGAGAATAAGGCAGCTTACCAATGTGGCAACGGCACGGTTAGTTTACTTTGCTTATTTTAATAGTATAATTACTTATGGTCTTATCTTATGGGGATCAGCTGCAGATATTGAAACTGTTTTTATTTTGCAAAAAAGGGCTATCCGAGCAATTTATAACTTGGGGTCACGTGAGTCATTAAGAGAATTTTTCAAAGAAATAGATATTCTAACCCTGCCGTCCCTATATATATTTGAAATAATAATGTATGTTAGGAAGAATTTGGGCAATTTTCCAACGAACGCTGATAAACCAATAGCCACGAGAAATACTGGGAAACTGAAAGTAACCTTCTATAGACTAGTAAAGGCGAAAAAGTCGTTCTTGGGAAATTGTATCAAATTCTACAATAAAATTCCTAAACACATTACTGAACTTAGTAATTCTAAATTCAAATCTGTAGTAAAACAAACACTTATTTCAAAAGCATATTATAAGATAAACGATTACATCATGGATAGGGATGTTTGGCAGTGATAGCGTCCTGCACGGGTAATCTATCGCGAAAATATGTTTTCTACTGTAGCATTGTTATTTCAGTTATTTTGTAGTAGCTGACACTGTAATTTATATTTAACTATACAATGTATATTGTTTTGAAAAAATGACACCTCGCCGAGTTTCTTACGCCGGTTCTTCTCGTGGCAGAGGTTTATTTTTCCGAACCGGTGGTAGTTTATTGACGTTCATAGGTGCATGTAATATGCCTAATTTGAAGAATAAACTACTTTTACTTTTACTTTTACTTTTAACTAACGAGTTTGAAGACACATTTTATTACGCAAGGTTATAAATACGATTTGGTGACTTGTACGTGAAATTGCAGTGTTTTTAACGTAAACAATGGCTGATACACAAAAACAATTACTCGCCGTGCTTGAAGATTGTGCGAAAGTTTTCCAAAAAACGCAAACTAACTTAAAAAAGTGCCCTAAAGCTAGATTAACGAAAGGATATATCGAGTCTCGTATTAAAATTATTGACGAACACTGGACGACATTCAATAATGCAAACCGAGAGTTAGTGAAGGTTACACATATGGAACAAAACTTACTACTTTTTGAACGAAGAGTTTTTTATATACGAAGACTTATACAATGTGCTTCGGGGAGATTTGGATAGATTTGGATATGTTTACAGGTGTATTAACAGAAGCGGCGATGGAAACATCCGCTACGAATGCAAGTTTACTTCTGGCATCTACGAGTACACAAAACAACTTTGTTCACTTGCCACGCATCCAGTTATCGACATTTAGTGGGAGTTATGAAGAGTGGCCTGCATTCAAAGATTTATTTATGTCACTGGTGCATAACAATAAAGCGTTAAGTGATGTACAGAAGCTACACTATTTAAAGACAAGTGTTACTGCCGAAGCAGAGTCCTTATTAAAGCACATTCAAGTTACGTCTGAAAATTACTCACAAGCATGGCTAATCCTGAAAACAAGGTATGGCAACAAACGTTTGATTTTGAACAATAATTTGAAGAAATTGTTTAACCAGCGGAAAATTACTGCTCAATCAGCTGCTCAACTTAAAGCGCTTCTAGATACAACGTCGGAGTGTCTTCACAATATTAATAACTTGAAGATTCCTATCGGCGAGTGGGATCCATTGATAATATTTTTGCTTGTTCAGAAATTGGACCCAGAAACGCATAAAAGCTGGGAAGAGCATGCGTACAAGAGTGACTCTGAACCCTTACCAAAGTGGAGCGATTTTAAAGAGTTTCTAGAGGCAAAGATTCGCACGCTGGAGTTACTCACAACAACAAACACAAGATAAGTAAAGTCAATTAAGGAGCGTAGTACATGTCATGTTGCCACACCTACCTATGACAAGAACTGTGTGATGTGCAGTGCAAGCCATACATTGTGTCACTGCAAGGAGTTTACCAAAATGGAACCTACGGATAGAATCGAGTATGTAAAGACCAAAAACTTATGTTTCAACTGTCTAGTACCAGGTCATTCAGCATCAAAATGTCGAGTACCTGTGTCCTGTAGAATATGTCACCGACGTCATCACTCTCTTCTGCATCAACAAAAGCAGCCTGAGCCTGTGGCCCCTATGAGTCCCTCACAACCACTAGCTTCGAAACAACATGTTGCAGAAAATATAGAAAAAATGCAAGTTAACACAGTGATCGCGTCACATCTCACTACTAGACAAGGAATAGCACTACTAGCGACTGCCGTGGTGGAAGCAAGAAGCAAGCAAGGTCACATCATTCCTCTGCGCGCGCTAATAGACCAAGGTCCCCAAGCATCTTTCATAAGCGAAAAGGCGACTCAGCTACTCAAGCTTGAACGACAACACGCCAAGGGAAGCGTCATGGGTGTGGGTTCTACGAGAACAGAAATAAAGCACGTGGTTCAGCTAGAAATCAAATCACAGTGGGATGCATCATTCGTCCTGCCAATACAAGCTTATGTTATGTCAAAGCAGCTGACCACGAAGATACCCACGAAGCATATTGTAAAACAACCATGGCCTCATCTACAAGGCCTACAACTAGCGGATCCAACTTACCACATGTCAGGAACTGTAGACCTCTTGCTAGGGGTCAAAGAATACGCTAGTATACTGCAAAAAGAAATGATCAAAGGTCCACCGGGTACACCATGTGCACAAAGAACCAACCTGGGCTGGATTCTTTTTGGAGATGTTAATACAAAACAGGAGAAGTGTTGTCAAGGCAACGAGAGATATGTAGTGGCGTGCCACAGGGTTCTGTCCTGGGACCCATGCTATATATCTTATACACATTTGACTTGCCATGTGACCTAAAGTGCAGTGTTAGTACATTTGCGGATGACACCAAGCTATTTGCTAACCCATTGGTGGATTACGACGACCTGCAAGCAGACTTGAACAGAATATTGGATTGGTCCAATAAATGGCTAATAAGTCTAAATTCCTCAAAATGTACCGTGTTACACATAGGTAATCGCAACCCCCATTTAACCTACACCCTGAACGACACTTCATTACAGACTGTCAATTTGCAACTGGATCTGGGCGTCAAGATCTCATCAGACCTAAAATGGGAGGAACATATAACCACTGTAGTCAAGAAATCAAGGAGCTTAGTTTACCTCATTAGGAAAGCTTTTAGAGTCTTGACGCCAGAAATGATGCTAAAGATCTATAAAACATACATAAGACCACTACTGGAGTATGCCTTTCAAGCCTGGAGTCCCTATTTTGTGAAAGACATTGAGATGCTGGAAAAGGTTCAACGTAGTTTCACTAAATTACCAAAGAAGCTCAAAAATAAGCCATACGAAGAAAGACTGCGCTCTCTGAATCTCACAAGCCTCAAGCAGCGCAGGGAACGTGGTGACCTGATCGAGACATACAAGATACTATCTGGGCATTACGATCTCAAAGATTTCCACAAAATATTTGAACAGAACAACAACACAAGACTCAGAGGCCATCACTTAAAGCTAGTCGCTCGCAGGTCACACAGCAACCCCCACAGACACTTTCTGAGTAACAGGGTGGTGAAGGCCTGGAATAGACTACCAGATGATGTGGTTTCGGCTCACAATGTCAACCAGTTCAAAAACAAATTGGATAAGCACTATTCAAATTTAGCTCAACACTGAAGTTGTACTTAAAGATAATTGGATACAGGTTTCATCAGTTGTTTCAACTGCCTGCCTGATAAACAAATAATAAAAATAATAATAAAAAAACACCAAGATGATACTTACCTCGTCATGCATCATCAGGTCGACATGGACGATGTACTAAAATCTATATGGGAGATTGAGACAGACACTGAAAGGAGATTCACGAAAGAAGAACAGCTATGCGAAGAAATCTATGAAAAAACAGTCACACGAAACCACGAAGGAAGATACATTGTAAAGCTACCATTTAGAACGGAGAATCCACGAGTGCTCGATGGAAACACAAAAGAAATTGCTACAAAGAGATTCATGCAATTGGAGAGAAGGTTTAAAAGATCACCAAACTTGAAAACGGAATACACAAAGGTAATTAATGACTACCTAGAAGAAGGTCACCTAGAAGTTGTACCTGAAAAAGAAAGAGAAGATAAATCAGTCTACTTACCACACTTAGCAGTAATTCGCGAAGACAAAGTAACTACTCGTACGCGCGTGGTCTTCGACGCCTCCTGTAAAGGATCAAACAACGTATCATTAAATGATGAGCTAATGACAGGTCCTCAACTACAAGACGACTTGAGGAATCTTCTAATGAGATGGCGAATGAAACGTGTTTGTTTCGTGGCTGATGTACAGAAAATGTATCGTCAAGTCTTAGTAACCAAAGAAGATGCAAATTACCAACGCATTCTCTGGCGAGAAGACGAACGCGAAGAGCTAAAAGAATATCGTATGCTCAGAGTTACCTTTGGCACCGCTCCAGCACCGTACTTGGCTGTCAAGACCCTTCAGAAGATTGTTATTGATGAAGATGAGAAACAACACAAACAAGTGACCAGTAAGCATAAAGAAGTAGCAGTTAAAACAATAAAAGAAGACTTTTATATGGATGACTTACTGTCAGGAGCAACAACAACCGACGAAGCTATAGCAATTGCCAAGGAAGTAACGCGCATTTTAAGTCTAGGCGGATTCCAATTGATGAAATGGTCCTCAAACAACATTGAATTTATGAAGTCCATTGATGAAGATAAACGATCAGCAAATGCACTGGTAGAACTGAACCTCGACGGAACTGTAAAGGCACTTGGAATAGTATGGAATCTGAGAACTGATTCATTTCAATACAGCTTGGCACTACCTCCTATTGCAAACACTATAACAAAGCGTGGAATATTATCAGATGTGCAAAGGCTGTTTGACCCACTAGGCTGGATTGCACCTAGCACTATCATGGCAAAAATATTGATGCAGAAACTTTGGCTTGAGAGAATGGGTTGGGATGAATGCGTCAGCTCAGAGTTAGAAGAAGAATGGAGACAGATCCGCGCCGACTTTGGAAACGTCAAGGATATACGTATTGACAGATGGGTTTGCACGACAAACTCCGAAGAAGAAAATATACAGGTACACGGCTTCAGTGACGCCTCAATGCGCGCGTACGCTGCAGTTGTTTACATAAGAATTGAAACTCAAGGCAAGATAATAACTAAAATCATAGCTGCACGAACCAGAGTCGCCCCACTGAAAACTATTTTCCTGCCACGCTTAGAGTTATGTGGAGCCTTGCTTCTTTCTAAGTTGATGAAACAGGTTGGACAGGCGATGAGAATACCCACGTCAAGGATGTTTGCATGGACCGACTCATCGATAGTCATTGCTTGGCTGTGTGGAGAGCCCAATAGATGGAAGCCATTTGTAGCCAACCGCGTCGTAGAAATCGTTGAGAACCTAAATAATAAACACTGGCACCACGTCCAGTCAAAGGATAATCCTGCAGACGTGGCTTCGAGAGGCGTGATGTTGTCTGCACTGAAGAACTGCGACTTATGGTGGAATGGCCCGAGCTGGTTATCTGAAAAAGAAATAAAAATTAATAAACTAGAAACTTTAACAACAGATGAAGAGATGAAAGTACAGAAACTGCAAACTTACCTCAATACTGATAATGTCGAAACACAAGAAACAAATTTAACTTCACAATTTGAAAATTTTGATAATTTAACTGAGTTGCTGAAAGCTATTGTCTACTGTCGAAGATTTTTAAACTACAAGCAAAATCCCTGTGACCTTGATAAAGATATAACAGCTAGGGAATTGCAAGATGCACTTAACCTTTGTGTGAAAATGATACAACGAAAAGAATTCCAAAAAGAGATCGACCGCTTAACATTATGTAAACAAGTGAAAAAGAAGAGCTGTTTAAGAACTGGGGCGGTAGGCTCAGAAATGCTAATATAGATGAGGACAGAAAACATCCAATCATTTTGGGAAACAAGAACCAATTAGTACCACTAATTATTGCTGATGCACATGCAAAGACGCTTCACGGTACCAGGGCTGAAATGCTATGCTACTTGCGTTCTAAATTTTGGATACTCAGAATAAAATCCTTAGTAAAAATGTACATTCAGAAGTGTTTAACCTGTGCAAGACAGAATGCGACGGCTAAAACTCAAATTATGGGTGATTTGCCTGAAAAGAGAGTCACTCCATCAAGACCGTTCCTGCACAGCGGAGTAGATTTCGCAGGCCCCTATCAGATTTTGACTTCTAAAGGTAGAGGAGCAAAAACTGTGAAGGCTTATATCGCCATTTTCATCTGTATGGCTGTTAAGGCAATCCATATAGAACTAGTTGGAGACCTAACTTCAGATGCATTCATAGCAGCCTTTAGACGTTTCGTCGCAAGAAGAGGAAAATGCATTCACCTGTGGAGCGACCAGGGTCGAAACTTCGTGGGTGCTAACAAAGAACTTGTAGAAGCCTGGAATGAAGCCAAATTACAATTCACTGGTCCAATAGCAGAGACGCTCGCAACCGAAGGCACACAATGGCATTTCATTCCCGCTTATAGCCTGTTAAGTTTAAGTTTACTTATTTTAATTTTAGGGCTTAGAGATCATTTACATCTCTAAGGACTTTTAAATAATTGTTATTAATCGTATTTGGACGCTCAGAGACCATATACATCTCTGAGATATTAAATTAATTTTATGTACTTTTTGTTTATTCGGACAGATCGTATTCAATACGTCCTTAATATTTGTAAATTTATTTTTATATAAATGTTAATCAGTATATTTTTTAATCATTATTATTAAGTAAGATTGTCAGTTTTTTTTAACTTGTATAAATTCACGCTTTGACTTGTAAAAGTGCCCTTGTGGCCTATTTGCAGAATAAGTATTTGATTTTGATTTTTTTTGATTGAGCCCCAATTTCGGTGGACTGTGAGAAGCGGGCGTCAAATCTATTAAATATCATCTAAAGAGAGTTTTGACAACGAATCTGTCGTTCGAAGAAATGACTACTATATTGTATCAGATTGAAGCCTGCTTGAACTCTCGGCCCTTATGTCCTCTCGATGACACAGATACAGAAAATGTTGACCCTCTTACTCCTGGGCATTTTTGAATAGGAGAATCCCCTATCGTTGTTCCAGCAGCAGAATACAAAGAATCTAAAATTTATACCTTGTCACGCTGGCAATACACACAGAAATTGTTGGCTGATTTTTGGAGACGATGGCAAGATGAGTATCTTTCTAGGCTGCAACAACGACCGAAATGGCTGAAAAAAGAAGAAGAGTTTAAAATAGGAGATATAGTACTTATCAAGACTGATAGCTTACCTCCTGGGAAGTGGTCGCTGGGACGCATCCTTGATAAACATCCTGGTGATGATGGCTTTACTAGAGTGTACAGTGTGAAGTCTGGTAGTGCTGTCATAAAACGATCAGTAACTAAATTATGTGCGTTGCCGATTGATACCCAAACTTTATAATGTCATCAATTTGTTGATTAAATTGTAATGTTCATTGTGAAGTTTTTGAAAAGGTCTTAATAGTCCTTTTGGTGGGCGGTATGTTGTGATAAAATGTACACTATAATGCATGCTCTAGTATACTCCCACCTTCTCAGTCTAATATGTTTGTCCCTTTTTTAGTCGCCTAATAAACCCGTACAAGATCACACGTCTGTTTATTTATTTAAGTTCATTAAATACCAATTTTCCAAAACTGAACCTAATTACAACCTACAATTGGTTATGGTCGAAAATCCCTCTAAACTTATGTCATACTATTATACTATTCTGTGCTTATGTGGCAGTGGGTGGGGCACATTGCACGTAGAGCCGAGGGCCATTGGGGCGAAGGTACTCGAGTGGCAACTACGTACCGGATGGCACAACGTGGGTAGACTCCCGACAAGGTGGACTGATGACCTGGATATGGGTGGCGCACGACCGGCCATTGTGGCACCCTTTGGGGGAGGCCTATGCCCACCAGTGGACCTCCTTCGGCTGATATGATGATAATAGCCAAGATACGCGTCCTACTCGTGATCAGGTGCTGTTTGGAGTTCTGTTCATGCTTGTAAGAGCATTATTAACTACCTTCACTAGCGTTATTTTATTGGGGATTGATGAGAGGCATTATCCTGGTATTATTAGTTGTAGATTAGTTTTTATTGTTATTGACGCATGGAGACTTTATATAGCCTGACAACAGTTTATTTAACCCTGAGATTCGCTGCAAAGAGCTTACGTATGGCAATAATGTGCGTACGTCATGTATAGTCGGGGTAATGGGCATTGGCTTCATGTTGATATGTCAAAACATTGGTTGCAGAGAATTCTGTTCTTTCAATTTATATATTCGTTAAAATCTTCTTTTCTTTATCATTATATACCAGAAGTATATTAGGAACAAATCCGGATGCTCCACCGGCATGAACAATAACATGTCGTTTCCCCGTTGAAACGGCTTTCGATACTCCATGTTATTTTTTTGCATTTGGCATGATTCAGAGAAGTATGAATGTAGTTCTCCTCCAAATAAACTAAAGGCATATTTTTATCCCTTACTTCTTGTATTTGATCCAAATAACCTTCGTGCCGGACCACAATATCGGAACGCTCCATTAATGTTGACCGTTGGTTTCTGCATTTTTATATTTTAATCCCATACTGTGCATGAGTTTTCGTAAGTACTCTCTGCTGCCTGTAAATACAATGTCTTTTTTCAAAGCAGTAAGAAGAGTTTTGATACTCGGTACTTGTTGTCGCACAGCATAAAATTCATGAATTTTATGCCTTATGGCACATTTATCGAAGTCGTCTATTTGAATTCTCTTTTTGTGTGGGGCTTTGTTTTGTACAGGGGCAAAGTCAAGACCGTCTCATTATTTTTAGCTATATTTTATATCTTCTATCTACATAAACCTTAAATGAAATATTGAAGTTTGAACCAAACAATTAACCAGTTCAATACAACCGCACTATAAAATGTCAATACGAGTACCGGTCATGTCAACAACCAACTTTAAAACATTATTTATTGGAATGCTATGTAATCCTTCGTCTTTTTTAAGCTGTAAATATTGGTTTTGAGGTTTCGTTATGTTGACACCTAGAGAAATGCTGGTCCCTCATTCACAACGCAGGTTATCTTTGGGGAATTCTGGCGACCTGACCTACTTACCACCAACACAACACTACATACTTACCTAACTAATAATAATAAGAAATTCATTTATTTCGACCTACTGGGATCATATCACTATACAATACAATACATTATATTTGTTTCTAAATAAAATAAAAATATATATTATAATAAATTAATACATTAGAAAATTTATAGGCTAGGATTCGGGTTCGGTGCAATTGAAGATAAATGCCCACATTATTTATGTAGTCATTTACGCCCAACCGCCTTCGCCGTTTACTAGGATTTGTTTGCCATTACATGAATCATATAACAGTGATTCAGGTAATGGCAATCAAATCTCTCTGCGAATGCCTCAGGATGCTATTGGGACTAGAACGGACCCTGCGCACCAGGGATGTGCATCGTTTCCTCATTGTGGTATAGAAGCAATCTACCCTGGCCTCCGCGAACATTCCTGACGCTAATGAGTAGTGGCGTCAAATTAACGGAAAATAATAAGAAAATGCTCCGAGCAAGATTTTAACGTGAGTTTTTTTTATTTTTATTAAAGCCAGGGGGCAAAGATGAGGCCGACGATGAAGCGAGCTCACCCAGAATATGCCTATTCACTCGTGCCTTAAAAAGGTCCAGGTTATATGAACTCGGAAATACAGACGCCGACAGAGAATTCCAAACCTTAGAAGTGCGCATTATAAAAGAAGATGCAAAGCGCTTGGTTCGAATTAGTGGAATTTCGACCAGGTATTCTGGCATATGCGGCAATATGAGGTTGTGGAAGAGGAATCAGTGTAAAAAAAAGAAGTAGTGGTGTTGCTATGGCTGCGATAGTCATGCGGTGGCACTTCACCAGTTGGGCTGCTCCAAATATAAGGAAAATAACTTTCCGCTATGCCAGTACTCTTGTACCTTTTTGCTACGGAACTCTAAAAATTACGATAAAGGACCATGCGTCAAAATGGACCAATAACCAACAGAGCTGAGAGTTAGGTCATTAAATAAGTCTTTAACTCTACTATTAGCTTATATTCAATTGGGCTAAAATATGGATTCGCAATATGGCTATTGATTTGTACCTTAAGTTTTTCCCCTCATTGTCCCACCATAAATGTTGCCCTGGGCTTCGAGTTCCCGTCCGCGGGTTATAATTCTAATCACCAACCTCCGGGGGCCGCGTAAGACACTATGAAGTTCTCACCAACAGATACTTATGCTTTCCCCCTTGGGGGCTCCCGACGCCCGCCGAGCACGGCGTGATGCAGCACCCTCGAGCTGCTGTCTAACCCGCCGGTTCACGTGGATCTTCCTTGAAGTGTGAGGTCACCGGCGGTAGGCAAATTACTGGGAAATATAATGAAATCCGTGCCGAATCTTCACACTTATTTATTACACTCTCAAACACGTTATAATGACACGTTTTATACTGTCCTAGACAAGGATTGATCTAGATTAATTAGATATATTATCGAGCCCGCTCCGCTCGTAGCTAACCCGAGGTCGCTATATTTGCAAGTCTCGTCAGTAATGTCAATGCAGCCAATACCGTAAAACCAATCAAGTGCGTTCAACAGCGCGGAATACGAGGGTGATCCATAAGTTTTGATAATCAGTATTAAATATGGGAGATATGTAAATCGTTATATTTTTAACACAATATGCACACTTTCTATATTTTCAAATACTTATTAACGTCATTCAATTGTTTTATTTTACCCCAATAAATATAATTTTACTTTTTGAGGTCAAATTTTATACCTTCACTAAGTCATCACCAGCTCTTAATTTTCATGTAGTTGGTTTTGAACATAAGTGAATGAGAAGTAGTAGTCGGAAGTTAGGGCTAAATAACAATAGGAACGGTTATCAGTTCTGATCTTTACTCGAAGAGCAGCACCTTTGTCAATTACAAGGCTCTGAAGTACAATTTCTCCCGAAAATTCGTGTTTTCTTTTCTTCAGCTTATTTATAATATTTAACACAACTCTGATAGAATAATGTAATACAACTCTCCAACAATATTTGAGCTCAATTAGTGAAAGCTAATTTCGCAGTTTTTATTGGTAGGCCTCAATAGTCCAGGAAGAAGGCGAAAAATACTCCCTAATATTGGTGACAGAGCTGGAGATAAAAAAAAAAACCAAGGCACAGATAACTTGCTTATCCTTTAAATCATAATGATAAACCAAGGTTTTATTTTCAATTACAATATTCTTCATTAGTGCATCAGGACTTTTTCCACACCGCTCCAAATAATTGCAAAACCAACTCTTATAATATCCGCCATCTTCTTATTTTTTCAATTCGGATTTTTTTTGTTCAGCAATTACAGAAAAACAAATGAATAATGTTTATATATTTTTACTCGAATTTAATGTTGATTAGTGTCATGGTACAGCCCACATTAAAAGAATATCATTAACGGGGTGTTTCATACCGATTATCAAAACTTATGGATCACCCCTCGTACAGTGATTTGAGCCACTCATGTTGGCAACAATGAAATCTAATGAATATTAATTTCCATTCAAAATTACATGTTGAATGTGCTTCAACGATATGAATTGCGTCAAAATAGTCCTAAAACCATAAAAGCTGAGATTTAGTTCATTAAATAGGTATTTAAATCTACTGTTTGCTCGTATTCACTCTGAGTCAAATGAATATCTCAGTTCTGCAATGGAACTGAACTGCGCGCTGCTGAAGCGCAGCGTGGGCAGGCCTCCCACAAGGTGGACTGATGACCTGGTAAGGGTCGTGGGTGTCCGCTGGATGAGAGTGGCGCAGGACCGGTTATTGTGGAACTCTTTGGGGGAGGTCTTTGTCCGCAGTGGACGTTTTTCGGCTAATATGATGATGATGATGATATTTTCAGGATTCAGTGAACGCCTACGATATGTATATGCGTGGTGTGGAGGTGCTCAGCGGTACGCAGGCGCTTTACGACTACGATTTCCTGGTTGAGCGAGCAAAGAAGCGTGGCATCGGTCAGTATTTACAAAATAACAAGAAAAAAAAACAGACTAAGGCTGGGTTGCACCAAACCGTCTGCGATGGTAAGCGTTGTTACTTAAAATCAGATTTTCTATGGGATAACAGCTGCCGGTGCCATATTTAACGTTGATCGGTCTTTAATCGTAGGTTGGTGCAACTGACCCTTAGATTCCTACTGGAACTCGTGATCAGGACTTCACCAAAATTATATGGGACCCATTTGGTATCTCTTCTCAAACAAAAGGAAACAAATCGGTTTAAAATGGTGGAGTACTGAGGTAGCAAAAAGAAAAAAAAAATACATCCGAATTGACAACATTTAAAATTTCCATGCGCTTAGTAACTGAACTCGATCTAGAATAACATGAAACATTGTATACACAATGGGATCCGGTATATATAGGAAATTAGTTTCTGTTACTATTGTAATAAAAAAAAATACGGCTAGTTTTTGGGAACAAATTTCCAGCTTTAATATGTCGGATCCCATTTTGAAAGCAAAGTTTCATTTAATTCTAGCTCGCCGTTTTAAAATGAGCGCGCAACTACGTTTGTATGGAGAATCGAGTTCAGTCGAGCGTGCGGATACCCTTAAGATTTCATACTAAGTGCATGGAAATTATAAATGTTGTCTATTAGGTTGTATTTTTCTAAATTTGTTTCATCAAAACTCCGTCATTTTAAACCAATTTGGTATTTTTTGTGTGAGAAGAGGTAATTCCAAATGGGTCGCATATAATTTTGAAGACACAATCTATGTTACGTTTTCCTAGTCTGTGGGGACAATTATCTTTATTTTTCAATAAGCAAATAAATATTTACAACGAGTATCTGTCCTGTCCACAGATATAGACAAGGTCTCTTACTACTTCGACGCCTTCAAGTATGGATGTCCCCCGCACGCAAGTATGATACTAGTGTTACTCACTATTTACTAGTTTGCTATTTAAAGTCAGGTTTTATAGATCCGTAGGATAAACAACAGATCAAATTTTGCTAACACAGTAGTTTAGACAATAATTAAATAAACAACGACGCGACGGCGCAACGGGGCCACACCGTTTCGTCGCCTAAATAGATATTTTTTTTAAAGCTCAAGTTTCATGGCGCATTGGGTTAACTGTAATGCCATGTAAACATTTGTAATAACGAATAAAAAATAAAGAAATTTATTTAATAACACAAAAAAGTTACAAAATTGAAACCAAATAATTCACAGATATCGTATATGTCTGCGTATTGAAAGGGTTTGAGACTCAGCGAGATCGCTGATTTTCAGTCTCTCTCTACCCTATACAACTATAGTCTTAAACCTAATGATAAATAACCAAGCGAGTTCGCTGTCATGACGAGAAGTTAATATTTTTGGGGCTAAATTCAAAATGAGAGATTGCATTATTAATAAACAAGAGTGGGGTCCCAGCGCGTATGTTATTTGCAGAAATTGCGAAGCGTCTGGTTGACGTAACTGGTGACCGAAGAGCTGGCGGTTTCCTCGCTCAATGTATCAGCATTGCGATACAGCGAGGAAATGCCGCCAGCATCCTCGGTACAATGCCTCAAGGGCCCGTTTTAGATTTAAGTTAGTTTTAATTTTCTTTATATTATTTTGGTTAAGTATTTTTGTATATATTTTCGTTGTACATAAATAAATGATTATCTCATAAACAAGAGTATAAAAATATACCTACGTATATCAACTGGTGTATGCTGACAACTGTCATGTTTTGATATCTTACTGGTAGCCAGTCTTTAGTGCTGTTACAGATGCCAATTTTTACATCCTTTCTGAAACATATACACCGTGACCGTTAATAACCCGAAAGATTTAAGCTAACGATATTAGAGCCTAATTAGAGTATATAAAGTTATGTAACATATAGTCCAAAAAGTCATAATTAAGGAGATATTAATTATTTACAACAAATTAAAAGTTAAAAAATCTCCAGTGTAACACACCTTAAGGGCGTGAGCATGACGTAGCCACCTATTTCTTTTACACGTAGATACACTAACTGTATGGTTGTTAGCCAGTTTCATAAAGAAGTTGGTATCTATCTACAACCTCTTATAACTGGCTAGTTTGAAATTGATTGTCACTAAAATGACACATTACAAATGATAACTAATTGTCACGCAAGATAAAATAACATTGGGTTCCCACCTAAAGGCTTGTTCACAAAGAAGCGGGCAATTAATCAGATTTAATTCGTACTGAAATAGTAATTTAATTAAGACACATAATTAGACCCATGTTGATATAACATTATTTACTCGTACAGTCGTCAAAAATATGTGGTTTAAATCTTTCGGGTTATTAACGGTCACTGTGTATAGGGTTTTCTTTATAGGAGGTGGTAAATCGTTCCAGCATTTAGATGCTGCAAAACGAAAACTGCCCTGAAACGGCACTAACCTATGAATGCGCGGCGCGGTACGTCTATTGAACCAGTTCTACTGTCATTTGCTCGCCATAACAATTTGTCGTACAGATATTTCGGACGGCTGCTGCATTTAATATTAAACATTAGTGTTGCCAACTTCAGCCTAATACGTATGTTTTCATATCAAGAATACGTTTGCTTTAATTTGTTAAATAAAAAATACCACGTCTTGCTTCTTTCCAATCGTCTTACACGCTGCGTCATCCGTCAACTCATTCGCCATTCCAAAGCAATTCAAACAACATTCGAACGTTTCTTATTCATCATCTAACAGCCAGCTCCTTACACAACCATCAAAAAGTACCAATCACACATTCATATGAAAAATTTCTCCAGTTGGACTGCTCTAGTTTCGAGTTCGAGATGACACGCTGTGCCGCTGTATCCAACCCACTTACCTACAGATCACGTCCTATAGATTCCTACTCCTCCAATGAACGATTTATTTCGATCAAAGGTCACTACAGCAAGCTGTGAGGGTTACGGAGAGGTCGGTAACGGCGCTGCCAGTGGCTGTTTTGTCGAGCGCGCGCTCTGTTATAATGTGGCGCGCATTGCGTATACTAAAAGTCTTTATTCTTTTCAGGTGCTGCCATTGGGTTAGAGCGTATGGTGACTCAGTATCTGGGCCTTGGAGACATCAGAAAAGCGGCCATGTTTCCCCGCGATCTCAATCGTCTCGCGCCTTAAAGCTTATTTAGATTTTATATATCAGACAGCCTGTTGAAACAACTGACTGATGAAGCCTGTATTTTGACGACAATATCATTTTGTATTTTTTCTTAACTGAAACATTTTAGCTGTAGAAACATTTGCAATGTTAGATTGTTAGATACTGAAAGAAAACCGCTGATATAATAGTTATTTGTTCAACAATAGAACAAAGTAGATTTTTGCTGCGTGTGTTGATGTTGAGTCCCGAGCGAGCGAAAGATTCTATAATTTATTCTAAAATTAAATTTCATGAGCGGGGCGCGGGACTCAAAGACACGAGATGCAAATATCTTTGCTCTCGTATGCTACAAACAACTTTTCACCTCAGCGGCGAGAACATATAACACATAAACATATGTCGTACAGTGATACGGAAGATATCTTACGTTCCTGCTGTTAATTAGGTTGTCTACTGTTAACCAGTAACTCGTACACTCGTAACGTAGTTACCACTCTGACACACGAAATCAATGACTAACACACATTTACACACATACACACACACACACACACACACACACACACACACACACACACACACACACACACACACACACACACCACACACACACACACTTACATATACCTACACTCAAACTCCCCTAGTATCTACTTAAATACCACATAGATTCTATCATATTAATCATGTGTTCCTTCTGTTCCTAATTTTAATAGTTAATGATATGCTTATATACCTAACTTAATTTGGCTTTTGTAACGCTCATGTCGTGCTCCTTGTGCAGTATGATGCTCATGTGATTTGTTAACCGACTCAGTGGGTCCCAAGATACAGGCTCAGCCTAGTTTGGGGTCCAACGGATAATGTTTGTATATTTTGTCATCATGTGCTTATGTGTAATAAATAAATTATTATTCTCCTTATTTATTTCTTTCTCTTAAGCTAGGTTTTTTACAATAACTTTATAAAAGTAAAATATGTAAACATACATACAAAATATAAAAGCATTATAAAAAACCTAACCTTAGGGTGCCACCGGCAGCGACGCAGGGCCTAAGCTACCGGTGGTTAGGGCGACAGAGAGAGAAACCTCCGGACTATCCGCGCCGTGTCCAGGAGTACCGCCTTCTGTATCTGACCCTTGACCCAGCCATCTAACGAGAGTCTCTTGAGATGTTGGTCGAGACTTTTCGCTATTAGACCGTTCGCAGAGACGACTATCGGGACAATGATCGTTGAATCAACATCCCACATGGCGGTTACCTCGTGTGCCAAGTCTAGGTACTTGCTGGATTTGTCCTTCTCAGCCTTCACGAGGTTCTCGTCATGGGGGATGGTGATGTCAACGAGTATTGCCTGGCGCTTCAATCGATCCGTCAGCACGATATCAGGCTTGTTGGCTACAATAGTCCTGTCCGTGATGACAGATCGATCCCAATAGAGCGTTGCACGACCATTCTCGATAACTGGCACAGGTGTGTACTTATAGTACGGAACTTCGAAGTCCACAAGACCGTATAGAAGAGCAGACTGCTGGTGAATAATCCTGGTCACCAAGTTATGTCTGTGTAAGTACTTGACGTTAGCAAGATGAATTAAAAATTAAAAATGAAGTTTAAATGTTCTCCAAGTTTGTATTACACCCCGCAGTATGAAAAGATAACCCGCAACTAACTTACGATATGATTTTTTTTCACGCTCGCATCATAATTGCATTTTGCTCACTGGTTTCAAGCAGCAAAAGCGCCATATTCGTGCCGCTGAGGTGAAATAAAATACATTACATTTAATTTACATTTTTTTTACATTTAATTTGTTACATTTATGAAATGTTGACTAGTGCAGTGACAAGTAATGAATGAGCTGCCTAAATCCAGAAATTTCACGGCAGTAACCTTATTGCAAAAATGTTTTAATAAGAATAAGTACCTATTGTAACTGATGGCTTAGAAACAGAACCCGAACTTAACTTAAAGAAAGCTTTTACTTTGAAAAGTCACAAGCCGCCCAACGCTGCAAGTAAAGTCAAAAAACTATCATCAGATTTCGAACCTTCTGGCTTGGAAATTAAAGTTGCTTTTTTAACGGACTAATACAATTCGGTCAATTCAAATGATTTCATTACTATCAAATGTTTGTGTTGCTAGTTCGCTATCTCTACCAAGCCATAAATATTCGAGTGTTTGTGCTGTAACAGGACGTGCTTTCGTATTTTATTATAATTTAATCCGTTAAGTTATCTTGTGGTCTTATTTCTATTACCCTAGACAGTGACAGGCTTGTTCCTTTTGCCAGTTCGGCTAAACTCGGGCCTCACACGTCCTCGTGTTAATACAACTGAACGTGGCTGTGACCGACCGAGTAATATTAATAGCTGTAACAGCGACATTACGTTATAGTATCATGTTCTGGCGTAATTCAACAGATCGACATTTGGTAATTAAGGCCCAAAAAATGTCTACGTACTTTTTGTGGGTTATAACCAACTAAGTCATGCGAACCTTTCTTTATTGAATTAAAAATGTTAACTTTCCTATGTCTATACTTATACATATTCGAAATAGCTATGTATGGTAAGTCCAATATAAACCAATTCTCTGTGCGACAGCGACATAAGATCGCAAATAAACAATCAAAAACAGCCTTACGTGCAAAAAAGTGCATTCAGCATGGCACCTAAATTATATAATAAGTTACCATACATTATAATAAGATCTAAAATACAATAAATTATAAATTTAATAGAAGAGAGAAGAACTTATAATTCGTGCTGACAGATCGATTGAAGCGCCAGGCAATACTCGTTGACATCACCATCACCCATGACGAGAAACTCTATAGACGCTTGAGACTCCACGAGAATCACAAGCGCGTTGCCGAATCTTTGTTGATTTGAGCATTAGTTGTGTTGACAGCTACTCGTAAAGACTAATGCTGGTCCCTCACTTTATTCTAGCTTAACACAGTGCAGTCTGGAGAGATCGGTAGGCATGTAACATCCAAGATAAGAAATGTATTTTGTATTCACACAAACAAAGTCGCGGGTACAGCTAGTTTAAAATAAATCTACATCGCTTTGTGAAAACAACGAATTAGCACGTATTCAACACACTGGTATTTTCCTGGCTCTGGAATATTATCCGAACCATACCACAAGCAGCTAATTAACTTAATTAGCAAAATATTCCTCAGTATTTTACATTCGGCCACGGCAGGAAAAAAACAACCGAATATATGTTACCTACAGTGGCCAGCACCACATACTAGCTGTTCCCACGGGCTTGCCCGCGCTGCATCTGCCCGGGACTACTACTACTGCTACGGCGGATCTAAAGGGAAACAGTGGAGGAACGTCCAGTCTATTATATCTGCAGACGATGCTGGAATGCCCTGACGCCGCTAGGCTATGCACGACCGTTAGTGTTGGTTGTACTTAGGTATCGATTCATTCTACGGTCTCCCCGCCGGTCATAAAAAGTGACTAAAGGGGTTAATCGAAGTCACGAGTGATCTTTATGTTGAAGGGCTGTCACTTCGCTAGGTACTTCAAAAAAGGCCCCGATGTCGTGCCAAAACGACCCCGCAGATCGAGCGGGGTCCTAGTGCGGTCAACTTTAGATCCAGAGTGCTCTGAATACCTAACATAAGGTAGAAGGCGTAGTAGGCGAGTTTTAATTAAGTAAAAATAACACAGAACTCAGTCTTCAACCGAAAACAACAACATCTCGCAGATTTTCTACAAGAAAAAAAATTTAATTTGTTTGATACTTTCTATATTGCATGCTGTGTTCATCTGTTGGTGTGGTGTTGGTGGCGCAATTAAATTTAAGTCATATGTTATTTTGTTTTGCAAAAGTACAAAGCACATATATAGGGGACGATTTTGTTCTAAGCTTTTCTCTTGGATTTGTTTCAGAACAAATATAGCATCAACAGTGCCCCTATAAGGTCGAAAACCGCACTGGCTCTCCGGCAAGAGCTGTTCTGCTAGGCAACCTAGGCGGGTGTTAAGTATGTGCGCTAAGATTTTGCTGGCAGTGGATAGAAGGGAAATGCCTCTATAGGAACCACAGTCGCAGATCTGACCCTTACCCTTGTACAGTTCACAAATAGAAGCATCTCTCCAATCTTGAGGAACAGTTTCTGAATCCCAAATCCTGAGTATTAGTTCAAACAACCTGATGTTAACGTTTGGTCAAAGTCAAAAAAGCAAAATATTGTACCTACACAAAATACTAGTTAATATAGTTAATAGGTACCCAATTATAATTTTGTATATTCTGGCCTCGTTTGCACGCACTAGATTTAACGCGAGGGAAAGGGAACGCAATATTCAGGCGACTTCAGATAACCAAATAACGGAAATTGATACGTATTAGGAAGTACTGAACAAAAACTTCCATGTCAACACGATATTCCCGAAACACCGGCTCATTCTCAGTAGTGCGGTAGCGCGATGAAGACTTACGCTGGCGTTGTGCTTGTGGGGATGCTGGCGCTGGCGGCGCTGCTGGCGGTGCTGGGCGGCGCGCGCGCCGGGGCTGCGGGCGCGTGCGGCCCCCACACTACACCGAAGATAACGGTTAATGCACGACTAAGACGTGCCACATATTATGACATATCATATGGTGAACATGTAATTTTGCATTGCTTGGCCAAGAACGCTACACATCTCGAAATAATAAATGAAGACAGTAGTAAAACACTCCAAATTGTAGAAGTTAATACAACTACCGTCCGGTCATGTGTGAAGAAACCAAATCTAGGTGAATATGGGTACAGCTGCGTGGACAGTGAAACTGGTTGCGAAGACTTTGTGACTGTTACAGTACTCCCCGCCATGTCCGTCGAGTCGCCAAGGGTTCATTATAAACTAGAAGAACATGTGTACTTTGTGCCACTCGGCGAGGATTACGAGGTGTTTTGCAGCGGCCATGACAATGAAGCTCTCGTTATAAGGTCTGCGGGTGAGCTACAAACAGACGTCATCAACAGCACGTTAATTAAATACGGGACACATGCGGACCGTGTAGGACATACGTTTTATTTTTGTTTTAGTTACGTTAAGGCAAACAGTGTAGAATACATAGTGAGGCAGAATATAGAAGTAAAGGAAGACTATTATCCCGAGTGTCATAATTTTTGGTGCATTATATCTAACTATAATAGGGTGCTAGAATGCTCATGGAATTACTCTAGTGACCATTTTTCATATACTTTGTTTTACATTAATCTTTCCTATGTCAATAACACCTATGAATACACGACAATTCTTTGCGCTCATAGTGCAGGTATAGCAAGTGGCGGGTGTACTGTGAATCAGCTGTTTAGAGAGCGTACATTATTTTTATTGAACCATAACATGTCGTTATTGTTAATGAGTTGCAACGATTTTTTTTGCGATAATAAAACGTTTGATATGAACATTAACGCAATATCAAAAGCAAACCCCGTTTATATGTTTGCGGTATTAAACACAAGTTCACGTGGCGTTGCTTTGAAATGGTGTTCTTCCGAAAATAGCGATTACAAAGCAGAGTATCGACACACTACATTAAATGAGAACTGGCGACAGGTGGACTTATCGTCGATGCGCTGTGATGAAACCTGGACGTGCCTGACTATACTAGTCCTCCCATTTCCGGGGACCGAGTACGAGGTGCGGCTTTACGCTAGATATAAGGCAGCAACAGACGACAGGCTGTGGTCTGAACCCGAGTCTATACTTGTTACCACGAAGCCCAGACTGGAGGAGTGCGCGTGTAGCGCGGCGCCCGACGCGCCGGCGGCGGCGACGACGACTATCTCCGCTAAAACGGCTTGGTGTGAGTTATGTACGCTAACAGAAGATACGATTAAAGGGCTTAGCGCTAAAGAACAAAATTAAAAATAACTTGAAGAAAAAACTTGATGACTACAAGAAAATTTCTAAATTATTATCAGACTCGATGGAAATGAAGAAAATAATGAACAATTATGGCTGACAGACTTTGACTAAATAATTAATACCCAAATAAAATCGACTTCAACCACAGAAAATACCGAAATCCCCAGCATACACGTGCCTATCAAATTTGAGGAGTTCCCTCGTTTCCTCCTGGATCCCATTATCAAACCTTCACCAAATTATATGAGACCGACTTGGGAGCACCTGCTTTAAAACAAAGAATTATCAAAATCGGCCAACGTGGTCAAGAGTTATCGGGGAACATATTCGTACTACATACCTATACATACATAAAAAAAAACATGCAGACGAAGTAAGAACGTCCTTCCTTCTATCGAAGTCGGTTAATAAAATGGCTGTACATCACTGCTAGTGATGGGCAATTTGAGAAACATCAAATTTTTCTAAACAATTCTGCCGTTAGCAAATACTATAACAGAAGAAATAAAAAACGAAACCAAAGATGAATTATTCAAGCGAAAACTCAGAGATCTGTTAATTACAAGGTGCTATTACTCTATTGGTGAATGTTTAAATGATACAACCTTATCCAATTAAATATATAAATAAATATTAATAAAATGTAAATAATATTTTTTATATACCCAATTGAAAAACAACGAATAAGTTAAGATTTTTATTAATTACAAATGTTTACCCGCGACTTCGTCTGTCTCGCTACGCAGTTCTGCAGTAAACTAGAGTCCCAACTGAGCGGGTTGATCGTGTAAGTATTATGGCCAAAGGCCCGAAACAGACCTGCAAGGCATGCGAGTCTGAAGGCAGAGGGCCGAAGGCCTGAAGCAGAGTGGCAAGGCATGCGACGAAGGCCCGATGAGCGAGCCAAGTCAAGCCAAGATTTTGTTTGTGTTATACGCGATCATGAGGACCGAAGGCACGGTGCGGTGGAGGGCGGCGAGGCCGACGGCTGATCGCAGTTATACACAGAATGTATAGGTTATTTTGGACGACATCATGTGTCTATTTTTCTTTCTTTATCTTTATATTTATGTGGTTTAATATAAGTGACTGAACACTAAGTAAACGGCAAAAGTAACTTTGTGATTGCGTATGTTTTTATACGATTACAAAATTACACAAGCAGATTTTCTATCTAGAAAACGGGATTGAAATTTGGGTTCAGTCACAGTTACTTAAAGGGCTAGACGCTTAAAGCTAAGCTAAGCTTTCAAATGTTGAACAGACCGTGGTGGTCTTGGACTTTAACCAGGTCATCAGCCCACCTTGTTGGGAGCCTTCCAACACTGAGACAAACGGTAAATAATTTTAGTTTTCAGTAAATAAACAAAATGCCGATGCAAATTGATAATGAAACAAAATGCCATTTATCTTATTGCCAGGGAACTTGGTTATGTACTTTGTCTCTTTGTATTTGGTGAATTTACTTTTTAGCCCTCTCTGGTCAATTAGGGCCTACGCTAGCTGGCGCGGCTTACACGGAGCCGGCGCACGGCTATTAAAAAATAGTATGAGCGGCGCTAACTGATCCGCTGCGGGTTGCATAGAGCGAGTACCCGCAGGCGTGCGCCCGCGCAAGCTAGCGTAGGCCCTAAATAGTTTCAATAAAGACATTTTTATTGCCATTCCAAAATTTAGCGACGAGGATACCGGGCAATTATTTAAAGTCCGCAGTAAGCTCGGTTCTCCATACAAACGTAGTTTCGCTCTCATTTTGAAATGGCATGCTGGAATATTTTGAAACTTTGTATACACAGTGGGATCCGGTATATCTAGGTCAGAAATTTGTTTCTGTTGCTTGATATTATAATGGAGAAAAAAATACAGCGATTGCTAAGGTTTTCATGCAAGACCTAAACAATTCAAAAAATCGCTGGATTGAAAAATGTTTTCTGTATCAAAAATCTGTGAATGCAGTTTTATTGCTTTGGAGTATTAAAACCAGTAAATTTTTAACAAAAAAAACACTGACTCCAAAGTTTGCCAGACCCCGTTCTCTTAGTATATAATTTGAGGAGTTTCTTATTCTTTGCCTTACCCCGTCCTCTTGGTATATAATTTGAGGAGTTCCTTCGATTTTTCCATGATCCCGTCATCGGATCCAGACTTGGTGACAATGGGACCAACTAGAAAACACACCCTTTCAAACAAAAAGAGAATTATTGAAATCGGTCCACTTAGTCTCCGAGTAATCGGTGAACAATACATAAAAAAAATAAAAAATAAAAAATTCCGACGAATTGAGAACCTCCTCCTTTTTTAGGGTTCCGTACCCAAAGGGTAAAAACGGGACCCTATTACTAAGACTTCGCTGTCCATCCGTCCGTCTGTCACCAGGCTGTATCTCAAGAACCGTAATAGCTAGACAATTTTCACAGATTGTGTATTTCTGTTGCCGCTATAACAACAAATACTAAAAACTAAATAATAATAATAATTAAGGGGGCTCCCATACAAAAAACGTGATATTTTAGCCCTTTTTCATGGCTACCACTCGCCGAGCTAGATCTCCAGAACTGTAATAGCTAGACGGTTGAAATTTGCACAGATTATGTATTTTTATTGTGGCTACAACAACAAATACTAAAATCAAAATAATTTTTTTTTCTGGTACGGAACCCTTCCTGCGCGAGTCCGACTCGCACTTGGCCGGTTTTTTAAAGTCGGTTAGTAATGTTTCCTTTTAGCTAATTGAGCTATCTCAGGGTTTTAAGATAGTTGCCCTCCAGGGCCCGTTTTTTTTTCCACCATGTATATGCATGATTTACCTATTGTCTCATTGATATAAATTCAAATTGCAGCAGGGACCTCTGAAACGCGAAAGTGAAACTAGAATCGGCAGGCTAGTTCTTTTTATTAACCGACTTCAGAAGGAGGTTCTCAGTTCGTCTGCATGTTTGCTTGTTTTTCTTTTATGTATGTATCCACCACCACCACCACCACCATATCAGGCAATGGATGTCCACTGTTGGACATAGGCCTCCTCCAATTTTATGGGGGGTAAATGACATAATCGCCACGCTTGGCATGCGGGTTGGCGATCGCAGTATCTCCACCGCACTCCAGGGATACTGCTGCCCGTCCCCCGGTGGTCTTGGTCGTAGTCTTAGGACATACCCGGGTATGTATGTATGTCCCTCGATAACTCTTGCCCACGTTGGCCGATTTTGATAACTCTTTTTGGTCCCAAATTTGGTCCCATATAAATTTGGTGAAGGTCTGATGACGGGATCTAGGAGGAATCTAGGGAACGCCAAGAATTTGATAGGCAAGCATTCTGATTTCGGTATTTTCAGTAGGTAACCAAGCATTGGCTCACGGAAACCACAAATTGTTGTATAGCGAAATACAAAATTGGAGTCGGTTTTTTTTTTGGTACCTATAAATTATTTAAAGATACGTCACAATGTATAGACATTCGCAGACTAGACTATATAAGGTGCTTCCAAATTAGAAGCCAATCATTTAAGAGATGTTTACTTACATCAAAATAGTTAACTTTAAATAGGAATTAATAAAACTTTTTATACTATGAAAAAAATTATTAAGCTGACGCAGAAAGCTCAAAATGATTATTTTATTAAAAAATCTCAAAATAAGGGAAAAGCGACATGGGATGTTATAAACAACACTAAAACAAACTACCCAATAGAGAGTATAACGACCGTAAACAATAAAGGAAAAACCTTGAGTAACCCTAAAGACATAGCGGATGCCTTTAATAACTATTTTATAGATTCAATAAATGACATCGTTAGTAAAAATAATAATCAACAATTCAATACAAATATGCCTAAATTTAATAACACAATAATTTATCTAGTTCATTATTCATGCCACCAGTGACACCAACTGACATCCTCAAAATTATAAATTCATTAAAAAACACTAAAAGTACTGGATATGATGACGTTGACACTAGAGTTCTAAAAAGTGTTGGAAAAATAGTTGCACCCGTCATCTGCCATATAGTGAACTTATGCATAGAGAATGGAATCTTCCCGAATAAATTAAAAATAACGAAAATAAAACCGCTTTACAAAAAAGGTGACAAACAAAATATGGCCAACTACAGACCCATAGCATTATTATCCGTAATATCTAAAATTTTCGAGAAGGTCATATATACAAATGTATACAATTATTTTGAAACAAAAGGACTTTTCGCCTCTGAACAAAAAGGGTTTCGTAAAAATCGGTCTATTAACGCAGCTATTTATGACTTGGTGTCAAAAGTAATAATCAGCATGGATAAACGAATGCCAGTGTCAGCCATATATATGGACATGTCAAAAGCGTTTGACTGTGTACATCCAAAAATCTTAATTAACAAATTAGATAAGTATGGAGTAAGAGGCCATGTCTTAAATTTAATCGAGTCGTATATTAACGATAGGGTGCAATACACAGTAGTAACACGATTGTCTAGTAATTCAAAAACTGAAATAGTATTTGTATCAGAAACCAGAGAATCATTCTACGGTGTACCGCAAGGGAGCATATTAGGTCCTTTACTCTTTCTAATTTACATAAATGACCTTCCAAATGTAACACAATATCAGATGGTTCTCTTTGTGGATGATAGCACCGCTATATTTAATGGTAGTAGTCTGAATCATTACGATACGGAAATGAATCATACTCTAGAATGTATAATTACATGGCTAAGTAATAATAATCTAAAGATAAATATAGAAAAAACAAATATTATGAATTTTAGGCAAAGAAAAAATAATTTTGTGGATTTAAAAGTAGAATATATGGGAAAAAATTACTGAAGTCAACAATACAAAATTTTTAGGTTTACTTTTGGACAGTAGCATGAATTGGAAATGTCAAATTGATAGTGTTTGCAAAAAACTAAACCGCTACTCATATGCTATATATATGTTGAGGAAAATTGCAAGCCAGTCTGTAGTACTTACGGCCTATCATGCTTACGTGTCGTCAACACTTCGTTAAGGTATAATTTTTTGGGGGAATTCAACAGACTGGCACTTGGCTTTCAAAGCTCAGAAAAAATGCATTAGAGCCGCATGTCATCTCCCACCGACAGTATCGTGTAGGCTATATTTTGTAGATTTAAAAATATTAACTTTGCCTTGTCTGTATATCCACGAATTGGTCGTTTTTGTCAAAAGACACAGTCATTTATTTCGTAGTTTCAACAGTGAACGCTTGCAACACCAGATATGTGCTCATCCGTCAAAAACTGCTCTTTTATCTAAAAGTATTTTAGGTATGGCCCCTAAAATCTACAATAAGCTACCTGAACGTCTAAGAATAGTACGTGTTTAAGACCTATGTGAAAGAATATTTGATCAAAAAGGCTTACTATTCCTATAATGAATTTCTGAGAGACAACTTGGAATAATTCTATAACATTTCATTATAATATACATAATTTTTGACTGAGCATTTTATCAACCTAATGTAATGGACTAATGGCATTCAATAACTTATAACTTGACATTTGTTTTTTTTTTAATTAGTCCATATTTCATTATCATAACCGTTTGACTGCATGTATATGCAGTATATGACGACCTGTTTAGCCTAGTTGGTAGTGACTCTGCCTCCGAAGCTAGAGGTCCCGGGTTCGAATCCCGGCCAGGGCATTTATTTGTGCATTTTTCACGGATATTTGTTCTTGGGTCTTGGATGTTTTCTATGTATTTAAGTATATATTTATCTATATAAGTATGTATATCGTCGTCTAGTACCCATAGTACAAGCTTTGCTTAGTTTGGGACTAGGTCGATTTGTGTAAGATTGTCCCCCAATATTATTTATTATTTATTATTATTATTATATTATTATCTTAGGCATACGAAGTACGGGTACGACATAGTGAAACAATACTGTTTTTTACCACCATCTGCAATATTATGTTGTGTATAACCTATGATCGACGAATAAAGTATTTGTATTTGTATACTAAATTCTTGTCTTCATTTTCCCAACAAAAATAATTAAATTAAAATTTTGCCCAAACATCCTGTGCATTTACCTGACAAGGTGGTTATCACTTTCTGTCAAGTGAGCTACACATTGGATGCTAGTTGAAGTGGCCAGTGAAGTGACAGTAAATAGGTTTCATACGATAACCAAAGAAGTCTTAATCATTTTAATACTGATTATCCTATTAACATGTTGTTATTACGTGGCACAGTTGTTTCCTAATTTTCTCCAACAACTAAACTAGTTCTGTATAAACTTTAAACTAGTTCTGTACTTAAGTATACTTCTAAGGACGAGTAGGTACTATCAGCTCTGAATGAATTGGCATCCAATTTGGAAGCACTTTATGTAATTGACGACATTTCATATTTTCAAGGTGGCCATTTTATGATGTAGACCGATAGAAAATGAAATTTTAAGGTTCACGTGTTTTTTTTTTATTTCTCCTGAAATTCTAATTTTCTTTCTAAAATATATAATCTAAAAGTAGCGAATTCCAAAATTTTGTATAAAGGTGTTCAGCCCCTTATGAGGCTGATCGTTCCTTCCTACGCCTAAGCATGCAATCTCAATGAAGTATCCAACTTCTTTTCACATTCATTTGCAATTTGAAATTCGTTCTATCAGAAAAAAAATGACATGGCTGTTACGTCACTACCAAAATGAACAGCGCGTAGCACGATAAAATGAATGCCGTCTCTTTCTTCTGAAAATAGGTGTTTCGAAGAGTGTCACCATCTATAAAGTCAATAAGTACTACTTATAGTTGTATCTAACGTTGAAACCTGGATGCTTGGAATTGACATCTGCGCCATCTATTGAAGGTTTTGTGCAACGACCTGTCATTCGCCGCAGCCATTTTTTTTATACAGATAGTATAAAACTCACTCACACATTCAAGGCACCGAGTGAAAATAGATGAATTGTTAAACGGCAATTTTTTTATTATTAGTGGTTTTTTCGTCTAGTTTTTTAAACTGCGGGAGCAGAGGGTCGTATATTATCTAAATAATACAATTACAAGTCCGTGACATCGATAGGTGTCACATGTAGTCCGAACAAAAAATGTATGAAATATTTTCAAAACGCTCCACCTTAAAACAAAATTATTCAAGCCTAAAATGTTTTAATATATCTAAACTGAAGACACACCGAATAAAAGACCCTTTTATAATAACCAACATTTATTACCCCTAGAAAAAGGTAACCAGCAGTCCAACAAATATTCAGAATTGAATCTTATAATCACGGACCTAACGTTAACGACTTTTCGTTCGCTTACGATTAATGACTGTTTGTTGCACCCTGTAAGTACATATATACGGGTGAAATAATATTGACTGTTAAAATTTTCACAGTGAATTCCTTAGCGAGAAATAAAATTTACGTGATTTTTCTTTCAGTATCTTTCAGTGCAAAAATATTGAGACACAGCAGCTGAAAGATATCCTAAAAACCATGTGTTCGTGGATTCCGCGGTGGCGCGTTATGCGGGAGGAGGCAATAACGCTCACGCCGCCCCTACGTTGCATACTTTTTGACAAACTTACGCGTCAAAAACAAAAAGATTTTTTAATGAAAGAGAGTAAAAAAACATACGCTGCAAATTTTATTATTATTAATTTTCCTTCATTCACGGAGTACTCCCAGTTCGTAAACATTGTTGTATGTCACGTTCCCGATCGCGCGTCTTTACGAGAGATACAACCCGGAAGTGCACGACTGGTCATGCGGACATGCGGGTGCGACTAATTTGCAGTTTTGGACGAGACAAGATAGGTGAGCGCACCCCTCCCCCATTACAGCACCGCTAACCCCGAGCGTCATTCAGCTCCCAATTATCGACACGTTACTAATTATTTATTCGGACAGCACATTTTATTGTGAAAATTTTAACTATGATTTATTTTTTCAGAAATGGCATCTTTTATCGATACTTAATGACTGGGAAAAATTTGAACAGTCAATAAAATTTCATCATGTATATGCTGTGATCCTATAATCAGTGTTGCGCGAGCAGCTCGGACACGTGGTCGGCGATGGTGCGCGCCGCGTCCCCTGCGAGTATACTATGATGCGTGGCCGCTAGCTGGCGCGTACGCACCTCACCCGCACACAGCGCCGCCAGCCCATAGTCCTCCTTCAGCGTCACGAAGTTGTCGCGCGCCGTGAACAGCGTCACAGGCGCGTGTAGCCGCGCCGCGGGCCTGTAGTGGTAGCCGATAAGCAGTTTACGACACATGCTGTGCGCCGCATCACGCACCGTGTCCTTCTCGACGCCCGCACCGACCATCTCTGCTACACGGCTCAGGCGCGCCTCGCCATCCGAAAGTCGCTCCAGTTCGTTTGCCACCTGTACAATGAAAACTAACGTCAGATTCTGCCATGATTAGACTGCAATTGGATACAACTTAAAATGTATAGCATGGTGTTACCATTCGGATAGTAAACCATTGATAGGACCACGGATAGTATAGAATCGTACATATACAAAAAACAAAAACGTTTTTAAACTTTAACTGATTATTATCGATAATACCTGTGTGCCGGTAGGCACATAATGTTAATTAGATTAGATTATCTGTCACATGCTTAGGTCAGGCGCGACTCACTCCGTGCTTTATCTCGCTGTATTGGCCGCCCGCCCGAGAGAGCTTATTTAAGTAGTTATCGCGCACTGCCAAGGACGGAACGCATGCACTCGCGTGCGCTTAAAGAGATGGCGACGCTTAGGCACGTGTGGCATACCTAAACGGGGGATTTGTTAACGGTGGGCCTTCTGTACGTAGTAACCTTACTTATATTCTGTGCTTAGGTTAAGTTAGAGATTAAGAGCATGCGAGATGTATGAGTGTAATGTATGTCTGTACTATGTAACTACTAGTATATAAGGGAATTGAACTGTTCAATAAATGGTCAGTTGTCTATGGTCAGTTATATCTGTAGTCAAGTCAGAGTTACTCTCACTGGGTGTGGACTTCCATTAAGCCCTCTGTGTTGTAGTCCACACTCCTCTCTACCTGCTCCCCATCAATATCCTATATTGCCAGGCAAGTGGACACTATCTTCAACTACCAACCACGGCCTGGCAAAGTGGTGACCCCGACGCAGCAAACAAGGGACACCGCTGGTAAAGTGGTGACCCCGACTGAACAGCCGCCAGAAGAAAACGCATCCAATGAAGCCTGACTGAACATAGGACACCGCTGGCAAAGTGTTGATCCCAACGACGAGGGAACTAATGAAGGATTTCGTGCCTGACCTTGATTAGTTCCGATAGCTCAGTGGCTAGAGTGATTGGCCGCGTATGCCAGTCGCAGGTTCAAATCCTGCTCGGAGCAGACGTGCTGCTGAACCTGTCCTCCCACTTCTGCCGACTCCAAGGAGCGACCACTCTCGTTTGACCGCCTTCATATAACCTAGACCTTTTTAAGGCACGAGTGAATAGGCATCTTCTGGGTGAGCTCGCTCCATCGTCGGCCTCATCTTTGCCCCCCGGCTAGATGCTGGCCAACAGCAATCCCATTTTTAATAAAAAAAAACGTGCGGAATGCTAACTAAGGCCCAGATACATCGGAGTCCAAAACCCCACCATTGACACTCCATCGCTGGAGGACTTTTGTCTCGATGTCCTTTGAGAACTTTGCCAGAGTTATCTGCGCGTGACTAGATTATAGTGTACGAGTAGATTATAGTGTACGAGTAGATTATAGTGGACAAATAGTTGCATTCCTACAAGCCCACTCTCTCATTCCCAGCCTTCTGGCGCCAGTGGACCGTGTAACCGATACGACTGGCAGAGACAGGGACTTGCCAACGCTCAAGTGAGCGTGTATTTTATGACAACTCCCACTTACGAACAACTTACGACACCCACTGGAGGATATGGGGTGGTGACATTCTACGCCGGCACCACACGGAAATTAAGTTGAAATGAAATTTATCGCGTGATATAGGTATTTAGCAAATTTTATTTCGAGACTGCGTTATTAAGCGAATGCGTTATCACTGAGTGTTCAGCTTGGAATAGGTATGATAAATATAGACTCAATATGACCTCTAATTCACGCATAAAGTCTTTACGCCAATGGTGCACAAACAGTCTACGGTTTTAAAAACTGGCACTTTTCCGGCGTACACGTACACTGCAACTTCGTGCGCTGTATACCTACATAATGCGCTGTATAAACCCAGAGTAGTACATAAAACCAAGGAAACAAAGCTAGTAAGATGATAAGTGCTTGAAGCTAAAAAGTAATTCGCTTTTGCTAGCTTTAGCTACTTTCGTGGAATACTCAATACCTACTTATGATGAAAACGATGATAATATGTAGTACAGAGTACCTCACCTCTGTTGGATCCAGTTCACAACACACATTTGCCAAGTAGGCGAGTAAGTCAGCGTCATCGAGGTGCAGTGTAGCTCGCTTCTGCATGGCAACCGCGGTGTGCGTTTCGATGAACGCGGGCGAGCCATCGACGAGAATGAGTCGCGTGGCGCAGCCGTCCTGTTCTAGTTGTAGCGCCATCTCGAAGGCGACGCTGGCGCCGAATGAGTAGCCGAGCAGCGCGTACGGCGGCTGAGGCTGCGCGGCGCGCACGTGCTGGACGTAGAAGCGCGCGAGCGCCGGCATGTCGTCGAGCGGCGCCGCGCGCGCGCACTGCAGCCCGTACACCGCGCCGCGCACGTGACTCGCCACATCGCGCAGCAGCTCCACCGAGCCCTCGATCGGATGCACCTGGAGACAAAAACTGTTAGGCCGCGTTAACGCACAGGCTGCATGCTGACTATAGACCGCGACAGACTGTCAGGTTGCGTGTATGCAAGCCGGCGACGTTTACCGCCGTATGTCAAAGTTATATTAGGTGCCTTCCTGACTTGTCGATGCGGGGGCGGTACGATATGAGAAAACTGTCAGCTTTCAGTGTCAACCGATACTAATGCAGTACTGCCCCACTTCTGCGCATGGTATTAATACTGCGCAAACGTATTACTGACAGTATTTTGTCAAGTGAGGAAATCTCACATCGGTAAATTCACGTCAAAGAGCAAAATACCTATGACATATCGCTCCCGCGCCGCCAAATCAGGAAGTCGCCTAATTATCACAGTCGGTAGGTATGCCCCAAACGCTAAAGGCGCCGCGACTATGTGAATAGAACATTTCAATAAAATCATCCATGAGCATGTCAGGCCATGCTCAGTGTAAGGTTCCGCAGCCAACCAATGAACTTACCTTAAAAAAATCAATAACAAGCAAAAGGGAATGAATACCTTCACAGCGTTTCATACGTCTTTTACTAAGAAGGGAAGACTTTTTACGATAACTCAAAAACAGCTCAACTGATCATGTCCACTATAGTTTCCGTTGAAATTCTTTATTAAGCTTTACTTTCATGATTTTTTTCATATTTTTTGGACTCATAGTTCAAAAGTTAGAGGGTAGGGAGGACACATTTTTATTTCTTTTGAAGTGAATATTTCCGAAAATATTCACTTTATCAAAAAGTGTTTGATGAAGACGTCTATTCATTTTGAAAGACCTCTGCAACACCATAGGGTGCCAGCACTTTACGTGTAGGGGAGGTACCCTTAATTTTTTTTATATCCATACGAAATTGCAGCTTTCTAGCACTAACAATCATAGAGCAAAGCCTCGGACAGACAGACAGACAGACCGACGGACATGGCGAAACTACACTACTACTTCCTAGTTGACTACAGAACCCTAAAAAGTGAATATGAGGAAAACGGTTAATTGAGTTCTGTGTACCATGAATATCAGTTTTTCATTGTTGTTTGTCGGGGGCTGCGACGGAAGCTTGATAAGCACTTGGTTTGGTATCAGTTCTTTCGGGAAAGTAGACTTCAGGAGGTCGTTGTTAACTGATGCCGCAGACATGCCATTAGCGTGTACTGGTGCGGCTGGCCTAGAAGCGTCGCCGGCCATACTGCGCAGCTTCCCGAACGTGAGCGCGCGGATCTCCTGTACGCCCAGCAGGACATCATAGCTTCGCTCCAGCGTCTGCTTGATTTCTGCGCCCATCAGTGAGTCCATGCCCAACTCCACTAAGGTCGCCGTCTCCGAGACTTTTTTAATATCCCTGATGCCTGTAGCCAAAAATACGACATCAGCTTTTTGCCAGGTCGTGGTTGGTGGTTGAGGATAGTGGCCACGTGCCTGTCAATATAGTATGTTGATGGGGGAGTAGGTAGAGGGGAGTGTGGACTACACCCCAGAGGGGCTTATGGAAGTCCATACGCAGTGAGAGACAGAACTCAGGCTTGACTACAGATACTGAACACTGATAATTTATTCCACATTCCATTTCCATATATACTAGTAGCTACATAGCACAGACATACATAATCATCCATACATCTCGCACGCTCTTAATCTAACTTATCTAAATCACGTTGCAGAGATAATCTAATCTAATTAACATTATGTGCCTTACCGGCACAAGCTTTATAACAAGTAAATTTTTAACAAAAAAACACCGACTCCAAACTTTGCCAGACCCCATCCTCTTGTTAAATAATTTGAGTTCCTTCGATGTAGCCTTTTTTATTTTTTTCTTTTTATTTACTTATATCCTCTTGTTGTCCTCTTGGTATATAATTTGAGCAGTTCCCTCGATTTTTCCAAGATCCCGTCATCAGATCCAGACTTGGTGATAATGGGACCAACTAGAAAACGCACCCTTTCAAACAAAAAAAGAATTTTTGAAATCGGTCCACTAGTCTCCGAGTAATCGGTGAACATACATAAAAAAAATAAAAATATTCCGACGAATTGAGAACCTCCTCCTTTTTTTGAAGTCGGTTAAAAAGGAGGGCTCGCATAGATCATAATCTTCGTTTTGCTCTACAGGTTAGGAAGCCATACGTTATGCACCATTAAATTTCTCTGATGAAAAAGGGCTGTTAGAGCAATTTATACCTAATTTGGGGTCGCGTAAGTCATTAGGAGAATTTTTTATGAAAATATTACGTATTTGAAATAATAATGTTTGTCAGGAAGAATTTACCTATACAAATTTCCGAAGAACACTCATAAATAAATACAGACACACTAACAGAAACAATGGGAAACTCAAAATAACTTTTACGAAGCAGCAGCTAAAGGCTAAAAGATCGTTTTTGGGAAATTGTATAAAAATCTACAATACTAGCGGCCCGCCCCGGCTTCGCACGGGTATTAAACAAAAATTTAAAATTATAATACACACGAAATATACTTTAATATAGCGGATGTCGCAGTACGCCTACAACTCCTCCTCGCTTCGCTCGTCGTCGTACCTACACGGACCTGCCTTAGTGTAGAACAGGTAGATGCCGGTCTAAAAGAAAAGCCAAAACGTCATAAATATCTATACTCCCAATGCGCCATAAATATCTATACGGGTGTGTAATGATCTGTATTCGGAGTCCAATATCTCGGTAATTATTAACGTATAAAAAAAACTACTCGTCTCCTAGAGACAAATCGGATGTCATTTGAAAGGGGTGACCAACCCCTATAAAATGCCCCCCTTCCTATAATGCGTGATTCAAATGCCAACCCGTTTCGGAACCTTTTCAATGCAAACTATTTTTTTTTTACACCTTGGGTTACATTATTGGAATTTTAGTAAGTAATGTAAGGATCCCAAATTTTTTGGAAAATAAGTATTATATTATAATACTAACCCTACTATGTCACCCGGGGATAGTGTTAGCTTTCCAACAGTGAAAGATTTTTTCAAATCGGTTCAGTAGTTTCGGAGCCTATTCAATGCAAACAATTTGTTTTACACCTATGTTACATTATTGGAATTTTAGTAAGGATCCATAATTTTTTTGGAAATATATTATAGCCTATGTCACTCGGGGATAGTGGAGCTTTCCAACAGTGAAATAATTTTTCGAATCGGTTCAGTAGTTTCGGAGCCTATTCAATGCAAACAAACAAACAAACAATCAAATCTTTCCTCTTTGTAATATTAGTATAGATAACAAAATATAATTTTGAAAACTCCATGACGGAAAACTTTATTAAAAAAAATGAAAGGGCTCGACTATGTTTAAAATTTATTTGTTAGTAAATACTCACCGAGAACGTTAGCGACGGCTTGCACACAGTTGTCTTGTGCGCGCTTGTCGGCGAGCAGCATGGAAGAGACAACCGCGTGTGGCGATGCCAGCAGCGTCTCCAGCGTCTGCAGGCACGAGGCGATGCGCTGAGGCACGATGCCGCCGACCCCTCTGTCGCCGTCGCGCATGGCGGCGAAAAGCCCCACGTCCCCGACGGCGCCCCACTGCACCGCCAGCGCCGGCAGCCCGTCCGCCCGCCGCCGCTCGCACAGCCGCTCCATGCCGCTGTTGGCGAACCCGTAGTTGCTCTGCCCCGGGTTGCCGCGCCCACACGACAACGACGAGAATGCCACGAAGTACTCCAGCTCTGGAGCCAGCTCGCGTGACGCTAGGTCCAGCGATCGCGTCACTGTAGGTAAAATGGCATATCAACCTATATACCTTTAACTGACGAGTATTGGTTTAATATCAGTTAAAAACTTGGTACGGCGCTTGACGGACAGGGGTTGTGACTCACGTTCCGGCTCTTACCTGGTCCAACAGATAGCTGTCACCATACAGCGTGGCAACGCTGCCAGCATTTTTGGCACCTTTGGACCATGTCAGAGCCGGACAAAATTCATATGTAACTACTTTTATTCATGTTGTACATTTCTTTTTTAATGTGTACTGTATCTTAGCTGGACCCGGGTATGTCCTAAAACTACGACCAAGACCACAGGGGAATGGGCAGCAGCATTCCTAGAGTGCGGTGGAGATACTGCGATCGCTACCCGCATACCAAGCATGGCGATTATGGCATTTACCCCCCATGAAATTGGGGGAGCCCTATGTCCAGCAGTGGACGTCCTAGGGCTGATATGGTGGTGGTGGTATTTTAGCTTACTCTGTTAATAAAAGACTACATGTTAATATTTTCACAAATATCATGGTTAATAGGGAATTGGCTGTAGTCCCCGAAAATACACATTTAAATAAGTAATTTGGAGGGGCGGGCCATGTTACCGTAGTTTATCTCTAGCTACATTATATTTTCTTTATAATGGACGCAGATCCGCTATAGCACTCTCGAGAAGCTCTAATGGACGACTTTCACCTAACGGCCGGAGTCGGTGCGCACGCTACTAGAGTCAAAGGAATTCGAACCCTCCATACAGAAGCTAGACTTCGTATCCAAATGGCAGTATGAAATCTAACTTCTGTATGGAGGGTTCGAATTCCTTTGACTCTAGTGGGGTGCGCGCCGACTCCAGCCGTTCGGTGAGAATCGTCCATAAGACTAAGGCTGGGTTGCACCGAACAGTCTGTAATCGTAAGCGGTGTTCTTTAAAATTTCAATCTATGGAAAGGTTGACAAGTTTCTATGGGATGACAGCTGCCGGCACCATATTTAACGTTGATCGGTCTGTGATCGTAAGACGGTGCAACCCAGCCTAAGACTAATAGAATAATCTCATACCATCGATCTTGGGCTTAGCAACGGTGCGGAAAGTGTCCGGGGTCTGGTTTTCGAAGATGGCGTCGCGCAGGACGGCGGCGAGGTTGAAGATGCCGCCGACGGGTGCTGCTGCCGCCGCCTCGTGCAGCAGCTCTCGCGCGCCCGCCGCCGTCGCCGCGTCCGCCGCTGACACTAGCACGCGGACGCCCAACGTGCGCCATCTAACATACACGATTAATACAAGATTGTTAACCGAGGGTTGAAAGGCACCCATTTATGACGGGATATTTTGGCGCTTAATCTTTTCGAGTCTGAAATGGGTGGTTTAACCCATAAACACTGCTTTTTATTTCGAATACGAGGAAAATTAGAAAGTGCCAGATATACAAAATCTTTTTTTTTTGAATACTTTTTTGCTCGAGAGCAGACAAGTAGCACTTTCAGCATGCCACTTAGATGAACAGTGACCCATATTCAGAGTATGAGGAATGAAAAATACTTTTCTGCTCTAGAGTAGCAATGTACCACTTATTTAGATTAACCACCACTTATTTAGATGCACGCCACTTATGTAGATTGACAATGACCCACTTTCAGAGAATAAATGAATGAATTATCATTTATTTGAAAAAACAAATGTACTATAAAAGGTGGTAGAAAATACATAATATAGATCGCATCTTGTATTTTCATTACTGGTGTACACATTTATGTGTATAAACAGAATAATATTTAACAACATTATTAATACATTACATTACGACATAATTCAGAGGGATCACCATGATCATCGTGAGGGACGGCATCATTTTTTTAATATACCGCGATGGTGGCAAACACGGTCACGGTCCAGTGTTTTAACCTGTAATTGACGACAATTATAAAGTGCTTACATGCTCCTATGAGTACTCCACATTCATACATTCGTACATACCTGCAGAGCAGTATTTTTTTAACGGCCAAGGTCTTCTGTAGAGCTGTGGTACTTTTTCAATTGGGCTTCTCCAATGAAATTATATTCGCCAAAATTTGTCAGATTTGAAGTGTTTTTTTTTTATTAAAAATAAGTTTGCTCTTGGCCAGTATCTAGCCAGGGGGCAAAGATGAGGCCGACGATGAAGCGAGCTCACCCAGAAGATGCATTAAGTCTAGTCTTAAGTCCGAATGAAGCTCACCTGCGGATGCACCGGGCTTGGTAGCCGGTGCGCACGCCACTGCTGGAGTTAATTATGAGTGCGCGCGCGCCGCGGCCCACCAGCCACTCGCCCAGCTCCAGACCGAAGCCACCCAGCCCACCTGCAAGTGTAACAGAGCAAATAAGAAAAGGAGACGCTAACTAATTAACCTGGCCATCAAAGTAGCCACTAATTAATCGGCCATTCTCAGAGAGCTAAATTTTGCGTGTCCGGGCGATAATTCTCACGTAAATGAAATAATAATTAATCGTTGATTTTTTTGTGAGATAGTTTACGTCCATGCCTATATGTAACACCTAAAAACAGAGCCCTGTGATTAATTGTTCATCAGTTATATTTTTTTAAACCCCTGTTATCATAATTGCCACGACGCGTCCACGCGTTCCCTCGGTTTACAAATTTATCCCAAACTTCTTGAGAGAGCAGATATTTTCATAGTTTTATATCACTTTTTAAATTAAGGAATACATTAGCCACGACATACAAAAATTACCATAAGATACAACAAACTTTGTTTAAGAAAACAATCATTCAAAGATTTGTCCTACCTAAAAGTATAATTTAACCAGTTACAATCCTGAGTGCAGATCCCTATTTAGCGATATTTGACACATCACTACAGTGCAAGCCATGAGCCAGCAGTTCTGTCAAAGGGCTCGACTAGTGTGGACGTCCGTAGTGTTAGTGAATATAACTGTAATGCATGTAAGTATCTAATTGCCACGACTTTGGTTTCAAAATTTCTAATTCATGTTGTCTTGCCTAATAAGACACCTGTTATTGTTAGAGTCTTGCTGCTTAGTAAAAGAAAACATAATTCTAGGTTCTATGGTTTGTGATGTTTACATATAAACAATCTCTTTATTAAGTTGCTTTTTTTTGGAGATAATGCCTTTCTCCCTAAGTGCCACGACGCTAATTGCCAGGACTTTTCTAATTGCCGTCGCGTTATAGGCTTGTTTCGGCATATTTTAATATATGGGTTAATTACTAAATATATGTTTATATGAACCACTTACACACGTATGTAAGGTATATACGGATTGGGGCGCTGAATAAATAAATTACTGACCCATCTCACTTTTTAAACCATTTCTATAAGCTGTTTTAAAGAGTCATTACTAACGATCTCCCTCGCAAGCTACATGTCTTCTAGCCTCCAGAACAAACCGGTTTCCGAAAAGGCTTTAGTACCATAAACATACGCTCCGTCAGGTTAAAGAGAAGACTGAGGAGTATAACCTACCCTCTGTTTAGCGTTCGTGGACTTCAAGAAAGCCTTCAATTTGATCGAAAACTGGGCTGTACTGCAATCTATCCAGCGACGCCAAGTGGACTACCGCTATATCGAAATGCTAAAGTGTTTGTACGAGCTTCGGGGCCATACCTCGAAACCTATTCCGTTGCTGCGGGGAGCCAGGCAAGGAGATGTTATTGCTCTTAAACTGTTGTCCACTGCACTAGAAGATGTTTTTAAGACTCTGCACTGCAGAAAGCTAGGCACTAACATAAACGACAAGTACAACACGGTTTGCTGACGATATAGTAGTTTTGGCTGAGACCATGGAGGATTTGAGTGCGATGCTTGATGACTTTAGTAAGGCCTGCGAGCAAGTTGGTCTAATGATAAACATGGATAAGAAGAATATCATATCAATGCACATGAAGCACTAACTCCCGTTACAATCGGACACTTCATGCTCGAAGTTGTAGACGATTACATATACCTATGACAGACTGTCCAATATTCCGCAGTGTCTCAAGCAGAGAGCCTTTGACCAGTGTGTGTTGCCAGTGATGACATATGAAACATGGTCCCTTACTATGGGCCTCAAAAGAACGCTGAATGTCAACCAAAGAGCAATGGAGAGGGCTATGCTGGGAGATTCTCTGTGTTATCGCATCAGAAATTAGGCTATCTGCAGCAGAACCTAAGTAGCCCTCTGAATTGCTAGATTTAAGTGGCAGTGGGCAGAGCACATAGCACATAGAACCCATGGCCGTTGGAATGATTGGTTCTCGAGTGGCGACCACTTAGCGGAAGGCGCAGCGTAGGCATATCCTCCACAAGGTGGATTGATGACCTGGTAAAGGTCGCGGGAGTCCGCTGGATGCGAGTAGATCCAGCAGTGAACGTCCTTGGACTGATATAATGATGATGAAACTCTTTATTATTAATTTGTTCTCCACTTTCCATTGTCTTTCCGTGTTTGAGAAAGGCCGTAATACGAGTACTAACCAATGAGTACATAGCTCTTGTCAGGGTGCATGTAGGTGCGCGGCATGGCGGCTAGCCGCACCGGCGCCAGCTCTCCGTCCGTCTCCTCGCGCACGCGGATCAGCACCTTGCCGATGTGCTTCCCCGAAGCCATGTACCTGCACCACAATCAGCGGTTAGCAAGGGTTAGGTAGTGAACGTTAAGCCGGAATCAGTTCCAAACCCACCTAAAGGCTTGTTCGATCTGGTTGTAGCCGTAAACGGTGGCAGGTAAAGGGCGTACAGCGCCAGCA
The DNA here is from genome assembly GCA_905163555.1 of Notocelia uddmanniana. Taxonomy (NCBI): domain Eukaryota; kingdom Metazoa; phylum Arthropoda; class Insecta; order Lepidoptera; family Tortricidae; genus Notocelia; species Notocelia uddmanniana. Next base: position 10,843,006 of record LR991079.1, on the reverse strand, counting down.
GCGATGCCTTCGGCCACGCAGCGCACAACCTCTGCCTTTTCAGGGTGGTCGGTGTGCGCGCCGAACAGCACGTCTAAGAGGACACCGTGCACCGTGGTGTTGTTCATAAATATCCCCATGCCGAGCGCCGTATTAGCGCTGAGGTCCACCTTGCCGATTTCGAGGAAACGGCCGCCCACGGCGAGGCAGCGGAGTGAAGCTTGCAGATGATAGCCTGCGAGCGAGTTGAGTACGAGGTCGACGCCGCGGCCGCGTGTGCGGTGCAGCACAAGCTGCTCAAACGAGCAGTCACGCGAGTTGCCGATGTTGGCGTCCGATAGCTGGGGGAAGCGCTCGCGCAGGAAGGCGCGCTTTTCGGGAGTGCCCACGGTGGCGAAAACGGTGCAGCCGGCGTGCAGTGCGACGGCGATGGCCGCCTGCCCCACGCCGCCAGCGCCGGCGTGCACAAGCACGGCCTCGCCACGCCGCATGCGCCCGCGCACCACGAGCGCGTAGTACGCCGTCGCGTACGCCATGGGCACGGTCGCCGCCTCTTCCAGGGACCATTGCTCCGGCACTTCCCAGAGAAAATCTACATCGGCCATGATAGTTGTAGCTAAACCCCGGGTAACTATGCCCATTACGCGCTTGCCCGTGGATGAGCGACCGCTGAACTCCATTCCGATGTAATTTCCCTGCAAAATCAACGAAAACGGTTACTATGCAATTTTAATGTAGTTTAAATCTTTAAAACTACGCAGCGCATTTTGATGCGGTTTTTTTAATAGATAAAGTGATTCAAGAGAAAGATTTATATGTATAACTAGCTTTTGCCCGCGACTTCATCCGCGTATAATTCGTTCTCGCCTTAGAATGACTTGTTTTCCCATAAAATCTTTCTCAAGCTCAGGTGGACACCAGGAACTTAGGGGTGACATGTTGGAGAAGGAAAGTCACGAATAGATCGGACTGGAGATATTTGCTTGACCAGGATAGCCTAGGGCCCACCCGTGGCTATAACGCCTCAGATGATGATGATGATACAATCTATCACCCTTCTTTACACCCCCTTAAGAAATGATTTCAGTCAATATGACAGTCCCTAGAAATCCTATTGTCAAAACGAATCATTAAGTGCTTATTTCGGAATATCAAATGTACCGATTCTAGACGAATGAATCTCGTCAAAAACATTACATGTACATTGTACAATGATAAAAGTCTCGCTACGCAGTTCTGCCGTAAAACGTTATAGAGCGAGTTCTTCATGTAAGTATGATGACCGAAGGCCGGAAGCAGAGCGGCAAGGCATGCGAGAATAATCATACAGAGCGGGCTTCTCAAGGATGAGGGCCGAAGGCATGAAGCGGAGAGGAGAGACGCGCGAGGCTGAAAGCCGAGCCTCCCAACAGAGTAGATTCTTCATGTAATGTTGATGACTGGAAAGCCGAAGGAGAGTGGCAAGGCATGCGAGGCCGAAGGCCGAGCTATGTCGGCGCCGAAGATCCAGTTGCCATATTAATGAGGGTAAATTATACTCCATTCATTCATTTTCACGTAATGCCTAGACATATAAACAGACAGACAAACAGACACAAATTCTTAAAACTGTTGAAACGATTTCTGTTATCTATTCTAAGTATCCCCAGCCAACTTTTTTTCGAATATCTTCCAAGTACAGACTTTCGACCCTCTTCAGCTTTATTATATGTATAGATAGATACGTGTATAATATAGATGAAAAACACTGATTGATAATTTTAGATCTTTCTAATGTGATGTCGTAAATAAACACATTTTTTTGCATTCTTATAATGTTCTTATACGGGTCTAACACGAAATTTATTTACTTTCGTGTTGTGTGTCGTGCCCTAGACAATTTGTAGTATAATAATAATAATAAGTAGCATAATGAGCGGGTAGAAAACTTTTTCAGATCTACCCTTCACATTTTTATAAACTATTGTGAGATAATTAAATGTTGTGTATCCATATCTCCGTTTACAACTTGCTGATACGTCAGTCTGCGACCATGACCGGTGCATTCCGTGTCGGAACGTCGGTAATTAAGGTAAATAAATAAATTTCGTGTTAGAGCCGTATACGAATATTTTAAGATTGTGTACAAAGCGCGAGAGTTTAAAGTGTTACATTTTTTTGCGCTTACATTGCAAACGCTGGCTGAACCCTACGAGATAGATCAAAATAATGTAGTACAGTATTGTACACCTTGAAAAGGCCTACAAAAAAGTCCGCGATGGTATATATCTATCTCCGAGGGATAACCCACGATAACCATTTTTTATCTTTTACTTTTTACGAGAACCAATTACTTATTTACGAAGCGTTTTTAAGCAATACAGCATTAATCCTTATACGATTAAGTACCTTAAATACATTGTGCATTTAATATAGATCAATATGGCCTTTTACAGCACGTAATATATATTTTTTTTTCAAAAAATTTTTTTTAATCATATATGGGATTGCTCTTGGCCAGCATCTAGATAAGATATCAGATTTAAAATACAGGGACATAGCGGTTGCGACGGTACCGGCCGGAGGGCCGGCGTCGTAGGCCGCGCTTCGCCCTATAGCACTTTATGATTAGCAGCAATAGCATGCGTTTATCGGAGCTCTCTAGCGAAGAAAATAACAATTATTGATTTTATATACGATTTTTTGACGACCTGTTTAGCCTAGTTGGTAGTGACACTGCCTCCGAAGCTAGAGGTCCCGGGTTCGAATCCCGGCCAGGGCATTTATTTGTGCATTTTTCACGGATATTTGTTCTTGGGTCTTGGATGTTTTCTATGTATTTAAGTATGTATTTATCTATATAAGTATGTATATCGTCGTCTAGTACCCATAGTACAAGCTTTGCTTAGTTTGGGACTAGGTCGATTTGTGTAAGATTGTCCGCCAATATTATTTATTATTATTATTTATTTATATAATAATATATTTATTGATTTATTTATTTAATCTTCATTGCACAATAAGAAATCTTAACGTACAAAAGGCGGACTTAATGCCATGAGGCATTCTATACCAGATAAAAAGCCCACCAGATAGATTATATAGAATAAAGTCTCCCACTGCGTCTGTCTGTCTGTCTGTATGTACGCGATAAACTCGAAAAGGCTTAATGGTTTTAGATGCAGCTTTCACTAACGTGTAGCTTGATTCTTCCGAATGGTTATGGTGTGTAATTAATGTATATTTTTCATATATACTGTAATCCGTGCGAAGCATGCTGGGGCGATTCGCTAGTGTTATATAAGATTGTGAACCTCTGGTTCACCATCGATCAGTTCCTAGTAATGTGGAAGTGGTCTATCATAGCTATGAAGCGTGAATACGTATGTTATGTGTATTTATGAACTACGTATGTTAGCTGCTAAAGTACCTCTTTAACCACGGCACCCTTGGATGTGATAAGTGCCAGTTTGCCTGTGGTGAGCATGATATCACGGAAATTGAGCGACGAGTAGTATACGTGATACAGGTTGGTCTCTGGCCGCTGCAGGGTAGGCACCGCAAGTCGCAGGTCGCTCTCGATCCAGCGCAACGACGACAGATCGCCACGCGTCAGCGCATTCACGTACGCATGCTCCACCTGAGGATTTTGGTTCGAATTTACTCTTCTGAAGAAGCTGCATGTTTTTGACCAAATAGAAAAGGTCGCACCTTTACTAAAGACGGATGGTTTTCGATGAGCGGTAGATGGCGGAAAGTACCCCAGACGCCGTCGCACAGCACGTTGAAAGCCAGGTCGCGCCGCACTTGCGCCCTGTATGCTGGCGCGTTAGGGTCGAATGCGCTCGCTCCAGGCAAGTAGTAGAGGCGCAGGCGGTCACCGCCGGGCTCGCGCCGCAGACACGTGGCCAGGCCCTGCACGCCGGAGTCCGGCGCACGTGACCACACGTACACGCGCATATCTTCGCTTTCGGCACGCTTCATGGCGTCTTTCAGAAGCTCCACCCAGGCGTAGTCGTCGTCGCGCACCTCTAGCACCACCCTCGCCGCGGGCACGGTTGCCGCACGTCGTAGCAGCACATACTCGCACGCATCGAAACATGTGCGCGACACCTGCATGAACATATAATATGTTAATAACTTTAGCCACACTTCGATGATGAGAAGGATCATCTTAGTTTACTAACGGAGTCTGGGCCGTGTCGTATTCAACTATCAAAACCAAAAGCTTAAAGTATCGTCGAAGCAAGGGAACGCTCAATTAGTCACTAGTTCACTACTCAAAGCGGTCACCTACCCAAGAACTGACTGCGAATGACGATGCTTATATTAATAATAATAATAATAAATATACTTTATTGCGCACTACAAAGTGAGAACAGTATAAACAAAAACCTTAGACTAGTACAATGCAACAACATGCTTATATTCTCTCTTGCAGCCGACTGCGGTGCCGCTAGTCCGTAAAGATAAACAAATAAATACATAACATAAATATCTTATTTGCCATTTCCACACGCTATATCAGAACGCTCATAACAACGCCAGCGGTCAGGGCTTGTAACCGGTTAATTTCGCCATACAAAAAACCGGTTAGGAATTTCGCTCTTTCATTTACTATTTCATGTTTAATAAGACAATCTAATAATACGAAGTCATAACCCAAATACATTACACAGACCTACATAAAGAGCATAAACTATTTAAAATTATTTGGCTATTTCGGGGTTTTTGATATTAACCGGTTACAACCCATGCCAGCGGTATATGTATGGCATAAATAAAAGAACAAGTAATACCAGTGTAAGGCCAGCGGCGAATGCCATCTGCTGTGTGCGCCCAGGTTTGCGCGCTGGCTCCTCCAGCAGCACGAAGCTGGCGCTGGCCGCCAGCGCAGTCAGAATATCAGGCCGCGCCAGCACGTCGGCTCCCAGCACCATGTGGCAGTCCGTCTCCACCCCGCCATCCGCCATGTTTTTATTCGACACCTGCTTATACAAGTTTTTAAATATTATGAAAAGGCGGAAAGGGGACTCAATGAAATAGCTTTATGGCTTAAAGTAAGCACCAGTTGAAAACGAAAAAAATGTAAACAAACAATGAATTGAATTTGACATTTTACGAAGAACCTGCTCACACTAAACGCCACCAAGACAAACCTTTGTTTTTCAAAATATAGTAATAATTCTTTATTCAGATAACTACGCATTGGTAATCATTTAAAACAGGTATTCTAAAATACTAGGGTTAGTGATTGAAATTACTTAAACACTAAATATGAGAGCGCACAGCCTCCTAAAGACCCGAAATTAAAAATACACACATGCAGCATTACTGACACCCTGATATGTAACTGCTTAGTTATTGAAAAAGTCTGGTCAACCAAATACCTTGGAATAATCTTAGACCAGCGACACTCTTGGCATATTCATATTGAATACATTAATACGAGGATCAGGAAGCTCATGTGGATATTCACAATTTCAAAACATGTTACACCCACTCAATTGTTAAAAAAACTGTACCTTGCATTAGCTCAGTCCATTATGAACTACTGTGCTCGTATATGGGGAGGGGCTACGCAAAAAAAATCTTAGAAGCCGAAAGAGCGCAAAGGTCATCTCAAGGTCATCTTTTCCAAACCTTATAGATTCCCCACCTCTTGGCATCATAAGGATTGTGACTTATTAAGGAAATTTTACATTTTGGGTTGCATCACAAAACTACATAAAACTCTAAAATATGAGCCTACAGTTGAAATTCGAAGGAGAAAACGTAAAGCTGCTCCAGTACACGCTACTAAATCCATATTCGCTAAAAGACAATTTTTGTATCAATCGACTAAGCTTTACAATGTTGTTAATTAGCGTTTGAATACATAATCCATGCAAACAGTTGACTGCAAAAAACTGTTATATGATGAAGTTGAATTTAGTAATGCGTGGATCAAATATGTCGACATGAACATTGCCAGCAACCGAGTTATTATATTGTCTGCACATTCTAGTAATTGGGTTATAGAAGGAACTGTTTTTTTTGTATACTTTCAGGGGAAAACTTTACAGGTTCGACCTTTGAAACGAGGCGTGTTAAAAGTTAAAGTAGACAACAGAGCAGCTGAAAGTCGTACATTTTGCGACGAACTTCCAGTATGGGAATTCCAAAAGTTTCAAGTCTAATATACATGCGACCAAGGTTGAACCTGAAAGCAAGAATCTTTAGAAAAATATTTCTGTACTATTCTATTGGTTCCTCTCTATACTATTGGTGTGTAAATAGTGCGGAGTCCAAATCGGGGAACCATACTCAAGTTCAAGTTTATTTATTTGGCCAAGTAACAAAATAACGTTACATCTAGCAAGTCCAAAATTTCATTGTTAAAACTAATCATGCAAATTGTTATTAAATAAAATTATATAAAACAAAATATTTATTATTGTACAATTATTTATTTTATATAAGGCAATCATCATTTTTCATTTTATCTATACATTCATTGATTGAATAAAAAGGATTCCTTTTAAAGAAACGTTTAAGTTTACTTTTAAATTCTATATTGGTTAAATTCGTTATATGTAGAGGCAATAAATTGTAGATCGTAATTTTGATAGAGATACCTTGCTTGAATGTTTTGGCTAGCTTTGTCAAGGACACTTCCAAGTAAGCTGAAGAATAGTGTCAGAAAATTATTTGGTTTTTAAAACCCTTGGTAGTTCGGAAGATAAAGCCCAGTAATTGTCTGCCTCTGCCCACCCTGTATTCGTAGTTAGGACGAAATCTAGCCTTATCATCAAAGAGGATCCCAAGGTCCCTATCAACAGATTTTCAATCGAGAACCTGACCCTGCAATTCATAATTATATACTTACGAGTTTATTCTTTTTATTTGAGAGTGATAGATAGAACATGACATTTGGCAACATTAAGATACATATGGTTAAGGGAACACCATTCAGATATTTGTCTCAGATCAGTCTTCAACTGTAATTAATCATTAACATTGGTTGCAATGTTAAAAACCTTAATATCATCAGCATAAACAGTACAAACAACAATGGGCCGAGGTGGGATCCCTGAGGAACGCCTAACTTTATAGTAAGTTCAAGGGAAGTGTATCCATTGATGGCCACCAGTTGACTACCGTATATTTCATATTGGACTATAATTTTGAGGCAAAGGATAAAATGGTCAACTTTATCGAATGCTTTAGAGTATACACGGCATCAACTTGATCCTGGGAGGCGAAGACGTTGCATAGATATTGTTTGTATTCGAGTAAAAGTAGATTGGAAACAGCGGATCTATTGCTAGCAAGGCCGTGCTGCTTATCACACAAGTTTAGTTTCACACGATTAAAAAGGATAGTATGCACTATGGATTCAAATAGCTTGGCAATACAGGAAAGAATGCTTATGGGTCTGTAGTTTTTAACGCACGATTTGTTGCCAGATTTGTGTATCGGTACAATATATGCAACTTTCCACAACGCTGGAAACACCCTGGTGCCAAGAGACTTGTTGAAAAGTTGACATAGAGGAAGTCTAAGTTCTTCACAGGATTCACAGTTCTTGACAAAAGAGGCAGGAATACCCCTTATTACCGTCTAGGGATTAAATTTTCTCCAATAGATCAAAACGACTGACCTCAACACTAGACATGGATAGCTTGTCACAGCGTGGTTAGAAACATCAGGTAGACCATGCTGTTCAAAGACTGATCCAAAATACTCATAAAAGAGATTACTTACACCTTGACTATGTGAGGACGAGCGCTGGCCGTAGGTCATGGTTTGAGGAATGGAAGCTGATATTTTTTGGGTCTTTATACGAGTATAAGAATGGTAATGTAATTTTTAAGACCATCCTCAACCGATGACAAAAACAATTTGTGGCATTGTTCGGTGAAATTTCTTGCACCTAGTACGCAACAGAGAAAAATTTCATAGTCTCGGGGTTTTTCGAATTTCTTATATATAGTTTATGATACTTATTACTATTTTTATTTAATAAACTGAAGCATCCCTCTCAGCCTACTCAACGGCTCGGCACCATAGAATGCGATGCAATCAACGTTGGACATAAATATATCTAAGAAACGGTTATTATGATTGGGTACGTTATTACCCATGTGAAAGATCATTAAAGAGGTTGGATTTGTAATCTAGACGGTCACGTGGAACGAAATGACTCGAGTCGGCTGGCCGGATCCAAGTGATATTGGGAGTGTTAAAATCACCTATTAAAATGAATTTATCACCCACCTTGCCACTTATAACTAAAAGATTAAAGAATATCTTGAAGATTATTGTCTCACGGTATTATTAAAATTATTGTTCTTATCGGAGTCTCAAGTATAAAACTCATTCATTTCTCAATGTGACTTTTGTAAGGCTTTACAACCTGTGTGAAGCTCACCTTTATGCCGAGTGGGTCCATTACGGTGGAGTACTGAGACGCGCAGGCGCCGGCCGCTACCGTCACGCTCGCTTGCACCTGCGGCTCCCCCTGCAACGCTGTGCAGACGCATGATATTAATATATGACCACAATGACGCACCCCTCGCTTTCAGACAAAACGCATCAGCACGAAATATTGCCACGGTATAGGTTATTAGATCTAGATATATATTATGTGATTTAAAGTACCTTTCATAACGTATGGCATCAGTAATGCTTCTACAGGCCGCTCCAGTGCTAGCTCTGCTAGTTTGAGTTGCAGCACTCCGCAGTTTTCAATTAGCAACTGTGTTGCTGCAGTAAGAGCATGCATTTTGGACTGTTCGTTGTTCTCTGTACCTAAACACGTGCCATCGTAGGGCATAAACACGTATTTTTCAAGCTTAGGCGGAGCATGAATGTTGGCACGACGCGGCGCCTGTACAGAAATCACACCTCGGAATTCAACACCACCAGAGACAATCACGTCAATGCTGCGGTATCTTTTGACAGGAATGACACCAGCGGCCAAGGCGGCTGCTGCCGCCTCTGGTTGCGCTTTCGGGTCAATGACAATTCGCTGTATACGTGTCGGCAAATACAAGTCACGCGAATCCGTTCCGATCAGGGCCAGTTGCAGCACCGTGTCCATGAAAGCGATCCAATTGCCATCCCAACGGAGCAGGCCATTGGTGCCCTGCGCATTCGATGACATCATCCCACGGAAAACGCCTTTGTAGTTGTACCCGCGAAGACTCAACTCTTTATAGACTTCTTCGGAGCTCAAGGGTGGCAGATCGTCCTGTTTTTCTTCAACCTCGGACAGAGTGTCGGCGGGCAGGCGCTCGGCGGCGGCGTCGGCGGCGAGCCGCGCCGTGCCCGTAACCACCACATCGCCGCCCTCGCGCACTTCGAACTCGCCCGTGCCGCCCAGCAGCGAGACGAGGAATCTTATCGGCGCATCGTGCGAAACAATGGTGGCGCGGTGAAACTTTACGTTTTCGAACACCACCGCCGCCTGTTCCATGTTTAGATTGTTCATCTTCGCCACCGTGCGCCATACCAGCATCTGTTCACCAGCGAAAGCATGTCAGTTTGTGTTAACAGTGGCTACCAGAGATATGAAATAAAACCCACCAAATATCCGGTGCCCGGGTATATAACCCTGCCTTCGATGTTATGACCAGCGATGAAAGCGTCGTCGGGCTTGCCAAGGTCGCACTCGATAATGTTTTCGCCTGTGCGGCCGGCCGTCTTGAAATCAGCGACGGCCCACTCGGTGGAGTGGTCCCAGCTTATGTGTGACGCGAGCCCGGGGGTGCCGCGAGATACGGGCCACTCCACTACCGGGTACAGGCGTGATACCTTGTAAATAGGAAAATTATTATTTTAGATGTTGATATGCATTTGGGCAGACCACCGGGGAATGGGCAGCAGCATTCCTAGAGTGCGGTGGAGGTACTGCGATCGCCAACCCGCATGCCAAGCGTGGCGATTATGGCATTTACCCCCCATGTAATTGGGGGAGGCCTATGTCCAGCAGTGGACTTCCTAGGGCTGATATGGTATGGATGGATGCATTTGGGTAGAGAGATCCCTGTACTTAACGGAAAACCATAACAATACCTTTACTGTCTCAGTAGGTATATTTTCTAGTGAAAATAGTTGCTAAGCTCAAAGTACCCCTGAGAAGACGTCAAATACGTACTAAATTGAATAAGAGCGACAGAGAGGCATATATCATTTATTCTCCTTGTCAATAGTTCCACTTTTCTTAATTTGCCTCAATATCATGTCAAATAGTTTGAGGCAAATAAACGATAACTCAAAACATTGAAACGATAAGTGTTTACTAATTTACTAGACGTGGTACAATGAAAATATTCATATATGAATATTAATGCTATTTAGGTCTCTGGTTTGGGCCATGCATTTCTGTCAGTTAGATAGTCCTCGACCCTGTAATAAGCCTTTCACATCAACGCTTTTTTTTAAAGTAATTTTTAAGGGTTGGCATATAAAGAGTTTGTGTCACCTGTGGTTGCGCGCCAGCGGCGTACGCCTTGCCTATAGCTGCGAGCAGGTGCGTGAGAGCGTCGGGCGCGTCGCGTCGCACGAGCGGCGCATGCGTCACGTGCGGCAGCGCTCGCTTCAGCACCGCCTGCAGCAGCGCGTGCGGTGCCACCTCCACCAGCAACGCGCGCGCAGGAACATGCGTCAGCACGTTAGCGAAGCGCACCGGTGCCAGCAGGTTGTTCACGTGGTACCATGCGTCGCTGAGCCTTCCTGAAATAAGAGATCGTGGTCAGGATACTCAGGATGAACACTATACTTCCTATTTCCCAGAAAACTCGGTAATAGATAATCTACTATACGTGCTTGAGATAATACAAGTAAATATTTAACAAAAACACACCGACTCCAAACTTTGCCAGACCCCATCCTCTTGGTATATCATTTGAGGAGTCCCTTCGATTTTCCAGGATCCCGTCATCAAATCCAGACTTGGTGACAATGGGACCAATTAGAAAACATACCCTTTCAAACAAAAAAATAATTATTAGATTGGCTTGAACACATTGGGATCAGGGGTCCTGCATTAGTAAAGCTACTTCAGAGCTATCTTTCTGTTTTGCCTAAAGGTTGACTGGTAGAGAATGCCTCATGGCATTAAGTCCGCCTTTTGTAAGTTAAGATTTCTTATTGTGCAATAAAGATTAAATAAATCTTTCAAATAGCAGTCAAGCTATAGTATTAGACGCATATGACACAGCAACGAAAGCCATAACAATAATACAATTTAATTACGAGCACATTCCTCACGGGGTGTCACAAGGCAGCGTTCTGCGACCATTGTTGTTTCTAATATACTATGTAAAGGAGTTTTCCCTAGTGATCGACCACTTATGTGTTATGTTTGCCGACTATTCTACTATATACATTCACAGCAATTTAAGCGGCTTAAATATTAGTAACGAAATATTATTAGAGTAAAAAAAGTAATAAATTGGTTATCATCTCTAAATTTAAGGCTTAACTTCGACAATAGGGTGCACGCGTGTCACTGTCCATTGATAGGGATACGAGTACGTCCTAGAATCTAAGGTTAAATTAAAAATGCGATCTAGCGGCAAACGCTTAGCCTTTACACCATTTTAAGATAAATGCTGGGATATTATCTGAAGCAGGAGAGCTATTAGAGTTTAGGCGTTTGATGCCAATTTCTACGTCTTGAAGTAAAATTTTATTAATATGGACGTAGTTCGCTGTATTTGAAGGATCCTCACGAAGAAGTATGTTACAGTCGAGGAGATGAGCGGAGGGCAAAAAGACACTTGAGATGAAGTCTTAGAAAGCCTGTGACTGTGTCTCTCACAAACTTTCCCGTTATAAGAAATTTGAGATTCAAAACCCCTATTAGATTTTAGACTACTAATATGTTGCCAGAAGGCTCGAGGGTCACCAATAACTCTATAATGAATACAGCGATTATAATCATTGTAGGCCCCCGATGACCACCATGTTACGTCAGCTCTTAATAGCCTAGAAAATCGAGTATACATCTCAGTATCACCAGAACGTTTCCACTCACGACGAAGATTTGGCATTACGTTCAATATATTTAATTACATCAACCGTGATCCAGAGTGGATAACGCCTGGATGGTTTTAAGGGTCTTATTAGGGTTCCGTACTCAAAGAGAACGCCACTATGTCAGTTGTACTCCAGGACCAGAACTCGAAGCGTATTCCGTTGCAGCGGGAGTCAGACGAGGAGATGTTATTTCTCCTAAACTGTTTTCCGCTGCACTGCAGGATGTGTTCAAGACTCTGGACTGGAGAAAGCTAGGCATCAACATAAACGGTGAGTACATCTCTCACCGTTGGTTTGCTGACGATATAGTAGTCTTGGCTGAGACCATGGAGGATTTAAGTACAATGCTCAATGACCTCAGTAAAGCCTCCGAGCGAGTTGGTCTAAAGATGAACATGGACAAGACGAAGATCATGTCAAATACCCATGTAGCACCAACTCCCGTAACAATCGGACACTTTACGCTCGAACTTGTAGACGATTACATATACCTAGGAGAGACTGTCCAGTTAGGTAAGTCCAACTTCGAGAAAGATGTTAATCGTCGAATCCGACTCGGCTGGGCAGCGTTCGGGATGCTACGGCACATCTTTTCGTCCAATATTACGCAGTGTCTCAAGATGTCTTTGACCAGTGTGTGTTGCCAGTGATGACATATGGTACTGAAACGTGGTCGCTTACTATTGGCCTCATAAGAAAGGCTCAAAGTCACCCAAAGAGCCATGGAGAGGGCTATGCTGGGAGTTTATCTGCGTGATCGCATCAGAAATGAGGCCATCCGCAGCAGAACCAAAGTGACCGATATAGCCCTTCGAATCGCTAAACTTAAGTGGCAGTGGGTGGGGCACATAGCACGCAGAACCGATGGCCGTTGGGGTGAAAGGGTTCTCGAGTGGCGACCACGTACCGGAAGGCGTAGCGTGGGCAGGCCCCCCACAAGGTGGACTGATGACCTGGTAAGGGTCGCGGGTGTCCGCTGGATGCGGGTGGAAGTCTTTGGGGGAGGCCTATGTCCAGCAGTGAACGTCATTCGGCTGAAATGGTGATGATGATGACTCAAAGGGCAAAACGGGAACCCTATTACTGACTCCGCTGTCCGTTCGTCTGTCAGCAGGCTGTATCTCATGAACCGTGATAGCCAGACAGTTGAAATTTTCACAGATGATATATTTCTGTTGCCGCTATAACAAAAAATACTAAAAAACAGAATAAAATAAATATTCATGGGGGCTCCCAAGTTGTCCCGTGTTGTCATGTTGATGTACAAACGTGAATTTTTTGCCGTTTTTATAGATAATGGTACTGAACCCTTCGTGCGCGAGTCAGACTCGCACTTAGCCGGTTTTTTAGGTATGCACAAGCTTAAAATTAAATACATCTGTTGGTATAACATCTCAACAGCAACATTGACACCACGGCACTCAAGGACTTACTTCAAGCATACATCGGATAACAACTTGATAAAGAAGCTCGTATTCTGTAGCTTTTGGTGGAATGTACATATACAACACACAGATGGAATGTTATGTGTTCCATCACAATAGATGATCACAGGTCTTCACCAGAAGTGGTCTCGAACTCGCGTCTACACCGCAAAGTGATGCCAGGCCATGCGGCAACTAGCACACCACCCCGTCTTCACGATCACGACGCAACAGACTCCAACCAGCACCCACAACCAGCAGCTCAGAGTTTTTAACCGAGTCAGACAGCGATAATTCAATAATATTAACGACATCACATTGAGACAGTATATAAAGTTTCAGCAGGCGATTTGAAATTAACTAAGCTGTAAGCAGTCGCGCAGTGGGACGATGTACGGTGTGGTATGGCGAAATCTGCAGTTGCAACGTACTAGGAAAACAGAAGCGTAGTGTAGTTCTTATTTAAATTCTGCGTAGTACTCGTCGCTTGGCCCGGGGCGTAGGTGACGGAAGTAACTATGATGGAGCAGCGATCATTACAAAGTACCAGGGAGGCATAAATGCAGCGCAGCTCTCAGCAAAAGATGTATCACTTATAACAATATAAATTATACTAATACTTGCCAAATTGATTATTAAATAAACATAATAAAATAGAAAATTTACGCAGTCTCTTTGGCGCGTCAACACCTTGCGGCGGTTCGGTATGTATTGATTATGTATGGAAAAATTAAAAAGGTATAAATCATAATTTGATCTAGAGTCATATAATATTTATTACTCCTTATGAACTCAGAAACGCGTAATTTTTTCCCTTTCCTCGTGGGCACGTTGTATAAGGAAATACAGTGAATGAATAAAGGTTCGCTTCGGTAGTTATATATATTAGTTATGTCTCTCACTGAGTGAGGACTTCCATAAGATCCTTTGGCGTGTAGTCCACACTCCATCTACCTGCTTCCTCATCAACATCCAATATTGCCAGGCAAGTGGACACGATCGTCAACCACCAATCACGGCCTGGCAAAACGCAAAACATTGATACATTTGTCGCGAAAAAAAGTTGAGAGACGTCATCGTCGCTAATGGAACTGACCAGTATTTGCAGGGCCATTCATATTCTACGAAATATACTAAAAACTACTTTACGTATGAGGGTTCATTTTAAAAACTTTTAGGTATGTATTAAATTCTTACCCAGGTCGGAACCCCACTGGTCCTGCGTTACAGATGAGGACAGCCAACGGTCGCTTCGTGGCTTGGGGTCAGGAATCAACTGTTCCAGGCGTGCACGCAGCAACGGTGCTACGTTCGCTATGTACTTGCTGTGGTACGCCACGCCCCCGGTATTCACCATCTTCACAAATACACCTTCTTTCGATAGCTGCTCCACGAAAATCTCCATCGAAGCTAACGGACCTGAAATCTGTTGACAACACTTCCTGTATTTATGTCTCACAATAGTATACATAAATAGTACATTACTGCAGAGGCCGTGAAGTAAGACGAGTCCTGCAATCCCTGTTCCGGCCGAGGATTGTATAGTACTTTTCTCAAACATGTTAGAAAAAAAACAATAAAAAAAATACAATGTAAAAAAAACTAAAAAATACAAAACGTCCAAAATTAGCAAAGCATCACGACAAATTACGGAAATTAAATAAAAACACGAAAAATGCTGCAAAATACAAGCACCATTTAAAAAAAAACACGAAAGAACTAAAAAATACCAAGAAACACGTAAAAACTAAAAAAAATACCAAAAAACATGGAAAAACAAAAAAAAATGTCGAAAAGTACAAAAGAAATTAGAAAAAACTTTTAAAAAGTCCAAAAATATCAAAAAACACAAAAAACGATACAAAATAACACGAAAAAACTAAAAAAAATACATAAATACTCGAAAAATTCGAAAAAAAAACATAATACAAAAATACAAGAACGATAAAAAAAACCGGAAATACCTAAAAAACTACCAAATTACACAAATTAAAAATATATATATATACAAAATCGTGGCGGTTGGCTCTATGTAATATTTCCTTTATCAGTTGATTTTAGTAAGGAAATTTAAAAAGTTAGAGCAGCGGACTATAATGTTAGTTTCATACATTCTCCATACATTACTTCTTGGCCGCCGGCCAAGAAGTAATGTAGGGAGCCATAAACAGGTAACTTCATGTCCTCTTTTCGTGACATTAATGCATACATTTAGGCGCATGTTTGAGAAAAGGATTTTTAGTAATCGTTTACACTAAATGCGTTAACTAACTATCTTGGCTCAGTGACCCAAAACGTGTCTTGGCCTCCGAAACGATAGCACGCCGCTTATCCCGATCCTGCATCACTGCTTGCCAATCTTTGACCTGCAGAATGACGCAGATCCGCCTCCACTGTGTCTTCCCAGCGATACCTGGGTCGCCCGACTGGGCGGCGATCAGTCGGTCGACTGAGGTATGCTCTCTTGATGGCGGGACCCTCTCCCATTCTCTGTAGGTGGCCGAGCCAGCGAAGTCTGTGGGATTTTACCTTAGGCTATGTTTATTGCACAAACGGAGCAGAGCAGTTGGGTGGCGCGATACCCGGTCTGTCAGGCGAATATGAATACGACCACAAACACTTCTATGTAATGCCATGTGTTTGTGTGTCGGCAATCACTCCGGTTGTTCATAAGCATGGCACCATGGACTATGAGACTAGTTCGATTTGTATAAAAAAATGTTGCGCCTTGAACATCACACAAATAAGTGCGTAATGAGAACTTTCCTAGTGAATCTAGTGAATAGAGTTCTAAGTGAATGATTTTTAAGGTTAACTCAACTGGTCGTGACTCGGGTTCTGACAGAATATCAGCGTTTCGCTCCAAAGCCAATCACCACAGTATAATAGTAGGTATCACTGAGCCAAAACCCTTTTGTTTTGCTGCAATGCACTCAGTAACTAATAAACAAACCCCCTTATTCATAAACGTCCATCAAGCCTCTATTAGTTAACAAGCCGCTAAAGTTGGTTTGTCCTTATCTGTCACTTTGACATTTATGTTTGTGAGAAAGGGAAAAACAAATTTTAGTTAACAGAGGTTTGTTAAGTTTTATGAATAAGGGGGAAAGTTTTTAAGTTTTTGTTATATATTTATTCGTATGCAATGTCTGTTCAGCTTTTTTTCTGTTTTTGACTATTTTCTGTCTACTGTGTAACTTATAGCAATCAAAGAAATGTTTATCTATCTAGATACCTATAACTTATTGTTTTCGAACGGCGCGGCGTTCTGGGGTGCTACCGCGAACTTCGAAAATCGAACTTCGTATCATACCGTCCCTTTCCGTCATATAGAATATAACACGAGAGTGAAAGGGACGGCACGACATGAAGTTCGATTTTCGAAGTTCGCGGTAGCACAGCTGAATGGAATTGGGTAGTTGTGATTTTTAATAAGACTATGTTAAAATGTACAACAAGTGTTAATATACTCGTATGGATAGTAAACCAGAATACAGCCCAGGCATCTTTGTGGTAGGTTTAACTATTCCTTGCTGGGTCGTGAATCCTGGGCCCAGAGAGAGACGACCCTGCCGCCGTAGAAGAGAAGGAAAACTGTGAGTTCTAAGATCAGGTATCTGTGAGGGTTCAGACGGCCCTCGACAGGATGGGTTCGGTTGATAACGCCCTTTGTATCCACGAATCGTTGACATTGTTTAGTATAATGCGTACACAGGTCGCAAATTAATTAAACAATATCGCTTACCATCAGGTGATTTGTGGTCAAGCGCAAACCTATCCAGAGGAAAAAAACTCCTGTGATATGTTCTTCTCCTCGGGGATTCGGTAGAAAGCGATGACTAACCGTGACGCTGTCGTGCGAGTTGTGGCAGGCGAGCTGTATGTCCGGGGGGCACCGGCGCCCAGCCTCCTCCCAGCCGAGGCCGACGGCGGCCATGGCGCCCGGCGCCGGCGCCGCGTCCAGCGTGCAGCGCCCGCGCCAGTACGCGCACAGCACCGTCTGCTCCGCCGTCAGCGTACCGTCCGCGTACCCGCAAGCTGCTCAGCAGATAATCACGCGTAAGATGGATCATATACAGAAATCATATCATCTGATGATGATGAAAAGATGATGTATAACAATTTGACAGTAAATATCTTTGATTTGACTTTGTTTCGAATCTAAAAATGCCCCTTAAGACGATCCCGCCTCGCCAAGACTTCCTGACTTGGCGGGGCGGGATCGATATGTCATAGGTATTTTTCTCTTTGATGTAAGCTTACTAATGTGAGATTTCCTCTCTTGATGAAATACGTATGCGCAGTAATAATACCATGCGCAGAATTGGGGCAGTACTGCATCGATATCGGTTGACACTGACAGATGACAGTTTTCTCATATCGTACCGCCTCCGCATCGACAAGTCAGGAAGGCGCCTAAGGTGAACATTGAATATGAAAGTCAATATTCGCCTTAAGAGGCCAACCATGTACTGCTTACCCTATTCACTCACAATCAGTTATAAATGAATATTTTTCCAAATTAAAAGGGAAAAATTGAAAAATTTAATCGCTCCGAGCAAGATTCGAACTTTTGACATCTGGCATACGTGGCCAATCGCTCTACCCTCTGACCTATCGGAACAACCAAGCTCGTGCACGAAATCCTTCACTAGTTCCCTAGTAGGAGTTTTTTTTTTAAATCCCTTTAATTTGAAATTTGGATTTTTCGTTAGCAGCGTTACTGCTCAATACAAAATTAATGAATTAATATTATGTGCACTGACCGATTTCACCCAGAGAATGTCCGATGATGCCATCGGGGCGCACGCCCAGCTCGAACAGCATGTCCACCATCGCCACCTGCACAGCGGTGATGGACACGAAGCAGTTGATTACATTATCGAAGTTGAAGTCCGGCGCTTTAGCAATCACGTAAAGCAGGTCCACTCCGTATGGCTCGAGCACTGCCGCCGAGCGCGCGATGCTCGCCGCGAACACCGGCAACCGGAGTAGCTCGCGCGCCATGCCCGACCACTGTGAGCCCATGCCGCTAAACACGAACCATACGGGGCGCGGCTCGCCCTCGCTCTCGAACACTTCGATCACAGGCGCCGAGCCGCGCGCCGGGTTCAACACGGCGTACCCGCGGCGCGGGTGGCCGTGGATGCCGCGCGCGTGCACGGCGTCTAACAGAGCGTGCAGCTCGGCGTCTCGCGGATGGTCTGCAGCCAACTTAAGCAGGCGTTCGACAGCCTCGTCGGTGCGGCCCGAGGCGAGCACGAGGCGCGGCATCGGGTACTCGGCTGGCGGGGGTCGCGTGCCGCGCCCGCCTTCGAGAATCACGTGAGCATTTGTGCCGCCGAACCCGAACGAGTTGACTGCCACCAGGCCCCCTTGCCAAGCAGTGTTTTTGTCCACCACCTGAGCCAATAACATTTAACGTGCTTTTTATAATGGATTTATCGTACACTGTCGGTTTATACTAGTGAGATTCACAATGTTGTCTCTTTTATATAGGCACATTTTTTGGCGAAATCACACACACATATATACTAATGCAGTAATCCAAAAAGCAACTATCTACAGCGATACTAACCGACAGCGTATAACAAATAGATACATATTGAGTATGAGATCAAACATTGAGATATAAGGTACCTTCACGCGGCCGTCACTGAGAGCAGGGATACCAGTATTGGCCTGCTTATAGTGCAGGTTGCCGGGGATCACGCCGCTTTCCATAGCCAACACCACCTTAGCAACGGCGCACAGTCCAGAGGCGGGTTCCGGGTGGCCCATGTTGGACTTAACTGAGCCCAGCAGTAGCGGTGTCTCACGGCCTTTGCAAAACAACTCCGCTATCGCATTCACCTCTTCTGGGTCGCCAGCCTGTAACATGTAATCAGAATCAAGACGTAGTGTTCGCTACACCATACGTACTGGCTGTGAAATTTATATATGTACAATCATTCGTATAACTTCAACTTAACCACAGAGTTTCGTTAGGAAAGGGCAATACTCGAATATGATAGTGAGTTTTGTCTTAATGGAAATCGGGCAAGTGTGCTCACCTTGGTGCCGGTGCCGTGCGCTTCCACGTAGTCAATGTCCTGCGGCCGTAAACCCGCGTCCTCGTAGGTCTCGCGCGCGATGCGATACTGCATGGCGCCGGCGGGGTAGATAATGCCCTGGGGCTTATAGCCGTCGTTGTTCACGCTCGCGCCACGCACCGTGCAGTACACGCGGCGCGCGTCGGGACGGCGTTGCACCAGCACAGCCACGACCGCCTCTGAGCGCACGTAACCACGCCCGCTCTCATCAAACGCAGCGCAACGACCGTCTGGAGACAGCATGGTCAACCGGTGGAAATTGAGTGACGTGGCTGGATCGAGGCAGATGTTTATGCCGGCGACTATAGCGGCGTCGCAACGACCCGCGCGGATATCGTTCAGAGCATACGCTAATGCGCACATGGAACTTGAGCAGGCAACATCGATAGAAATCGACGGTCCTTTCAGGTCGAACGTGTAGGACACTCGGTTGGAAAGCATGGAGTTGGCACAGCCAGTCATAGCGTAGCCGTTGATCTTGTCGTTATCACTGCACCATCCGTGCAAACTCTCTGAGCGGCTGATCCCGACGTAGACGCCGGTGCGCGAGCCGCGCAGCTCAGCGGGGCTGAGGCCGGCGTCCACCATGGTCTCGTGAGTCACCTCGAGCAGCAGCCGCAGCTGCGGGTCCATGACGTCAGCTAGTTTGTCGGGCACGCCAAAGAACCCCGCGTCGAAATGAGTCAGGTTCTTTAGCTTGCCGCACTGTTCTGGCAACCCGTACATTCCTGGAACGGTTTTTTATTATGAACTTATTATGCCGTTCATTTAAAATAAATTATGATTCATTACACGATGTTCATATAAGACAGTTACATTTTGCCTACCTCACTTATAGTATAGTGATGGTTTAGATATAAGAAAATGAAAATAATTATACAAATAACGTTTACCGTATATTATTATATCCTACACACATTTTGATAAGTCATTGTTATTACCTATCTAATATCAATACGCATTGTAAATGAACATGAATGGTGCAATTAGATTCACCGAATATTAGGAAGATAAAATTTACAAGGACAAACTAGAATAATAAAACAGCAACCAAATTCCTATATAAGCTAAAACTAAATACATATTATACATATTAATTAATAAATACATTGTTCAAGTTAAATGTATACTTTAACCTAAATATTTTAATTACTCTATTGGCCTAATTGCCATTCTTCGCTCTTAAACAATTAATTATACTTTCAGCTGAATAAATTTGTTGTAGCATAATTTAATAGTATTCATGAATTCTTGACATACCGGATGATTGAGACTTGACATATTTTGCATATTTACTTTGAGTTATTTTCTATTTTGTATCTTTTCCTTTGTGTATTAGTAGTGATAATTGTCAAAAACTATTAATAATAAAATATAATGATGTTTTGAATGAATGAATGAATGAATGAATATTTTATTTGTTAACTGTGGGTTTACAGGAAGGTCTTACAAATTAACTGCCTAATGATCTCCACATTATGCCTACAAACTGGCGTACAAATTTATATTTAAGTACATTTATTACATTGTTATTAATTTTATCACATACGTTATTAAATATTTAACAATGAAAGAACTCACGTAAACTATAAAAACATTTCTCACGTAACCATTGCATCACCAGTTTTTTAAATACCTTTAAATTCTTATCTTTAAACACATCCGGTAGTTTATTATAGATATTAATACACATGACATAGGTGTTTTTGGAAGTCAAAGCCAGCTTTACTGCTGGTTTATATAGTCTATATTTATATTGTTGTCTAACTTTACGGGAGTACATGTCTTGTGTTTCCGTGAACTGGTTTTTATATTTATGGGCAAACATGCAGACCTCCAATATATATAGGCAAGGAATTGTCATGATATTATAATTTATGAAGTATGGACGACACGATCCTTTCCGGCTAATTTTAAAAATAGCTCGCATGCAGCGTTTTTGTGCAATAAAAAGTTGATCAATTATTGTACAGTTACCCCATATTACTATCCCGTATCTTATCGTAGAGCTGACGTAACCGTGATATGCCATTAAAGCAGCTTGTAAAGAAACAGTCTGTCGAATACGCCTTAGAGCAAATACGAAACTGTTTACTTTGGAGCAGACTTTATCTACATGCTCTTTCCATTTACAGTGAGAGTCAATAATTATTCCTAGAAATTTCGTGTGTCTCACTTCTGCTATAGGATCGTTATTATATCGGACATCTAAAGTTAGTGATTTACGGCGTTCTGTATGAAATTGAATATAATTAGTTTTCTTAATGTTCACTTTGAGGTTGTTCATTTCTAACCATTTAATTGTTAAAGCCAATGTTGAATTTATATCATCGTTATATGTCAGTATATCATTACATTTTATTACAATTGAAGTATCGTCTGCAAATAAAATACATTTGTGGGGTAAGTAGCTCGGTAAGTCATTAATATACATTAAAAATAGTTTAGGCCCCAATATACTTCCCTGGGGCACCCCATATTCGTTGTTTACATATGAAGAACGATAAGACACTGTTTTCTATTACCAAGGTAAGCTTTAATCCAGTCCAAAATTGGCCCCCTTACTCCATACCGAGATAATTTGGCAATCAAGCGTTTATGACTCACACAGTCAAATGCCCTTGACATGTCCATGAAAAGGACAGTGACCGGTATTTTACTATCCATGGAATGAACTTTAGATTGCTTGTAATGTGATATAATATCCAATAATAATAATATCCATTGACATCTGCATGTCTATAAGACAAAATAGTTGTACTAAATTGTATATGTTGACCATCTTGTTGTACACTATTTTATGCAAATAGAATTACTTACTTACTAATCATTCGAATGGTCCGGAGTTTTAAGCTTAAATAAAACTTAGGTATTTGATGTATCTTCTTTGTATGCAAATATATAAAGAAAAACAAGAGAGGGCAGCTTTAAGCGTGTGTCAGGTAGCGCTTAGATTTAGATTAGATTAGATTTGTTAATTACACGATAAGAATTCCAATATGAATTGGTTTAGTTTCAAAGTTATAGGAATTTACATCATGATCGTTAAATATGGAATCATAATAAGTAGAGAACATATCATAAGAGAGTACGTAAACACAAGATTTAGAGCGTCTGAGACTGGCTGCCTCACAGACCCGCAACGGCCCCCGCCCCTCAAGCTTAGTTTTATACGATTCCCAACGAACGGCCGGAGTCGGCGCGCACTCCACCAGAATCAAAGGAATTCGAACCCTCCATACAGAAGTTAAATAAATAAATAAATATTAGAGGACAATTTTTTTTTACACAAATCGAACTAGTCCCATTGTAAGCTCAATAAGGCTTGTGTTATGGGTACTAGACGACGATATATTTAATAGATATATACTTAAATACATAAAAAACATCCAAGTCTCAGGAACAAATGTCTCTAGCTTCGGAAGCAGTGACACTACCAACTAGGCTAAACAGGCCGACAAAGTTAAATTTCATATTTGAACGGGTTGCGGGCAACCGGTCGGCTGCCGCCGGCTCTACCGCTGTCGTTTGGATACGAAGTCTAGCTTCTGTATGGAGGGTTCGAATTCCTTTGACCCCGGCCGTTTGGTGTGAATCGTCCATTAGTGGCTCAAACGACACTAACTTTCGACAACCCTCAATAAAAGATAGTCATATCTTAACCTATCAAGGTTAAGAAAGGTTTATAAGGTCTAAAGAAAAAGTATTAAAACGTAAACGGTTATATAGTTATAAACACGTCGCCTATAGTTAGCGATTGCGCATCCGCCCAGGGACAGCTCTACAATCCATGCTCTCTCATGCATGAGCAGTAGGTATAAGATGTTATTACCAGCCGGTGATGATGATGGGACATGGCTCGACATAGCCCTCTGAATCGCTAAATTCTAGCGGCAGTGGGCGGGGCACATTGCACGTAGAATCGATAGCACTGGATGCGGATAGGATTGGTCATTGTGGCATTCTTTGGGTAAGGCCTATGTCCAGCAGTGGACGTCTTTCGGCTGATGTGATGATGATGATGGGTGCGCTCACCTGGCGTCCAGCGGCGGTCATCGGCGGTGACGAGGTCCACCCCAGCGAACAGGTGCCCCGCAAACTCCTCGATGCTATCGCTCTCGGGCAGCCGGCCCGACAGCCCAGTCACGACCACATCCTCACCGCGTCCGCTTGCCGCTACCACCATCCTTTACAATCTGTAACAAGTTTAAAAAAAAAAGAGTATATAAGTATATAGCGTCTCTTCGATACGTACGTAATTTGTTAGTAAATTATCAAACAAGTGAAATGTAAAGATTTTTTGTTAACCAATAAAATACCACCATTTACTTTCCAAACTGTTTTCAACCATATCGATTGTCATCATTCGCGTGCCCTTTTCCCATTTTACTTGCAGTTGGCGCATCATGTTTTATTCTTCCATACCGTAAAACGGGGTGAGTAGATTTCGCGGGGAGAGTTGGGTTATGAATGGTAAGAGAAGATTCGAGAGGGGGGTGAGAAGGGATTTGAGAGTGAGAAGTTTTTTTTGCTATGTGATTTGCTAATTGTATAATCATAATAACATGGCAATAAACTTAATTTGAATTTGAAAATCTCTCCATACAATCGTCGAAATTTGCTTACGAGTCGCAGTTTCAAACAGTCCGTGGTCCTTACCTTTATTAAAATTAGATAACTTTGGAGCTCCCTCTTCTAGGTTAGGTCGCAATTTATTTACGTGTGTGCGTGCGCGCAGTCCGATAAGGGATGGAACAGAGCCACTTGGACGCAGGTTAGGAATTCGGGAGCAGATGAGCAAATAGGCCTCTCACTAGCGCCACTTTTTTTAAATAAGACACACCGAGGTCACGGAATAAATTAAACCCGGGTATCAAGCTAAGCATTTAGAAGTTTGTGTCACGTGCGCACAACTATTGTACATAGCATAAAACCACGCGCGGTAAACTCCACAGAATAAAAGAGCTAAGTATTTCTTTTTGTTGATATCTATCTATACATATAATAAAGCTGAAGAGGGTCGAAAGTCTGTACATGGAAGATATTCGAAAAAAAATTGTCTGGGGATACTTAGAATCGATAACAGAACACGTTCCAACAGTTTTTAGAATTTTTGTCTGTTTATCTGTTTGGCTGTTTATATGAACGCGCATCACGTGAAAACGGCTGAACGGATTTTGTTAAAAACTTTACTAATCGGTCGAGTAAATACCCGGTCAGGTTTTAGGCTATAAAAATTATGCAAATTTGGGTTAAAGGGGGTAAAAAGAGGGGTTGAATTTTGTATGGGAACTCCTATAACCCATGTGTCGCGAACTGTATCGCGAAGTTTGTAACCCATGATCGGGGCGTGT
The DNA here is from genome assembly GCA_905163555.1 of Notocelia uddmanniana. NCBI lineage: Eukaryota > Metazoa > Arthropoda > Insecta > Lepidoptera > Tortricidae > Notocelia > Notocelia uddmanniana. The sequence goes on along the minus strand of LR991079.1, from coordinate 10,818,151 downwards.
ACTGGCACCTTAAGAGATTATTTACTCTGGCAAGTTTATTACTTGAGGGTAGAGGGAGAACTGTAGTCTCGCGTATTTAAGCGATTATTTCCGTTGGAAAGGCCTCATTCCATGGTCGACTACTGGCAAGGGTACAACTAGTAACGTCTTGCTGCCCGACGGGTTGGAGCTACGCCGCATTGAGAGCTAAGTGTATTTAGATCTTAGCAGCGTAATCGTTCTAGAGATTATCTTTAGTGTTCCAAGACAACTTATATATTGTGTCTGATAATTACCTTTATTTATTGTCATATCTAGATTGTGCCGACGTAAGATTACCCAATTGAACTTAAGGCTATCTAGCGTACCTGACTGTGGTAGTAAGACATGACGAACATATTCCCAGACATGGCATTGACATACTGATCTAAGTGTACTCCCTTGTGTCCACAATTGAGTCCTCAATGGACGTTCATGTTGGCTAGGACTTACACATAGCCCTGTAAAGTAGCTCAGATATATATTGGCCTGATAGAACCTTTATGTGCTAAGAGCTATGCACTTGTGACAGTTGAAGTCATAGGGTATTTAAACCCACAGGTGGTGAATACGAGAGTCTTGAAATGGATGCGAAGCAGATAGAATAGTTCGGAGACTGCGCTGGATAATTGAAGGTAGGATTCAAATTCTCCTACTCGATTTGTCGTTACGCCCACGATTTGTCGCAGTCTAAATATGTTTATACATGAGTAACAATTACTATATCTTAGAATGTCTAACATTCATTACCATATGTAGAGGGCGTGGCGACACCATGAGTTACACGTATGAAAATTGGTAAGCATATACTTGACGACAAAGGAAAAACATCCTCATTCAAAATTGGTGAAATCTTAAGATAGAAACTGAAAAAAAAGTAAACGCAAGCGATGCGCCGCGGCGCTGCCCAGTGCACCAGCCACCATGGTCTCTTCAAAACATGCAATTACAATATTACTTTTGCCGTTCACTTCATGCGGACTCACTTTATACCATAATCCCACTACTTAATATTATAAATGCGAAAGTTTAGATGTTTGGATGTTTGTCAATGAATCACGCAAAAACGGCTGAACAGATTAAGATGATTTTTATGCTAATAATAAATGTACTTTTTGTCCTGATGATCTTCCATCAAAGGGATATTAAATCGGGGATGCAAGTAAGGTCCATGAAACGGGAATGGTTTAATCCTCATACGCCATTCTACGATTTAAGTTTCCGCCAATTGGGACTATAACAGTGTGTCAAGAAATTTTACTTAAAGCATAGCAGAATTGTAAACAAGTTGACGATTCAAAACCGAAGTATCATAATTCCTTCTAATTGTTGACGCTTTTTTTGAGCACAACCTTTTCGCAATTAGTTCTACTTTGCGGGTACATCAAAATGCATGTGCGATACTTTGGCATTGTTTTTATTCATATGCTTAAATACAAAAAAAGCTGTTTCAATGCACACTTTGTATCGTCGGTGTACCATTTAATTTTGTCGTGCGTTATTTTTTTACGTTATTGTTGACCCTTCACACCATAAAAAACTGTTTAATATAAGAGATCACTTGAGCTGGGCAGCCCAATCGTCAGCATAGACAGTTGGAGCATCTTAGATGTACACTTAGAAGAGGGTCGAAAGTCTGTACATGGAAGATATTCGAAAAAATACTTGGCTGTTGGCTGGGGATACTTAGAATCGATAACAGAAATCGTTTCAACAGTTTTAAGAATTTGTGTCTGTTTGTCTGTCTGTTTATATGTCTAGGCATCACGTGAAAACGAACGAATGGAGTATAATTTACCCTCATTAATATGGCAACTGGATCTTCGGCGACGACATAGCTCGGCCTTCGGCCTCGCATGCCTTCAACAACTGCATGCATCAACTTTATATGAAGAATCTACTCTGTTGGGAGGCTCGGCCTTCAGCCTCGCGTGTCTCGCCTCTCTGCTTCAGGCCTTCGGCCCTCAGCCTTACATGAGAACCCCGCTCTGTGTGATTATTCTCGCATGCCTTGCCGCTCTGCTTCCGGCCTTCGGTCATCATACTTACATGAAGAACTTACTCTGTTGGGATAACATTTTATGGCAGAACTGCGTAGCGAGACTTTTACCATTGTACAATTTACATGTAATGTTTTTGACGAGATTCATTCGTCTAGAATCGGTACATTTGCTATTTCAAAATAAGCACTTAATCATTCGTTTCGACAATAAGATTTCTAGGGAATGTCATATTGACTGTAATCATTTCTTAAGGGGGTGTAAAGAAGGGTGAAAGATTCACCCTTAATCATCTGAGGCGTTATAGCCGCAGGTGGGCCCTAGGCTAGCCTGGCCACGCAAATATCTCCAGTCCGATCTATTCGTGGCTTTTCTTCTCCAACATGTCACCCCTAAGTTCCTGGTGTCCACCTTAGCTAGAGAAAGATTGTATGGGAAAACAAATTATTCTAAAGGGAACACATAACTAGAGCTTTCCGTTTCCGGACCGGGCCGGGACTGGGCTGGTCCCAAGCCTCGGTCTCGGTCGGATCGGCTATAAACGTTTATGTTGACTAAAAAGCGGCTGGGCTGGATCCGGACGAGGCCCGGTCGTGCAACGGCCGGCGTCTTGCTGTCATAGAAAACGGGCCGGCCCGGACACGGAACGGCCTACTGGGAATCATCCAATGTAAGCGACCCAGTCCAGCCGCTTTTTAGTCAACATAAACGTTTGATAGCCGATTCATTTTCACATAAAAAATCCTTCAGCGGCTGCCATTGCCATCATCATCATCATGTCAGCCGAAAGACGTCCATTGCTGGACATAGGCCTCTTTGGGGGAGTCCATTGCCATGTCTGCTTCCAATTTCATTAAAGTAGTACTAGTAGTAAAACTATATAGTGTACAAAAACACACAACAGATAATATACACAAAAGGAAAAAGTGCTTCCACTTTGAAGTAAGGAGGAGTGGGAAACTATTAGTAATGGTAAAACTTGAGGTATGGTATGTACACATGTGGTGTATGTTCGGTATTTGACGACCACTTTGGCTTAGTTGGTAGTGACCATGCCTACGAAGCCGGAGGTCCCAGGTTCGAATACCGGTCACGGCATTATTTGTGAGGCGAGCACAATTATTTGTTCCTGAGTCTTGGATGTTTTCTATTTATATAAGTAATAGCTTTTGCCCGCAGCTTCGCACGCGCATAACAATAAATTGTAGCCTATGTTGTTGTTGTTGTTTAAAAGGACATACCAAGTTAACAACTAAACACAACTCACAAACGCACACACATCCATTCTGGTAATGCAAAAGAAATCGTAGTTATTATGTAGATATTTACAACTATAGGTAGATTTTTTTTATTGTAGCACTTCCTTAGACAATTTAGTAGCGGTAATGCTTTCGGGTGCATTTCAAAGAAAACCAGTAACGTAGTCTAAGGTGGACTGTTTAATGTTTATATCTTTTTTGTGATGTTTGTTGGAGGTGAAGTATACACGCTGACCATTTTCAAGTTGAATAGTGAGGTGTACGACAGGAGGAAACATTTCATGAATGAGAAACTGGGATTGCTCTTGGCGAGCATCTAGCCAGGGGGCAAAGATGAGGCCGACGATGAAGCGAGCTCACCCAGAAGATGCCTATTCACTCTTGCCTTAAAAAGGTCCAGGTTATATGAATTGCGAATGCGGCAGAGAATTCCAAACCTGTGAAGTGCGCATTATAAAAGAAGATGCAAAGCGCTTGGTTCGAATTAGAGTAATTTCGACCAGGTAACGGTTACGAGGGACTTGTGGACGATGAACCCGACACCTTCCTGGGACTGTTGGTCGCCCTCCCGGAAATAGAGCAAGTTGCCAGACTTTAGGGTTACCGTGTCCTCCCCCTCTCTTCGGACTTCAGATAACACCACAACATGCCAACGCAAGTTGCTCAGTCCTTCCTCTAGTTCCGCTATCTTTTCGTCGGTCCGCAGTGTACCAGTGTTGTACGTTGCCAGGGCCAGGAGTCGTCGGTGGTGGTAGCCGGATCTTAGCCGGAGATTCTTAGCACCCCTGGCCCCGCTAGTACCCTGGCCGCTACCAAAACCACGGCACTGGGGGCCGCCGGAACCTCGGGGCCGTGGCCTTTGTGCAGGGCTGCCATCCGTCCGGGTTTCCCCGGATTTGTCCTAGTTTAGAGGTCGTCCGGGGGGGGGTTTTCACAAAGTGTCCGGGGAAAACCCGGACACTTATACTTAATGGGTAAAGTGCGTAACTATTCACCATTTATCGAGTTTTTTGTAACTCTCTAATTTTTTTGAATAATATTGTTTTCGGTCACGTCCGGGGAAAAATGCGATTTACGCCAATAGTCCGGGTAATTTAAAGTTTTTTCCGGGTTTGGCGAATTTAGAGATGGCAGCCCTGTTTCATTCAAACGCGTTACTCTTCCGGACCAAGCAAGCAGAAATTTTGTTCATCCGTTTTTCTTATCGGCCAGCATTCAGAACGGAAAAAAAGGATAAAATACATGACAAAAATTTTGAACAGAAAATAAAATCACATATAATGTGTGTCCCCTTGGTAGTGAAGCGAACACTGGCTCAGCATCATGCCGAGGAGCCGGACCGGACCACACGCGCTGATATTCAGCCAGTACCGTCGTCGGTAACTCACGGAACGTCATGCAAATATATTACATAAAATGCCTTCAAAATAATATTAAAAAATTAATGATAATAATATAATAGAAAAAGAAGCATGTGAATATACATACATAAATAGGACAAATAAACTACTTACATACAGCATCTGGATTATGTATAGAAAGAAATTAGCTAAAAAAGAAATAAAAAAAGAACGGTATCTTTTTGCTACTTAGTACTGGATTAGAATTGGGATTTTTGAAGAGTCAACAAGTAGTCTTTAAGCTTGCGCTTAAAGGTATACTTGCTAGGCGCCCCCTGGATAGGATGTGGGATGTCATTCTAGCACTTAGACGCCACTAACCGGAAACTGCCTCGGAAATCTACGGTCCTGTGCGTAGGCACGATAGCCAATACCTTGAATCTGCGCCTTGAATATACACATTTTCTTTTATTTGTATTCGTATTGGCATACTTGGGTCGCATAAAAAGCATAAGAAGTGCTCTCCAATTGAGCCATCCGGTCTTGATCATGTTTTGGATATTTATTTGGATATCTTTGTTTGTACTGGCCGTTGGTGCAACTATGGAACCTAGATATTTAAAATCTTCGACTCTTTTAATGGCATATTTGAGACATAAGGACACGGAATGTATTTCGCAATGGTCCCAGAAAACTTACATATTATGATGATCACAAATTTAAGAGTGAGATTCTTGATGGTGTAGCTGTCTTCCGCTCTCTCTATCTAGGGCCAACTCCTTGATATGACATGAGTGCTAATTTTTCTTATGAATGTATATGGCATATTAAAATTTGTTAGGTAACATTTTTCATCAGTCCTGTAATGGGCTTTGCCCAGAACTAAATACGTCCGTAATGTTAAATCAGTGTTAAAATTCAATTAAGTATTGCGAACTTGGCCACAGTGACCTCAGTAACGTCATTCATACATTATTTGCTAAGTAGGTAGGTATCATGAGGTCAAAAAATCCGGTCAAGTGCGAGTCTGACTAATTTTAACCTTGAGTTTTTTAAAGTTTGTTTAATTTGGGAGCTTTGCTTAGTTTGGGACTAGGTCGATTTGTGTAAGATTGTCCCCCAATATTATTATTATTATTATATTAATTAAATTGTACCCGCAATGATATTAGATTTTACACAAAGAACGACATTTAAGCACAGCCCAGAAGGCCGATTCTTGGGGCGCTAGTCGGGTAACCTTCACGAGTGTCTGTGGGCTCTTCCAGGAAGGGTTCTGGCCGGTGCGCCCTGGAGGCTACGGTAAGTAATTCATCTTCGGAGGCATCGCTTACCTCTGCTGTCAAAAACTCGGAGGCGGGGTTGCTCTGGATTTTACTCTGTTTTAGCAGAGAACACTCCAGATGCAACCAACGGGGAGATGGGGGGTTCGGCATCAGGGAGTCGCTAGATACCCCAGGTGCAGCGAGAGGGACATGCCATGCCGTATGCCTGTATAAAGGACTACGGACCCGTATCCCTGACTTCGGCAGAGGGCCGCTATAGTCGGGAGCGGGAACTGACACCGTCAGGCCGGGGCCGGGTAGTGGCTGCGAGGGAGACAGCCTCTATAAAAAGTTCGAAGGGGACTGAGGGAGTGAATCCGGGGTTTTTTCACTCTCTCCTGGCGTGGATGCCCTTTGGCCGGCAAGTTTGTGGTGTCGCCCTGCACGCTTGCCGTCCGGAGGGGGGCGCTAGCCTCTAGTGAGAGAGAACAGCTTCGGCTGTTGCAGCAGGCGGTGTTCGCGGTTGTGTGCCTTGGCGATCCCGTGTCACCGCCACTTATGCTGCGTGACGGGCATATCCTGGTGGTTTCAGACAGTAGTCCGGGTGGTCCCGTCATACCTGCCCTAGTTTCCTGGCTAGGCGGGATGCGTAAATGCATTTCCCCAGGTAAAAAAAGGACAGCAAAATTTCTTATCCTAGGGCACAATCGAGTTTTAGTTGATGAACGATTTCAATCTCTATTATAATACGCGTTCCGTTTTTTTCGATTGTGTTATAATATATTTGTAAAAGATGTCAAATATTTTCCGCCCAAATTTCCGCATTGTTCGCAACGTTGGCCAGTAAATCATTTAAATAAATTAACTTATTTTTCGTTAATATGTTTATTTTGTGCTGCTGTAAACTGTCGATCAATTACTTTAGGCGACTTCCTGACTTGGTGGGGCGGGATCAATATGTGTTAGGTATTTTGTAATTTGACGTCAGATTACTGATGTGAGATTTCGGCGCCTTCCTGATTTATCGATGCGGAGGCGGTACGATATGAGAAAACTGTCAACTGTCAGTGTCAATCGATATCAATGCAGCACTGCCCCACTTCTGCGCATCGTATTAGTACTGCGCAAACGTAATACTGACAGTAATTCGTCAAGTGAGGAAATTTTACATCAGTAAGCTTACGTGAAACAACAAAATACTTATGACATATCGATCCCGCCCCGCCAAGTCAGGAAGTCGTCTTCCTCACTTGACGGAATACTGTCAGCATTACGTTTTCGCAGTAGTAATACCATGCGCAGAAGCGGGGCAGTACTGCATTCGTATCGGTTGACAGTTTTGTCATATTGTACCGCCTCCGTAACGACAAATCAGAAAGGCTCCTAAGTTGTCAATATTTACCGCCACTGGCAGATCAAATGTCAAAAAATTAGTGATTAAACCATCTCGATCGCTACTGACCACTCGTTGCATCTCGAACGCTGGGAGTAGACACATCTCGAGTGGGAGATTCGATAATATGCAAATTGGTTTTCGATCGTATCAGTGACTGTTGCATCCGAGGTATTTAAATTTGGACACTTCCTTGTAAGAGCTTCCTTCTACAAATAGAACACAAAACACAACGAAAGTAAGGAGTTCCGATAAATTATGGGTCCAGTGAAAATGATATAAGGATATGTAGGTATACTGGTCATTAATCTGATGACCTTTGATTAGTAGTTTTATCTTCATACTAGCCATTGCCCGCGACTTCGTCTGCGTAGAACTCGTTATCGCCTTAGAATTATTTGTTCTCCCATACAATCTTTCCTTTACACCCCTTAAGAAATGAGTACTGATAACATTCAATATGACATGCTCTTTTCCGCCAACGGACAACATTTTAATAGAAATCCTTTTGTCAAAACGAATGATTTAGTACCTATTTCGAAATATCAAATGTACTGATTCTAGACGAATGAATCCCGCCAAAAACATTACCTACATAAAAGTCTCGCTACCCAAATCTGCCGTAAAACGTTGTTATTGTCAAGTACAGCGCTATCTATAATTCTAGACTAGAATCACTAGATGGCTCCTCTCATAGGACCTAGATTAGGATTAAGTCGATAGAGGTCGCTATAATGAATAACCGCCATGTCATTACTTAGGATAATTTTATATTGAATCACTTTGCAAATATAAACCAAACGCACCCCGAGCCATCCGCGTTTCTTCAGTTATGAGATAAAATGTTTAAAACGTTTTTTTTTCTGTATCTGTCAATCGAAGCATCTTTTTAATAACTTCGTCATAAATTGTTACCTCTGTGTTAGTTAACAACAACAGCACGGCTAACAACATTTTATATTCACTGTATCAATAATTTAATACAAAATTATTTTAATTTCTTTAAAAAAATAGATCTGACTCGAAATCAGCCAAATCAGATTTCGAAGCAGAGCGGTAAGGCTCGCTAGGCCGAAGACCGAACGTCCCAATAGACGGGCTCCTTTTGTAAGGATAAGGGCGGAAGGTCTGAATTCTGAAGCAGAGCGGCAAGGCGAGCTATACCAAACGCAAGGCACGCAAGGCCGAAGGCCGAGCGTCCCAATAGAGCGGGTTACTTATGTAAAGCTGAGGGCCAAAGGCCCGAAGCAGAGAGGCAAGACACCTAAAGCCGAATGCCGAGCGTACCAATAGAGTTGGCACCTTATGTAAGCCTGAGGGCTGAAGGCCCGAAGTAGAGGGGCAGGGCACGCGAGACCGAAGGCCAAGCATCCCAACAGACGGGCTCTTTATGCAAGGCTGAGGTCCGTAAGCCCGAAGCAGAGCGGCAAGGCACGCGAGGCCGAAGCCTGTGTGCAGTTATATACAATGTATAGGTTATTTAGGGAGATATCATCTTTCTTTCTTTATCTTTCTTTTTATGTGGTATGGGATAAGATTTCACACTAAGTGAACGGCAAAAGTATTTATAAAGTTTATATACGGCTAGACGTACCCGCGGCTCCACCCGCGTAAATAAAACATGAATAAACGTTCCGTTAATGACAGAAAGGAAAGAAAACTCTAGTTCCACAGCTGTGCTACCGCGAACTTCGAACTTCGTGTCGTGCCGTCCCTTTCACTCTCGTGTTATACTCTATATGACGGAAAGGGACGGTACGATACGAAGTTCGCGGTAGCACCCCAGACTACATACGTATTTTATTAAACCGTGCGCAGACCGACCAAAACCGTACTTGGCGGACTGCCTATACACCGTTTTTTTAGGATTAGAATTTTAACGACCAGTTTCGCCCACGTTTCTTCATTTCCCTGGAATATCACAGGATAATATTCGTTCGGCGCTCATCAGTTTTCGTTCCGCGCTCGCTTAGTGTGCACGCACGCCTGCGCTATTCACCTGCTATTGTGTTATCTGCCGCTCTAGGGATGTCCCAACTACTTATCGACAAGTTGTCGATGATACGATGGCGCAAACCATAGAGAAATACTTGATAAAAAGATCCGATTCAAGTGGCAGTTTAGCTGCGAAGAGAGTTGTGGAGGAAGAATCCGACGAACATCAATTTCGTTCTGCTAAGCTTACTGCAACTGCAAGAAAAAATGTTGAGAAGTTCGACAGGACTCGTGAGCTGCCCGTACAGAACAGGTTCGAGACACTCCCCGTTGATGATGACTCGTCCAACGACAGTAGGTCATTCCAGGAAGCTACTACTGTAGTAAGAAAGTCCGGTCATATACCACCGATTATCATGGATGTGAAACAAGATTGGACACATGAAACGATAAGAAGCCTTGTATCGAAGTATACAAAACGATTTCACTTGCAATACCGCAACGGAAATAAGATAGCGGTCATTTGTTACACTCCAATGGACCACTAGGCCGTGAAGGATGGATTACACAGTGAAGACGCTGCCTACAAGACTTATACTCGTAAGGATGAAAGAACCCCGAAGGTAGTCATTAAAGGTTTACCTGATTATGCCGAAGAACTGCTGCCAGAAGAACTTGATAAACTTGGCTTTAAAGGAGCAAAAATTACGTTGCTGAAATCTTCCAGATCTGCTACAAACTCGTGCCCATTATTTATGATCCAGCTTCCAGCGGGCACAGACATACTTCAGTTCAGAAAAATTAAATACTTACTCAACTGCGTAATAACTATGCGTAAATATAAGCCTAAGCAAAACAATTGCACACGATGTTTCCGATGCCAAGATTTTGGACATTCGTCTAAGAACTGTAACCTCCCTGTGAGATGTGTAAAATGTACCGGAGCACACCACACTTCCGAATGTACCAAGAAAGATCGAACCGAGCCAGCTCAATGTTGCAATTGCTTTGAACAGCACTCAGCCAACCATAGGCAATGTACCAAACGTCTTCAATACCTGGAACGTATTCAGCAAAAGAAGCTGAAAGAACAAACTCAGCGTGAATTTTTCCGTCCACCTCGGCCAACTTTAGCTCCAGCCATCAATCAGACTACTAAAACTGCGGTCCAAACCAGCACCATAGCGCAAGTCATGAGGAACTCAAAAATGACCTTTGCTGAAGCGTCGGTGATTGCTCCCGAGAAAATGAGTGCTTGTGACAACGCGACCTCCGAGATCTTGGATATCCTATCGGCTATAAAAAATGTCAAACATCAGTTTACCCAATGCTTATCACCCATTGATAAGGTCATGCTTGTCCTAACCCAGTTAGGTCGCTACATCTCCTAAATCAAATGTATTGCGACTCCTGTCATGGAATTCCGATGGAATCCGCACCAAACTAGAGGAGCTTCTCGATCTTGCGGTGAGTGCCTTGTCTGTCGATATAATAGCTGTATGTGAAACTAAACTAAGCCCAAGTACTAAATTATTGACACCAGGTTTTTGTATGTACAGACAGGATAAACACCAAAATGGGAGGGGCCAGGGTGTGGCCATTATGGTTCGTAATAACATCCCAAATACTGTTATTCAAATAACTAATACCCAACACATCGAAGCGATTGGCATCCTTATCAACATTTCTGGATTTGATCACATCATAGTGTCTGCCTACCAATCACCTAACTTATCATTATTGCATTTCGACTTAGATATCTTGTTTGCCCTGGGCCCTCGAGTCATAGTTATGGGAGACTTCAATGCGAACCACGAATATTGGCGTAGCAGCTACACTAATACCCGTGGGAGGAGCCTGTTTCATCATATGCTTGCAAACGATTACTCTATACTCTCACCGGATGGGCCCAGTCAAATCAACTATCGTGTTGATCTTTGCCCTTCTAAACCTGATCTGGTTCTTATCAATAAAATTAAAGATGTATCTGATATACAAACTGTAACCGCCCTTACTTCAAATCATCTACCTCTATTTTTTGAGGTTGGTGGTACGATCATACGAAAAACAGTGAAACAGTTTCAGTATCATCGCGCAGATTGGAAAGGTTTCCGTTCCTCGTTAAACCATAATATTTTTCTTTGTTCCCAAACGCTCAAATCTGCAACAGAAATCAATGCAGCCGTTGATCATTTGAACGGTTGCATCATTAAGGCCCGTGATGATAACATTCCGGTTGGTACTCAAGCAGACAATCTTATTAAACTTCCTCAGTACATTAAAAAACTTATCAGATACAAAAATTGCCTGCGTCGCCTATACCTAATCTCTATTAACCACTATGAGAAAAGGGGGTTCTAAGATCAACTACCTAAAGATACTAATACAAAACGAAATTCAGAAACACCGTGACAAAGTATGGAATGATAGGCTTGCTAAAGTTGATAATCCCAGAACAGACATTTGGCACCTGATCAAAACAATCAAACCCAAATCTAACTCTATACCTCGCTTAAAATTAAATGATACGACTTTAACTACAACTGTCGAAGAACAATGCAATGCGCTTGCTCGTTCTTTTCGTAACAATATGAACCTTACTACGAACTGGTCTAGCCCCGAACTTGATACAGAAGTACAGAACTCTATTAACAAACTTAATAAGTACACTATTCCTGCCCTCAATCACCCCACGCGGCCACATGAAATTTCTAAATACATTCGCAAACTTTTTTTTTTTTTTTTAATTTATTTACATAGATAATTAATTCACAAATGACAGCCTAGCAGCGGACAAAACCCAGCAGGGTTTAACTGCCACTGCATTCACTCGATTATAATATTACTTATTCATAGATACCGAGTATATGTACTTAACTATATGTAGTGCACCACTGCAGAGCACGCTGGAGACGTGCAGACCGTTATCTATCCTATTGCCGCGGCATAAGGTCCAGCAACCGTGTGCACATCTCCGACGGCGGTGGTGATTAAGATTGACAATATGATTTTTTGGCTATAAAAACAGATTTCAATATTCGTTTACAATATTCGTTTACTTAAACTGCGTAAATCGCCTGGTGAAGACGGTGTTAATAATTTAATGATAAAAAACCTTTCGCAGAAAGCAATTGTCTTACTTACTAAAATATTCAATGCGCGTTTGTTTCTTGGTTATTTCCCCGCATCGTGGAAATCGGCTAAAGTAATTGCTTTAAAGAAACCTGGCAAAGATGATCAATCAATCAATCAATCAATCAATCAATCAATATATTTATTTCTATGAATGCGGTACAATATCAGGTAGTAAAATATTTTTAGAACAGCACATTCTGCCGGTGTCGGCGTAGAAATAGGTACACAATATTAATTTACAGCAACAACTTATATAATAAAAATAAAAAACACATCAACACAAAAATATCAATAAATTATAAATTCCATAACAAAATAATTTATCATATCATATATAAGTATGTTAGGGGGCATCTAGGAAGTCTTTTATTGAGTAGAAACATTTTTCAATCAAATACAAAACCAATTTCTTCTTAAATTGGTGAATATCATGATGTTTAATAGAGGCTGGTATTTTGTTATATATTTTTGGTGCCATTCCAAAAAAACTATTACGCATTAATGCTGTTCTCATTGGGTGAATATACAACTGTCCCTCATACTGAGGGCGAATGGGGAGTTTACGTCTATCTGATTTAAGTGTGAACAAATCAGGATGGCCTTTAACAAATAGACCTACCTCTAGTATATATAATGAAGGCAATGTCAGAATTCTCAGTGATTTGAATAGAGGAGCACAACTATCTCTTACATTTACACCGCAGATAGCACGTATGCATCTCTTTTGAGCTATAAAAGCGGCTTCGCGATTTACAGAGTTACCCCAAAAGATAATGCCATATCTAATTTTTGATGCTACTAGCCCGTGGTACGCTATTAACACTGCATCACGATTGGCTATTTTTGACAGTTTGTAAAGTGCGTAAGCCGATTTACTGAGGTACTTGCATAATTCATCAATATGGCTTTTCCAAGTTAACTGACTGTCAATCGATAATCCTAAAAATCTACTAACGGCTACATTTTCAATTGTTGTACCTTCATGGTCAATATTGATATTACAATTATTATTAGTTAATGTGCGTTGGTGGAAATGCATTATATTTGTTTTATTTAAATTAATTATTAGATTATTATTATTAAGCCACGCTATTACACATTTTAATTCTATATCAATGTCTCGTTTATAATTTCTTATTTCATTACACTTTATGACTGACGTACTGTCATCCGCAAATAATACTATAGGATGCTTTACATATGTTGGCAAATCATTGATGTAAATCAAAAACAATAAAGGTCCAAGCACACTTCCCTGGGGGACTCCATGCTGTAGGTATTGCTCTTTCGAAGTATATTTACATTGCTTCTTTGTTGTGTTGCATATTCTGGATATCTCAGTATATTGCGTCCTCCCCTTAAGATAAGATGCTATCAGATTTGATGCGTTACCTCTTATACCATACAAATTAAGTTTGTTTAAGAGTTGGTCATGGCAAACATAATCAAAAGCCTTGGACATATCTGCAAAAATTGCACAGACAGGGTTTCTTCTATCAATATTTTCCATTACAACCTTAAGCATGTCATATATAGCCATGTTAATAGATATATTTTTCCTAAAACCTTTCTGTTCCTTACATAGTAGGTTGAATTTGCTCAGGTAGGAATATATACGCTGATAAATAATCTTTTCAAAGATTTTTGAAAATACCGGAATAAGAGCAATTGGCCTATAGTTGTTTAAGCATTCCTTGTCTCCTTTTTTGTGTAACGGTTTAATAACAGTTTTCTTAAGACTATCAGGGTATATACCTGTATATATGGTAAGGTTGATTATATGGGACAAATGTTTATCTAAGATATTACTCGCAGATTTGATAACAAGCGTAGTAACATCGTCATAGCCTACGCTATTTGTGTTTTTTAGTGAGTTTATTGTTGTTTTTATCTCTTGCGGCGTAGTTGGTGTCAGAAATATGGAATGTGACGTACTTTGTATTCTATGCATACTCCTCCCATCCTGTGGCAGATTCGGGAAACTCCTTTCAATAAAGTATTTATTAAATGCTTCAGCAATATCTGTAGGATCGGTTAAAATCTGCTTATCTTTTTTTATTGATTGGGTAAATTGTTTAGGATACTGAGCTTTTTGAGAATTTATTACTCGCCAGGTAGCTTTTGATTTGTTTTTGGCAGTATTGATTGCATAATTATTTTTTGCCATTTGTGTTAACTTAACTATCTTTTTGTACCTTTTTGAATAATTATTAAGTATATTTTTGTTTAGTAATGATGGAGATCGTCTATATTGCCATAGTAGTTTTCTTTGTTTCCTGCCACAGATTCGCACACCATTTGATATCCATCTAATTTTTGTATTACATCGAATAGTCACAATTTTTTTAGGAAAACACAGGTCATAAAGTAGGTGAAAGTCATCCATAAAAACACTGTACGCAACATTAGGATTATCGGTGCTGTAAATTTCGGAAAAAGAGAACGCTTTTAGATAATTATTAAATTTGTTTAAGTTTTCTTGCGTGTAGTCTCGTTTCACAGTACGATAGAAATTTATTCTATTTGTCCTCTTAACCGGGATCCACAGCACTTGGGCGGTATGGTCAGACAATCCAAAATCGAATACTTCACTTTTATGACACTTTTTTATATTGTGTATAAAATTATCTAAGCATGTCTTGCTACATGGCCTTGTTGGCTGGCGTATTTCTAATTTCAAATTATAACTAAGCCAAAAATATTCAAATTCTAAAGTAAGGTTGTTTTTTTTCAGTATGTCGATGTTAAAGTCTCCGCAAATAATTATGGTTTTGCTCGACTTGTTACAAATTTTATTTAAAATCTTAACCATTACTTCATAAGTATCCCTGAGCTTACTATTTATGGGTATACGGTATACACACACAATCACAATCTCCAACAGCGGCAATTCTATTGCACAACACTCAAGTACATTTGATATGGAATAATTCGCAATCTGTGGTAGTTCCTTATATTTGAGATCTGATCTCACCAATATGCAAGATCCTCCACGTTTTTGGTTCTTCCTGGAGTAGCATGCTGCCAAATGGTAGTTTGGTAGATTGAGTAGATCTTCATGACCCGCCATTATAAAATGTTCGGTTACACAGACGACGGATATATCTATTTTATTTAATTTCAGTTTATTTAATTGCACTGCTAATAAGTCACTTTTGTTAAGTAGGCCAGCAATATTTTGATGTAATATGCTTACAGTCATAAAGTCATTGACGAAAAAAATCTTGTTTTGAAATCAAAGGCGAAACAGTGCTATTTGTGCTCTTAAGGTCATTTGTGATGTTAGGTTCAATGTCCATGAGACATTCTATATTTTTAATTGTTTCGTTTACAGTCTTGATAATTTGCCTTATGCCGTGATTTTTTATCTCTCCTGTTTTCATATGAAAGATATCTCGATCATAATATGAGAGATCCCGATTTGAGTCAATGAGGTGTGCGTGCCCATGTGTCTCGATGTCTAGGTACAGTAGATTATTGAACGTTTCAATACGTCCATTGTATAGGATGTTATTTGTCGTGCACTTATATGTCGGTGAACAGATGATGAAGTTAGTGTATTGCAGCGGTTGAAGCGTTTCACGTATATAATGTATAAGATTAAGGTAGTCTTTTGTAGTTTCGAAGTCATCCTGTCCTAAAAATATAACACAATAATCATAAGGCGTTAATGTTTTCGTTTTCAAATGTATATCCCGTAGCATTCCCTTAATACCGGCATCCGGCATACTGTAGTGACATATTTGCAATTCATTTGGTAGTACTTTTCGGGAAATTTCATATATTTTATTTTTCCTGTTAGTACTCAAAATGACGAGTTTTCGTTGCATTTTATTTTTTTCATTTGAGAGAGGTGTATTTATTTTGGTTATTAAATCTGTTTCTTTCTCTGTGTTGTATTCTGTCTGTCCGTCCGTATTATTTGAGTTGTGAGAATTATCCAAAGGTTTGCCAACGTTCTCTAGAGGCAATTTGTACACCGCTAATTCCTTCTCCAGACTCTGGACTAGCTGATTTAGCTGTTGTAGCTCAGTAATACAGTTGTGATTTGGACAATTCTTAACGTCATCTAGCGGCGATGGAGTCGATAAAAAAGTCGATGGGGTGAGCTTACTATGTTTGTCGCTGTATGAAGAGTGTCTCCTATTTTTATCTAATCTAAGCGCTGAAACGGTGTTCGATGTTTGACATAATTTTTTTAATATCCCTACTTCTCGTTGTAGCTTTTCAATCATCCTTTTTTGGCCGTTATTTTCTATGCTAACCTCTTCAAGTTGATTTTGCGTAGAGGCAAGTTCAGAAGTGAGTCGCTTTATTTCTGTCTTCATTTCAAGCACTGTTAACATATCATTTACGGTGTAGTCCATACTCTTTGATAGTTTTTCTTGTAGTATTGTAGAGTTTAAAATTGACTCGGATTCAGTATTTATTTGTGAGTCTGAATAAATGGTAGTATTCGATGGTGAGCTAGATTGTGAATATCCCTCAGGAGGATCTTGGTCTGCGTGTTCGAGTGCGTTAAGATCAATTTGCTGGAAGTTAGGGCTATTTCTTTGTGGGGTCGAGTTTGCAGAAATTTCTTTTTTTTTTAGATTTGAAGATATCTGGGTTTCTACCTCCACACAGTCTTGTGAAGGTTTAAGATTCAGTGGTGCAATATTTTCTGTAACAGATGCAGCCTCTTGTACTACCACCTTGGTTCTGTTTCTCTTTCTCAGAGTAACTGTCGATATCTGTGTAGTCGGTCTGACCGTCATGTGAAGGGATTTATTTTTATGGATGCAGGTTTTGCACTGCCAGGCGTCTCTTTTTTGAGGCTCCATTGTACTATATAATTTTTCAGAGTAACCTGTGCAGTCAAAATGAAATCTTGATTTACACCCTGAGCATAGAGCAGTTTTCTTTGGATCTGCGGAACATTTGCATATTGAACAGATTGTCAATATTTTTTCACTGCAGGTTTTTTTTGCAGATTTTTTAATTGTTGCCATATTTTTTATTGTAATTACAATGTTCAATAGGTGTCACTCTTAACGTTGAGCGCCCTCTTACGGCGGATAGAGGCAGTTATATGTCGGTAGATCCTAAGATAGCTTATTAGAAGATCTATAGATCAACAAGTTCGGTAGTTTGTCCACAGATGGCGCTGATATTGATGTAGTATATTTCGAGGTTATGAAGCTTTATCATTAGTAATTTTCTGCATATAATAATTATTTAGAGATTCTGAGCACTTAAATCACAAAAATATTATGCGTTTGTAACTGATAACTACACTTTTTTCCAGTTATTAGAGCACATCCGATCAATGTTATTGTTTTGTATATCACTGTGTCCGTTGGTTATGATTCTAATTTTTAAAAATAAAGTTACTTTTCACTAGAATTATCCTTTGCATCCATTTTCATGGATGTATTGTCACAAGCTATTAACGTCAACACTATTAATATCTCACTATTTGCACTTATTACTATTTATAAATAAAAATAATAACGGAGCCAGTCTTAACTGGTGCACACTAGCGCCACCATACCTATCAGCCTTACCTATCAGCTATCGGCCTATTAGTTTGCTTCCCTCTTTAGCCAAACTCTTTGAAAAGGTTATCTATGTTAGGTTGTCTGCAGCATCCAACCATCTACTTCAGAGGTCGCGGGTTCAAATCCCGCCCGGGGTGATCAATTTTTTCAATTTATCATTTTCAATTGAAAATTATAATTCCGTTAAGTGGACGTTTCCACTTGTAAAACATTTACATCTACTTATTAACGAACAGTTCGGTTTTCGGGACTCACATTCCACAGCTCATCAATTGGTCCGAGTGTCTGAGCATATATCTCACCATCTTAACCTAAAACAATCGTCAGGAATGTTTTTACTAGACATTGAAAAGGCTTTCGACACTGTGTGGCATGAAACACACACAAGCTTGTCACTCTTAACATACCTCTGTATCTCGTAAAACTTGTACATTCCTATATTTCAAACCGTGCCTTCTGTGTCCATATAGGTGAAAACAAGTCTAAAAAGCAGCTAGTGCCTGCCGGTGTGCCCCAAGGGTCCATCCTCGGTCCCTATCTATTTCTAACCTATATTAATGACATTCCGATACAGACACGGACCAATTTGGCCTGTTTCGCGGATGATACTGCATCATATACGTCTTCGAATGACACTGACCTTATTATAAGTCGCCTTCAGTTGTCCTTGGATCTGCTTCACTCATACTTCACCAAGTGGAAACTCAAACTTAATGAGGCGAAAACTGAGGCTATTATGTTCACTCGTCAACGTAAGCCTCCAGACAAAACATTAAAAATCTCAGGTCATGAGATTCCTTGGAGCAGCGCAGTCCGCTACCTGGGCGTTATCATGGACAGTAAGCTAAATTGGACCAAACATATATCTAAGCTGCGTGTTAAAGGTGCCCAGGCCCTTGGCGCCTTAAGTCCTGTCTTAAACCGTAGGTGCAACCTCAGTCCTCGAACGAAACTTAGAATTTACACCACTCTAGTCCGGCCTTGCCTTACATATGCATGCCCTGTGTGGAGTAGTATCTGCTTAACAAACTATGAACTATTACAAACTATCCAAAACAAAGCTATAAAAATTGCATATAATACACCATTCAAAACGAACCTTAAAAACTTACATAATTCGGAAAACATTCCACTATTACGCAAATTTATTATCACTTTAACGCTAAAGTTCTTCAATAAAACTAAACATCATAAAAATATCCTGGTGTCAAATATTTCTAGTAAGACGATTTCCGATCTTAAATATATCGACACATATGGCACTTACCGTTTACCCCAGCACTATTATTTGTTCCCTCCGCTTGATGTCACACTGGGCGTTGCACATGCGACCGACCATTCGATTGACCTGTCTCCTAACCGGCGCTGCCTCCTCGTGGGCACGCAAGATACGGCCGCGCGAGGGACGAGGTAGCTCGCTCGTTTACTTAACTGGTTTAGTTACGGAGTTAGAGTACGGTAACACAAATGAAAGTACTTAACGAAAGCATGAAGGTAATTCAAGAAAAAATCATCAAAATTGATGAGCTGGAGTCTCTCATTAAGTCAAGGCAAGGCAACACGGTTAATAATGACACGCGGCCGTTGGCAACTGATAATCCGTTAGTCCCGATCACAGATGTCTGCTCTGAGGTCCCGATAGCGTCATTTGCAAATGTTGTAAAAGGACAGAGCAAATCCACGGTAGTCGGTAAACAACGTGTGGCCACAAAACCAGCGAATAGTTTGCCAGCGCCGAACACTAATGAAGTTAGTCTTTGTGCCAAGAATCTTTCGGAAAAAAAAGATACAAGTAGCAGAGATTCGGAAATTGAGGAGGGGATCAAGGATTCGAGAAAAAAATACCGTACTTATACAAAGCCTGAAATTAAGAAAGGAGAAAATACAAGTATTGTCGATATTCAAGGCGCGGAGCGGAAAAAGTACCTGCATGTATGGAGACTTAAAAAAGATACCACAGTAGAAAACATGGAAAAGTACGTAAGAAGTGTATGTGGGGAAGGAAGCGAGCAAATTAAAATTGAAAAAATAAGGCATAAGTCGGAAAGGGATTACGCTTCATTTGTTATTGGAGTTTCGGTGAGTAGCTACGATAAATTATGCAATTCCGAAATCTGGCCCGTGAACGTCGGTACGGGGAGTGGGTTTGGTTTCGGAGAGCTACAAACAAAACAAAGCCCCCGGAATAGCATTACCGATTTAAATCTCATGTCCAAGAACAAAAGAAGAAACCCGATTGATATCCTATATCAGAACGTAAGAGGGCTTAGAACAAAAACCGAAAACTTTAATTTTTTGCTGCAAGCTTCCTCATTCGACCTATTCGCAATAACCGAAACCGTTCTCAACGATTCTATTCATGACGCCGAGATCGTACCGCCTGGTTTTCAAGTAATGAGGTGTGATCGCACGGACGGCCGCAAACACGGCGGAGCACTTTTAGTGGCCACACCGCGTATCGAGCTGCGGCGAGTGAGTCACAGCGTTAACTTGGACGATCGTTCATTTGAACTGGTGTGCGCAACGGTTAACTTAAATAACAAATTTTTATTCGCCCTTTGTGTAGTATATATCCCACCGCGTTCAGATGAGAATGAATACTTAATTATGTTTAATTTATTGGAAACTTTTTGTGCGAAGTACAAAGGCAATTTTGTTGTATTAGGTGATTTTAATCTGTATTCAAGTAATACTAACATAAACAATTATTATGAATATTTCATGGCCTATTGTGATTTCATTCAGGGCAATGCAGTACCAAATTGTGACGGGAGACAACTGGATCTTGCGTTGTGCGGGGAGCCCGTACATGATAAATTATCGGTACGAGCGGTGTGTGATGACGATTGCCTTCAGCCTATAGACGTGTACCATCCTCCGTTAGCGGTGACCGTATCGATGTCGGTGACTGTACCTAGCTTACCTACCGCCGCCAGTGAAGGTAGCAACCGTGCACCGCGCGAGAGTATAAACGGAGTCCAATACTCACTTGACATGCGAGAGTGGAATTTTTGCAAAGGCGATTTTTACACGCTTTATAATAATTTAGGCTCTATTGATTGGAGCGATATTTATAGTATTGATGAGTCGGATTCGGTTCTTTTGTTCTTTTATGACAAAATTACTCAGATAATAGATGGCTGCGTTCCCATTAAAAAGCGAAAGTTTGTTAGCTCTCGGTATTGTTACCCAGAGTGGTACACGCCTCAAATAATTCGCGACATAAATTTAAAGTATAGACTTCATAAGAAGTATAAGTCGAGTATGGCCAATGCGGATTATGAAGTGTTCTCTCGGTGCCGAGCCAAAGTGAAAATAGATATTGTCAATGCTCATGACCAATATCAGGACCGAGTACAAAAGCAATTGGCGTTAGATCCAAAGTCCTTTTGGGGATTTATGAAATCTAAGAGATCGAATGGTTGCGCCCAGAAATTAGTTAGGGAGGGTCGGACTCTATCGAAGCAGGAATGCGCCGACGAGTTCGCAAACTTTTTTTATTCCGTCTTCAACCACGAGCCGGCGAAATTAGACTGTACTGCGGCGGATGCCGCGGCAGGAGCGAGCAGTACAAGGGTACACATAGACCATCTGGACATAGGGGACGTTCAAAAGGCATTAGAACGCCTACCGCCGAAGTGCTCAACGGGACCAGATGGAATACCTCCTTTTCTTTTGACCGTCCCGTTATTTAATGTTTTTCTCAGGTCTAAGAGCTTTCCTGACAGGTGGAAAGTGTCCAGGGTTGTACCTGTGCCTAAGGGTGGCGGCAGACCGGAAACCAGTGACTATAGGCCGGTAGCTGTGTTGAATGCACCAGCTAAGGTCTTCGAGGCAGCCTTGCATAGGACCCTGCACCTGCAGGTCAGTGCTCAATTATCTGAGGCGCAATACGGGTTCCGAGCAGCGCGCAGTACAACTGGGAACCTCCTGCATCTTATGACGATTATAATCCCAGCCCTGGACGCCGGTCATCAGGTTGACATTGCATACTTCGACTTTCGTAAGGCATTTGATACTGTGGACAACGATATCCTGCTGACGAAGTTTGCGAGGGCTGGGTGTACGCCACATACCCTAGATTTTTTTGCAAGCTATATGCGAGATAGGCAACAGTATGTGGATTGTGGGGGTAGTAAATCTCAGCCATATTACGTTAGATCAGGGGTAAGCCAAGGAAGTAATTTGGGGCCGTTGGGATTTATCCTCATGATCAACGACCTTCCTGATGTTGTGATGGGTTCTACGTGCCTTTTATTTGCCGACGATTTAAAACTAGTCCGCGTGATCAAGGACATCTCGGATTGTCATGGGTTGCAGGAGGACATCGATAGGGTTGTGCACTGGAGTGAACTTAATAAACTGTACTTCAACGATAGCAAGTGCACGATCATCTCGATTAGCCGTACACGCTGCCCTGTGCTCCACCAGTACGGGGTCGGGGGAAAGCCAATGCAGCGTGTGACGGAGGTACGTGATCTCGGAGTCCGTCTAACTACCGATTTGTCATTCCGTGATCACATCATTGGTGTGTGCAAGAAAGCATTTCGTAACCTCGGCTTTCTGATGCGAGTAGCAAAGAGCTTCACTAACATCTCGGCGATACGAGCGTTGTACGATGCTCTCGTAAGGAGCCACCTCGAATGCAACGCAGTAATTTGGAGTCCACGAGAGGCCAAGTATAAACTCATGTTGGAACGTATTCAAAATAAGTACATCAGGTTTCTTTACTTAAAGCTTTACGGTGTCTATCCTGGATATCCCTTGTTGTATCCCACACTCTTCCTGCTCGGAATGTTAGGGTACAATAAGCTGGAGGTGAGGCGGGAAGTGGCCCTCGCCTTATACGTTATTAAGGTACTGAGAGGCGAGTCGTGCAACCCAGGGGTTCAGTGCTCCTTGGCGCTGAACGTACCCAACGGCTTTGTGCAGCGCCGCCGCCGGCCGCCGCTGCTGGCCGTGCCCGCCGCGCGCACAAAGTTGTTGCAAGAGGCACCGCTGACGAGAAGTATACGCACTATCAATCTGGTTGCGCTAAAAATGGACGTGTTTACATGCTCCCTCAATGATTTCACAAAGGCCACTATATCTGTATTGTGTTTTACTTAGTTTGTTAGTTAATATTATTTTTTATGATGGAACTTTAGTTATTTAGAAGTTTTATGTGTTATGGCTTTTTTTTTTCCTATTATAATACCAATTACGTTCTTGTCTGTCGCATTAGGTACCCTGTAATGATAGACTTAAGTTATTAAATAAATAAATAAATAAATAAATAGTTAAAATGAATGCACGTTGCTCACGGCTAAGAACTGGAGGTATTCATATTTCGCGTTACCCGCAATATTAGCGGATTAATTGTTTACTTACTAGAATCACTGTCTTCTGTTTATAAATAATGTTTTGATGCAAAAAGTGTTCCCAACACAATGGGCTACATAAATTAAACCTAGTTATTATAGTTAGAATGTATGTTGTTAGTTTCTTCATGTAATAACCAAATATATATATTTTATGCAACCAGCTTTTAAAGGCGTAAACAAGCCTGTATAAAGTAACTTTATAAGCTATGTAAATGTAAATATACTGTTGTACTTACATTGTATTACTTGCTTATGATAAATAAAGACTTTTTACAAACAAACAAACAGGATAATATTGTACTAATTTCACTTATTTCGGTAACTTATTACGTTTCAAAGATAACACACAACATATTACATGGAGCCTGTTACACGGTGATTATTATAACACGATACACTCATATATACGTGAATATTGAAGCAAATTATTATCACAATACCGGGATGACAATATTATTGCGGTTTTCAAAATTGTATGGATTTTGCTTCAGTATTCATCAATATTCACATCGAAAAGGGTGACTAAATCATGTAAAAAATATTCTTTTGTTCTTTACACGGGGTAATAATACTATAAATACGGATTAGGCATTATTCATCTAGGTACAAAATTGAATTATAGTACATTACTACAGAGGCCGGGACGAAAGGGGTTGCCGGCCGAAGACATATATAGACGGCCGAGCGAAGCGAGGTCGGATAGGTCTGAGGCGGGCAACCCCATATTTCCCGCCGAGGTATGTATAGTGCTTTTCTCAAACATGCAATGAAATAAACAACAAAAAAATCAATGTTTTATTTTTTAGTGGCAGAATGTCATGGTGCCTGTGCCACAATTCATGTGGAATGGAAATTAAAAAGAGGACTTTGCCGGCCTAGGCCTGCAAGATTTGTATGAAATTCCATTAACGACCTCTTGTCCTAGCCGCACCTGAAACGTCATACTTCGCAGCCTATTATAAGGCACATAATATCAATATTTCATTGCATGTTTGAGAAAATACTATAAATCCCAGCCTCAATATACAAATGACAACTTCGATTTTCCCCCATCACAGAATTAAAACGCAACTCGTAAAAAAATCTGAAGGAAGGCTCGAAGTACGCATTTTTCTATGGAGATGTTAGTTTAACTTGTTTGTACCAGATGTCACTGGGTACTATCTCTATCGCACTTGCACATTGGAGTGACATAGACGCAGCGGTCGTGCGGTCTACGGCGGTGCTACTACCTATGTGGAGTATTTCACTGATATCTCTTTCTCAGTATACTGTACATGGGTAGTCTGTGGCTCAAAGCCGAGACCCACCCGACGTTAGCCGATCGTTTCCCAAAAATGGCCGCAACTCGAAACTGTAACTTTTATATAGGTGATTGTAAAAAGAATGCGCAACGGAAGCGGTAACTTTTATGCTCTTACTCTGGGGCAATATCCAGAGAATAGATTTCGATAGTTATTTTTCGTGTTACGCGTGCAGTCTTCGAGAAACGTGTCACCGGAGGTCGTGCTTTTTGTAAGGCGCTATCTCGCTCGCTCCCCTTACTTTTTATCCCTTTCTGTTTTTTCACTTTTATATAATAGATTACAAACTTACATATGCAGTTTTTGAATCTATAAAACTGAACTGAAATTTGGGTTTAGGTTCACAGTTACTTAATTGGCTACACGCTAATTGTAATATTCTTGCAATTAAATGAAATATGTTCTTGAGGGATACACGCTTTTATTCTAATATAGTTACAAATTTTAGAGTTAATCTTCGTCTTGATCTTCTTAGCTTCGGTATCAAAAAGAGGGCGAGAGGCCATCTTGATTTTCAAAATTTGTAGAGACCGTGACTAATAATGTTCAAAATTTGGAGACCGTGGTGGCTGGCGCACACACTGCGCAGCGCTTGCGTTTTCTTGTTTATTTTCAGTTTTTATCTTAAGAAAGAAAGAAAGAAAGAAAACACATTTATTAATGACAAACACAGGTAATACATAGAAGTTTACTAAAATAGGACGAACACTGTTTGTCAGAAAAGGGCCACAGCTCAGCATGAGGCTGGCAAAGCCGGCGCTGTTCTTCCGTTGTGGCCCAGGTGCAAGCCACAGCTCGCCGACGACGCGGCTATACTAGCCGATTTTTCTGACAAATTTATATATATATATTTTAACATTTATAAATTCTAAGATTATGTAATTTACCACAGATGAGGGTTTTTTCGTTGTCGTCAAGTATATGCTTACCAATTTTCAAACTTGTTACACACGGCTTATATGAGTTCCCATACAAAATTCAAACCTCTTTTTACCCCTTTGAACCAAAATCTGCACAATTTTTATAGCCTATGTTTTTGCCAAAGATCCAGTTGCCTTATTAGTGAAGGTTGCAATATAATCAATTCACTCGTTTACACGTGATGACGACGTAGTCACGTAGCCATTTAAACAGAGCGACAAATGGACATAAATTCGAAGAACTGTAGAAATGTGTGCTCTGCTATCGATTCTAAGGGCTCTCCACTTCATTAATAAGACTGGGTTTCGATTCCAGACCTCGGTGAAAGATTTTTATTTATTAAACTGTGAATACAGTTTTTCTTGTCACTTAAATCAACGCCATGGTTCGTAAGAACAAATTTTCCTATCTCTCTTAGTTTCTGACTTCCCAATACTGACCCATTTGGATTGACCAGCCTGTATAATTATAGCATGAAACAATTGTGTTTGAGGACTACGAACGCCATCTAGCAACACATAGTTAAACCTTGGAACAAAAAAAAAAAAAGTACACTTTGCTTTCACATTTCAGTATGATTGTTAAATAATTTGACTGTCACATTATGACTGTGTTGTGATAATAACACGAAAAAATAATTGACGTTGGAATAGATTAAAAGCGTGTAATACTTTACCAGTATCTAGTCACAATCACAACATAACCCTATGCGCCATCTAGTATATGGTAGAGGAATTATAACTAATCATGTTGTTTAACTATTCGAAAACAGATGGCAGCAGCTGTCCTCAAGCTCTGTACGTAATATTCACAACATGTTTATAAATAGAAAACATTTGTAATTACGAGCTAGCTAGCTATTTGTAATTACTACATAATTTCACAATTACTTCTTGTTAAGGATATAGCTACTTAAATTACGTGGTATATAAATAATTCTTCAAATTTTCCTCTATCAGAAGAATTAAATGAATTTTATACTGCTACTTTCAAATTAAAGAGGAAAAGAAAGATTTAATGCTCCGAGAAGGATTTGAACCTGCGACATCTGGCATACGCGGCCAATGCTTAATACAAAATTAATGTATACTCCAAATTTACCTGAACTACAATCATAGGGAAGTTCCCATATGAAGCTTAAAAAAAAAATCACACCAAACGGCCGGAGTCGGCGCGCACGCCACCAGAGTTAAAGGTATTCGAAGCCTCCATACAGAAAGCTATAGACTTCGTATCCAAACGGCAGCGGCAGAGCCGGTGGCAGCCGACCAGAGCCGACCGGCTGCCTGCAACCCATTCAAATACGAAATCTAACTTCCGTATGGAGGATTCGAATTCCTTTGACTCTAGTGGGGTGCGTGCCGACTCCAACCGTTCGGTGAGAATCGTCCATTACATTTCAGACAAAACTTTTTCAAAACACACCAAGTTTGGGCTCTTCCTAACGGGAAACGGCAAAATGATTTTTATAAAATATACGCTTTATGGAAACAGGTAGGTATAACACTATCATGGATGCAATACTTTTTATTAGCTGTCGTGTCATGGATTGGTGCATTGACACAAACCAAACTGTGGTTTAACAGTGCTTTTTTAGCGATAGTAAATGTTTTTTCAATTTACTTTAATAAATAAAGTAACTTTTCTTAGCTCGGTTGTGACCTATGAGACTGCGTCCAGTGACAGAACATTGGACTGTTATAAGCTTCCGCAACTGGTGCTGTGCTGCCGCGAACACATCAGCGAGCGTAGGATGGCTGCCATTTTATCACTTATCGTCGTGGATAAGACTCTCGCACTTACATTCTTGTCAGCATGTGACGAATGTCTTATCCACGACGATAAGTGATAAAATGGCAACCATCATACGCCCGCTGGGACACGACTCGATTACGATAGATTATTATTATTATAGAGTGGAAGTCATCCGTGCGGACATCCCCGACGCAATAAAGTAGCGCAATCCCATTTTTATCTAAAGTTCTTATTTCTCTGGGCATTTTTGTTAAGACAGTTTCACGCTTACCTTATCATACCTAAACAAAATGTTGAAGAAAACCTATAAACTAATCCGGTTGGGAATGCTTACCATGAAATATGTAGCGAATTCGATTTTTGCTTTTGTGGATTTCGCCACAATTAGGTATTTAAAAAAAATGTGAATACAAAACGATGCCAACTGAAAAAGGCTATATGCTGCAGTCACTGACCTTGATGGCGGAACAGACTGGAGTTGGTTCCTCTGGCTGAGTCCAAGGTGCCAGGGTACGCGATGGCTGCTCGGTGCTTTCTCGTTCCACAACGTATTTGTTTATTGTCAATGCCGGCCGGCTTAGCACTTAAAGTTTACACTGCGATGGTTAATTTTGACACCAGAATTGAAAATTATGATTACGATATAAAGTTTGATGTTAGCCCGTTAATGGTTCAAAATGGAGTCGCAGAACACACCCTTTCTTCGGCGCGTGTCGTCTCGCTCGCGCAATACGTAATTAAAGAGGTCATAAAATCTAAAAACAGTGACGTATCCATGCCACGCCCTTGCCACACAAAGAATGAATGACTTTGGTAATGGTTACCCAGAACCAAAGGAATTCAGAGTACTCCTGCTGAGCTCCATCATCAGGTTTGTGGAAATGTCGGAGAGCAGCTTGGTTGAAGTAGGTAAGTAAGTATAAGGGATTGCACAAAAGATCTCATTGGGTCGAAGTGTATCCGCAAGGGATATATCTAGATGAGATAGGACGTGTCAAATAATAGAGGGGAGTATAAAATCTAATCATAGTTGCGCCACATGTGACTCGGTATGTCAATCGAGATGATTCCTGCTACCTAAATCTGAGTTACGAAAGTTCGGCGGAAATACGAAATTTGGAGTGCTTTCTGGAGTCCATTTCGGGAGATGGACAACAACGATACGTGTACAGTTCCTGATACTCCAGTAAGAGAACTCCTCGATAATAAATAAATAAATCCGTTTATTTACGACCAACTTGGATCATGGTGTTAGTATTAACAATTGAATTACTTATTAAACTAGTGTTAGTACAATACATTATTATTATTTCCTACCTACTAGTTCCTGCGTGCATGTATCATGCAGCAGTTGTACAAGCACAGGCCATCAATCCTGTCCGCTATCATGCTCAGAATGCTGTTGGAGCTAGCCCGAACTCTGCACACCAGGGATGTGGCTCGCTTCCACGTAGTGGTGTAGAAGCAGTCTACCCGCGCATCCACAAACATTCCTGATGCAGCCCCATCAGCACCCTGAACGCGTTGTTATACTGCACGCGCAGAGCGCTGTACCGTTTGCACGTATAAGTATATATAATATAATCTGCCCCCAGGCTGCCTGTGTAGAAGGCATGCTCCCGTCGAGACCTAACTGCAAGAAGGCTATTGAGCCGTTGGAAGTCTAGGTTTGCTTGTGATGACACGATAATTCACCTCTAAATACGCAAGCAAAAGCTAATACCTCCATTACAATAGTCCACTTTGTTACGGAACCCTTCAGTGCATGTCTGGACGCTCGACTCACGCTTGGCCGGGTTTTTTGCACGTAATGTTTTTTTATGGGATATTCTTTTACCTCAGTAATTTCTTGCATAAGTTGGATTTCCCATAAAATTAACATTGTCAGTCATTAATAATACTTTACAATAGTTTGTAATCCATTAAGTTCTTTGCTTTAAGAAGTCGTTATCATTTAGATGGAGTTATTCAAAAAGGGTCCAACTCACGCGATCTAAATTTTAAATAGGAACCTTCTGTCTAAAACAAAAGTAATAGGTTTGAATGAGCCGATTATCTTGAACACTGTAGACCATTATTTAAAAATAAAAAAATACTAACATTACCGTGGTGGTTGTTTATTGACGTTCATAGCGAGGTAAATATAGGAACAAACTTGGAATGCAAAGAACGAATTTTGCATTTGTCCAAAACAATGTTCAAGGAATGGCAATACGAATATTAAACTGCCTCAATGATAATTTCAAGGACCTGCCACTAAATTTATTTAAGAGAAATTTGTATAGTTATTTACTAGAAAATTCTCTGTTGATGAATTTTTGACTAACTGTAATTTATAAGAATAATATGTGACTAATATGAAATTGCCGAATTGCTATACCGAAGATATCCCGGACATCAGCCTGTACGAGATTAGAATGGCTCTTAAACAGTTTAAGAACAACAAGGCACCCGGTGAAGACGGAATCACAGCCGAAATCCTGAAGGCGGGTGGAAAACCGGTCCTTAGGGCCCTTCAGAAGTTGTTCGACTCGGTCTTACTGGAAGGCAAAACTCCCAAGGCATGGAACAGAAGTGTGGTGGTGCAGTTCTTCAAAACCAGAAGGACCTTCAGGACCAGAACTCAAAGCCTATTCCGTTGCAGTGGGGAGTCAAGCAAGGAGATGTTATTTCTCCTAAACTGTTTTCCGCTGCACTGGAGGATGTTTTTAAGACTCTGGACTGGAGAAGGCTAGGCATCAACATAGACGGCGAGTACTCACTCACCTTCGGTTTGCTGACGATATAGTAGTCTTGGCTGAGACCATGGAGGATTTAAGTACAATGCTCAATGACCTCAGTAGAGCCTCCGAGCGAGTTGGTCTAAGGATGAACATGGACAAGTCGAAGATCATGTCAAATGCCCGTGTCACACCAACTCTCGTAACAATCTGACACTTTACGCTCGAAGTTGTAGACGATTACATATACCTAGGACAGGCTGTCCAGTTAGGTAAGTCCAACTTCGAGAAAGAGGTTAATCGTCGAATCCGACTCGGCTGGGCAGCGTTCGGGAAGCTACGGCACATCTTTTCGTCCAATATTCCGCAGTGTCTCAAGACGAAAGTCTTTGACCAGTGTGTGTTGCCAGTGATGACATATGGCACTGAACGTGGTCGCTTACTATGGGCCTCATAAGAAAGCTCAAAGTCACCCAAAGAGCAATGGAAAGAGCTATGTTAGGAGTTTCTCTGCGTGATCGCATTAGGAATGAGGCCATCCGCAGCAGAAACAAAGTGACCGATATAGCCCTCCGAATCGCTAAACTTAAGTGGCAGTGGGCGGGGCACATTGCACGTAGAACCGATGGCCGTTGGGGCGGAAAGGTTCTCGAGTGGCGACCACGTACCGGAAGGCGTAGCGTGGGCAGGTCCCCCACACGGTGGACAGATGACCTGGTAAAGGTCGCTGGTGTCCGCTAGATGTGGGTGGCGCAGGACCGGTCATTGTGGAAGTCTTTGGGGGAGGCCAGTGTCCAGCAGTGGACGTCTTTCGGCTGACATGATGATGATGATGATGAATATGAAATTGTGCAAATTTTGAAGTAGGTAATTACTAATTACTAGATAGAATTAATTATTAAAAAAAATATATTATTATTAGATTTTAGATATTACGTATGCATTTTTGACCTTTATGTTTTTCTTTTATTATATAAAAAAATATTTTGATTAAGGTTCACTTGACTTTTAAATATTTGTATACAAGATAATGGTAAAATAAGGAAAGGACATGCTAAAAAATTGTAACACCTAATTGTACCCTATATTATGCAAATAAATATATGATTATGATCTCTTTTGTTTGATGGATCTATGTTCATTTAGGTGTCGTAATTAATGTTGACCGTGCTGACCTTCCAACCCGAGGGGGAAACCTTATTTGGGATTAGGCTTGTCAAGTGAATGGGCAACTTGACTGTTAGAAGTTCTTAAGCCGCCCGGAGGCCTCTAACTTGGCTTAACGACTGCTATCATAGACAACAACCGGGATCAACGGCTTAACGTGCCTTCCAAAGCACGGGAGTCAACATAAACTCTATGAAAAGTTGTAAATACATTTTGTTGGTCAAATGATCCTGAAGCCGGGTCCCGGGCAAATGATGGTTGCCATTTTATCACTTATCGTCGTGAATAAGACGCCCGTCGCTCCCGCATTCACATACTTGTCAGAACGTGACGATGCCTTATACACGACGATAAGTATTAGTAGTAAAATGGCAACTATCGTACGCCTGCAGGAGCTTTGGAAGGCACGTTAAGAGGGCGCAGTACGCTCGGTTCTCCATACAAACGTATTTAGGCTCTCATTTTAAAACGCCATGCTAGAATAACATGAAACTTTGTATACACAATGGGATCCGGCATATATAGGTCGGAAATTAGTTTCTGTTGCTAGAAATTGTAAAAGAAAAAAATAAAGCTGTTTTTTGAGTTTTTTACGGCTTGTATGAAAACCTTAATAATCGCTGTATTTTTTCTCCATTATAATTTCAAGCAACAGAAACTAATTTCCAACCTAGATATGCCGGATCCCATTGTGTATACAAAGTTTCATGTTATTCTAGCATGGCGTTTTAAAATGAGAGCCTAAATACGTTTGTATGGAGAACAGAGCGTACTGCGCACTCTTAAGCCGTAGATCCTGGCTGTTGTCTATGACAGCAGTCGTTAAGCCAAGTTAGAGGCCTCCGGGCGGCTTGAGAACTTGTAACAGTCAAGTTGCGCACTCACTTGACAAGCCTAATCCCAATAAGGTCTAGTTCCCCCTTGAGTTGGAAGGTCAGATGGGAGTCGCTTCCGTAAAAACTAGTGCCAGTTGAACGGGCCCTGATAATGCGGTGTTCGGATGAGGCACATGCTCCTGTGCGTGCCCCATCCGCCGATAATAGCTGTTAAGTTTATTAATTGCTGACGTTAGATTTAAGTACATGCATTGATACTAACAAATTATGGAATCAGTGTCCGAAATAAATGATATTTAATATAATTATTAGTAAACGGGGCTTAATCGCACAAATCTTGCAAGTTTAAATCAATATAAAAATAGGCCAAGAGAATGTCGGGCCATGCACAGTGTAGGGTTCCGTTGGTGCGCAATTAACTTATTTAAAAAAATCAATAACAAGTAAAAGCGAATTCGCAGCGTTTCATACGTCTTTTATTAAGAAGGGAAGTCGTTTTATGATAAAATGACCATATCCGCTATAGTTTTTGATGAAAGTCTTTATGAAGCTTGATTTTTTTTCATGATTTTATTCATATTTTTTGGACCCATAGTTCAAAAGTTAGGGGGGCCCCTTACACATTTTTTTCTTTTGGAGTTATTATTTCCGAAAATATTCACTTTAATAAAAAATGTTTGATATAAAATAATTTGCGGGAAAAAACATAAGTAAACCTATAGAAAAGTGGAAATGGGTAAGTGCTATTTAAGTAATGTACCTTTAATAAACAGAACAGAAATTATATTCAGAAAAACACCGGTTGTAATTTTGGAAATAAAAAATATGTAAATTAGGCAACACAAAAATAGCAAGTATACTATTGTTTTGCGAATTATATATTTTCTGTAACTACCATGAAGAAAATAACAGAAATTTACGTATACTATGAATATATTAGTATGTACATAGCTAAAGGTAATTAAAAAGACCAAAATAGATTGAAGCTTGAAAACGTACAGATCGCGGCGCGGTGTCGTTGCGGGGCGGTGGCGGTTTTGCGGTAAAGCGAACGCGGTCCGGGGGCACGTCGCACCAAAACACCGCGCGGTATTCGGTAGCGCGGTAGAGCGGAGGCGGCGTGTGTCATCGTCATCATTATCATGACAGCCGAAAGACGTCCACTGCTGGACATAGGCCTCCCCTAAACAATTCCACAATAACCGATCCTGCGTCACCCGCATCCAGCGGACACCCGCGACTCTTACCAGGTCATCAGTCCACCGTGTCGGGGGGTCTGTCAACGCTACGCATCATGGTACGTGGTCGCCACTCGAGAACCTTTCCGCTCCAACGGCCACCGGTTCTACGTGCTATGTGCCCCGCCCACTGACACTGCAATCGGGTGACCAGCAAAAGTCACCAACTAACAAATACCTACTTAAGATAAAGCTCGTATATCAATATCGATGTAGTACAGATATTTTAGTGACTTGCTTGTCAACCGACGATATGATACACTGCCAAGAAAAGGGATTTATGTAATCTAAATAACAAATTTTAAACAGGTACCTATTTTTCAACACATGTGTGTGACATCCACCACCACCACCATATCAGCCCTAGGACGTCCACTGCTGGACATAGGCCTCCCCCAATTTCATGGGGGGTAAATGCCATAATCGCCACGCTTGGCATGCGGTTTGGCGATCGCAGTATCTCCACCGCACTCAAGGAATGCTGCTGCCCATTCCCCGGTGGTCTTGGTCGTAGTTTTAGGACATACCCGGGTCCGGGTCCGGGTCCGGGTGTGTGACATATGAAGCAGTAATCGACAGTCGACAGTTTCGGAAAGATCAAAAATGCAAACCCGCCGCCGCACCGCGCCCGCTCTGTGCGTTTCGAGCTTGACTGTGGGTTGAACTAAACCGTCGGTAATCGTAAGCGGTGTCCGTACAAATTTGATTGTATGGAAAGTTTGACAAGTTCCTTTGGGATGACAGCTTCCGGCGCCATATTTAACGTCGATCGGTCTGAGGTCGTAAGTTGGTACAACTCACTCTAATAATGTAAGTAATTTAAAAATCAAATACAAGGGTTTCGGTAGAGAGAGGGAGTGGAATTTTGTACCTTTTGACGTTGAAACTCTAGGTTCTTGGGGCCCCAAGCGCGCACAAGTTATTTGCAGAAATTGCGTAGCTGGCGACTTCCTCGCTCAACGTATCAGCATTGCGATACAGCGAGGGAATGCCGCCAGCATCCTCGGTACAATGCCTTAACTCAAGGGCCGGTTTTAGTTAGTTGTGAATTTATTTATATTATTTTAAGTACATATTCTTGTATATATTTTCTTTGTACATAATTATACTGGAGTTGCAGGCGTCCATAGGCTGCGGTGACCGCTTCCTATCAGACGGGCCGTACGCTGGTTTGCCACCGACGTGGTATATAAAAACCAGCCAAGTGCGACTCGGAATCGCGCACGAAGGGCTCCGTACCATTATCTATAAAAACGGCAAAGAGTCCCACTCGCACTTGGCCTGTTTTTAATATATGTTGTTATTGCGGCAACAGAAATACATCATCTGTAAAAATGTTAACTGTCTAACTATCGCGTTTCTTGAAATACAGCCTGGTGACTGACAGACGGACGAACAGACAACGAAGTCCTAGAGTAATAGTAGGGACCCATTTTTACCCTTTTGGTACGGAACCATCAAAAACCAACTATTTTGCAAAGAGTAAAAAAATCGATTGTCTTCTTAGCCTTTTACTAGGCAAATTAAAAAAAAACAAAAGTTCATGCCTCAATTGCGCCTTGCAAAGAAAAAATGGCCTCGAAAAAAAATGCAAAACGTACCTATCCAATAATGTGTCATCATCATCATCATAATCATCATATCAGCCGAAGGACGTCCACTGCTTGATGTAGGCCACCCCAAAAGACTTCCATGATGACCGGTCCCGCGACCCTTACCAGGTCATCAGTCCGCCGTATGGGGGGTCTGCCCACGCTACGCAACACGCATCCTGGTACGTGGTCGCCACTCGAGAACCTTTCCACTCCATCGGGCATCGGTTCTACGTGCTATGTGCCTCGCCCACTGACACTGCAATAATGTGTATTATATATGATACACTGCCAAGACAAGAGATTTATGTAATCTAAAGAACATATTTTAAATAGGTACCTATTTTTCAAAGAGCAGAAGCATTTTACCTAGTACCTACCTAAACTTACGTAATTTAAAAAACAAAATTTAACCAATCACCTATTTTTCAAACTGTAGAAACGTCTAGCGTCAGCCCGCGCGTCATCAAATTAAAAAAAAAATACCACAGTTTTTATGTAAGTAAGCAACTTAATGACAATGCCTCATTGAAGTCTGTAATGATTGTTTTTCAACGCGCCTGAGAAGTCGGTGAATGGTTACTGTGCAGTCGGGCGGTCGAGCCCGCATTGGAAGAACGCATTCGTCGTTGCAATCGCGAAAAAAAAAAACATTAAAAAAATTATCCCCGCCTCCCGGTCTATTTTGACAAGTGACAGTTCGGCGCCGTTTCGAAAGAGTGTTCCATTTTTAAAAGTGTGTTTTTCTGTGATAAAAGTGTTTGTGAATTGTGATGACAAAATCGGAATTTTGCTAAGGTAATTTTATTGCAATAATCTTATGTAATTATTGGTTTTTGCTAATTTTGCTTTCACTGCGAGCGGGGAGAGGGGTATATGTGTCAGTGGGTCGCGTCGAGTGAAATGTGATCTCTGAGAGGCTGAGTGCAGACGATGCCTTAATACCTTTGACCAAATCTTGTTTTCAATTAAAAAGAAAGTTAACTTTTTAATTTTAATAATCTTTGAGGTTGGATAGGATCTTGGAGGATTATGTTGGATTTCTATGTAGTTTTAGAACTTCCTATTATTATTTTATTAATAGATTAGCTGAATTTCTAATAAAAAAATAATAAATGTATCGCCCCGAATGTTTAATTAACCTTCATAAATGAATTATACGCTGAGATTTAATCGTAATTTTAAATAAACAATACCAACTCATAAAAAAAGTTATCAAAAATTGCTTAAGTAAGCGGCCGATAAACTACACTATATACATAATATAAAGATTCTAAAGAAAAAAAAGAAATTTAATATATTCACAATAAGTGAAAGTATTTATAAAAAACCCAATTTAATAATAAAATGCAACCAGCTAGTTATTTTTCCGGTAATATATTTAGAGCGCCAAACGAGTTATTAATTATTAAATATTGCTCGACCATATTATGGCATTTACCCCCCATGGAATTGGGGGAGGCCTATGTCCAGCAGTGGACGTCTTTCGGCTGATATGGTGGATGGTGGCTCGACCATAACCCATTCAATTATTGCCGCTCTTTTTTAAATTAAGTGCTCTTTAAATGCGTTTAAATCTGCCATCGTCAGCTTACTTTTTAATTTTCCTCGCTTGTGATTCTTATAGAGTCGCAAACGTCCATAGGCTACGGTGTCTGCTTACCTCCAGGCCGGCCGTATGCTTTTCTGTCAACGTCGTTGTATAAAAAAAGACAAATTTAAAATATTGTTTCAATTGAGTGTATACAGGATGTTGCCTGTAATAGGAGCAATAAATTTAAAGGACGCTTCCTTAGAGCATCTGCAGTAACCTCTTGTGTCCAAAAAAATATATTTTTTCAATTGGGAGAAATTTTGATCTAAAGTTATGACCTCCAAAAAATGAATCTTGGCACCCAGAGATTATAGTGCGGCAGTCAATGCTGATTTTGAGGTTACTTCAAGTTATGACTCATAATCGTTGTCGCATTTTTGGTTTAAAAGTATATTTTGGGATTTTTTTTTCATAATTTTTTAGTGTTTTTTGAATAAATAGTAATTAATATCACTCCAGTAGTGGAAAAAAGTACATATAAGCTACATTTGCGAAAAAAAAGTTCAATAAAAAACTTTTTTTAAATTAAAACCATTTGGAAATAATTGCTGGAAAGCTCAATAGTGTACAGTTTAATTTATTGCTCCTATTACAGGCAACAACCCTGTATATTTTATTTTCACCCATACCAGCCTAGCTAGCAAAAAAGTGGTCTAAAAAGCTAGCTTATATCGTCACTTTTTATATGACGTTTTAGTACATTTCGGCCATATAACGTGACGGTATAAGCTGCCGTGCTGGCTGGGCAGATAACAAAACCAAAAATAAGTAAGCTTAATTTTGATAGAAAATTACTGAATGTCGAGTTCGTTACGGCGTTTCATCTCGGCAGTGGTCTTATTTTTCAGAAACGCTATGGCTTGTGTTATATGTAGACGACGATATATTTACTATAGGCATACATACTTAAAAACATAGGATACATCCAAGTCTCAGCAACAAATTTGCTCATCACATAAACAAATGCCCTTACCGGGATGCGAACCCGGGACCTACAGCTTCAGAGGCAGTGTTACTACCAACTAGGCTAAACAGGCCGCTGCAAAGTGGTTCAGTATCATGGAAATAATGATTTTTATATCATTACTTAAGTTTCACCTTGTACCTATAGACGAAAATAAGATTGCACTTTTTAGGGTTCCGTAGCCAAATATGGCGAAAACGGAACCCTTATAGTTTCGTCATGTCTGTCAATCCGTCCGTATG
This sequence comes from Notocelia uddmanniana, assembly GCA_905163555.1. Taxonomy (NCBI): domain Eukaryota; kingdom Metazoa; phylum Arthropoda; class Insecta; order Lepidoptera; family Tortricidae; genus Notocelia; species Notocelia uddmanniana. Next base: position 10,780,570 of record LR991079.1, on the reverse strand, counting down.
TCGCAGCCGATATGGAATTACGAATAAATTTTAAATTAGGGGTGGCACTCGGGGTGATGGGCCTCGGGGGTCTTTAAAAATGATACGGAGGTTTCTAAAATCATTTCCATTTAAATTAACCGTTGGTGAGATATTAGCTGTCAAAGTCGTAACTTTAATTTGCGTAGACACCCTTGCGCCGTCACATCTTCCCGGAACGAGGAATAGGGCTGGTGCGGCGGCTGAATCGGCGGAAATCCTCAAAAGGCGCAAATATAGTACCCTCGATAGCGGGTACTTATTTGAGCCTTTTGGGGTCGAAACACTGGGGCCGTGGGGACCGAGAGCGCATATTATTTACAAAGGTTTGTCTAGGCGTCTGGTCGACGCCACACGTCACCAAAATGCTGGACTTTATTTTGCACAAAGATTGAGCATTGCCATTCAACGTGGCAATGCCGCCAGCATTTTGGGGACGTTACCCACTGGCAGCAGCGTATTTGATTAGTATTTATTTATTTTTCTTTTATAAGTATGTAGGTATTAGTTTATTTTTTTAATATTTCATGCCTATACATTATGATGGGTAAAAAAATAATAATTGCAAACTATGTAGTTTAAAATTGGAAAAAAATGAGGAGACCGTGTGTAATCATAAATACTTTCAAAGTTTTGAGGCGGTGTATATTTATGAATACTTATAACGATTTTTGGTTTGAACGAGATAAATTGAACAGTTTTTAAGTTATAGCTGAAAAACTGCATCACCCAAGCAAAAATACGAAAAAACCTGTGAGTTTTCTATGGGCATACGACCTTTTTAGTTCACATTATAGGATAGTGGTTTTAAATTAGGAATAGAAGTAGTATCGGAACGCTAGCTTGTGCGTGGTCTGACACGCATTTGTCCTCTTTTTGACCGAGCAAGCGAAGCGTCTCTGTTTCAGCTTTCGACAAAAATTCTTTCGTATGTCTGTCCGGATGTTCTCCTCTACAGGTCGCATTTCTCAACCGATTCTCGTGAAATTTTGTGAGCACGTTCGATAATTACATAAAATTTGTTTGTAGAGTCTAATTTGGGATATTAATATTTTAAAAGAAAATCCCCTGTCGCGTCTGTCTGTACCACTTGTCTGTTGGTTGCTAAGCTATGAACTCAAATTTTCACCAAAAAGAGTTTTTCATGTCATAACTCATGAGGAAGGTTATGTGTATTTCATTGAGCTATATTATGGTTTACAAATAGAATAATTAAAAAAAAAGTCTGAATTTTGAAATTTGAATAATACATGTTTTTCTTCGTAGTGTACAGCTCACAGAGCCACTAGTAAATATTATTCTACTTCTTAATATAAAACGCATTAAAAAAGTAGGTATTCTAATCACCTCCGGTTACCATTGCATTTTTAACTTGACCCTAATTGTTACGTTCTTAGAAAATTTTGCAAACTGACCTAGTAACCTCCAGAAGGTATATAGGTATGTCACATGTTTGACGATCTCTTTGGCTTAGTTGGTTGTGACCCTGACCGCGAAGCCGGAGGTCCCGGTTTCGAATCCCGGTCAGAGCATTACGAGGGCCGCCTTTTAAGTTGTGTCGTTTGCAAACCTCCCGCGATTATAAAAAAAAACATATGGCGCTTTTATCTTTTTGAATTAAGAATTCAAAAACAAAATAATGTTTTTTTGATTTGTGGAATAGTTTTATTTTTTAATCGTATGGCTCCCAACTGGTCGCTTGCTAATTTTACACAATATGGAACTACAATTTAATTATTATATATTATAATTTAAGATCTAGCTTCTTCACCCATCGGGCTGCGTCTTTTTAGTTTTATTGTAGCGTCTGTTCGAAGGTGATAAGTCGGTTGGAAAAATGGAAATATCAAAGAAAAATATGCGTGCGATAATTATCTACGAATTTCAAAAGGGATTAACTCGACTTCTGTGTTTTGAGATCACTTCTGTGTTTAGTGATGCAGCACCATGTCTAAGGACTGTAGAACGCTGGTATTTAGAATTTCAACGTGAGCTAGCAAAAGTGTACTAAATATTGGGAGAATTCTTTAAAAAACAATAAATGCTAATAATTTAATAGATTGTCTATACTTATTTCAAACCACACAGCTTTAAAGGCAGCCCCCGTATTTGTGTGGTGATCACGAATATCTGCTCCCGAGTCTTGGATGTAATAGTAGTTGACACTTTATTGCAAAAATGAAGTACATAGTAGAAAGTATAATTTTAAAACAAGAACACACAGTACAGATTAGCAAGTTTAGCAACCTATATTATGAAGCTACAACTGGGTATAATATTACTTTAAGGCATATTTAATGACCTATTGTTATTTAAGGAAATACAACGAACTAATAAATAAACAGTACAAATAAGCTTAAAATAATACTTAAAAATAAACTTAATATTAAAGAACTAAAAGAAAGTGTAACCTATGTCGCCTAAATCACCGCTGCTGGGTATGGTTCCCAGAAGACTGGCTGCGTTACCTCGTTGCACCGCAATGCCTATTCGTTGGCCGAGGAACGAGCCAGCCCTCAGGTCACCAGTGGTGTTGATCAATTTTTTTTAAAGTCTCGTGAAGTGTGTGGGCGCCTGGATCCCACGGACTTAGTTTTAAGTAAACTTAATTTTAGATATTTGTACTAAAGCGAACTTATCTCTATAAGGTATCTCTTCCTGCTAACCTTTGGTAACTGAGAGGAGATGTTATATGGCAGATATACTGAACAACATGTACAAGTGGCAAGATGGTATGAGCAAAAGCAATCGAACAAGCATATCTATTTAACAGAGTATATATCGTATACATAATCGTGTACATTAATATATACTTATGTTATTAGAATATAGTTCTTATAATAAGTTAATTTTAAGTACTAACATAGATTTTAAGTAAAATTGTAACTAACAATATATGGATCCCAAGATCAGAATAAAAATAATTGAATTTGAAAAAAAAAAATAGGTGACAATTATATTTTCGTACCGTCTCAACCGCAGAGACTCTAGGCCCTTGCGGCCCAGAGGCTCATCAACTGTTTAATCTTATTAGAAAAAAACTTATTCGATTTACCTGTGATCCAAGAGTTGGGGCGTTTCTCGGACAAAGGCTCAGTATTGCTGTGCAACGGGGAAACGCCGTCAGCATCTTGGGTTCTTTTCCGCCAATGAGTGGCCTTGGGTAGCCGCGAATATAGTTTTTCTTTTTTTTAGTTTCTTTATCTTTTTATTATTTCTTATGTTATAAATATATGCATATATTTATACCTATAAATATAAATAAAACCCACACTACCTAAGACTCAGAGCCACAACTTTGTCAAATTTGCCTTCAGTGACGCGGACGTCTTCTATGTACTCGTATTTATTTATCTCTTAGGTACTTATATCGTCGCCTAGCATCCGTAGTACAAGCTTTGTTTAGTTTGGGACCAGGTCGATTTGTGTAAGATTGTCCCCTAATATATATTTATTTATTCATGTTATAATTTATAACATGCTGTCACTCTCTTCGCCGTAATGCTAGCGTTATCCCACTACTGTTGCATCCTGAAGGATGCCTGGGGTCCTCTACCTAATCCCAAAAATTGGCGTAGACACTAGTTTTTACGGAAGCTATTGCCATCTGACCTTCCAACCCAAGGGGGAACTAGACCTTATTGGGATTAGGCTTGTCAATTGAGTGGGTAACTTGACTGTTAGAAGTTCTGAAACCGCCCGCAGGGCTAACCGCCGTCATAGACAGCTGCCGGGATCAACGGCTTATTGTGCCTTTCAAAGCACGGAAGCGCTCAATTAGTACCCAAATCAAAGCGGTCACCTATCCAAGTACTAACCCCGGTCGACGTTGTCTATCTGTAATCAAATCTTGCAAGTTAAATTTGATCCACTTCCCGTTTTCCAATTGAGCAGAAATTTTGCATGCGTGTATAAATCGGATGACAATGCAAATGTATTATGACATAGAGCTGATCTGATGATGGAGACAGAAGGTGGTCATAGCAATTTCTAAACTACACAAGATGAAACCCATTATGTTTGGGCTCATTCGAACTGACTCAACAAGTAGTTTATGATTGTAGAAAAAAGTACCGTCGGCAATAAAAACTTTTTTTTTATTAAAAATTGGATTGCTCTTGGCCAGCATCTAGCCAGGGGACAAAGATGAGGCCGACGATGAAGCGAGCTCACCCAGAAGATGCCTATTCACTCGTGCCTTTAAAAGGTCCAGGTTATATGAACTCGGAAATACAGACGCCTGCAGAGAATTGCAAACCTTAGAAGTGCTCATTATGAAGGATGATGCAAAGCGCTTGGTTCGAAAATTATTCGAGGAATTTCGACCAGGTAAGGATGGTAGACAGCCGTACATCTAGATCTCCAATGAAAGAAGTGGGAAGGCGGTATGAGCTCGTGGAGCTCCTGAGCTTGTACCAAAAATGAATTTTTTTACCAAAAACTTATATATACTTATAGTGTTTTTTATTAGTCACTTTTTTGCTTTATTTTAACAACGATTTTTAGCTCCATAGAGCGCAACTGAGGCATAACCCACGATTTAAAAAAAAATCTATTTAAGAGGGTTGAGCTGTTATTCATTAGAATGCATATCTTGAATAATGTGATCGAAAATGAATCTCTTGACGAGTCACGGCAATAGGCGCGTCGGGCCCTCGTTGGGTAATGATTTGCGCAACACAAACAGACGGACGAAAACAAACAATTTCCACTAGTTTGGCGTGAATATTTATCGTTTTTCTTTACGTTAGGGGCCACAGAAATTTTAAAATTGTTATCGGTATAAGAATATATATGGCAAAAGTATTGATAACTAATTTTAAGTGTCTGTGTTTGGCCCAATGGTTGACTGGTAGAGAAGGCCCTTTGGCATTAAGTCCGCCATTTGTACATTTGTTTTTTGTGTAATAAAGCTTAAATAAATAAATAATTGCAATTACCAAAATTGGGTATACGATGCTATTATTAAAGTTTTTGTGCTTTAATTGAGTGTAAGCAGTAGATTTTAACCGAAAAAAAAATGGCAATTTTATTTTCTAAACGATATTTCTTAATAGAAAAACTCAAAAATACATGTAAAATCTAATCCATATAATTAATTAAATAGCGATAGTCCTGTTCTGGTTAGCAACGGAGAGAAAATTTCAAAACATTTGTCATTTTACACAGAAAATAGCCTAAATAAGAGTGTTAAGGTAATGATGTCAAGTTCTACGGTACCACACTTAAAGTTGGTAGTATTTGTCTCTAGGAGTAGACTTAAGTATAAATCTTTAAAGTTAATGCCAATTGTTGAGTTTCTAAGAATCAGTTGGACTGAAAGAATAACAAACGAGGTATTGCGTAGAGTGAATGAGAAAAGAACGATCACAAATACTAAACTATTAAGAATCATCATCTTGTCGGTGTAGCCGGTGAAGTATGCAGTTCTTTCCACATTATCCTACCATAGCCATTCTCGGTCTTCCTCTTCCTCTCTTGCCTTCTACCTTCCCCTCCATAATGGTGATCATAAGGAATAAGGAATCGTGTCGTACAAGGTGACGAAACATTTTTCCCTCTTCTATTTTCTATTGTTTGTAGCTATCTTCTTTTTTCTTTTACCCTGCTGAAGATTTCTTTAAGGATAGAAGGGGGGAAATGATTGGACATTTGATAGGGCACGACTTCTTTGAGACCATTATGGATTGAAATATCTTTCCAACCATAATGCATTTATTGAGGTGCGCAATAAAGAGTTTTTGTATTGTATTGTAATGCCTCCCTCCATCCATCCATGCGTACTTCCCTCTATAAAGGGAAGGTGAGGAGGGGGAGACCAAGGCGCTGTTATATGGACCAAATAAAAGAAACGGTTGGCGTCGTGTCGTATCAGGAAGTCAAAAGACTGACGCGAGAGAGAGAAATGGAAAATACTCTCCCGATAAAAGGATAACTCTTGATGACGATGTTACTAAACTTTTTAAGGAAATTAGGGAAAACACTATGCTACATAAAAACACCATGTTAATGAATGAGATAATCATTTAGTAGTGATTGACTTCCTGGATTCTCTTATGGCCACCCTACACTGTCACTTCACTAGCTATTTATATAAATGAATCACTAAGAGGATGTTTTTTTTATATTCCAAATTAAAAAAAAAATATTTAGATAACAACACATGAATTATGTACAAATAAAACTATACTTATCTAAACTTAGATACATAAAGATAAATAATATGACTAAGATAAATTGCCAACAAACTGTTTTACAGTTTGGCGAAACTTTAACTATAGTAGGTACTGTACATTACGTTTTCTTAAATAAATTAAAAAAGAAATAAATGTAAAACAAGTATGTTCACTTGACAGAAAGTATTAAACGCCTTGTCAGTTAAATGCACAGGTTGATTATGTTTGGGTAAAATTTTAATTTGTTTATTATGAGCTCAGTAAATTTAAACGAAAATATCGTACAAGAAGTTTTCTTAATTATTTTTTAGAGTCAATTGTTTTGATGGAATGTAACATCCATAAAAGTATTGGTATTGTTAGCGCTTATTATGCATAGCCGTAGTGAGTGTTAGTTTATAAGTATCATAAAACTATAAACTAACAAGAGAAAACTTAACAGATAGCATACATTGAAAGTCGAAAGTAGGTAAATCAAGATACTAAGTAACCTACATAACGTAAGCAATTTTTAAAAATGTTGAGATTAAAAAACTTTTCTCACAGATTTTTCACGTCTTTATAAAGTAATGAATTCCCGAAGTCAAAACAGTCGCAAGTAACTTGTATTAAGCAGTAACGATGCTAACGAAAATACTAGATTTCAAATTGAAAGGAAAATTTAAAAAAATAAGTGCTCCGAGCAGGATTTGAACCTGGGACATCTGGTATACGCGGTAAATCGCTCTAGCTAAGCTATCAATCAAGTTCAGGCACAAAAACATTCAACGTTGTCCCCTACCTTAGAAGACTTAAGATTTCTTTTAACTTATCTTGAGAAATCGTCAGTAGAGATGCGAAATCCCATACTAGACTAATTTTGTATTTAGTATAAAGCACTTACTCCGACGAAAATTAGCAGTTTAAACATTAATACCACGCCAACTATACGCAATTTACTTTTAAGGAGATACAGCACACGATGGGTCTTACAATGCCAAATTATAGCTTTCCAGTAGTAACGGTTACTGACCTAAGCAACGGATGTAGTACACACGAACAGATATAATAATATAATATAATATTAATATAATATTAGGGGACAATCTTACACAAATCGACCTAGTCCCAAACTAAGCAAAGCTTGTACAGATGGCGAAACTATAAGCGTTCCTTGTTAACTACGGAACCCCTGGAAGGGGTTAGCAGCGCGTTTCTGATTGTTCTTCAGTCCCAAGCTTTTTTAGGGTACGGTGTCTCTTTAACACCAGGCATTGGTTTGTCGTAGTATAAAAACCAATTGACCTATACTTACAACTATTTCATCACATAACGGATCTAATTAGGCATAGTTCCCGAATCGATAATAAATCGATAAAAAACATCTAAACAAAATGTTTACACAAGAGATCGAAGGTTGAGCCCTAAAACAGATAACGCCAATGACAAGAGAGAATATGGCTGTTAGGTTATTCTTCCGGAATTTAGTAAGCGCAATATACAGGAACGGAGGGATACGTTCCTGTAAAAAAAAAATTTAACCCTGACGCAAATAGAGAGGGGTGTCATAAGTTTAACGTGTCTGTCTGTGGTATCGTAGCTCCAAAACGGATGACCCGATTTTCATTTAGTTTTTTTGTGTCATAGATAATTTTTACCCGACTGGACCAGAAGTAGGGTTATGTTTTTCGAGAGTATGTATGTATAATTGTTTGGCACGCGCTGCAGCCTGAACGACTCGATGGATTTAAGCTTGAGAGGTGTCGTTAGATTCGTATTAACTGTGAGAGTGACTCTGGGTATATCAAAATAAGTAAAAAAGAAAATGGCGGATTTATGGCGCCAAATTCGAAATTACACAGAAACGCAGTCGAGTTTTTTTGACGTGATAACGTCTTTAAAATCGTTTTAGTCGGGTGAATTGTTCAGAAACTTGTGTCACACCAAAACCTCACGAGCGCGATCGCAGGTATAAGTGAAGTGCAGGTGAAGTAAGACGTTATCACGTAAACATCTCGATCGTAAACCTACTTTACAAACAACCAATTTTTTTAGTTTTTTAATTAATTAGTTTTTAATCCTGAGTGTAGCCATGTTTCATGACAATCTGTTCTGCCGTTTTTGTGATATTGAGCTTTGAAATGAAAATGTCGGGGGTTTTTCAACTTTTCTAATTTATTGCTACAAGCTTTTACATATTTCTTATACCCGAAGGTTCCAAACGGAGCCGTATTACTGTCGCTTGCGGGTGTCGTCCGTCACACATTTTGTTCCAAAGAATTTTTTTATCTTCCTTTAGACATATGATAGCGCATATTTTACAAACAAATACCAATATATTGATAAATCACCCAATCTAGATAGATCCATCCATTCCATATATACGAGTATTGATAAATCATCCCCATCTAGATCCTTCCATTCCAAAGGCGTATCATCATCATCATCCTAGCGTTATTCCCAGTATATTTGCATCTCAAGGATGCCTGGGGTTCGCTACCTAATCCGAAGAATTGGCGTAGGCACTAGCTTTTACGGAAGCGACTGCCATCTGACCTTCCAACCCAAGGGGGAAATTAGACCTTATTGGGATTTGGCTTGTCCAGTGAGCGGGCAACTTGACTGTTAGAAGTTCCCAAGCCGCCCGAAGCCCTCTAACTTGGCTTAACGATTGCTATCATAGACAGCAGCCGGGATTAAAGGCTTAACGTGCCTTCCAAAGCACGGGAGCGCTCAGTTAGTAACCACTCAAAGCGGTCACCAACCCAAGGACTGACCCCGCTTCATTCCAAAGACGAATATAGCCTTAAAAATCGTAATGGAAATACGTGTGTGGATGATTCACATCAAACGGCAGGAGTCGGTGTGCACGCCACCAGAGTCAAAGGAATTCGAACCCTCCATACACAAGCTAGACTTCATATCCAAACGGCAGCGGCAGAGCCGGCGGCAGCCGACCGGCTGCCCGCAACCCATTCAAATTGAAATCTAACTTCTGTATGGAGGGTTCGAATTCCTTTGACTGTAGTGGGGTGCGCGCCGACTCCAGCCGTTCGGTGTGAATGCTATAATGAGTATTTTTAACCGACTTCAAGAAAAGGAGGAAGTTCTCATTTCGTCAGAATATATATATTTTTTACTTTTTTTATGTGTGTTCACCGATTACTCCCAGATTATTGGACCGTTTTCTAAATAGCTATTTACGATACAAGGGTTGTAAAACAAAGAAAGGCCGATATCGCAGATGTTTGAGGCCCGAGCCGCAGGCGAGGGTTATAAATATGCGAGAGAGGGCTTTCTGTTTTACGACCCGTGTTTTGTACACAATTTTACGTCACCACTTGGCCACAAAGTGGGTTTTTCTGGACGCGCAGCGTGCGGATAAACGTGCTTTTTGGCAAGGTGTGGTGTAAAATATTTTTTAATACAGTTGCTCAAAAAGTGCTACTTTACGTAGCTGTTTAGCGTGCGGAAAGTTGGTTTTCGCGCACTAGTGCTTTTCACTTTTCCATTTTTTTTTAATTTATGCTTGTTTCAATGCATGACTCCTTATTGCTGGGTGTTAAATATTAGTTTCCTTTAAACGTCGTAATCAACATAAAAACCTACTGTTAATATCAGAATACGAAAAATATACACATTTCATATTTTATTACTTACCTCTTCATCATTATAACACGTTTATTTTTTAATATTGAATATTGAAAAACCGTTCTTAATAAGTTGTCTGAGTGGAACGGAATAGCTGCCGAAACGCCTGTCAAAGAAGAGGCGTTGTTACTTACTGCAAGCATGTTTTAAGTTTCTAAAGGCAACATTCGATATTGTTTTTATAAATATTACTTGTTGTTTTTCTTATTTTTTCGCAACTGTATTAAAAAACGTCGTTCAATACACGTGCGGAAATGTCATTCTTCACCCGTCCCGAGTCTTGCCACTCGCCTGCGGCTCGTGGCATCCCTCTGTACTCGTGAAGAAACGACATACTTTCCGCACTAGCATCGAAATGTACTATTTTTGTTTGAAAGGGTATGTTTTCATTGTCATCATGTCTGGATCTGATGGCGGGATCTTGGAAAAAACGAGGGAACTCCTCAATTTATATAGCAGGAGAGGCAGAGTGTGAGTCTGGAAATGTTTGGAGTCGGTTTCTACTTTTTTGGTAAAAATTTACTTGACGTGTATTGTCTTGACGGTTACTTTATGGTACTCGTAGTGACCCTGCCTACAAAGCGGATGGTAGTCTGGGGTTCGAATCCCGGCTAGGGGTCAGGGCATTTATAACTTTATGTATGTGTTTATGTAAGCACTTTATTGTACACAATAACAGTTTAAAATATAAACATGTCACACAAGATCAGAGTACAAAGGCGAACTTATCCCTATGAGGGATCTCTTCCAGCTAACCTTTGAGGGGTTGAGAGGAGATTATTAAAAAAATTAGATAGACAGACTTACACCGTGTTTAACAACGTTTCAATGAGTGAATATAATTTGTTGTTGTTTGTTTGCTTGTAATAAGTGTGCAAGAGTACGTATATTTGGTTCCCGAGTCTTGGACTATTTCTACGTATCTAAATATTTATCGGCCTATATAAGTTTTTTTTTGTATTTATTATATGGGTATATCGTTGCCTTTTACCGGTACAGTACAAGCTTTGCTCTGTCTGGGACTAGGGCGCTTTGTGTAATGTCGTCAACAATTTAAAAATAAACAAATTTAAACGTTTCTTATTAAGCGATATAATATTCTGTACCTGGGCCACCGAGCTATGATCGTGTATTTCCGGAAAACACGAGTCTTTCCGAGTATGAGGCGTAGCTAAATTTCATTAATATCTTTAGAGCGGTTTTTATGATTTAATTTACAAACAAACAAATAAATATATGTATAAATATTGCTCTTTAATGGGATAGGATAACGTTGGTAAAAATACTAATGCATTTTTTGTTAAAATTCATTAATATATCATGTTTAACTAATGAAGATCATCTTCAAATATAATTACTTTAACATCTGCTCTCTGCTATTATTATCCAGTACTTAATTAGTATATACTGGGTGGAACAGAACGATGGACTTTCCTGTAAACAGGAAATAGGTTACCGTTGGTACTATACTTTTGCCAAATAAACCATGTTAATATTCGTAACCGTTTTCGAGTTATAGCTTATTAACATCAATTTAAAAAAAAACAGCATGTCTCAACCCTATCTTATAAGAAAGCTGCACTTCAAAATAAAAATACTTAAATGGTAATGTTAAAGAATAGGGTTGTTACTAATATTAAAAGTCAATATTTTAATGATTTTTTTTCTTCCTAACACAAGTTTCTAATGATTACAAGTCGATTGTACATCATTTAAATGACGACATACTTTCAGGAAAGTCCGTGTTATCCTCCCTGTATATAGTCCACCTCGTCGTATCCGACGACGGCGACCTCTACAACTTCCTCTTATTTTTTTATATTTTTTTTTCGTATGGCATTTATTTACGAACCGGGAGATCTTCGAGAAGACAAGTACGGTTGCCAGTTTTTGTTGCACTTTTAGCAACACCCAGGGGTCACGTGAAGGGTAACGGTGGGTACTCCCTACGGACGTGGTGCAACTTCGACCCCCCTTTGTCAAGTGAGTGGGCAACTTGACTGTTAGAAGTTCTCAAGCCGCCCGAAGACCTCTAACTTGGCTTAACGACTGCTGTCGTAGACAGCAGCCGGGAACAACGGCTTAATGTGCCTTCCAAAGCACGAGAGCGCTCAGTTAGTAACTTCCTCTGATGAGCACGTACATTGCTCGCAAAACCGAACTTTGTCCTAAATGTTCCAGCTGACCCTGACTATCGTAAGTGTAATAAGGAGGGTTTGGGTCGAGTCTTCCGTAAATGACGCTTATAGTCCAGGTGTTCGATTCCGGCTTCTTTAAATGAAGCTACACCTTTGTGGACTCAAGTACGCCATTCTGGTCTCATCGACGTAAGCTCCTCCCAGCTCCATAGAAAAGTGTAGTGTTTGTATGAACCAGCAATTAGTGGTTATTTAAGTCATTGCAAAATGAAAACTACCATTTTAAAAGGGGGGTCTCTGTCACCGATTTAGGGATGATTCACAGTAGACCGTTCCGTGTCCGGGCCGGCCCGTTTTCTACAGCAAACGCAACGGCCGGCGTATTTCTTTAGAAGAAAACGGGCCGGCCCGGACACGGAACGGTCTACTGTGAATCATCCTTTAAGGCTCAATAAGTCAGCTAAATAAAAAATGCAAAATGCACGCAAAACTGTCAAGGGACTCTGTCTTGGCAGTGTATTTCTGAAAGTCATTTTTGTATACAGATGTATGGAAAAATGTATACCTATGAGCGGTAGTGTATACCAGAAATATGTCGGCGCGGTCCGGGGCACATCGCACCAAAAACCGCGCGGTATTCGCGCGTAGCGGAGTGGAAGTGTCGTGTGTGACATAGGGGCATATGGGTTCTATTTATATGAAGCATAATCGACAGTCGACAGTTTCGGAAAGATTAATTTCACAGACAGGCCAATTAATTTTAAACAGACCGACAAACAGAAAATAAAATCCAAAGACCATTGAATTATGTTCCCGTTATCGATTCAAAGAGCGCTTTCGTGAGATAGACCTCTTTGTCGCGCGACTGTAGCGCTTCTGGCTAAGTCGCGCTGCATTAGCGCGACGTATCCATACATATTTAGTCGTGCTGCAGCTGCGCTACTTAAATATGTATGGCGACGGATACGGAAAAAAAAGTCGCGCGACAAAAACGCCTATATGTGAAAGCGCTCTAAGAGCTCTCAATTACTTTGTTGCTACGTAATTGTAAGGTCAAACGCATTCCAACTTATAATAAAAAAAAACCTAGTGTTTTTCGACCTTCTACTTAAGTAGATTTAGTAATTGAGCTGTAGACTTCTCCATTTTTTCAACGGTAAAAATTTCCAAATACTGACTCGACAAAAAAACTCTATGTTTGATAAAACCTGCTCACAAAATTTCACAAGAATCAGTTGAGTAATGCGATCTGTAGAGGAGAACCGTCGGAAATCTGGACATATGAATGCATTTATGCCAAAGCGGAGACCTTCGTTACACTCGGTCAATAAGTGTGTTCTTGTCACTACAAAATCATCTTCTAACTTAAACTACAGTAGGATAGGGTAGTTTTCTCATGATATTGCCGTTATATTTATGGATAGTATACCTTCAATATCACAATATAATTTATACCAAACAAAACCGACTCTAGTTTTGTACTTGCTATGCCACAATTTGTGGTTTCCATAAACCAATGCTTGGTTTCCTACAGAAAACACCGAAATCGGCATATACGTGCCTATCAAATTCGAGGAGTTCCCTCGATTCCTCCTAGATCCGATCATCAGACCTTCACCACATTTAAATGGGACCAATGTCGGGGTACCTACTTTGAAACAAAAAAAGAATTATCAAAATCGGCTAAGATGGTCAAGAGTTATCGGGGAACATACATACATAAAAAAAAGAACCGGCAAACATGCAGACGAACTGAGTACCTCCTTCCTTCTATTGAAGTCGGTAAAAATGAAAATCAGAATAATAATAAAATGCGTACGGGTCTCATGCGTTTAGTTCATAATTTTCTGTCAATTACTATGGAGCGTTTTTGGTGTCAGGGAACCATATCCACCTTTGGCCCTTATTTGCGGCTTTCGTTTTGTTTTAATCGCAGTTGCTCCCATGCAAACAATTAATCTCCATTAAAAATTGGTTGGAATGGCATCGTTTATATTTTTATGGAAACTAGCCTATTGCTAAAACGACACTGAAATTGTAAGTTCTTCTTGTTGGACCAAATGCGTGTTGGAAGAATAGCGTGTAGGACAAAAAGCGTGTTGGACGAAAAGCTTGTTGGACAGACTGCGTATTGGACCAAACGCGGGTTGGACAAAAAACGTGTTGGACGAAGTGAGAAAGAGAATTCCATTTGGACGAATCGCATGTCGGACCAACAGCTACCAAATCCTCTTACTCATGCGTTACATGTAAATGAACTGGTTGTCACCTCGTTTTGCTCACATAAAATTATGTTATTTTGTTACAAACAACGTTTATTATGAGTAAAAGTGTTAAGCGCTGGTTTTGAAATGCTGATCGCTCCAATCCTACGGTTACTGGGTTAGTGTTGTAAGAAAACCGGTTAGAATTGAAAGTGAACTCGACCATACATCGCCGTTTGCGTTTATAAAATTAACGTTAAAATAGTTGAAATAAATAAGCGCGTGGGATATGCGAGGTTAAGCAACGTCGGCCCAGGTCCACTCTTGAATGGGTGACCGCTTTGAGTGGTTAATTAAAGAGCGCTCCCGTGCTTTGAAAGGCAGGTTAAGCCGTTTATCCTGGCTGAGGTCTATGACAGCAGTGAGGCCTTCGGGCGGCTTGAGAACTTCTAACAGTCAAGTTGCCCACTCACTTGATCACACACCGCTTGTCTGGCGTGCACGTGCGCGTGACTTGAAAGCGGTGTGTGATCTACTATGACATTTCATACGATACAACGCGCACGCCACGCACACGCGCACGCGCACGCGCACGTGCTGCGCACGCATTCGGTGTGGCTCGTCTTTAAGCCGGACCTTACTCACTAACAGGAACACAACAACACGTACAATCAATCAATCTGATTTCTGAGCCACTTTGTACCTTGTCATAGTGACAGTAAAGAAAAATGAGATCTTTGGCTTACCTTCAGGCGATTCGTCTGCTCGTTTGCCTCCTACGTCATAAAAAAAAGGTTTCATATTGATTTTCACTGTGACATGGTACGAAGTGGCCCAGAAATCAAAGTGATTGACCGTACCTACAGAGCAAATAGTGTTTATGTTGCAAACAAGTCCAAGTTGTCATGGATGACAACTTTCGTCCAAATGTCAATGTCATCCAATTAACCCCCGCCTTTTTCTTTTTCACACCCATTAAAACAAACCTGTTAAAGTGTTAACTTTAAATTCTGACCCACATTCAAATCAAAGTAAGAAAAAACTCAATGTCATTGAACTGACAATAAATACAAAATTACGTTTACAGTTGCGCGTGCGCTGGTATTCGTGTGTCGTTGAGAATTGAGTTTGAGAAAAAGTTGGTGTTTATTTTGCCGCACGCAAAAATAATTTGGTATAATTGTGAATCAATTTGTGTACATTTGATTGCAAATTAATGGGTAAAGCTATTTTTTGCTATATTATAATGGAGTTTGTTGCTTAGTAAGTTTGCATGAAAGTCAGAGCATAGGTCAGAGTAATCAGAGTAGACAGACATAATAATAATAATAGCACTACCGAACGAGATGGTCATATACTAATTTGAATAAGATTGACAGAGTCGCACTATTAAGTAACTAATAACACAACACATCGTTTTAAGCAATTGAAGAACGTTCTGCATGACAGGAGCTGTGATCTAAGAAGCTTTGAAATTACTTTAAGTCCCCAGTTAGATCTCACTTCATTAATTAGCATTAACATTATTAACATTATTGAAACCGATTATAAACTTGGCAATTTTTCATATTTTATGTCTTGATGGGATTTTCTATTTGCGTCAAACTTTTAGATTTGACTTTGAGGCGAGTTTGACGCAAACAAACGATTACCCGCTTGATTAATGATGTTGTTTATGGTAAGGTATGGCGGTGGTTAGATAAAGGAAATGTTTTTATGGTGGAAAAAAGTTTCATATCAATTATTTCTCTAACTTGAGAACGAAATCGACGCAAACAAAATCACGGACAATACCATAGTCCGGTTCTGCTTATCCGATTTCAAATATAGTCAATGCAATAGTGTATTGTATAGTCATAGGCTTATTTATACCGAAATCTCAAGATTAAAAAAAATGGCTATGAGCGAGTCAAACTCGCGCACGAAGACACTTTATTTTAACCACTTTTAATTTAATTGAAATAATTATACCTTTTAAATATTTTATGAGTATTCAGAACGTTAAATAATATCAAGTAGAATTTCGGTCAAGCGCGAGTCGTATTTTAGTTTTCCCCTTATTTAAAAGTTTTTTGTATGGGGGCTCCCTTAAATATTTCTATTATTTTGTTTTTAGTATTTGTTGTTAAAGCAGCAACAGAAATACATCATCTGTGAAAATTTCAACAGTCTAACTATCACGGTTCATGAGATACAGCCTTGTGACAGACGGACAGACAGACGGACAGCGGAGTCTTAGTAATAGGGTTCCCGTTTTACCCTTTGGGTACGGTACCCTAAACACTTACACCAATAACGGCAGAACCTCGACACGACGTGTTTCGCCTCTCTACGAGGCATCATCAGGAGATGCTGGCAGGAGATGTGGCTTGCGCCACGTCCACCAAACAAAAACGAGCTCGCGCAATATCGTTTAAAGACTGTTAAATCCGTTCCGATCCGATGCGACGCGAGCCGTTTAGTAGAAATTATCCTTTCCAATTAGCCGTTTAATACATCCAGTAAAGCAATACATACATATAAAGATTAACAACTACGCCCCTAACCAACTTGGCATGCTATACTGTCAACGAGTTGGTTGATAGATGTCGTTGACCCAAGGTGAAAATAACTGTTTATTATTAAAGATATTGTAAAAAATATTATTATTACCGAACACCTAATATTTATAAGTTAAAAACATTGACATGTAAAATACCAAATTTTGTAAATATACATCTAAATCTAAAAGCAAAGCGTGTTCTTATATTGCACTGCATTGTACATAAAGTTATTTTTATCGAGACATCATTGATTAATTCATCATTAATGACATGCTGTCTCACGTGACTCAATAGGAGCTTCTCAATTCGGGTGTGTGTGTAAACAGTGTACGGGCGTTCAGTTTAAGTGTGCCTTTCCACACACAGTAGTGCATCTATCATTCATCATTCATTCATCCTCCTAGCGTTATTCCCAGTACAGTTGCATCCTGAAGGATGCCTGGGGTCCGCTACCTAATCCCAAGAATTGGCGTAGGCACTAGTTTTTACGGAAGCGACTGCCATCTGACCTTCCAACCCGAGGGGGAAACTAGACCTTCTTGGGATTAGGCTTGTCAAGTGAGTGGGCAACTTGACTGTTAGAAGTTCTCAAGCCGCCCGGAGGCCTCTAACTTGGCTTAACGACTGCTATCATAGACAGCAACCGGGATCAACAGCTTAACGTGCCTTCCAAAGCACGGGAGCGCTCAGTTAGTAACCACTCAAAGCGGTCACCCATCCAAGGACTGACCTCGCCCGACATTGCTTAACCTCGCATACCGCACGCGTTACGCGGGCGCCGCTGGGCCACGAACGCTCCACAGTAGTGCATCTATGCTGCGAGAATTTTAAAGCTACGCTATGAAAACCCGTTTCCAGTAAATGCTATGCTATGTGTACCAATGAATATGATTGGTTGATAAAAACGCACCCATAGCAACGTAGCATATCACAACTCCAGTAGAAAGGCACCCTAAGACTACTTGAACTCTACCTTGATAGTTAGACATCGTAGCCTATTTGTAATACCAAGGAAGTCATTTTTATATCACTTCGGTGGCAAACAAGCTTACGGCGGGTGGTGGTAAGCGGCCACCGCAGCCTATGGACGCCTGCAACTCCAGAGGTGTTACATGCGCATTGCCGACCCATTAAAAAGTTATACACTTTATTTATTTTATTCTCATATTAGTCCTTTTAACATCTATCCTCAAACATCTATCCTCAAACATCTATCCTCAAACATCTATTCTCAAACATCTATCCTCAAACATCTATCCTCAAACATCTATCCTCAAACATCTATCC
The DNA here is from genome assembly GCA_905163555.1 of Notocelia uddmanniana. Taxonomy (NCBI): domain Eukaryota; kingdom Metazoa; phylum Arthropoda; class Insecta; order Lepidoptera; family Tortricidae; genus Notocelia; species Notocelia uddmanniana. The sequence continues at coordinate 10,762,574 of LR991079.1, read as the reverse complement.
TCAAACGGGGTAGACAGACCGCATTTTTCTGTAACTGTCTGTAACTGTAGTTACAACATCCAAACAAAATAATATTATGTTTAAAAACTCTTTTTAACCGACTTCAAAAAAGGAGGAGGTACTCATTTCGTCGGAATATTTTTTTATGTATGTTCTGCGATTACTCGAAGACTAGAGGACCGATTTCAAAAATTCTTTTTTTGTTTGAAAGGGTGTTTTTTCTAGTTGGTCCCATTGTCACCAAATCTGGATCTGATGACCGGATCTTGGAAAAATCAAAGGAACTCCTCAAATTATAAACCAAAAGGATGGGGTATGGCAAACACTAAGGAACTCAAATTACCAAGAGGATGGGGTCTGGCAAAGTTTGGAGTCAGAGTTTTTTTGTTAAAAATTACTTGTACATTGTTTATATTTCAAATCGTCTTCGAAACTGTCCTCTTAAGATGTTTTCAAAACTATTCGGTCAGTTTCTTCAAATGAGTGACTCGATCGAATTAATACGCACATGGCGCTCATAAAGTCAAAATCTGTCCATTTTATGGCTTCACTGAAAATCAGCGCCCCGAAAGGGGTGAACAAGTATTCAGCACTGAGACTGCAGTATTTAACAATTTTAGCCCGTTCGGCCGCCTCCGCTGCAGCCGCCGCCATCTTGGTGGTTCCGTGGAGATGCGACGGAGCTAGTTTATCTACAATTTGCTTTGCTTAGTTTGGGACTTGGTCGATTTGTGTAAGATTGTCCCCTAATATTTATTTATTTAATTTTACACATGTACCATCCCAAATAAAATACTTAATTAAGGTATACTTTAGTTATGTTTAAAATTAATAGATCTGTTAATAACCGACGACTGTATAGATGAATTCCCCAAAAATTATTTCTCCAGTATTTTGAGTTCCATTCGCGTTTTTCCCCATTCATGAATTTACCCACACATATTGTTTCTTCTCTTTTTATTTCCTTTCGCAGATTTCCCCATTAGGGAATTTTCCTAGATACAAGGTCTCAGTTAGGTACGACGATGAGCGATATTAGATTATTAATCCAATATCTTTTTTAACCAAAAGGAATTAGTACTAGTGGCCCTTTTTTGTAATATTCGGTTCTGGCGCTTCGCCGGCCGCTGCCACGGCACGCTCGCTTCGCGCGCTCGGCTCGCTCGCTATAGGGTCGCAGTTCTACTAACACTCCACCTCGCTTCGCTCGTCGTACCAAGTTGGTCCCATATAAATTAGGTGACGGTCTGAAGTCAAGAAGAGTCGAGGGATCTCATTAAATTTGATAGGCGATTTCGGTATTAGATTATTATCGGTAAACGGGTTTGTGTGCCCGACGTTTCGAATGTATCAACATCCGCTGTCTGGCTTGAGCGGGTATCAACATCTTCTAGCTTTTCTAGGGTTTTCGGTTAGCTGGAGTCCGTTTTTATTTGGGTATAAATTATTTTATTTTGTTTGTTTCGCTTTTTAACCGAGCGAGCGAAGCGTCTCCGTTTCAGGTTTCTACAAAAATTCTTTCGTATGTCTGTCTGTCTGTCCGGGTGTTTTCCTCTACAGGTCGCATTTCTCAACCGATTCACGTAAAATTTTGTGAGCAGGTTCGATAATTATACAGATTTTTTTTGTAGTCAGTTTTTGGAAATTTTGGAATTTGAAAATTATACAAAATTTTATCTTGTGTATGTCTGGATATTCTCCTCTACAGGTTGCATTTCTCAACCGATTCTCGTGAAATTCTGTGAGCAGGTTCTATAATTATATAGAATGTTTTTGTCAAAGCCAATTTTTGAAAAAAAAAAAATGCGAGGTCTACTCCTCACGGAGCCACTAGTACCTACGTAGATTTTTTTGCACTAGTAAACTTATTTCTTCTGTTTCCTTCTTCTTCTTCATAATATTACGTTCCCTAAGTGACAAACATCTACACGTTCTTACTATGTTATTAACCTCTGTTATTAACCAATAATATCCTGATTTACTTTTTTTTTAACCAAACAAGACTTACTAAATAAAAACTTGTAAAATATACTTAAGGCAAAGATGAATATAAAACTTTTGATTAAACGAATGCATTCTAAGAAATAAAACGCAAAAAACTTCGCTTTATTATTACCACGAAAATCTAAATTCAAATTTTGATATAGTCTGGTGACAGAAATAGAGATTTTTCTTGTTCGAAATCGTAAAACGTGCTCGATAATCTACTAAGTTGATGTCATTACGTGCCAAAATGATCATTAATTATTTTTATTGTACATGATGATTGCATCTGAGTTTAAATGTCAATTGTAGTAGTATTTTATTAGTGCATTATTTCATGCATATGCATAGTGGCATAATAAATGCCACCGCATTTTTAATTGATTCAAACAGGACGAGTCAAACCAATTTGATTTTATTCTAGAAACTGTCTAGACTTCCATTTTCTAGACATTTTTAGGGTTCCGTAGACAAAACAGCTAAAACGGAACCCTTATAGATTCGTCGTGTCTGTCCGTCCGTCCGTCGATATCTCACAACCGATTTACTCGGAGACTATGAGCACTACAATTATGAAATTTGGTAAAAAACTGTATGCTATGCTACCGCTATAGAAATATGATGTGAAATTACGACAAAACATTACTATTACAAAAATTATCAATGCCGATCCATTGCGAAAAGTCTTGTGCCTTCTCTTTAATCAAATGCCCACTCTCATTATGCTCTGATGTTACTACTACTAATAGCCATTTTCCTACGCCTTTCCAGAGTCCTCCATTTGACTCTATAAAGAGCTGTCGTTCGCATGGCCGTGGGCCTTGAAATCGTTTCCCTAATTCTTTTTCCGGTCCTCTTTTTCCATTTCTCTTTTACCATGTTGACTACTTTGGTCCACTTTTTATTTTGAGTCTGTTTTTTTCTGCTCTTTATACAAAGTTTGTACCTACTAAATACCACCACCATATCAGCTCTAGGACGTCCACTGCTGGACATAGGCCTCCCCCAATTTCATGGGGGGTAAATGCCATAATCGCCACGCTTGGCAGCGGGTTGGCGATCGCAGTGTCTCCACCACAATCTAGGAATGCTGCTGCCCATTCCCCGGTGGTCTTGGTCGTAGTTTAAGGACACACCCGGGTCCTCCTACTAAATACTAATGCTCCGAACATAAACTAACCCTTTTTTTTTTGTTGTCGCAGAGGAAATGCTTTACGCGTCCCCCCCTGAGCCCGGGGATGGCCCATAGTGAGGGGGGCATAACTAACCTAACCTAACCGTACAAAAAACTAAAACGTACATACTGAAATACTAACTTTGTGAATACTCCATGAGTGAATAATTCGGAGAGTTAGTATTTTAGTCGAACGTTCAGTGTTTCTGTTTACTTACTGGTTTATTATTTCTCAATACTAATTAAGAATTTTTTTTCAGGTACGTATCAAAGAACACTTTACAGATCGAATTACCTCAAAATTACCTCAAGTAAGTATAATATCAAGGGCTGATTTAATAAGGCGAGTAACTAGCTCATTTATGAAAACGGGGTCAAAGTCAACTGCATGAACTTGTACTTGCCACTTACTGCAAGTTATCAAGGGACAAGAACAACCAACAAAAATAGGACCCCAGCTACGTACATTTGTTATGGGTGTAAGGGTCAAGTTCAGTGGACAGCGCGACAGGTGAATTGCATAGCTTATTATCCAGTATAAGTTGAACTCTGAATACATACACTTGTTACGGGTTTAATGGTCAAGTATAACTGGTAATTTGATTGAGGCAGGTGAATTGCTTACTTGGCTTGACCAGTTTAAGAAAAATTACAAGTTTGTGCAGTTTTAGTGGGTCTTTGGAACATTTTATACTAGTGACGTGGGAGACAGTTCACAGTTATTATTGTATGATTTAAGATCGGTTAACAAGCTATGTAACAACAGGTTTGATGTTTAGTGTAACATTTTTATTTAAACTACTAACAAAGGAGAACTCGACTATATTGGACATCACAGGCCATCTCTATGGCATTCCGCTGTACCCTACTTTGAGCAGTCTAGTATCTAAATGTCACTTTGAGGTTATAAACTGTACCTATGGATATTACAGGTGTCAGGATTGACTTCGTAACCGCCGACCACTATAGTATTTTTAATATACCTGGTTATACATACATATATTTATGTATTAAATTGAAGTTGTAACTACTTCTGCTTTAAATATTCACGTCTCTTAGGTCACGAGCAATAGGAAAACGTAATAATATAAAAAAGTTTTTTTATACAACAATGGTCGTAAACATCCTTCAGCCTGCCTGATGGTAAGCAGTCACCGTAGCACATAGACGCTTGCTATACCAAAAGAATCATACGCGCGTTAGTGAACCTAAAAGCTGCTAAAAAAAGCATCACGTGATTAATAAATAAATAATAAAAATAAATAATATAAATAAAATGATTTATTGTCGCAACAAAGCAAAAAACAAAACAAAAGTAGAAATGCACAAAGAAAAAATAATAATTAATAAACAGGAAAGGTGCGACAATAGGCTCGGGCTCAGCGTTTGCTGCGAGCCTGGTCGGCTGTACAGCGCTGATTTTCAGCCCGCACCTATTTCACAGCTCAAACAAAAAAAAATTAATAGCTGGAAGGGGAGCATTCGCTTGACTACCAAACAGGAACTTTATACTTGAGTGTGTATAATTGGTAATGATATTTCGTTAAGCAAAAGAGCACTAAGCTGTTCAAACTATAAGGACAGGCATTTCAATATAATATAATATATGATAAAAGAGAGAAAAAAAGAGAGAAAAAGAAAGAAAAAGAAAAAAAAAATAAGTAGAAAAAGAAAAGAGGTCAACGTTCACGCAACTGCTTTTATAATAAATATTTATGCACATTAATGTACAATCCTTAATGCAGACTGTGTATCCCAGCCCTAAATGACCGCAGTAGAAAGACTGCTCCTAATATAACTTGGTTCAAGGCGAAATGAAATTATCGTTCAATAAATAACATCGAAGATTTTTATTCACTATATTATCGGTCTGACATTTTCTTTGTCTCTCAGCAATAAACCTTGATCCTTCAGATATGAATGGCAACGACTCGGTGACGACACGATTACGACACGGAATATAAGTTTATGAATTATTTACAGATATTGGATGTCGATGTATTTTCGTACCAGCCTATGGCCTATGTCCAGCAGTGGACGTTCTTTGGCTGATATGGTGGTGGTGGTGGTGGTGGTGGTATTTTCGTTTACATAGTAGGGTAAACATCCATCACAGCTAAACTGTGGAATGAACTGTCGCCTGCGGTATTTCCGGACCGATTCGACCTTCAAACCTTCAAGAAAAGAGGGTACTCCCATCTTAAAGGCCGGCAACGCACTTACAACGCCTCTGCTGTTGCGACTGTCCATGGGCGGCGCTAATCGCTTACCATTGGCGATTTGTCTGCTCGTTTGCCTCCTACGTCATAAAAAAATGGTTAACAAATCAGATTTCCTAATTTGCGGAACAATATCATTAATAAATGGGTTTAAAATGGCTGGGCAGCAGCATCCCTGGAGTCCGGTGGAAATACTGAGATCGCCAACCCGCATGCCAAGCGTGGCGATTATGACATATACCCCAGTGAAATTGGGGGAGGCCTATGTCCAGCATTGGACGTCCTTCGGCTGATATGTGGTGGTGGTCCCTACCGACTAGGCTAAACAGGCTGACAAACAAGTGTCGCTACACTGCCTACGAAGCTAGAGGTCCCGAGTTCGAATCTCGGTAAGGGCATTTGTTTCTGTGGTGAGCAAAAACATTTGTTCCTAAGTCTTGAATGTTTCCTATGTATTTCAGTACATATTTATTAAATATATCGTCGTCTAGCACCCATAACACAAGCTTTATTGAGCGTACTATGTGACTAGTTCGATTTGTGTAAAAATTATCCCCTAATATTTATTTATACGAGGTAAGTAAATACCCCGTTTTCAGTAGTAATCCCAAACTTCTTCGACGACCTGTTTAACCTAGTAGGTAGTGACACTGCCTCCGAAGCTAGAGGTCCCGGTTTCGAATCCCGGCCAGGGCATTTATTTGTGCATTTATCGCGGATACTTGTTCTTGGGTCTTGGATGTTTTCTATGTATTTAAGTATGTATTTGTCTATATAAGTATGTGTATCGTCGTCTAGTACCCATAGTACAAGCTTTGCTTAGTTTGGGACTAGGTCGATTTGTGTAAGATTGTCCCCCAATATTTATTATTTATTATTATTTTACCTTTAGGAGATCCCTAATTGAAGGCCTCGACTTCACTCTGTGTGATGTCGCGATTTACTGTTCGGGTGAATTTACACCTCGGAGACTACCGAGTACACCCGAAGTAAGAATAAGGCCAGAAAGCGTACCGCGAACTCGAAAATCGAACTTCGTGTCGTGCCGTCCCTTCCACTCTCGTGTTATACACTATATGACAGAAAGGGACGGTACGATGCGAAGTTCGCGGTACGCCCTCTGAACGCTACCAATGCAACGGTTCGCTAAGCGATTACCCACAATGTAACGGTTAAGTAAAATGGCGTAAGGCATAAAGGGATAGCGTGCCACTAAAGATCTGCATCAAGGCTGCCCGTTGCATGCTGGCATTGTTATGCCGTCAAATTGACTTAGCTAACCTTTAAATGTTCTAAGACCTCGTTTTACGGAATGTATTGAATTGGAAATGATTTTACATTTGCCGCGCGCTCTCGTTTGCAAGCAGTGGCATGGCTCCGGTGCATTCCAAGACAAGACAAGACAAGACAAGACAAAATATTTATTTGTAAACATAGGTTCATAGGTCTTACAAGTATATACAGGGTGTGGCCTGTAATAGGAGCAAAAAATTAAACGGTACACTATTGATCTCTCCAGCAATTATTTCCAAATGGTTTTAATTGAAAAAAAAAAAAGTTTTTTTTTTATTTATTTTTTCGTAAAAGTAGCTCATATGTACTTTTTTACTCTACTGGAGATATATTAATAACTATTTATTCAAAAAACAGTAAAAATATACATAAAAAAATTAAAAAATCCCAAAAATATCCTTTTACTCGTAAACTAAAAACGCGACAACGATAATGAGTCATAACTTGAAGCAACCTGAAAATCAGCATTGACTGCCGCGCTATAATCCTGGGTGCCAAGATCCATTACTTGGAGGTCATAACTTTAGATCAAAATTTCTCCCAATTGAAAAAAGATAATTTCTTTTTGGACATTAGAGGTTACTGCAGATGCTCTAAGGAAGCGTCCTTTAAATTTATTGCTCCTATTACAGGCCACATCCTGTATAGTATCTCCATGTTTTGCCATAAGGCATACAAATATTTTGAGTCAAGATGGAACATTTCACATTCCGTATTGAGATCATAGAGGCATCCGCTTTAGAGCACAGGTGGCGGTCACCGTGGAGTTTTTAGTGATAGATAGATAGAACTTTATAGTGCTCAAAATATACATGGCATTACAATGACAACTAAGATGAAGAGCATGCAACTTAAGGACTAATAATAATAAATAAATAAATATTAGGGGACATTTTTTTACACAAATCGAACTAGTCCCACAGTAAGCTCAATAAAGCTTGTGTTATGGGTACTAGACGACGATATATTTAATAGATATATACTTAAATACATAGAAAACATGCAAGTCTCAGGAACAAATGTCTCTGATCACCACAGAAACAAATGCCCTTACCGGGAATCGAACCCGGGACCTCTAGCTTCGGAGGCAATGATACTACCAACTAGGCTAAGCAGGCCGACGAGGCCAGGATAAAATAATAGTAAATGCATCAAATTAACAAGTAAAGTAACAAAAAAACACCGACTCCAAACTTTGCCAGACCCCTTCCTCTTGGTATATAATTTGAGGAGTTCCTTATTTTTTGCCTTACCCCATCCTCTTGGTATATAATTGAGGAGTTCCTTCGATTTTTCCATGATCCCGTCATCAGATCCAGACTTGGTGACAATGGGACCAACTAGAAAACACACCTTTTCAAACAAACAAAAATTTTTGAAATCGGTCCACTAGTCTGGAAGTAATCGGTGAACATACATAAAAATATACATATTCCGACGAGTGAACTGATTGAAAGATTTGTCCCAGAGGTCGCGGGTTCCAATCCGACCCGAGAGTAAGATCCTCTACTCACCATGACGCCATGACACCCTTACATTTTGACGTCGGCTAATAGTCGCCAAGGGAGTATGCTACCATACATCTCAGTATGAGTTGTTTGGTTACTGTCGCCAGCGACCGCCATGGCGTCCCGGCGAGTAGGGTCTTAATGGACGATTCACACCGAACGGCTGGAGTCGGTGCGCACCTCACTACCGACCGGAGCCGACCGGCTGCCCCATTCAAATATGAAATCTAACTTCTGTATCATCATCAGCCATAGTCCGTCCACTGCTGAACGTAGGCCTCCATCATTTTTCGCCACAATAATCGATTTTGGGCTTTCCCCATCCAACCACTGCCAGCAATCCTCCTAAGGTCATCAGTCCAACGAGTTGGAGGACGTCCCACACTACGCTTGCTAACCGTGGTCTCCACTCCAGAACTCGTCTGCTCCAACGGTTGTCGGTTCTACGGCAAACGTGACCAGCCCACTGCCACTTCAGCGTGCTAATTCTCCAAGCTATGTCAATAACTTTCGTCCTTTGACGTATATGCTCGTTACGTAAAATATCTCTTAAGGAGATACCGAGCATGCAACTTCTGTATGGAGGGTTTGAATTACTTTGACTCTGGTGGCGTGCGCGCCGACTCTCCCCGACCCTCCGCGTTTCATGTGAATCGTCCATAATGATTTGAATTCGATTGTTTGACAACACAGGTAAGTAAGAGAATGCGCATGGTGGTGGTGGTGGTGGTATGGTGGTAATTATGGAGGTACTTACTTCCCCAGTATCGGAATAAGAGCAAGCAAAAGCCTCTCTCTTAAAGTCTATTTATTATCTGGTTACTCCCCGATATTACGTACTTACCTCCGTCTATGACTCAAATAGCATCAATAGGGGAAAAGCCTCTCTCTTAAAGTCTATTTATTATCTGGTTACTCCCCGATATTACGTACTTACCTCCGTCTATGACTCAAATACCATCAATAGGGAAAAACCTTGTCATGTATAATGGTCGCAGACATGCCATCTTTAGGATATAATGGAACTATAACCACTAATATATGCTTAATATGTATATTGTAAAGCTACAATGCCAGACGATGCTACACATACTACATAAAAATAGGTACTTATAAGTACAGTTGTGTGCGAAATAATAGCAGTCAATGAGAAAATGAAAATAAGTATAATTTTAGGTGCTATGTTTTCGTTTTTTAGGGTTCCGTACCTTGAAAGGAAAAAACGGAACCCTTATAGGATCACTTTGTTGTCCGTCCATCTGTCTGTCAAGACCCTTTTTCTCAGGAACACGTGGAGGTATCAAGCTGGAATTTATATCAAATACTCAGGGCTACTGTCCCTTGGAGCTGTGAAAAAATCAAACTTCTAAGCTAAAGCAATTAAAAGATACAGCTGTTTATGCCGCAAATTTTCGACTCTCGAAAGGAATCAAAACCTACAGGGTAGGTACTTCTAAATTTGGTATGAAAGCAATGTCTTATAGCACAGACAAAGGAAAAATTGCGATAACCGTAAATTTTTAGTTACATCATTTAATAATAATAAAAATACGGAACCCTCAGTGCGCGTGTCCTACTCGCACTTGGGCGGTTTTTTTACTTATCTTCTACTTATATATCTGTCAACATTGATTCGAAATTAAGTGTAAAAGTAAATTAAATACTCGTATTAGTTTATTGGACCAAAATTAACAGGAAAGCCGGCCTATTATATTCCTACCAACAATTGTCATAAAACTAGAGTTGCAGTGTCCATAGGCTGCGGTGACCGCTTACCATCAGGCGGGCCGTACGCTTGTTTGCCACCGACGTGGTATAAAAAACTGAAAAACCCAATTGAAACAAACAACTGTGTAAAATTAACTTCGGTGCTCGGTCCGGGCTCGGTTCGGGGCTTCGGTGGTTCGGTGCTTCGGGCTTCGGTGAGTGTGCTCAGGAGCTCCATGAGCTCATACTGCCTTCCCCCTTCTTCCATCGGACATCCAGACGTACGGCTGGCTACCATCCTTCCCTGGTCGAAATTCCTCTAATTCGAATCAACCGCTTTGCATCTTCTTTTATAATGCGCACTTCTAAGGTTTGGAATTCTCTGCCGGCGTCTGTATTTCCGAGTTCTTATAACCTGGACCTTTTTAAGGCACGAGTGAATAGGCATCTTCTGGGTGAGCTCGCTTCATCGTCGGCCTCATCTTTGCCCCCTGGCTAGATGCTGGCCAAGAGCAATCCCATTTTTAATAAAAAAATAAAAAAACACTTCAGTTTGCTTCAGTCCACCAGTCCAGGTCAGTTTATCTTGTCCATTATTTTCATTCAAAACTACACACGTTCACTGATCATGTCCAGAAAAATATTGATCCTTTGACTAATATTTTGAATTCATTACCAACTTCAATAGAAGGAAGGAGGTACTCAGTTCGTCTGCATGTTTGCTTGTTCTTTTTTTTTGTTTTTATTTATTTTATTTTATGTACGTTTGTTCCCCGATCATTCTTGACCACGTCGGCCGATTTAGATAATTATTTTTTGTTTCAAAGCAGGTAACCCGATAATAGTCCCATATAAATTTGGTAAAGGTCTGATGATGGGATCTAGGAGGAATCGAGGGAACTCCTCGAATTTGATAGGCACGCATATGCCGATTTCGGTATTTTCTGTAGGTAACCAAGCATTGGCTCATGGAAACCACAAATTGTGGCACAGCAAGTACAAAATTGGAGTCGGTTTTTTTTTATAAATTATTGAAATAGTTCTCTCTAGACTATACATATAGTTACTCTAATAAAACAACTGGTATTATTTCTTATATACCTAACTGTATGTATGGACATATAGAAAAATTGCTTTTCGGAAAACGGAATCCTAAGTTACAAAATCGGCTATATGTTAAATCAACAATGTGGAATTGAACTCTAGTTCTCGCGACCTTGAAATGAAGAGACTTGTCACACGAACATGTTGATTTGATAATCACTTTCACATTCTGTCACTGTGTGGGTAAGTTCACACCTGTCTTTCGAAAAATTTGCTATGAAAGATTCGGACCGTTCGTGGCCTATGCGAGGTTACGCAATGTCGGCTGGGGTCTGCGAGGTTAAGCAATGTCGGCCGGGGTCAGTTGTTGGATGGGTGACCGCTTTGAGTGTTTACTAACTGAGCGCTCCCGTGCTTTGGAAGGCACGTTAAGCCGTTGATCCCGGCTGCAGTCTATGATAGCAGTCGTTAAGCCAAGTTAGAGGCCTTCGGGCGGCTTGAGAACTAGCAGTCAAGTTGCCCACTCACTTGACAAGCCTAATCCCAATAAGGGCTAGTTTCCCCGTTGGGTTGGAAGGTCAGATGGCAGTCGCTTCCGTAAAAACTAGTGCCTACGTCAATTCGTGGGATTAGGAAGCGGACCCCGGGCATCCTTCGGGATGCAATTGAACTGGGATAAAGCTAGGATGATGATGATGAATTGATGATGAAAGATTTGGACCACTAAAACGCATTGCCTGATATCTTTTTGACATTACTTGATAGCTTGAACATTTCCAGTAGCTGCCGATCCTTTATTAATGTGAGGATACACTGTATTGATAGGAAGATGCAAATGCCTCTTTTGTCTGGAGGAGGCGTTCTGCCCCCACCCCTCCCCCCTCCCTGCTCCCCTCACCTCAAAGCATCCTTGATCATCATCATGTCAGCCGAATTACGTCCATTGCTGGACATAGACCTCCCCCAAAGACTTCGACAATGACCGATCCAGCGGACACCCGCGACCCTTCAGGTCATCAGTCCACCGTGTGGGGGGCCTGCCCACGCTACGCCTTCCGGTGCGTGGTTGCCACTCAAGAACCTTTCCGCACCAACGGCCATAGCGGTTCTACGTGCTATGGGCGCCGCCCACTGCCACTTAAGTCAAAGCATCCAAACCCATACAAACTAATAAAATCACTGGGGACAAAAAGCCCCTCAAAACAATATCTATAGCTGCTACCGCGAATTGAAAGTTCGTGTGTCTCCCTCTCTGTTGATCAAACTAGCAAGAGCGATAGAGAGGAAGATACACTTCGTTCGTTTTCGTTTCACGCCAGGCGCAGCTCACTCCGTGACTTCATCGCGCTGCATGTACATATCGGCCGCCCGCATTGCGGGCTTATAGCCAGTCGAGTCCAGAATTAGGCGAACTAAGTTGACAGCCGAAAATGTTGCCAGACATAGGAAAAAATAAATAGTGATAGGTTTAAGTCGACACAAATATGTCGATATAACCTTGTGTCTTCTATAAATCAGATTTTATTTATATTTTATCAAGTAATTGTCGTGTAAGTATTGTCGAAAGCCGAATGGCCTGCTTTGTTTGGCCAACGGTCCGAACTGTCAACAAAACAAAATGGCGGACAGCGTCCTTAACGATGTCCAAAATGATGTTCGATGTATTTTTAATTCCAATCAATTTTTATTATTATTATTTTGCTTAGTAAAATTATTAGTTTAATTCCAAACACAATAATAATAACTAACTAGACTTTTTATAGATCGATATTAACAGCACTAGCCAAACCGTGGCAACATTAGTGTACAATGAACTGTCAAGTTAGTTCGCTAATTCTGGACTCGACTTTAGGACTAAGTCCCCCGAAAGAGCGCGTTGCGTGCGATAGAAAGAAAAAGATGGCCACGCTTAGGCACGTTTGACATACCTAAACGGGGGATTTGTTAACGGTGGGCCTTCTGTACGTAGTACTATTACTTCTGTGTTCACGGCAGCAGCCCAGGAACCACTGGTTAGGCAGCTCCAAATACGAGTAAAATGACATACCATACCTCTTTCTCTGTAATACCTACATCATTAAACAAATGACTTGTGAAGTATTTAAGATTCATTAACGGTAGTAGTATAATTTGGCGCCGGGATAATTGAAACACGCCTTTCTTTTATGAATGTATTAATTATGCCCTAATAACATTATTAGCAATGTAATTAATATGAAAGTCTATTAAGAACTGGTAACACGCTGATTTTGACACGTAGACGCCTTCCTGACTTGTCGATGCGGAGGCGGTACGAAACGAGAAAACTGTCAGCTGTCAGTGTCAACCGATATCAATGCAGTACTGCCCCGATTCTGCGCATCGTATTAGTACTGCGCAAACGTAATACTGACAGTATTTCGTCAAGTGAGGAAATATCACACCAGTAAACTTACGTCAAAGAGCAAAATACCTATCAAATATCGCACCCGCCCCGCCAAGTCAGAAAGTCGCCGTAGGCTTATCAAGGTACCTTTATATGTGATATATTGAATATAGTTTCGTGCTCTGCGGTCGTATTATGGTTGCCATTTTATCACTTATCGTTGTGTATAAAACACCGTCACTCTCGCACTCGCGTACTTTGTCACTGTCAGAACGTAATAACAATAATATTCGTGTGGCATTTATTTCCGAACCGTGAGATCTTCGTGAAGACAAATACGGTTGCCAGTTGGTTGCACTTTTAGCACCACCGAGGGGTCACGTGTACGGTAACGGTGGGTACTCCCTACGGACGTGGTGCAACTTTGACCCCTCTTTGTCAAGTGTGTGGGTGGGTAACTTGACTGTTAGAAGTTCTCAAGCCGCCCGAAGGCCTCAGAGCCCCCGGCAGAGGCCTCAAGCTGTCAGAACGTGACGAGTATCTTATCCACGACGATAAGTGACAAAATGGCAACCATCATACTACTGTAGAATCACTGTGTTTAGGTATGTGGTGTTGTGTTGTGTTCCTTGTGGTACAGGGCAGCATCTCAACTATTGTAGAGTCACTTAAAGGATGATTCACAGTAGGCCGTACCGTGTCCGGGCCGGCCCGTTTTCTATGACAGCAAGACTCGCCTGGTGATGGTCGAAAGCGGCCCGATCCGGCCGTTTTAGTACTTTTAGTCAATACAAACGTTTCCGATCTGGCTACGACCGAGGCTCGGAAGCAGTCTGATCTCAGCCCGACTCGGAAACGGTACTGTCTAAATAAAATAAAAAAAAACCATAACACAAACAAGTTACTAATTGAAACCAAACATGCGCAAATATCGTATGTCTGCGTATTAAAATGGTCCAAGACTCAGCGAGACCGCTGATTTTCAGTCTTTATACCCATAGCCTTACAACTAAGTATTAAGAACCAAAGGATAATTAACCAAGCGAGTACGCTGTCATAAGGAGAATTTATTTAACTTTTAGAAGGAAGTGTGTAGGGGTTTCTCAAAAATTCAAAAGGAAAGAGGGGCAATTTTTGCGGGAGGCCTATGTCTAGTAGTGGACGTCCTTTAGGCTGATATGATAATAATAATAATCCTATGGCATTTATTTTTGAGATCTTCGAGAAGACAAGTATATGTTGCCAGTTTGTTGCACTTTTAGCACCACCAGGGGTCGCGTGTGATATATATATCTAGTATAATGGTGGGTACTTCCTACGGACGTGGTGCAACTTCGACCCCCCTTGTCAAGTGAGTGGGCAACTTGACTGTTAGAAGTTCTCAAGCCGCCCGAAGGTTTCTAACTCGGCTTAACGACTGCTGTCGTAGACAGCAACCGGGATCAACGGCTTAACGTGCCTTACAAAGCACTGGAGCGATCAGTTGGTAACCTCTCAAAGCGGTCACCCATCCAAGTTCTGACCTGGGCCCACGTTCTTAAACCTATCATACCACACGCGGTACGCGGGCGCCGCTGGGCCACGAGCGCTCCTGATGATGATGATTGATGAAGATATATCTATTCCAGCCTTGAGCGTGAACTGACGTATAATGTAAAGTGGTAATTGCATCTATAATTGACCAACCTATAAACTTTATATTATTTTTAGAATAAAATAATTGACATGCTAATTATTTTTTACTACTATGCTAGTTTTTGCAAGAGACGTCGTTCGCGTAAAACTCTTAAGAGTCCCCAGTACGCTCGCCTTAACTCGATTCTCCATACAAACGTAGTTTCGTTCTCATTTTAAAACACCTTGCTGAAATAACACGAAACATTGTATACACAATGGGAGCCCCTATAGCCCGAGAAAGATACGGTTTTTTTGGAAATAATTCAATAACTGGCCAATTTTTGTTATACGGTCCTATTATGTGATTTTAAGAACCTATATTTTTAAAATTTCCGAATCTGAAGACCGGAAGTTGGAAAAAAAATGATGTGCCCGAAAACTGGTGAATTTTTGCAGCAAACAGGGTATCAGTATTTTTATGATGAGTACTTCTATGTTTATGTCTATTTTAATACTTACGACCAGAATCGAACAATATATGCAACGGGAAATAAGAAAAAAATATTTAATAGGTAGTCGTAGTAGTCAATTTGACCTTCATGAATAGTCTACAGAGTGCATTTGGATGCCACATTAATTCCAAAAGTTATTACAGCTTTAGGTGTTTTGGGTTGATTCAGTATAAAAAGTGTCAAGAAATATAATAAAGGCATATAAAAACCCTAACTGTAATGATACCTTATATGCCATTAGCGTAATGCATTTTTATGTTTTACGATATTAATAATTGATTGTATTATTAAGTTACCGTAACAAAAATAAGTTGATTTTCATATATTACAAAGAACATAAATAGAAGTAGTATATCATAAAGAAAATAATTCTTATAGTGTTTTCGCTAGATTTTTACGTATTTTTTATAGATTTGTTTTTAAATATTTTCTACCGTCGCGTTAATAAATGTAGGTGTATTATTAAAGAATACTTAGTATAATTACTTAACCTAATTTTTGATGCACAAAATTTGCTGATACCGATATATTGTTGTTTTTTCATACAATGAAACCGTATAGCTCTCGGGCTACTATACCTCGGTCTAGTTTCTGTTGCTAGAAATGGTAAAAGAAAGCAAGTTATTTACGTCTTGTATGAAAACCTTAATAATCGCTGTATTTAATTTCAAGCAACTGAAACTGATTTCCGACCTAGATATGCCGGATCCCATTGTGTTTACAAAGTTTCATGTTATTCTTGCATGGCGTTTTAAAATGAGAGCGCAACTACGTTTGTATGGAGAACCGAGCTTACTGCGGACTCTTAATCGCCTTAGATAAATCCACCACCATATCAGCCCTAGGACGTCCACTGCTGGACATAGGCCTCCCCCAATTTCATGGGGGTTAAATGCCATAATCGCCACGCTTGGCATGCGGGTTGGCGATCGCAGTATCTCTTAGATAAATAATTGCTAATAATGTATGTACAGTCAACTACAAAAGTAGATGATCACTTTAGTACTTTGTCACTTCTACTGCTTTGGAGCATCCCAACTGTCGCAGTATTGTGACGTTAGTGCGACAAAGTACTAAAATTATCATCTACATTCGCTGTTGACTGTACGCGCAATTAATTTTTATACCCCATCAGTGGCGAATAAGCGTACGGCTCGTCTGGTGGTAAGCGGTCAGCGCAGCCTATGGATGCCTGCAACTACGGGGGTTGCCGACCCTTTAATAATTATACAATCCCTTAGGTTTAATTAACGCTAAATGTTTTTTTCTAGAGTCTCAGACAACTACTTTATGGCAAATTTCATCCAAATCTGTTCAGCTGTTTAAGCGTGAGGAGGTAACAGACATACAAAGTTACTCTCGCAACCATAATTAAATCTAGAATAACTAATATATAAGTAGGTATGTATTTTATTTTAATGTACCTATACTTGTAAATTATAATATTCGTAGTACGTAGTGTTAAGCATTTAGCGTTGAAGTAAAATAAAATTAAAAAGTAATGATATAATTATATCAATTACGTTGTTACAAAACTGTTTGACATATCTATGCTATGTTCTATTGATTACTAGGATATGTAGTAATAGTACATTACTATAGAGGCCGGGAAACGAAAGGTTGCGGGTTTTAATAGCAAAATTAATGCACAAAATAAAGACTCTCGTACGTTATGGAAAAACATAAAGCATAGTATTGTTGACTTTAACAAAAAAGACTACAACCTCTCTAGTCAGTTTAATGATCCTAATTCAATCAATAATCACTTTCTTAATATTCCGAACACAAATGTCACAATTTCAGACCTCACATTTTATGAATATAACCGTTTTAACTCATCAACGTTTAGTTTAAAGCCAGTGACTGAAAACATCGTGGCAAAAATTATTCTTAAAATCTCGTCTAACTCCCAGGGATCCGACGGCATCACGCGTGACATGATTCTGTTGACGCTTCCACGAACCCTTTCAGTCATTACAGCCATAATAAATCAATCGATTCAATCTGGAATATTTCCTGAAGCCTGGAAGGAAGCTGTTATTAAACCCATACCTAAAATTAGCAATCCAACCGATTTCAAAGATCTCCGGCCAATCAGTATTCTTCCTTTCTTGTCGCAAATTATAGAAAAACTAGTAAGCCAACAAGTGATCGAGTTTCTTGAAGCTAACTCTATATTGCCATCAAAGCAATCCGGTTTTAGAGCTGGGCGTAGTACATCAACTGCCTTGCTTGACGTTGTGGATGGCATCTTGACCGATGTCGACGCTGGAAAGGGATCATTCATGGTTTTGCTCGATTTTTCACGTGCGTTCGACACCATTGACCACAATTTACTTATTTCCAAGCTAGCCTATTATGGGTTTGACAACAGGGCATTGAAGTGGTTTTCAAGTTATTTAAGCGGTCGCCGGCAGAGAGTTCAATTAATTAGTGAGAATGGTAACACGAAATAAATAACAATACAATGTTTCGTGTTATTTCATGGTAATGCTTCTTTAGTTTCCCGTGGCGTGCCGCAAGGTTCAATATTGGGTCCTATTCTGTATATACTGTATAGCGCAGATATAGTGAAGGCTATCAAAAACTGTGCTTATCACATTTATGCCGACGATATTCAGTTATACTTATCTTGTAAGCCAAATGATACTTTATGTGCAGTGGAAAAAATAAATGACGATTTGAGACGAATAGTTTACTGGTCCAACAAAAACAGCCTAGTCTTAAACCCAGCAAAGTCAAAATTCCTTGTGCTTGGTGCTGAGAAGCAAAGGCGTAAAATATGCAACCACAACCCTTCGATTAAAGTTGGAGATGACTGTATTGAGCATGTAACGGAAGCAAGGAATTTGGGTGTGCTCATGGACGGCAAACTTAGATTCCACAACCACGTACTGGAGATCTCTAGAGTATGTTTTTATAGACTTAAGATCTTATATAATGTACGTAGATATTTAAGTACTGACGTTAGAATATCTCTATGTGAATCTTTAATTTTGTCGAAACTCAACTATGCTGATGTTGTCATAGGCGGATGTCTATTGTACCAAACAAAAAAGTTATTGCAGCGGGTGCAGAACGCATGTGCGCGGTTTTGTTTCAATATCCCACCTCGAACTCGTGTAACTCCTTATTTAAATAATAGCGGGTTAATGAATATGGAATCGCGGCGTTCGCTGCATTTTGCTTGCATGCTTTTTGGTATTATAAAAACCATGACGCCCCTCTACCTCTATGAAAGGTTAACTTTTTCACAACGCCTTATTAGGGGAGCCATTCGTCTTCTTTGCCCTAGGCACAGCACCGCAGCATTTCGTGGCAGTTTTAAATACTCTGCCACGAAGTGCTGGAACAATATACCTCCACCTATAAGGAACTCACCATCAATTGGTTCATTCAAATGTAAATTTAAAAAATACATCTTAAACTTACAGAAAAAATAATAATAATTGGGTATACTCCTGTGCCATTCCTACTAAAACGAACGCATCCTATATCAACGCATCCTATATCATTAATTTCACTCTGTATAAAGGATTAATGACTGTTTGGGTGCCTTAAATTGTTATTGTAGTTTTTAATTTATTATTGTAATTTTAATTGAAGAATAATAATTATAGGTACCTTATTACACTTTTGAAACTTTTTGCACTTATATGTTTGTACCTTAGCGCGTAGTTGCGCTCTCTCGGAAGGGTTTCTACGGAAGACCAGCGTCGAGATCCTTAAGTGGTATCTTGACATTAAGCTGAGTGGAGACCCTTTCAGTGACGCTTAATAATAATTTTATAATTTTGTTGTATTGTATTGTGTGTAAGCGTTTTCTGAATAAATTTCTTCTATTCTATTCTATTCTAAATAAAAAGCCCAATGTTCCTCGCCGAGATTTGTATAGCGCTTTTCTCAAACATATGGCACTGAAATAAAAAAATACACCAGTCAAAAGCACATTTAAAATGTTTGACACTAAAATTTTAAAAAATATACTTCCCGGCCTAGGCCTTCAATTTTGTATGAAACTCCTTTACAGTTCTCCCGAGTTGTTCCGCCTGAAACGTGATATATACTTTGAAGCCTGTTACAACGAACGTAATGACGAAATTTCATTGCATGTTTGCGAAAATACAAGTTTTCGACATTTCAAAAACCGCACAACGTCACGGGTGGACAGCTACGGAACCCTGAATTACGCGTATTTTGTATGTATCTATGAGAAAAATCAGTTCTTTACATAGGAATACAATACACACATACATATGTTTCAAATCAATTTGAATTAAAAATAAAGTGATAACAGAAGGCAAAGAAACACTAAAACCACCACCATAACAGCCCAAGGACGTCCACTGCTGGACAAAGGCCTTCCCCAATTTCATGAGGGGTAAATGCCATAATCGCCACGCTTGGCATGCGGGCTGGTGATCGCAGTATCTCCACCGCACTCCAGGGATGCTGCTGCATACCCCGGTGGTCTTGGTCGTAGTTTTAGGACATATCCGAGTCCGGGAACACTAGCACACTTGACAGTTGTTGAAATAATCTAATTGTATGCGGCTGATGTTTGAATAAAACATATTTTAATGCCACTAGTTTTTTGTGTTTCGTTCTTTAAATTATTGACAACATTATATCAAGGTCATCCTATCGACTCTCTTAAAATAGAAAGTGGCTTTTTAAAAATAGCTCTGACATTCAGTTTTGGTGGCGTATAAGTATCAAGCTTTTGTTTGTACGCAGCTTTTCGTAAGTTGAAACACATTTCCATTTTTAAAGGGTCGGCAACGCAAATGTGACACCCCTGGAGACAGGGCTGCGGTGACCGCTTACCATCACGTGGTACGTGACGTGGTATAAAAAAACAATTCCATACAAACTTCCACTCCATTTTCACCCTCACCGTCATGCCATATTCCGTTAATGTCAGCTGCCAGCAATCGGTACAGATCATGTCATCTGTCATACTCGTAGGGTGGTATTCCGCTCGTGCAATATCTTTGTCTAATCTTTGATTAAATTTCTTTGACGGAGGCCCATTTCACTTATCAATATCTTTGTCCAAGTTTTTTTTTTCATGCATATAGATTTAAATTTCATCGGAATCTTTGATCAAATGTAATTAGTCCCATCCAAGTTTGATGAAATCATCCAATTTCTTTGATCAAATGTATATTCATTCACGTCACACCAAAAAACCGCGCGGTATTCGGTGGCGCGGTAGAGCGGAGGCGGCGTGTGTGTCATATGAAGCAGTACTCTACAGGCGACAGTTTCGGAAAGATCAAAAACGCAAAACCGCCCCCGCCCCGCACCGCGCCGCGTCCGCTCTGTGCATTTCGAGCTTGTATACATTTTCGAAAAACTTATTGTTACGAGCCGGAATTCAACTTCGCTTCATCGTCGGCTCGTCTTTGGCCCCCTGGCTAGATACTGGCCAAGAGCAATCCCATTTGTAATAACAAAAACTTAAGATAATTCGGAGAAAACACAACACCTTTATTTCCCATGTCATCTCTTCTCGAAAGTGGAAAGCAACCGTTAGGTGTCTATATTCTTTGACAAGTCATCGATCAAGGCGATTCTAACGAGCCCTTGACACGACGAGTTTACGTATAATATGAACCGCCCACATAAAGTCATCTTATACTTGAAACATAATTACATATTATAATAAAGCTATAGAGGGGCGAAAATATTAGATTCAGATATGAGCAAAAAAACCGGGCAAGTGCGTGTTGGACTACGCACAATGAAGGGTTCCGTACCAGTAGTTTGAAATAAAAAAACCCGTATCTTCATAGGAAAATCACGACGTTTTTTATTAGACGTTTTACAGGTTTTCCTGTAATCTTAGGTCAATAACTATTTTATATATTTTTTTTATTTTAGGTTATCCTTTATTATTGTAAATAATTTAAAACAAATTTATCGTAAAATTATTAAAAAAAAAATTCCTAACTTTCTATACGGTATTTTTAGGTACTCGGGGTGGGTTGTTCGAGTAGGCTAGTTTTTATTTGTGGTTTAGTTTAGTTATAGTTATTATTAGTTATATTTCATGAATAAAGGATTGATTGATTGATTAGATCTTTTATATATTGTATTGTGCTTTTTGAAAATAAACTATTACTTTCATTTGATATGTACTTATAACACAATATACTTTTGCAAAACTTTTTTTTCCATTTTACTCCCTAAAAGTAGCCCCCATTTTTAAAATTCATTAACTTACATTACACTAAATTTCGTCTTTTGGTCACCGACTTCAATTTGTGTACCAAATTTCAACTTAATCGGTCAAGTAGTTTCGGAGCAAATTGGCTGTGACAGAGGTGACTATTATTAGTTTTCTGTTTTTTTTTTCCTTTTGAGGCGCGGAACCGTAAAAATTTAGGGCTCTCTAGTCTTCAACTGACCTTATGCACTTATTCTTTTCTTATTTTATCGTGCTGAAGATATGTATCTATTGTTATATTAGGTACTATGTAGGTGTTAAGAACATACATATAATTTTGTTTACATACACACAATAAAGTGAAAGTATCCCTAGCAAACATCTGGTAATGGAAATGTCACAACTCTCAACTCTTGCGCATGGCAAGAACTAGTCCTGATGTTATATAATAAGCGGCTGACACAGAGACCCACAAACCGATTTCCTGCATAGTATTGATACACAGATGTAGATACATCTGCTAGGCCCGCTTGTAAGTTCGTTCAGATCAGATGATCTGAACGAACTTACAAGCGGGCCTATTTAGTGATAGCGAGAGGCTTTAGAGTCCAGTTTGTTAGAACTTTGAGAAAGAGGTTAATTGTCGAATATGACTCGACTGGGCAGCGTTCGGGAAGTTACGGCACATCATTTCCTCCAATATTCCTTAGTGTCTCAAGACGAGATTCTTTGACCAGTTGTGTTTCCAGTGATGACATGTGGCACTGAAACGTGGTTATTATGGGCCTCATAAGAAGGCTCAACGTCACCCAAAGAGCAATGGAGAAACTATGCTGGGAGTTTCTCTGCGTGATCGCATCAGGAATGAGGCCATCCGCAGCTGAACCAAAGTAACTTATATAGCCCTCCGAATCGCTAAACTTAATTGGCGGTGGGCGGGGCACATAGCACGTTGAACCGATGGCCGTTGGGGTGGAAAGGCTCTCGAGTGGCGACCACGTGGAAGGCGTAGCGTGCGCAGGCGCCCCACAAGGTGAACTAATGACCTTAAGAGTCGCGGGTGTCGGGGACGCTGGATGCGGGTGGCGCAGGACCGGTCATTGTGGAAGTCTTTGGGGGAGGCCTATGTCCAGCGGTAGTCTTCCGGCTGACATTATGAAAGGTTTTAGAGAGGTAGGTCTCTGCGGATTGCCACCTTGCTACATTTGTGTCCTAAATGGGACCCTTACTTTCTGAAAAGCTTAGCGTTGAAAAGGTTAAGAGTCCGCAGGAAGCTAGGTTCTCCACATAAACGTAGTTTCGCTTTCATTTTAAAACGGCATGCCGAAATAACACGAAACTGAACAAACTAACTGCATAATGGGATCCGGCATATCTAAGCCGGTAATTAGTTCATGTTGCTTGAAGATGTAATGCAGAAAAAATACAGCGATTATTAAAGTTTTCATACTAGACCTAAAAAAATCGTACAAACGCTGTATTTTTTTTTCTATCACAATTTCTAGCAACAGAAACTGATTTCCGGTCTAGATATGCCCGATCAAATTGTATATACAACGTACAAAGTTTCATGTTATTTCAGCGCGGCGTTTTAAAATGACAAACGAAACTGCGTTCGTATGGAGAATCGAGTTAAGTCGACCGTGCGGACCCTTAAGCGTAAAAAGTAACATACAGAAAGACAGACAATTTCGCATTTATAATATGACTATGGATTAGATGACTATTAAACCCTATTATAAGGTACAGAAAATTATACGCAAGATTGTTTTTCCAAGCACATTTCTAAATTTAGTCTATTACTCGTTCCCTAAAAATTTCTACTTAGCTCGGATTGTTTTCCTTTTAAAGTAATTATATATTCTACTCCCAGAATGGTCGCGTTCTTAGGTTTCAGAGGGAATTCCCTCGGACGCTCCGGTGGAATGAGCTCCCTGCCGAGATTTTCCTGAGGGACTACAGTATTCTTCAAGAAAAGAGTGTATACATTTTTAAATGGTCGGCAACGCGCGAGTGACGCCTCTAGTGTTGCAAGCGTTCATAGGCAGTGACCACTTACCATCAGGTGGGCTGTTTAAACTAAACTGTTTAGTCCCTTATATTTATTTGTACACTAATTCCATGGTAGATGGCGGTGTTACATACGTGAACACGCTAACGAAGTGTTGTCGTGGATTGTATAAAGCTCCAGTAGACATCCGAATTAAATGAGGGAGGTATCGGCGGAGGATATCCAAAACCGGCCCCTACCTAGGGAATTGAGAGAGTTAGTGACTAGGAAAAATCGTGCCATCAGGACCTACTCTAATCACCCTTCTGCCGAAAACCGTCAAATCCTGAGGGACTTGTGCAACGAGTCCAAACAGAGAATTGCCGAGTTTCGGGAGAACTCGTTCAGGGATCTGATGGGTGAGATCGCGCCTAGTCATCTGGCTTACTGGAAACTAGCGAGATCTCTCAAATCAGACAC
Source organism: Notocelia uddmanniana (assembly GCA_905163555.1). NCBI lineage: Eukaryota > Metazoa > Arthropoda > Insecta > Lepidoptera > Tortricidae > Notocelia > Notocelia uddmanniana. The sequence goes on along the minus strand of LR991079.1, from coordinate 10,738,510 downwards.
CTGTTGGACTATACCCCCCTTGGATCGTCCGGATCACCCTACCCCTGCGTTCGAGGATAGTGAGAAAGCCGAATGCCTTGCGAGTAGCTTAGAGTCCCAATGTTCGCCTAGTCTCCTGCACACCGACGAAGCCCATATTAGATGGGTCGATTCCGAGGTGGACAGGAGATCGCGTCTCCCCGTAACTTCACCCGTTTTACCGGTGTCGGTTAAGGAAGTCAGTGACCTCGTCAGGCGTCTTCGTGTTAGGAAGGCTCCGGGTGCGGATGGTGTATCCAATCGTATCCTGAAACTTCTCCCCGAAACCCTCCTCCTCATTTTGGTTGGCATCTTCAATGCCGCGCTGACCAATGCTCACTTCCCAGCCGCGTGGAAAGGTGCATCGGTCATAGGGATAGCGAAGCCCGGCAAACCCCGGACTTCGCCTGCCTCTTACAGGCCGATCAGCTTGCTTAGCTCCCTTGGAAAGCTATATGAGCGGATCCTACTCACTAGAATTCTCAGATTTACGGCTGAGAATAACGTCATCATCGACGAGCAGTTCGGCTTTAGATCCGGGCACTCGTGTGTCCAACAAGTGCACCGCGTCACGGAGCACGTGCTGGACGGTTTCTCTCGTTTCCAGGGGCTCAAGACCGGTGCGATCTTTCTCGACGTGGCGAAAGCCTTCGACAAAGTTTGGCATAACGGGTTGATATACAAGTTATATCTGCTCGGCATGCCGGACAGACTCGTACTCACAATACGAGATTTTCTCAGGGATCGAAGCTTTCGTTACAGACTAGAGGGAACGTACTCGGACCCACACCCCATCCGAGCCGGAGTCCCGCAAGGCTCCGTGCTCTCTCCCACTCTGTACTCGTTATTCACGAATGACATTCCCAGGCACCCTAAAGTGCATCTGGGGTTGTTCGCGGACGACACCGCGCTCTTTACGACTCATTGTAAGTACGCTTTTATCCGGCGATATCTCCAGGAGGCAATCACCGACCTTGGTCGTTGGTTTAATCTTTGGCGTATCGAAGTCAATCCGGAAAAAAGCACTGCAATAGTCTTCCACCCTTCTGACTGCGTTAGCACAGAAAGGCGGGTGGCTCCGATCCAAATGTTTGACCGGCCTATCCCCTGGGCCAACGAGGTCAAATATCTTGGAGTGACCCTCGACAGGAAACTGACTTTCCGCAGCCACATCCGTAGGGTACGCAACCGTGCGTTGTTCGTGCTAGGAAGGCTTGGGCCGATGATCAACAAGTTTAGTAAAATGTCACTTAGAAATAAGCTGACACTTTACAAAACTTGTGTTCGTCCAATCATGTCTTATGCAAGTGTAGCTTTTGCTCACGTGCCTATGACATCGCTCAAGCCGCTTCAGGTCATTCAAAATCGTTTTCTCCGTAGGGCGACTAGTGCCCCGTGGTACCAGTCGAACCTCAGCCTGCACCACGACATGGGGATTAGCACCATGTATGGTTTCTTTAAGCAGACTGCCAGGCGTTATTTTGACAACGCTCCCCATCATAGGAATCCGTTAGTTAGGAAGGCTGTCGACTACGTTCCCATCCCTCCCCCCTCTGTCGTAACTCGGCGATCACTGATTAGGGGCCGCACGGTCCGGCGTCCTAGGCACACACTCACGGACCCGGACGACGTAATCACAGCGTCCATCGAAAGGTGGAACGCTGCGCTTACGGCGTCCAACTCAGACACGACGCGTACACTTAGGCTTTCCCGCCGGCGGGGACGTCCACCGCGCGATCGCGACAACACAGACACATATAGTCCCTATTCGTCCCGGTACCGCCGCATACCGGGTAGAGTCAGTCCGACGCAGGTCGGGCCTAGCTGAGTTTCTTGCTGGACTCTTCTCAGCTAGGCTAGGTTTAGTGAACCAGCGACAAAACTCCCAGTAGCTCGATTCCACTCACACCCCAGATTTGGTTGAAACCGTTCAACCAATCTCACTGGAGCGCAAACTCTTAGAGTATTCCAGTGTTTAAACCGCCCACGCGGTCGTGTCGGAGGTTTTCCCCTGGATTTTCCCCAGGCAACTCTCCCACCGCGTATTCCTATCGCTTTAATGGGCTCGGCCTATAAAGCCACAGTCAGGTCAAAAAAAAAAAAAAAAAAAAAGAATTAAATGAGTTATAAGTTGTCAAGGAAGTGTTTCATTACAAAAGGTGATAAGTGCAGTGACGTAGTGAGTAAACATGGGCCGTCAGCTTGTTTGCGACCGACGTGTCGATTCATTAAGGCTGGGTTGCACCAAACCGTCTGTAATCGTAAGCTGTGTTCGTAAAAATTTGAATGTATGGAAAGTTTGACAAGTTTCTATGGGATGACAGCTGCCGGCGCCATATTTAACGTTGATCAGTCTGTGATCGTATGTCGGTGCAACCGGCCCTAAATCTACAAGTGTCAACCAGAAAAGTGCATATTCTAACGTCAACTAAGCCGGTCATCGCTAACGACATAACGGCACTGCACTGTTCCGATTTCAAAAGTAAAAAAGCATAGACATTCATAGTTACCAAATATGTATTTTAGATCGTATGTCTAGGGTATAAGGTTCAAGCTTGTATATTAGAGTTAACGATGTGCGTTCTTAAATTGATGGGTGAAGATACCATCAAACTCAATTATTATTTTAGTAGGTACCTTTATGGGTGGCGAATCAATTTTTTATTCTCAGGGTAGATTGTGTCTCAAATTACACTACGCATATTTACGGCGTGGGCGGTATATTGAATCCTGAGTGAAACGAAGGGTCCTACAATATAATCCTGAGCGTAGCGAGGGATTCCATGTTGAAGCTTCAGCGTAGCGAGGGAACGCCCAACACGGAAACAATTTTGCTGCCGTGTGACACATTGCTTTTCACGCCCCCTATGAGGCCCGTTCCTAAAAACATGAAATGTCTTACATATATTTTTGTTACCGAGCGCCACATATAAAATAAATTTATTGCATTATAATCATGTGTTACACTTAGTATTATAATGCAATAAATTAAAAACATTGCTGTTGAAAGAGTGCTTTTATTCTACAAAAGAGTTTACGACCTACTTTATACCTTGTAATCTGTTACTTCAACCATTTGACATTTATGAATTGACGTTTGTAGTTATGAGGCTAAGAAGTATCGTTTGTCAAATGAAGCGATAATTGGCGAAAGGTTGATTGAATCGATTTTACAGCCGATTATTGAAATGTTTTTTTGTTGCCTTTATATATTTTATATCACATGATTGTATCAGTCTCCTCAAACAAAAAATGTTACTTATTATTTATGGCGTTCTATATTCCATACAATAAGAAACATTTTAGGAAAAAATAAGAAAGACAGACATATCCTCTTAATCACGTCATCGCTATGCTGATACCGTAGCTGGTCGGTCTGTCTGTCATTTATGTCAAACAATAAATTTTGCAAAGATTTTCCAACTTTACGGAGTTTTACTAATATTTAGGTTTACAGCGTCAACAAAGTGGTCTTCGAACCGTTTCTAGAGTAAATTTGAACCACACATGTGTACACAGCGAAATATGTTATGTTATGTGTGTCGCACGCTAAGTAGAATAAAAACCCGCAGTGTTCTCCTCGCGCTGAACGCAAGGCAAAAGCAATAGTGTCGACGCCTGCGTAGGCACCAGGCTGTTCACCAGTATCGCTGACATGTCATGCCGCAGACACGACGAGGCAGCGGCCATGTGGTAATAAGGCGCCGTCGTTGAGGGATTACGGTGTGCCGCACCCGCTGTCACCGCATAATAAGGTACCGTCCGCATCCACATCCATGTCAGCACGAAAGAAGGGTCTGCAACTAAAGGCCAAACAACAAAAGCTGTTGATTGAACTTCAGTGCGATAGCGAGTGATATTTGGTACAAACAAGTTGTCATTGTCGGCCTCTTTAGCCTAGTTGGTAGTGTCATTGCCTCCGAAGCTAGAGGTCCCGGGTTCGATTCCCGGTAAGGGCATTTGTTTCTGTGGTGATCAGAGACATTTGTTCCTGAGACTTGGATGTTTTCTATGTATTTAAGTATATATCTATTAAATATATCGTCGTCTAGTACCCATAACACAAGCCTTATTGAGCTTACTGTGGGACTAGTTCGATTTGTGTAAAAAATGTCCCCTAATATTTATTTATATTAAGTAAACTAACATCTCCATAGAAAAATTTGTACTTCGAGCTAAAAGGCCCCTGGTATCAGTGGCTCTTACGTTGTGTATTATGTTTTACAGCTGTCACAGATTTTTCTCTGTCATTTGTGTCAATAAATAAAATTGCGCATATTTTCCAACTTTACGGAGTTTTACTAATATTCAGGTTTACAGCGTCAACAGATGGTTGGAACATGATGTTTTTGGTTGTAAATTTATCGTTATAAATATATGCGTACCTAATCGATTTCTATCAATTTACGGAAATATCTTCTTAATCGAAATGACGGACTTGGTCACAACACTAGTTTTAAAAAGAAAACGACATAACACGTGACTGTTTGGGTGGTGAATTATTATCGTAAAATACTCAACAACGATGAACTAAAAAAATGTAACATAACTTAAATTATGTTTAAGAAAAGCAAAATATTATTTTTATTTACTTAGAAAGCCCTAGTGCTATTACGTGATTTTATTTATAATTCCGATAAGTCTTGCGTGTTTCTATGGGTGGTGTGATGTGCCAAATGGTTGAAGTAACAGCTTACAAGGTATAGGTAGTAATGAATCTGTCCAAGTAATTGATTAAGATAAACATGCCTGATAATATATTGTTCTGATTTAATGTGTTAGATTGTAAAATTGACAGATTAAGGGACTTTAGTAAGTACCTACTCATTTCAGATACAATTGTAAGATTGTTTGTTTTTGTCGGCCACTTTAGCCTGCAGCTGGTAACTCTGCCTAGAAAGCGTGTGGATAGAGTTCAAATCCCGGTCACGGCATTCATTTATGTGAAAACGAATATATGTTCCTGAGTCTTGGATGTTTTCTATGTGTTTAAGTATTTATCTATCTATATAAGTAGGTTGGGACTAGGTCGATTTGTGTAATGAGATTGTCCACAAATATTTGTTTCACCATCATCATCATCATGTCAGCCGAATGACGTCCACTGCTGGACATAGGTATCCCCCAAAGACTTCCGCTATGACTGGTCTTGCGCCATCCGCATCGGGCTTTAAATATTTGTTTACTATTAATTTATTTTATATTTAAATATACTGTCAAAAATTGTTACATTCACCTTATGCGGCGACAACCGGCTGTCAGTTTCAAAGTTTTTTTGTTATTTTTTTCATGGTTGACTGACCAGCGATTGGCCCTAGTAGTGGCCCTGATGGAAAGCGATGACAAAGCCTAAGATGTTGCTCACTGGTTCAGTAATAGCCTATTCACTCTTGTCTGCCTGCAAATATGTCGTTACCGGATATTATCCAATACATATATAGGTAGGTCAAATTGATGTGTGTATTTATTGCGCGTTAGCACTGTTTGAGTTGAGAACTCAATTAGACCTGAGTGACATACTCGACCCACTCATGTCATTGATGTTGTATATAGAGATATCAATCAGTTAATCACTTTTATTTTCGATGTTACTTAGAACGCCGTTTCACGTTCGCGCGAAATTACGTTCTAGCATTAATTATTGTTTTATGAAGTACCGTACAATGGGGTGAGTTGGGTCGAAATCGAAGTTCAAACCTGGATAAAAGTTTATTTTTATAAGTGGCACATTGGTTTATATGCAAATAAGTGTTCCGGAGGTATGAATATTAGTTTGTCAATGATAATTAGTTGCTTCATTGCATAGTTTCAACGAAAAATACATAATAGTAGGCAAACCCAGCTCACCCCGTAGTTGGGGTTATAAGGGCTAGCAATGAGGTGAGATGGTGAGGTGAGATGGGAAGATTGCTAGGGTTGACACTTTCGGATTAGGACAATAGCTTGACTTGTCAAGATATTTTTTTATTAATGTAGCAAAATTATGTTTTTTGTTTAAGCTCCTACTTAAACCGGTGTAATGTTTACTGTAAGTTGTGACCCTTATTTTTATGACTTATAAATAGTTTTTTACATCAATTTGAAAAAAGCGACATCGACATCGTGGCGTAGCAGCGAAATAAAATATCGCGAGTGCGGTGAGGGAATAAGATAGGCTATAGTGTAAGAAGGATCGAGGGGGTATTTAAATGGCCGGCTTTTTAAATATTACTAATAAAACTAAAATAAAAAACTCACGAGTTGAATAAAAGTCGATTAAGCTCAGTACGTAATAGCTTGTATTACTGTACGAAATAAATAAAATGCACATGTTTAATAAAGTCTCTGGATTATAAACATATTTATTTAATTAGCAATTTCTTTAATTTTAAAATAATATTTACCATTTTGTCAAAATGTAAGACACTTTTGACAACCCTGAACTACAAACACTAACTCCCCCTCTAACATCCCGGTACACCCCGTTAGTAACACCAACTCTCCTCATTCATGACCCAACATTCCCCGTTGTCGACCCAAGTCACCCCTCCGTACATCCCTGCTCTCCCCATAAAAATCCTCAAATGCTGTTGAATTGTTATCTATGTTAAAACAATTATAAATAATGAAAATAAAACTTATGTTTTTCTGTTTCCAATAAGCCATGTAAGTATATAAACGATATCCGAAAGGTACACTAACTTTGGCAAACATCACATAAAAACAAGTATTACCTTTGCGCAGTAGTAATACCATGCGCAGAAGCGGGGCAGTACTGCATTCATATCGGTTGACACTGACAGCTGACAGTTTTCTCATATCGTACCGCCTCCGGATCAAATCAGAAAGTCGCCATAGATCACTACCAGATATTTTCCTATACATATACAGGGTGATTCGGGAGACGTGAGCAAGCTCAACACTACGGATTCAGTTCATTCAGTAGATCATAAGCTACTGCTTCGTACCGCTATTAGTGAAATTAACGTTCATTTATCTTCGGTGTTGAAAACAAAATGTTTTAAATCATTTACGAAATTCATGGTCACTCTACAAAATCAGAATACTTCAGTCAAGTGATACGTTTCAAATTGAATGTCATCTGAGTCCGATTAGTTTTGAAATATCGTATCTCACTCAATGTGACAATTTACTTTCTTCGTAATTAAAGTGCTGTCATAACAGTTAGAGGTTTAATCTTTATAAACCAGTGGCTGTAGGGTGACCATGATTGTAGAGAATTAAACTTTAAATTAACAAAAATTAAAATACACGGAAAAAGTATGGGTGTTTCACTTAAATACAATGGTGAACGATTCATTGCCATTTACTATGTATGTAGTGTTGGTCCTGCTCACGTCCCTGAATCACCCTGTATAGAGGTAGGCAAGTCAAATTGATGTGTCTATTTTTGCCCGTTAGCACTAAAATGAGAAGTCAATTAGAACTGACTGACATTCTCAACCTCATCACGTCACTTTTAATTTGTAGAGATATCAATCACTTTCATTTTCGATGCTAGAGCACCATTTCACGCTCGCGCGGAATGGTAATAGAGCAAATATGGTATTCTTACACAAACAAACACACTGCAAACACGGTGCAATTTGCTATTTGTTTAAGTTTAATATGTTAATATTCTGCTAGTGTTAAGTTAGTTTTTAATTACTTACCTAAGCCAACAGTTGTTTGATACTCCTACTTAGTGTAACAAATGTCACCAATGTAACAACATGAAAGCAATAAATAAATAAATAACAAATAGTTAATGTTCTACTCAACTAATTTTGTTCTGGTGCCATTCGAACCAGTTTTTAAAGAGAATAAAAAGTTTATATAGGACCAGCTACAATTAGAGCCAACAAAGGCCACAAATTTGGGACTTAGTTCGCCGCCAGTTGCTTTGCAACTCCAGGGGTGTCACAGGCGCTTTGGCCAACCCTTGAAAAAATATACTCCTTTCTTGAAGAGCCACATACTGTACTTCCTCAGGAAAACCTTGGCAGAAAGCCCATTCCAAAACCGGAGCGTCCTCGGGATGGAATTCCTCTGAAACCGTACCGTACGCGACGGCGAGCGGTGCGATGGTAGAAAGCGGCCGTGGGCGTCATGTCGAACAGTTCTTCGGGGCACAACCCATACGAGTATATTGTAGAAGCGATTGAACACGCATAAGGAGGCAAAGTTTCTCCTTAGACTTAACGGTTCAATATTGCTCGTGAGAGGAAAGTTGTTGTTGATGTTTTTGTTCCTTGAAAACTAGGTACTGTGTAATTTGGGCTTCGTTTTAAAATTACGTATTACCTGATAAAAGAATAATATTTCTTGCGTAAATATCAAAATAGACCATGAACGGCGCGATGCGTTAGAGGAAATTTCATAAGCGCCCTTGGTTCATTATTACACAACACCTTTTTAATTGCTTTTCGGATTGCACCATGTAGGAAAATTAACGAAAACTATTAATTATGTTACTTTATTTCGTCTAAAGTTATTAAACCACACACAACTTAGTCGGCCTCTTTAGCCTAGTTGGTAGTGACACTGCCTCCGAAGCGAGAGGTCCCGGGTTCGAATCCCGGCCAGGGCATTATTTGTGCATTTAGCACGGATATTTGTTCGGGGTCTTGGATGTTTTCTATGTATTTAAGTATGTAATTATCTATAAAAGTATGTATGCATAATAATATAGTCGTCTAGTACCCATAGTCCAAGCTTTGCTTAGTTTGGGACTAGATCGACTTGTGTAAGAAAGATTGTCCCCCAATATTATTTATTATTAAACAAAAATGTTTGTAGTATGGGGTCTTGTGTTCTCGGTGGTGAGTAAGATCGCCAGAGCTCCCAAGAAATTGCCTTGTTGATAGTGGTGGACTTTCAGTGGCTCTATTGGCTATGTGCGAAGTAGGTGGTGGGGGTAAGCTAGGCGATCGCAGCGCACACCATGGCAGAAATGTGCACTTACCGGGGACCACTGTCAAATTTACTTTCACGTTTTCTATTGGTTTCTTAGCGGTTTCCTACGATTCGTTTCGTTTGTATGTATTTATTTATTCTCTTATTTATTTCAGTAAAATTTCCAATACGGGGACTTTCTCGTTTACTAAAGTAAATAAAATATTCATGTGTCATTATTTGACATCTCTAAATTTTAACATTGTCTCGGGACCTTTGACGTTTGACGTTTCAGACGTGCACATAGCCAATAGCTATCAGTACATCGAATGTCCATATTAAAACCGACTTGCCGGCTATTGCTGACATTTTTTGTTTTTGCGTGTGAGGATGACCTACAATGTAGATGGTCGCGTACGGTACGGTTTCAGAGGAATTTCTTCCTTTGAACGCTCCGGTTGTGGAATGAGCTCCGCCGAGGTTTTCATTTGTTTGTAAAATTTACGAAATAAGTAAATATAAACACTATCGCAAAATTTCAAGATCATATATCAATGTGAAGTTAAAAAATAACTTGTCTGACAGACGACAGATGGACTGGCGAGTGACAGCAATAGGGTTCCGTTTGGACCCTTCAGGTACTAATCCCTAAAAACCATAAAACTTGGTGTATTTGCTCTTAGATATAAATAAATCAAAATAACTAAATATTGGGAAGCGCACGGGAGCTCCACAAGACACTTGCCAAACGACTGAGGGAGGCAACGGGCGACCCTCGCGCGGGCAGCTTTCTTGCGCAGAGGATTGCTATTGCAATCCAGCGCGGGAATGCTGCCTGCGTGATGGGTACGCTACCGAGGGGACCAAATTTGGATAGCCTTTTTAATATTTAGTTTTAGTTATTTTAATTAGTATTAGTGTTTTACTGTCTATGTTTTTTACTTGTGTATTTAGTTTAACGTTTATTTCGTAAATAAATAATTTTGTTATTCAAAATTCAAATATTGGGGGACTATTGTACACAACTCAACCTAGTCCCAAACTAAGCCAAGCTTGTACTATGGGTACTAGACGGCGATATACATACTTAAGATAAATACTTAAATACATAGAAAACATCCAAGACTCAGGAACAAATATTCGTGCTAACTACACAAATTATTCCCTGACCGGGATTCGAATCCGGGACCTCCGGCTTCGTAGGCAGGGTCACTACCAACTAAGCCAAAGTGGTCGTGAAATCTTATGAAACATAATTAGTTTTAGATGTTGTATAACAACATAAGTACGGCTTACTTAAGTTAAGCGTACTCCCATCTTAAAGGCCGGCAACGCACTTACAACCCCTCTGGTGTTGCGAGTGTCCATGGGCGGCGCTAATCGCTTACCATCAGGCGATTCGTCTGCTCGTTTGCCACATATGTCATAAAAAAAAAGGAAGTTCAATAACTCCACGATTATTTTCAATAATAATCATTATCAGCCGAAAGACGTCCATTGCTGGACATAGGCCTCCCCTAAAGACTTCCACAATGACCGGTCCTGCGCAATTATACAATAATATAATGTCGTACATATTGTAATAAACACTTAGGTAAAGAATTACACCTAATATTTGCATGCTGTTTGTGAACGGTTGAATAAAGAGAACATTTATGTACAGCTTTGGCCAGAGCTATTAAGCACCCCTTATTTTTCTTTGTAACTTATAAATAAACTATGTTATTTATATGTTAGTTAAATATGTTATTACAAGACTACACATTGACGCAAAATAGAATAATGTATATATACATCTAGAAAACTTTTATTAATAAGTAATTTCGAAGTAGCTACCTATTTATCGTAGAAAACTGAATCCTAAAAATAATCGGGTTCGCAATAAAAGGACCAAATGCCTTTTTTTAAGTGCAATTATTTTTAACGTCAATGAATAGCTAGTGTTATTGAAAAATATTAGAATTGTCTATAATAAAATATATAAAATGCTTTATTCAAAGTTTTACTTTTATATGAAAAACGCGGGAGTGCTTAATACTTCTGGCCAAGGCTGTATGTAACAACTGTAATCTGGGGTGCTACCGCGAACTTCGAAAATCGAACTTCGTAGCGTGCCGTCCCTTTCACTCTCGTGTTATACACTATATGACGGAAAGGGACGGTACGATACGAAGTACGATTTTCAAAGTTCGCGGTAGCAGGCCTGACCCTATTCACACAAATATATAATCATATATATATATATATATATATATATGATTTAAGTGCCTAAAATTTTTTGGGCATTTTTTTAAAACACGAACTAGACCTCTATTCGATAGCGTTAAGGTGACAGTAACCTTCAAATTTTACCTCACTCTTGCGCTAATAATATTAGCTTGATATTTTAGTTATTTCTATTTTAATCACATGTAAATTGGTTTATGAATATTGCAGTGGTCTTCACCAAAACATGGCCAAATTTGCGAAATTTGAATACAAAAATCATATTTTTTTTCAAAACGAATGACTGCAATCTTATTATTCAGATTTTTGATAAATATTTAATAGAGCTAATCCATGTAAATCCATTTATTTATGTACTATGGAAATATATACAAGAATCCTTGACCAAAATAAATTAAATAATATAAATAAAATTATAAACTATCTTAAATTCAAAACAGGACCTTGAGACATTGTACCAAGGATGCTGGCGGCATTTCCTCTCTATATCGCAATACTGATATATTATACGTTGAGCGAGGAAGTCGCCAGCTCTTCGGTCACCAAGTTACGTTAATCAGACGCTTCGCAATTTCCGCAAATAACTTGTGATCGCTGGGACCCCATGGACCTGGAGTTTTGACGTCAAAAGGTACAAAACTGTACTCTCTGCCGAGGCACTTGTATTTATTACGCTTTTGGATTTCGGCGTTTTCCGCCGGTGCACCCGCTTTTACTGTAGTACGTTGGAGGTGAGACGGTGCCAGTGTGTCTACACAGGTAGCATCCCACACCCACATCCGTCCCACGCTCAATGGAACTAAAGACACATCAGGTCTCTTACCATCGTCCCTGACCATGCCAGTGGACTCAAGAGGAGCAGGCACATTTTTGATAAATGAATTATGTTTTTTATTAAAAGGATCCGTGAAAGTAACCTTTGTGGTTTAGAGATAGAAGCCATTTTATAATCATAATCATGATCATTTATTTTGCAAAACATACACAGATGGTATTTTAAACTGCAAACCTTATTTTTTCTATTTACTTGTGCTATGCGGTAAAACAGTATGCCATGATTTGACTAGTTTTCACCTGTCAAACAGTGGTTTAGTACATAACACTTGACACATTGCTCACCTGTATTGGTTTTTAGGGTTCCGTACCCAAAGGGTAAAAAACGGAACCCTATTACTAAGCCTCCGTTGTCTGTCCGTCTGTCTGTCTCTCTGACCGTCTGTCATCAGGCTGTATTTCATGAACCGTGATAGTTAGACAAATTTTCACAGATGATGTATTTCTGTTGCCGCTATAACATCCACTATAATATTTATGGGAGCTCTCCCATACAAAAAACTTTTAAAAAGTTGCTCGCTGTGTTCATCTGGCGCTGGGTCTCAAAAAGTATGAGAAAACTAAAATTTGACTCGCACCTGACCAAAATTTTACTTGATATTACTTAACGTTCTTATTAATAATAAAAAAAAATTAATTAAAATAAATTAGAATAGGTTATAATAAAGTGTCTAACGTTGTATACATAAATAAAATAAAATATAAAAGCCTTTTATTTCTTTCAGAAATGATATACATAGTAGTTTTGTTCATATCAAAAATTGATTAATTTATTATTTTAGTTAGTAAGTTAAGTGTTTTTTTTTTTATATTATGTTGATGACTTAATAATGTTATAATTACTTTTGTTGCACTCATTATTCTGCAAGAACCCCTCTGCAGGTAAAGGCCTCCTCCAAAGTCAGCCAGTCTCCTCTGGACTTTGCTGTTTGTATCCAGTTTGAACCCGCCTGTGTGTTTAATTTCATCCTCCCACCTGTTGCAAGGTCTCCCTTTCTTTCTTTTGCCTGCTGGCCCCCTCCATACTGTCACACTTTTTGTCCACCTCTGGTCTTGAAGGCGTGCTACGTGTCCGGCCCACTTCCACTTTAGTGCAAGAGCTTTTGCCAGACCGTCTGTTGCTTTTGTGATGTTTCGTATTTTTGTATGTCTTATTTTAATATTTTTTTTTTATATTTAGCATGCTGCGCTCCATGCCGCGTTGGCACGTAGTAATTTTATTTCTGATATTGATATTAGAGTAATTTTATTTCTGATATTGATATGGAGCGCTCGTGGCCCAGTGGCACCCGCGTACTGCGTGCGGTATGCGAGGTTAAGCAATGTCGGGCGAGGTCAGTCCTTGGATGGGTGACCGCTTTGAGTGGTTACTAACTGAGCGCTCCCGTGCTTTGGAAGGCACGTTAAGCCGTTGATCCCGGTTGCTGCCTATGATAGCAATCGTAAAGCCAAGTTAGAGGCCTCAGGGCGGCTTGAGAACTTCTAACAGTCAAGTTGCCCACTCACTTGACAAGCCTATTCCCAATAAGGTCGGTTTCCCTCTCGGGTTGGAAGGTCAGATGGCAGTCGCTTCCGTGAAAACTAGTGCCTACGCCAATTCTTGGGATTAGGTAGCGGACCCCGGGCATCCTTCAGGATGCAACTGTACTGGGAATAACGCTAGGAGGATGATGATATTGATATTAAATTTCCACGTCTGACAAGCGTAGGTTAAGCATGGTATAAGGCATGAGTTCATAGCCTTGGTCTTTAGGTTGATTGGCATGTTGCTCTTAAATATTTCCTTTAAGCTCCATATTTCCTTATTCCATGTTGGCTGTGCCCTGCGTTCAACCTCCTGGTAGTTGCTTGATCTGTCGAAGCTTAGTTGTTTGCCTAGCTAATTGTATATTTCGGTATATTGAAGGGGCTCGTCGTCGACATATATTTGTACCTTGGTGCTGTTGGTCATTATCATAATTTTAGAGAGGTTCATTTCTAGGCCAGCGAGCTTGCTAGCTTTATTTAATGACTCTACCATGTGTTGAAGTTCTTTTCCTTTCTCTGATATCAGCACCAAGTCGTCCGCAAAACGTAGGTGGCTTAAGTACTTCGTTTTTACTTTTATGCCACGTTCTTTCCAGTCGAGTGTTGTATATATAACAGCATGGAAATCTTCGTGCGCGAGTCCGACTTGCACTTGGCCGGTTTTTTTTAACACGTCGGTGGCAAACAAGCGTACGGCCCATATAAATTGATTGTACAGTCACTGGCATTGATATTTGCCAAACCAAAGGCGGTGAAAATATCTGACACGTCATAACGGCCCTAGAAATAGAGTCGGTTCAGATATTTATGCGCGCTTTGTAATGGCACATATAGATGCTGGTGACTGTACATGGTCAAGAACTACAGTTGATGAATATTTATGTAAATCATGGCATTTATAACTGAATTACTTAATATGGAGTTTCAATAGTTGATTTTTTGTTTTTATCTAATATATGGTATCTGTGAATGTTAGACATGTTTAATTTTTAAATTCTAATTATTTTGTTTTCATTTAAATAACATTTTTTATTAATTTATTATCTAGATGTAATTTTCATGATGTGTTGCTACTTATTTCCTTACATTTTACGTGTTGCACGCAGCCAAACATATTGTAAGGACATATTATTATTATTATACCTTATCTGTACACCATGTTCTTATGTAGAATAAATATTGATTAATTGATATGATGGTTTAAAACTCAAATAACTTTCCAATTATCCTATTTGTAATGGAACATAACACCTGTTCATACAACTTGGTCACCCTACTCCACTGTTAACTCTCCATACTATACGTCAACGAGAGTAGGGTAACCATGTTGTTTAGAGATTTTTCATGGTTAGTCTTCTAAATAAATAAATTTACAAATGCGTTTGTATCGTGTCACTATATTTTTTAAATGGCTAACAAATACAAATTCGGTAAACTGATTCTTGATCGACGACCCCGAAATCACCATATTTACTTACAGTATGTTACCAGCATGTGGGATTTTCTTTAAGTAAGGTATGGAAACGTAGTTCCTTAACCTAATCATGAACTTAATTTTATTATAATGGGTTGTGCTCTGAAAAACTGTTCGACATGATGCCCACGGCCGCTTTATACCATCGCACCGCTCGCGGTCGGCAGGGCATTCATATGGTCGCGTACGGTACGGTTTCAGATTGTTTTCCTCCCTTGGACGATCCGACTGTGGAATGAGCTCCCTGCCGAGGTTTTCTCGAGGGACTACAGTATGGGGTTCTTCAAGAAAGGAGTGTATATATTTTTAATGCGGCGTCATCACGCATGTGACAGCCCTGGAGTTGCTCGTACATTGGCTGAGGTGAACGCTTACCATCTTGTGGGCCGGGCCGTACGTATGATCTCCACCAACGTAATGTAAAAATATATCAATAAGATTTAAAGTATCAAATTGTCAAGTATTGATTAAGCGTCGACCACTGGTATGTTACCTCATATCCGAAAATTAACTCAATTATTTTCTATTTTTTTGTTAATTCATTCCCTTCCTTGTATGTATGTGATACCCCTAGGAGTTGCAGGTATCCATAGGCTGCGGTGACCACTTACCATCAGGCCGGCCGTACGCATGTTTGCCACCGACGTGGTTTATACAAAAAAAAGTAGTCAAAGCCGTTTCGAGTGTAACATGTGGACTTGGTTGGGCCCCTAGCCTAACCGCTATATGCGTCACCAATGACACGAAATGCGCAAAAATATTTGCCAATATTCGCTTTCACGCGAGGTAAATGCTACTCTTCAACCTCAGCCATAACGCCTTGACCAACTTGCTAGATTCCACTCTAAAACAGCCTATCTATACAAAACATTCATTCGAATTCGTCCTTCTATCATATACGTTGTTATATCATAGTTCTTTACGCGCTATAGTGAGTTATCTCATTTTTTTGCGCGCAATAATAGCGCTAATTGCTGGAAGATTACACGCCAGAATGCTATGTACTTTGATTTTTGGTACCGACGTTGTCAAATTATGTGTAACATTCGTCTTACTAAGGAGTAAGGTACTATATCATATGCATTATACCCGTACATTTATGTACACAAATCACATTTTGAGTACTTACACATATTGTATAAAAAAAAACTAAAAAATGACAAATAAAAAAGCAAGAGGGTGGTTTCGGAAAAAAACAATAACAGGCAAAAGGGAATACCTTCGCAGCATTTCATACGTCTTTTACTAAGAAGGAAATACTTTTTTAAGATAACTCAACCCGCTATAGTTTTCGTTGGAAGTATTTATTAAGCTTTACTTTCAAGTTTTTTTTTTTCATATTTTTTGGACGCAGAGTTGAAAAGTTAGAGGGACGTGTTTTTTTTCTTTTCTTTTTTCTTTTGGAGTGGTTATTTCCGAAAATATTGTATCAATTTTTTTTTAAATAAATACCTATAGACATTTTGAAAGACCTATCCAATAACATCCCACATCATAGGGTTGGAACAAAAAAATAACAACTCCATTTTACGTGTAGGGGAGGTACAGTGGGCCCACGAAAATGATGAGCACTTTAGTGCTTTGTCAAATTAAACCAGAATACTTATGACATTTAAATCTAAACGAAATTTCTTTCATTTCGATGCGACAAGGTTACAAGTATGCTCAACGTTTTCGTGGACCCACTGTACTCTTAAAGCATTTTTTTTTTCATTTAGATTCCATTTTAGCTCTTTACAGATTTATTGATTTATATATCCATGCCAACTTGCAGCTTTTTAGCAGTATAAATAACAAAGCAAAACCTTGGGCAGACAGACATACATATAAGGTTTCCTAGTTAACTACGGAACCCTAAAACATCCAAAACTCAGGAACAAATATTCGTGTTCATACTGATCGGAATCCGAACTGGGTACCAAAAGCTGCAGTAGGCAGGGTCACCACTAACTAGTCTAAATTTGCGTATAAGCCCTTTTAGTTCCAAGTTAAACTGTCATATGATTGCATGCATTTGTTTAGTTGAAGAACAGCGTAAGTGGACGATGATTGAGACAACTTTAGATCCTTTAGTTCCCAAGTATATAGGTGTTATGATTATGTGTTGAAATTGAGAATATATCATTGCAAATTCTTTAATAACTCTAGCTCAATGCTAAATTGTAAAATGGATAATGATACAGTTTAACTATAATATTGCACCATATTGGATTTTACAACATGTAACTACCAGTTAGATTTGGAAATAGCGAATTACACAGTTTCTCTAAGCAGCAGTGGCGTCTAAGTTCTGCGGGTGACGACTGAAGGAGACGGTTTTTAGGGGTGAGACTCTTAACTGCGGGTTACACCCTTCTGTGAGTGCCTTCGAGGAGAGTCACCATCATCGGGGTAAAGGAGGGAGCTTCACCCAAGCTGCTCACCCTTAGGCACTCACACATGGCTTCCACCTTGACCACGGTGTGTTCATGAATTGTAAAGCGAGGCACATCAGCCGAAGGACGTCCACTGCTGGACACGGGCCTCCCCGAATTTCACGGAGGTATATGCCAAAATCGCCGCGCTTGGCATGTAGGTTGGCGATCGCAGTATCTCCACCTCACTCCGGGGATGCTGCTGCCCATCCCCCGGTGGTCTTCGCAAGCGTAATCTTATTTTGATCTGTTTTTATACTCAGAATGCGATACCAACGAATCCACACCATTATTGTTACACCCTGTATAGACTCACGCATTTGTCTCAAGAGGTGTAGGCAGACACAAAAACAAATTTTCAGAACCACATAAAACAATTATTCTGCATGATGGTGACGACATTTAATCACATACATACAGGTAAACGGAGAATATTAATAATAACTTTAGCTTTACACGTGTTAGCAAGTATTTGTCTAGTAAGCTAATAAATATGTGCTAAGTCGATTTCTATTTAGGTAACACGAGCATCATTTATATTTATTTGTTTGTGAATGGGTTTCTTCAAAATGGCTCTAATGATTTCGATGATTTATGGGTTTTTACGGGAAAACTTCTAAGTATTTATGGTTAGTGTTTATTTGGCAGGTCTTCGAGCGTTTTAACTGCTATGATTTCAATCAAAGACAATCTGACGATTTCTAGTTCAAGTTGTATAGCGGGCGGGGAATGCTATCTTTATTTTCAAAATGAACCACAGAAACCTGAAGGCATCGTGAGTAATACTACCACCGAAATCACAGCGGTTGAAGCGCTCGGAAAAATGCCCATTATTGTTTTATTTATTTTCAAAATGGACCACAGAAACCTAAAGGCATCGACAATAATATGACCACCGAAATCACAGCGGTTGAAACGCTCGAAAAATGCCCACTATTGTTTTATTTATCTTGAAAATGGACCACAGAAACCTAAAGGCATCGTCAATAATACGACCACCGAAATCACACCGGTTGGAACGCTCGGAGTTTATTTATTTCTTTTTACAGGTTTTTATTTAACTTGCACTGTTCGTATGTATGTATGTATATCAGTAAGTTGTCAAAAAAGGATTGTATCCTTTTTCAGCCACTTGCCGGTATCGATTGAGCTGAAATTTGGTATACTTATGTAAGTTCGGTGATAGTACAATATTATGGTACCACCGAGCTGATCTGATGATGGAGACAGAAGGTGGTCATAGGAACTCCTAAACTACACAAGATAATATCGTGTTTGAATTCGAATCGCATGAACGAGTAGTTGATGATTGCGGAACAGTACAGTCAACGTCATATAGTACGTAGCATCCAAAAGTGGTGAAATAGTTCAGTAAACCATATATTTTGTATGGTGTACCGAACTATTTGCTACGTACTATATGACGCTGACTTTTTTTAACAACATTTTTTTTAACATAAATGAAAATTTTGACAGAAACATAGTTACTTTGCCATGTTTGGGACTATGTTGAGGAAGTTTTTTTTAGCGTTCTGCGTCACTGGCTTGGCTGTCGCTCTACCATGTCTAACGTAAAAATACACACAGTAATAGTCACGCCGCCTTTGCAAACAACGACCTCTTAACATTGTTTGACATGTATGTATTTGCGTAATATTATGTAATGCTATAACTTGCCTTCGCCCGTGACTTCGTTTGAGATAAGTAGATAACCATGCAAGTTACCTTATACATACGATTTCAAACTAACATGGTCAATAACATTATAAAGATTGTCCCCCAATATTTATTTATTTATTTATCGCGCGGGCAGCTTTCTTGCGCAGAGGATTGCTATTGCAATCCAGCGCGGGAATGCTGCCTGCGGATTGGGTACGCTACCGAGGGGACCAAATTTGGATAGCCTTTTTAACATTTAGTTTTAGTTATTTTAATTAGTATTAGTGTTTTACTGTCTATGTTTTTTACTTGTGTAGTTTAAGGTTTATTTCGTAAATAAATAATTATATTTATTTATTATTATTATTATAAGTCCGAACCGTATTTCTGTTATCTGACACTGAAGAAGAGATAACTCTAACTCCCGAGATACAGGTCTCCCACCTAGTTCGGGGGTCGGAACTATCGACCACTATCTATAGGCGTCGTTGTACAAACTAGATGAATTTTTGTAATGTACAGCCTTGGCCAGAGAATTAAGGACCCCTTATTTTTCTTTGTAACTTATAAATAAACTGTGTTTTTTTTATTTATTACAAAACTACACATTGACGCAAAATAGAATAATGTATATAAACATCTAGAAAACTTTAGCAGATATAATTTCGAAGTAGCTATTTATCCTAGAAAACTGAATCGTAAAAATAATCGGGTTCGCAATAAAAGGACCAAATGGCTTTTTTTAAGTGCAATTATTTTTAACGTCAATGAATAGCTAGTGTTATTGAAACATATTAGAATTTTCTATAATAGATAGGTAGATTTAGATAGATTTATTTATTTCACAATATACAATGTCACTTAAAATTACACATAGTCAATTGAAAGGAATTTATATTGTGTCCGTCAGTTTTGTAAACATTGTCAAATTATGTTGATATACATTTATCATAATAATAATATTTACAAGTATATGTCAAAAAAAAACAAAATACAAAATGAACATGTCAATAAAGAATAAAAGATATAAAATGCTTTATTCAAAGTTTTACTTTTATATGAAAAACGCGGGACGCTTAATACTTCTGGAAGAGGGTGTATGTTTATTGTTTGTAAGTACAAGTAAATGATTATAAAAAGAAAAAAATTTGGTACTGTAAAAACCGGGATATTTACAATTTAAAACTGAAATGGTTGCGTACGGTATGGGTTCAGAGGAATTTCCTCCCTCGGACGCTCCGGTTGTGGAATGAGCTCTGCCGAGGTTTTCCCAAAGGACTACAGTATGGGATTCTTCAAGAAAGGAGTGTAATTTAAAGGGTCGGCAACGAACATGTGACACCCCTGGTGCTGCAGGCGCCCATAGGCTGCGGTGTCCGCTTACCGTCAGGCGGGCCGCACGCCTTTTGCCACCGATGTGGTATTAAAAAAAGTAGGGGAGAGTCGGCGATGTCGTACCACTGCGAGATTTCCTATAAAACAACCCTCTTTATTTACATTTGGTGCACCAAATAATGCTCCGTTGGTATCATCGTCGACAAGGTTTATTAAAACTGGCATACGGCATAAATGTGAGATAGAAAAGTGTATTTTGTCGACGGACTTATGGAAACTTTGTGTGTTATTTCGTAATGGCATAACTTGTGATCGAGATACGTTAAAAATGCGAAATAAACAACATTTAAATACAAAACAAAACGGGATTATTGGATGATTTTTAGAAATAATTTTTATATGGCTAGGCAGCCGCCATTTCAATTTGGCAAACGAATGGACCAAACAACCTGTTGTTCCCACACTAATCATAATAATATCCTGTGAGATGTATACGGTCTAGCGTAGTCCCTTGCGGAACCCTAAGACATTTATTATAGATGGGATTACCAATCCAAAATGTTCTAATGTGAGAAACGTGCTCGTGGTGAGTAATGATTAGCATTGTGATAACAATTACGCAAGAAATTGGTGATAATTCTCATTTGTGTTATCTACGTGTGCTTTGACGTGAACGGGAAAGCCGTTTTACCACAACCACCATATCAGCTCGAAGACGTCCACTGCTGGACATAGGCCTCCCCCAATTTCATACTCCAATGCCATAATCGCCACGCTTATGGCATGCGGGTTGGCGATCGCAGTATCTCCACCGCACTCCAAAGATGCTGCTGCCCAGTGCCCATCCCACGGTGGTCTTGGTCGTAGTTTTAGGACATACCCGGGTAGACCCAGGTCTAGGATGAATACAGTTGGACAGGGCAGCATATGGAAAGCTTCGTCTAATATTTGAATAAAAAAAAACAAATTCAAATATTTATTCTGCAAATAGGCCACAAGGGCACTTTTACGTGTCAATAAAGCATGAAGCGTGAAGCGCCAATTTAAAAACGGTAAATCTTACTTAATAATGGAGCGTTCGTGGCCCAGCGGCGCCCGCGTACCGCGTGCGGTATGCGAGGTAAAACAATGTCGGGCGTGGTCAGTCCTTGGATATGTGACCGCTTTGAGTGGTTACTAACTGAGCGCTCCCGTGCTTTGGAAGGCACGATAAGCCGTTGATCCCGGTTGCTGTCTATGATAGCAGTCGTTAAGCCAAGTTAGAGGCCTCCGGGCGGCTTGAGAACCTCTAACAGTCAAGTTGCCCACTCACTTGACAAGCCTTATCCCAATAAGGTCTAGTTTCCCCCTCGGGTTGGAAGGTCAGATGGCAGTCGCTTCCGTAAAAATTAGTGCCTACGCCAATTCTTGGGATGAGGTAGCGGACCCCAGGGATCCTTCAGGATGCAACTGTACTGGGAATCACGCTAGGAGGATGATGATGACAATCTTACTTAATAATAATGATTAAAAATATACTGATTAACAATTCAATGAATAAATCGCCACTGCCCCAGTCCTTCAAGTCGAAAGCTTTCGACCAGAGCGTCCTTCCGGTCCTTACTTATGGGGCCGAGCCTTGGACACTTACGAAAGGCCTCGTCCACAAATTCTGAGGGCTATGCTCGGAGTTTCTCTGAGGGACAGAATTCGAAATCAACAGCATTCCAATATTCCGAAGAAATACTGAAATGTGCTATTCATATGCTACGGTGTTTGCTTACCTAATATCAGGCAGACTGTAAGCTTGTTTGCCACCATTATAATGTAAAAAAAATGTAAAAGATCCCTTGAGGCCTATTTTCAGAACAAATTGAATTTAGATTTATTTTCAGTTTTCAGATCAGCCACCCCGGCCGGATGTAGACAAAACACAACTCAGTGACAAACATGGGGCACAAGCAATACTTGGCTGTGGGGCAGACGGCCCGCAAATGGCTGGGCTTGCCCCCGGGCCGGGACACCGCCGTGCCGCTAAACATGCTCATATCGCAGCAGGGCAAGATCAATCATGGTGAGTCTTACCTACTGTCTTTAGCGAGTTAAGGATGATTAACTGTAGGGCGTTCCGTGTCCGGAGATACTGAGTCGAGTGACAGTTGACATTGACAGCTGACAGCTTTCTGATATTGTACCACCCCGGCACTGATAAGTCAGAAAGTCGCTTCATTGTCGCTTTTAGTGTTGAAAATTACATTTCGTTCAACGCTACGCACGCTCAAAAACTTTGAGTAATCATCACTCTAATAATAAAACATGGGGCACAAGCAATACTTGGCTGTGGGGCAGACGGCCCGCATATGGCTGGGCCTGCCCCCGGGCCGGGACACCGCCGTGCCGCTAAATATGCTGATATCACAGCAGGACAAGATCAATCATGGTGAGTCTTACTTTCTTTAGCGAGTTAAATTTCAAAGAAAAATACGTAAAAACTAGAATAGGTTGCTTAAATGGCCGCGTACGGGTATTCAGGGGAACTTAAATGTTAAAATATAAAACAAATTCGGGTTTCTTCGAACACTTATAACTCGAGAACGTCAGGACCAATTTTTATATTTAATATTTGGATTTGCCTTTGCTCCGAATAGCAGAATAAATACTACATACATACATACATACATACATACATACATATAATCACGCCTGTTTCCCAGAGAGGTAGGCAGCGATCACGGATTTCCATTTGCTACGATCCTGACATACAATTTTCGCTTCATGAACTCTCATAACATTCTTGATGCATGCGCGCCGGTTTATGGTACTCCTGACCTGGCCTTTCTTCAGAATGTCTACGATTTGGTCGGAGTACGTTCGCCGAGGTCTTCCCCTTCCAACTATAAATATTAAAATTTGGTAAAATTACAAAAAAAGACAGTTCGTCGGGACAGCTAGTTACTTATATGTGTACCTACAAATATATTATCTCCTAAGTTACTTATCATTCTTTTACCCACATCCAGTTAGTTACCTACGAATGCATATTTTATCAATTCAAATGCGTTTTAAAAAAAAATATACATAAATATTCAAAGATTTTTGAAATACGAGTACCCAAATATAATGTATAATGATAAATTACCTAGTTACTTCGAAAAAACGACCCATACACCTGACGCACTCTATCGTATACTCATACTCATACTTATACAAATATTATTATTTCGAATAGGCTATAAGAATAAGAAAGATTTATTGCATAACTGTGTACATATAAGGGTGGTTACAATTTTAAGACTAATAGATTCAACAGATACCCTGTCGGGCGTGCATAATTAGCTTAAAAACTAGAGCGACATAATCTGGACAAATACACTACTTTCTACATTAACAATTCTCATACACGAACTCGTTTAGGGTATAAAATGCCTTATCAATAAGCCAATTTTTAACCTAAATATTTTTAAATATATTACCTGCTAGACATTTAACGACAGACAGGTGATTTAAAACTCTAATTGCCACCACAAACGTACTTTTAGTATATGGAGGCACTAGATTTTGGTAATCAAATGTTGTGTTTGTACTGTGCTCTTGTATTAACCTTCGTAGATACCCATGTCGTAAAATAGTTGAGTTGATTTTTAGGGTTTCCGTAGCCAAATGGCTAAAAACGGAACCCTTATGGATTCGTCACGTCTGTCTGTTTGTCCGTCCATATGTCACAGCCGATTTACTCGGAGACTATGAGCACTACAATTATTAAATTTGGTAGGAAGGTGTATGCTATAAACCGGGAAATATGATGTGAAATTACGAAATAAATATTAAACTGGGAGGGCACCCCATACATGTAACAGGGGGTAAACATTTTTGTGAATGCACATAGACTTGTGTATCTATGGATAGGCTTTTAAAAATGACAGAGGTTTCTAGAATTTTTATTCCATTTAAGCCAACCGTTGGCGAGATATTAGCTGTCAAAGTCGTAAAAAGTGTCCTCCCCCTCTAATTTCCAAACTATGAAGTTAAGAATTCTGAAAAATCAAGATGATGTACAATAATAAATCCTTTCTACTATTTTTAGTTTGTATAAGATAGGTTTAACGGTTTTATAGTTATTGTTGAAAAACTGTCTTGCCTAAACAAAAGGGCGTAAGTGCCGTTAGTTTCCTATAAAGATACGACCTTTTTGATTCAATATGTTGTATAGTGGTTTTAAATGTAGATTAAGAGGTGTCGGTGCGGAACCCTCGGTGCGCGAGTCCGACTTGCACTTAATAATAATAATAAATAATAATAATAAATATTGGGGGACAATCTTACACGAATCGACCTAGTCCCAAACTAAGCAAAGCTTGTACTATGAGTACTAGACGACGACATACATACTTATAAAGATAAATACATACTTAAATACATAGAAAACATCCAAGACCCAAGAACAAATATCTGTGATAAATGCACAAATAAATGCCCTGGCCGGGATTCGAACCCGGGACCTCTAGCTTCGGAGGCAGAGTCACTACCAACTAGGCTAAACAGGTCGTAAACAGACACTTAAACATAACACGTAAACACGTAACACGTAAACAGGTACTTGGCCGATTTGTATGAAATTTCCTGGGAATTTGCATGGCCTAAGGCTATAGATCGATTCACAAGAACTGGCGCGGAATGTCGATGAAATTAATGACAGTTTCATACATTTTCCGCGCCAGCTCTTGTGAATCGACCTATACGTCATGGAATTATGAATAACATCGTATAAAAGCCTTTTTTCTCTGGTATTTTATAGTTGCACCGCCTATAGTCTTTCTGTTCTGCCTAAAGGTTGACTGGTAGAGAATGCCTCATGGCATTAAGCCCGCCTTTTGTACGTTAAGATTTCTTATTGTGCAATAAAGATTAAATAAATAAATAAAGCCCAAACTATTGGTTTTCCATATCCGGTCGGATGCACTTTTCCATAATTCTAGTGAAGCAACCTTTGTCTCTGACGCATTATTCAACCTTGCAATTTCTTATTAACAGTCAAGTTTATCCTTAGGCAATGGAAAAGTATTGACATTGGTTGGATTTAACGATATGAAAGTTTAGTCGTCGGTTAGTAATACTGAAATGAGCGTCTAGCTAGTAAAGAACTGCACGTCGGTTAGTGATGATAATAATTTATACTTACCAAAAACAACCGACTCCAATTTTGTACTTGCTATGCCACAATTTGTGGTTTTCGTGAGCCAATGCTTGCAACCTACAGAAAATACCGAAATCGGCATATACGTGCCTATCAAATTCGAGGAGTTCCCTCGATTCCTCCCAGATCCCATCATCTAACCTTCACCAAATTTATATGGGACCAATGTCGGGATACCTGCTTTGAAACAAAAAAAGAAGTATCAAAATCAGCCCACGTGGTCAAGAGTTAACGGGGAACATACATACTTTAAAAAAAAAGAACAAGCAAACATGCAGACGAATTGAGTACCTCCTTCCTTTGAAGTTGGTAAAAAAGTCGAATGTTCTTAAACATTGTATGATTTTTTTTTTATGACATAGGTGGCAAACGAGCAGACGCATCGCCTGATGGTAAGCGATTACATACAACACGTGATTAGATACGACCTTTTTGTCTTCACTGGATAACCGGGTGTATAGGTAGTGTACGAGTACCTACTTCACTCTCAATATCGTCAGCCTATTTAGCCTAGTTGGTGACACTTGCCTCCGACGCAATCTTCTCTAAGACACTACCTTAGTATCCCAATTTGTACCATTTCGAAGTTTCAAATTAAAGGGAAAAAAAATTGAAACATTTAATGCTCCGAGCCGGATTCGAACCTGCGACATCTGGCATACGCGGCCAATCGCTCTAGCCTCTGAGCTATCGGAACAACCAAGCTCGTCCACGAAATCCTTCAATAGTTCCCTCTTACAACGCCTTTGGGAGGCGTACAGCGACATCTACCGTAGAAGACTTAGGCTTCTATTAATGGCACCAACGTCTCAAATTACATTGAGATAACGTCAGTAACGATGCGCCATCCGATACTAAATTAATTTTGTACTAAAGCAGTAACGCTGCTAACGAAAATTTCAAATTAAAGGGAAAAATTGAAAAATTTAATGCTCCGAGCAGGATTCGACCCTGCGACATCTGGCATACGCGGCCAATTGCTCTAGCCTCTCTCTTCTCGCAGACGCTCGAAGCTTCTTCTTCTTGTCGCAGGTTCGAATCCTGCTCGGAGCATTAAATTTTACAATTTTTCCCTTTAATTTGAAATTTTCGTTAGCTGCGTTACTGCTTTAGTACAAAATTAAAATTCATTTCGATGTTATTCAAAAATTCATTTTCCTTAATTAACACCCCTAGTAAAGTATAAAAGATCCTTAACAATTAAAACAATGTTGACGTGCGTGTCATTCGAATTTCGAATTGTCATACTTGACATTAAACTTCTGCTTAACTTCACGTTAACTCTTAAGGCCGTTTTTCATTCACCCTTGGTGATATAATTAATTATTTGGTATGTAAATGAAAAAAAAAAATATCTTGAATATGGAAAAACCAAATATGCTACGTCGTTTCTATTGCTATACAATACACGGCTATATAATCGTCGAATCCGACTCGGCTGGGCAGCGTTCGGGAAGCTACGGCACATCTTTTAGTCCAATATTCCGCAGTGTCTCAAGACGAAAGTCTTTGACCAGTGTGTGTTGCCAGTGATGACATATGGTACTGAAACGTGGTCGCTTACTATGGGCCTCATAAGAAGGCTCAAAGTCACCCAAAGAGCAATGGAGAGGGCTATGCTGGGAGTTTCTCTGCTTGATCGCATCAGAAATGAGGCCATCCGCAGCAGAACCAAAGTGACCGATGTAGCCCTTCGAATCGCTAAACTTAAGTGGCAGTGGGCGGGGCACATAGCACGCAGAACCGATGGCCGTTGGGGCGGAAAGGTTCTCGAGTGGCGACCACGTACCGGAAGGCGTAGCGTGGGCAGGCCCCCCACACGGTGGACTGATGGCCTGGTGAAGGTCGCGGGTGTCCGCTGGATGCGGGTGGCGCAGGACCGGTCATTGTGGAAGTCTTTGGGGGAGGCCTATGTCCAGCAGTGGACGTCATTCGGCTGAATGATGATGATGACACGGCTATATGATTAAAGGAACGGAAATCAATAAAAGCACCCTGTATGAGGGAAACTACCTTCAAACGTTGAAATAGCTCAATTGGCTGGAAAGAAACATTATTTTGTTTCTTCTAAACAATAAAACTGCATACACACATTTTTTTTAATTGTACGGACAGCAAAACAAAACCGTTTCTTTGTCATTTTTCTCAAAATCTTTGATGCCCCTAAAAAATTACTAGCTTTTGCCCGCGACTTCGTTCGTATAGAACTCTTTAGCGCCTTAGGAAAATAATTTCGACGTGATGCCCACGGCCGCTTTCTACCATCGCACCGCTCGCCAGCAGGGCATTTATCTTCACACCTTAAAACCTAAATGGTCGCGTACGGTATGGTTTCAGAGGAATTTCCTCCCTCGGACGCTCCGGTTATGGAATGAGCTCCCTGCCGAGGTTTTCCCGACCGGCCTACAGTATGGGCTTCTACAAGAAATGGGTGTACATACATTTTTTAATTAGGCAAGGCGTATGTGACACCCCTGGAGTTGCATGTGCCAAGCTTACCATCAGTTAGGCCGTACGCTTGTTTGCTTCTAAAAATCTATTATATTGTTTTAAACGCAGGCTTAATTTTTTTCTTTAATTAAAAATTAATTCGTACACACATCCACACTCCTTTTAATCCTCTTTTTTAATGATTTCCGAAGTATAAACTATTTTATGTACTTCCCTGGGTCTCAAATAAAATTTATGCTAAATTTCATCTTAATCGGTTCAGTGCTAAAATTAGTATGGATTAATGTCAAGACCTAAATTAGAAATCAAGACAACTGAATAAAATAATCAAATCTAGTTTTGACTTTGACACCGATAAATATCATGGACGAAAGCAAAATTATGTGGCTTCATTTAAAAAAATATTTCGACGTATTGAGAACCTCCTCCTTTTTTTGAAGTCGGTTAGATATTATATGAATAATAAGGACCCAAACCTGATATGAACCCGGGTATGTCCTAAAACTACGACCAAGACCACCGGGGGATGGGCAGCAGCATCCCTGGAGTGCGGTGGAGAGACTGCGATCGCCAACCCGCATGCCAAGCTTGGCGATTATGGTATTTACCCTCCATGAAATTGGGGGAGGCCTATGTCCAGCATCAATGGGCGTTCTTTGGCTGAAATGGTGGTGGTGGAATCATAATAACCTACCGAATCCTACACCGGAGACGACGATGCAACGGGGCCACGCCGTTTCGTCGCCTAAATAGATATTTTATAAGCTTAAGTTTCATGGCGCATTGGGTTAACTGTAAGGCCATGTAAACATTTGTAAGAAATAAATAAAATAAATAAATAATAATATACTACATTTGTATTTATAACCCACCTGTCACACATATTGCTCTTTAGAAATAAGATGTGTTTTTTGACGATAAAATATCCTGCATTAATATGTGGATAGTGAAACGTTATGTAATAATTGGTATTTGTTTTTATATTTCCATTCATAAATCGGAATTTACCCACCGTAAAAAAAGAAAAAAAAACGGGTTAACAATGTGCAATTCTAGCCCTTTCACATGACATATAGTCACTTGACTTTTACATATGACATAGACACTAGATATGTCAGATCAATTTTCGTCTTTATACCAATGCTATTAAGGTCTAAAAAAGTGACGAACGTTTCGTTTCGCGATTGGACATAGGCTATATTCCATCCCGTGACTCCATCTAGTTAAAATTACAAAACTTGGAAATAAAACTGACTGAATCAATAAAAAATCCAACCTAAGATATTGCATTACAAAACACAATTTACCGCCAAAACCAACTAAAGTGACAAGTCCATTTATTTCCCAGGCGATTAAACATCTAATTACTATGATTCTATAGCCTATAATTGCATAAATTATGTGGGACTTAAGTTTATCTGGTTTTAAGGTACCTTTATTATAAAATTGAAACTCATCACGCGACATCTTGTGATGATTCAGCATAATTAATTGTGACGACATAGTTGTAGTTCTTTATCATCATCATCATCCCCTAGCCGTGTTCGGCCACAGTGACTGTTTTCACTCTTGAGAGCGTCGCTGATGTGCTCTCTGGTGACTGACGTAGCCGATTTTAGCAGTGAACTTGCGCCCACACTCGTTGCAAGTCAGCACCCCTCCGACATAATTATATTCAATGGCCGCTGGTGGTCTGGCCTTCAGTTCATCGCGCTTAGAGTCCAGTTCTTTACGCCGCCTGGATTCAAACTGTAGTAGTTCTTTATAATATGCTAATGTCATAGTGTAGTCATTGGAATGTCCAGATTATCGTCGATGATTGCAATGACGTTAGTAACGTTATTGAATACATTTCTTGCGGTTTTCGCTATTTATGGCGACAGCGATGGAAAATATGAGGGAATCTGTATTCTGATCTGAAAAGATAAATGAAATGAAATGGTTTATTTCGCTACAGATATATCCCAGAGGTCATCTTGATCATATTTGGAGCACCCCAACTGGAGAGGACTTACAGAAGACCGCAGCCAAATTAACGTCACTACTTATTCGTTAGGTATGTTATGTGGTGTTGTGTTCCTGGTGGTGAGTAAGGTCGCCAGAGCTCCCGAGGATGCTGTGTTGAGAGTGAGGGACCTGCATACGTCTCCAGCTGTCGACACAACGAATCCTCAAGTTAATACAGGGTCGGCAACGCACCTGGAGTCGCAAACTTTTATTTGGAAGCTTAACAATAAAGTATAGTTCACATATTTTTGATCGCTTTGTATGGCTCGTAAACTATGCAAGATATAACTTATAGCGTAACGGAAGTCAGACGTTAACTATTTAAAATACCTAACGGAAAATATTATTACGGAATGTCTTGTTAATATTCTTCCTATACAAATGAATCCGGTTAGAAGGACCACATGCCTATAGTTCTTCCTGCTAGTTAATAATTACTAGTACAACGAAAATATATACAAGAATACTTAACCAAAATTATATAAAGAAAATTAAAACTAACTTAAATCTAAAACGGGCCCTTGAGGCATTGTACCGAGGATGCTGGCGGCATTTCCTCGCTGTATCGCAATGCTGATACGTTGAGCGAGGAAGCCGCCAGCTCTTCGGTCACCAGTTACGTCAACCAGTGGCTCTGTGAGATGTTTCTTTAAAATTCAAAATTTCCAAAAACTGACTCGTAAAAAAAGCTGTATAATTATCTAATCTGCTCACAAAATTTCACGAGAATCGGTTGAGAAATTTCACCAGTAGAATTTGGCTTTTGTTGTGCTCTAATTGTAGCTGTTCCCATATAGACTTTTTATCCTATGTAAAAACTGGTTCGAATGGCACCATAAAAAGTATTCATATATAAAGTAGGTACCCAATTATATCTACCCTACGCCAGGGCTCGGAAACCGGTATTCTGTCCATACAAAAATACCGGTATTTTTTTAGTTCTTATCGTTCTTTCGTCTACTATTTCATGTTTAATCAGGCAATCTAACAATATGAAGTAATAACCTAAATACATTATTGAGTCCTCCATAAAGAGCATAAACAAATTAAAAATATTTGGCTATTTCAGGATTTTGAGATTAACCGGTTGCGAGCCCTGCCCTACGCACGCTCAAAAACATTGCGTAATTACCTCAGTCACAGATCACAGAATACTAGTACCTCAGTGAATGAAGAGAAAAACGCCCACAATTTTATTTATTCTATTAACAATATGTTAGAGATGCAACGGATAGTTGTTTGGCCGGATACCGGATACCGGATATTCGGCCTGACCACCTGCCGAATATCCGGCCAGCGGAGCTATACCTACATTTTGAGTTATGCAACTGCGCGTCGTGCAATTTTTGACCTATTTCCTTAGTGAACTTTCGTTTTATACACCATAATTTAAGTCGGCCTGTTTAGCGTAGTTGGTAGTGTCACTGCCTCCGAAGCTAGAGGTCCCGGGTTCGAATCCCGGTAAGGGCATTTGTTTCTGTGGTGAGCAGAGACATTTGTTCCTGAGACTTGAATGTTTCCTATTTATTTAAGTATATATACATATTTATCTATTAAATATATCGTCGTTCAGTACCCATAACACAAGCCTTATTGAGCTTACTATGGGGCTAGTTCGATTTGTGTAAAAAAATGTACAATAATATAATAATTTGTCTTTGGTGGATTTCCAATATTAAATACAAATAACTCGCTTTTTACTAATCACGAAACTTACCTAAAATTGTTTTCTTATAAAAAACATTAAGTTTAAATAGTTTCAAAAGAATACACTAGTTCGATTATGACCGTGATTGTTTTTAGATACCATTTTTTACCCCAAAATCAAACAAGTATACTATCCGGTATCCAGCCGAATAATACGTAGCTAACCGGTATCCGGCCGGATATTAAAATAAGGGCCGGATAGGCCGGATACCGGATATTCGGTGCGTCTCTACAATATGTAATACATTTACCGCCCTAGGCGAGAAATCAATGATTCACACCAAACGGCCGGAGTCGGCGCGCACGCCACCAAAGTCAAAGGAATTCGAACCCTCCATACAGAAGATAGCTTCGTATCCAAACGGCAACGGCAGAGCCGGCGGCAGCCGACAGGCGCCACCGGCAGCCCGGAAACCATTCAAATATGAAATCTAACTTCTGTATGGAGGGTTTGAATTCCTTTGACTCTAGTGGGGTGCGCGCCGACTCCAGCCTTTCGGTGTGAATCGTCCATAATGAAGTATTTGCAGTGAAGAACGCATGTTTGTCATTGCACCACCGTTCCACTGGCCCAGTATGCGCTGCGTTCGTGCGCTACTGCAAAACTGGCACTTTTCGTAACACTTCCGTTTTGTCTGTAATGCTGTTTTAATGCTTACTTTT
Source organism: Notocelia uddmanniana (assembly GCA_905163555.1). NCBI lineage: Eukaryota > Metazoa > Arthropoda > Insecta > Lepidoptera > Tortricidae > Notocelia > Notocelia uddmanniana. The sequence goes on along the minus strand of LR991079.1, from coordinate 10,706,148 downwards.
ATATTGTGCAATACTGATTGTAGGTTACATGCATTCAGCACCTACATTTTTGTATTCATACTTTATTAAAAGGCCTAGTTACAATACGTCATACTCGTAAATAAAATACGGCTAAGCGATCCCCTACCTGACCCGGCTAAGACCCCCCGGACCCGGACCCCGGGTATGTCCTTAAACTACGACCAAGACCACCGGGGAATGGGCAGCAGCATTCCTAGAGTGCGGTGGAGATACTGCGATCGCCAACCCGCATGCCAAGCGTGGCGATTATGGCATTTACCCCCCATGAAATTGGGGGAGGCCTATGTCCAGCAGTGGACGTCCTAGGGCTGATATGATGGTGGTGGTGGTGGATCCCCTACCTGTGGTACAAAAAAAAATTGTTGGGGGACAATCTTACACATATCTACCTAGTCCCAAACTAAGCAAAGCTTATACTATGGTTACTAGACGATGATATACATACTTATATAGATAAATATTACACACTTATATACATATATATAGAAAACATCCAAGACTCAGTAACAAACATTTGTATACGAAGCCTGCCTGCAATTGCCATTCTAGCCGAGGCTAACTTAGTGATTTTCTCAAAAATGGGGGACAATAGTCGTTATTGTAATATAGATTTCATAAACATAACCCTACTCGTATTCCGTCAAAGTGTTAATGCATTTCTCGCCGCTATTTTGTTGAAACAGAATCGTAAGTTTATTTTTCCACCAAAAACCGCAGGCTGTTTTAGATACTAACAAAAAATTGGCTGTTTATGTTATGACTAGTGCAGTCTTTTTATGTGGTTGTTTTACCTTTTAAAAAAGTTTGGGACTCGGGAAGCATACATATACATTTCTGCCCGTGAAGCCATCGTGCAATATTTTAAATTTTTATATTACCTTAAACTTCACCCTTATGTTCAATGTTTACATTTTTCCAGATTTTTTGGAGGAAATTTGCACTGTAGGCGTCATTTGGAGATCCCTTCTTTGTGCGCGATTTTGGTTAAATTATACATATATTCACTGTGGAATTTATTATTAATTTTGGAAGGACGATGTTTGTTTAGTTATTTTCTTGCAATCAAATTGAAAAGCAGACTGCATAACTTTGGTCTAGAAGCCATATTACCCCACTAACTAATTTCCATCTATTTTCCATCACTGTGTAATATGGTATTGCATACTTATCTTATCAACAATTAAATACCTAACGTTTAACAACTGTATAACAAATTAATGTTAAAACACGTGTATTATGCCACGTGTATTATAATTACAAGTAACTTTAATAATCGATAATCGATACGAGACCGATTTATCGTAAACGACTCGGATTCTTTTAACCAATTACCGATTATAGCTGACCCGACCTTAGCATGACCTTAGCCTGGTTAATTTTGACGAGGACTTGACAACCGACTGGATTTGCCATATCTGTATATTTTGTATTAACCGGATACTGGTAATTTTCATACAAAGTTGACTTCGTTCGTACTACGAAGCGTAACGGCCCGCGTATTGGTACGCAGACGCTGCAATAATAATCATATGGCATTTATTTTCGAAGCGTAAGATCTTCGAGAATACACGTACGGTTGCCAGTTTGTTGCACTTTTAGCACCACCCAGGGGCCACGTGTAGGGCAACGGTGGGTACTCCCTACGGACGTGGTGCAACTTCGGCCCCGTTGTCAAGTGAGTGGCCGAAGGCCTCTAACTTGGCTTAACGACAGCTGTCATAGATAACAGCCGGGATCAACGGCTTAGCGTGCCTTCCAAAGCACGGCAGCGTTCAGTTAGTAACCACTCAAAACGGTCACCCATCCAAGAACCGACCTGGGCTCACATTGCCGCACGCGGTACGCGGGCGCCGGTGGGCCACGAGCGCTCCGAAAGCTTGTGACTCCAGAAGAATCGCTTTGGCAACCCGGTATCTATTTGAGGATTCGTTGTGTTGACTGCTAGACACTAGGTCGCTCTCAACACAGCATCCTCGGGAGCTCTGGCGACCTTACTCACCACCAGGAACACAACACCACATACGTACAGAGCGAGTAGCTACTCATGTTACAAATGGACATGGGATACTAGCAGCGTGGGGCCCACACAAGGTGGACTGATGACCTCGTAAAGTCCGCGGGAGTCCGCTGGATGCCCTTGGTGCAGGACCGGTCATTGTGACACTCTTTAGGGGAGGCCTATGTCCAGCAGTGGACGTCCTTCGGCTGATATAATGATAACAATGGGATCCACCATATCTAGGCCGGAAATTCTGGAGTTTCTGGTGCTAAAAATTGCAATAGAAAATAATTAGGTATTGTATGAAAACCTTAAGAGGGCGCAGTACGCTCGGTTCTCCATACAAACGTATTTATGCTCTCATTTTAAAACGCCATTCTAGAATAACATGAAACTTTGTATACACAATGGGATCCGGCATATCTAGGTCGGAAATTGGTTTCTGTTGCTAGAAATTGTAAAAGAAAAAAATACAGCGGTTTTTTGAGTTTTTTGCGGCTTGTATGAAAACCTTAATAATAGTTGTATTTTTTCTCCATTATAATTTCAAGCAACAGAAACTAATTTCCGGCCTAGATATGCCGGACCCCTTGTGTAAAAAAGTTTCATGTTATTCCGGCTTGTCGTTTTAAAATGAGAGCGTAACTACGTTTGTATGGAGAACCGAGCTTCCTGCGGACTCTTAAGAATTCCCTAGATGGAACGTGAATGCAGAACTCCGGTGACCGCCTTTCGCCTCCATAATGTACCTTTTCTCCTCCTTGGTCCTTTCTAAAGACATAATAAAAACTCATATAGACCATTATTTTAAAATATAACACGTGCGTGACGACCCTAGTAAACAAGCCTAATTAAAAATGTAACTCAAGTAATTGTTTTACAGATAAATGCGTCTAACTATATAACTTAGAACATTTTCTGTAATAATACTTAATTATATTGATGTGGGCCAAGGGCTTGGACGCATGTGTACTTCCGCATTCATTCATCTATTCAAGGAAACAAATTATATATAGGAGTTTATTGGCTATCGGTAATCTTAGCCTTAAGTGGAAATCTGGTTTTTCCTTTAGATTTTATCGACTGGGGGACATCGCTAGGATATCGCTGTTTCATGTCTTAAGAGTCCGCAGTAAGCTCGGTTCTCCATATAACCGTAGTTTTGCTCTCATTTTATAACGCCATGCTAGAATAACATGAAACTTTGTATACGCAATGGGATCCGGCATATATAGGTTGGAAATTAGTTTCTGTTGCTAGAAATTGGAATGGAAAAAATACAGTGAGTTTTTTAACTTTTCAGGTCTTGCATGAAAACCTTGATAATCGCTGTATTTTTTCTCCGTTATAATTTCAAGCAACAGAAACTAATTTCCGACCTAGATATACTGGATCCCCTTGTGTATACAAAGTTTCAAATGATTCCAGTATGCCATTTTAAAATGAGAGCGAAACTACGTTTGTATGGAGAGCCGAGCTTACTGCGGACTCTTAAGTGGAAATCTGATTACGAGACTCGTGTGCGCTTACCATCAGGCGGGCCGTAGGCTTGTTTGCCACCGACGTGGTATTAAAAAAATCGGCCCTTCGCTCGCACACGCTGAGACCTCACTCAGAGGTTACAAATATGACGAGGCAACTTTCGTTTCCCAATCGCCCCAATGTCATTTTCCGAAGTGTAAATACGTCGGTATAGTTAGCGGAATATGGCAAGGTCGACGTGTGTCAGAAGCGGCCAGTTGTAGGGAAAAAACTCGAAGTGAAATGTAAAGCTAAATTTTTTTTTTTTGTAGTGCCACGGGTAAATCCCGCCGCTAGCATATGAGGCTTATTTTGTGCCAGATACACTGGTGTCTCGGGGATCTGTTAAGGCGCAGGGTAGGGCAAGCCATTCTCCATGCAAAGGTTGTGCAAGTTTTTTGCGTTAGTTTTGGCACTACAGCATTTTATTTAATTTTTTGTTGGTACATATTGGATATACGCAGAACTTGATGTAGAAATTTTGCATTAATTCAAAAAAAAAAGAAAAAATACAAAAAATAATTAAAATTAAAAAAAAACATCAAGACATAGCTAACGAAAAAATAAGCATATGGACCGAAAATAGTAACTGAAGTGCAAACACAAACGAAAAAAAACTTGCACAAAGTTTGTATGGAAAGAGCTTGCCCACCCCTTCGCCTTAACAGTCCGCATCAGGAAGCTCGGTTCTCTATACAAACGTAGTTTCGCTCTCATATTAAAACGGCATGCTGGAATAAAATGAAACTCTGTATACACAATGGGATCCGGCATATCTAGGCCAGAAATTACTTTCTGTTGCTGGAAATTATAATAGAGAAAAAATACAGTGATTATTAAGGTTCTCATAAAATACCAAAAAAACTCAAGTCTGTATTTTAATTTCTATTACAATTCCTGGCAACAGAAACTAATTTTCGGCCTAGATATGGCGGATCCCATACTGGATACACATTATCATGTTATTTCAGCACGGCGCTTTAAAATGAGAACGAAACTACGTTTGTATGGACAAACGAGCTTCCTGCGGACTTTGAAGTGTACTCAAGTAGGTTTAAGGCAGGTTATAAATTACGCATACAGACTGATCAATGTTAAATAGTGTAGTGTTGTGGCGCCCGCAGCTGTCATCCCATAGAAACTTGTCAATGTTGCCATATAAAACAGATTTTAATGAATACAGCTTGCGATTTCTTATACCACATCGGTGGCATACAAGCTGACGGCCAATCTGATTACAGACGGGGTCTATGATGGTTGCTATTTTATCATTGATCGTCGTGGATAAGACATTGGTCACGTTTGGCCAAGTATGCGAGTGCAAAAGTGACGGACGTCTTATCCACGAAGATAAGTGATAAAATAGCAACCAAAATACGCCCGTGATTTAATGAAAAATGTAGAGCCCAAAGACACAGATCGCGGTCACTGGGGTACGGGTTCGCGTTCCATTGGACTTGAATGTAACGCGAATGGATTGTTCTTTTTAGGAGATTAATCTTTGTCTACTTATTCGTCATTATCATTTTCAATTACTTATTCTGGCAATATTTCCGGAATTTTAATATTGCCGAATTTTAAATTCACAAATAAAATTTTATTTATTTTTTGTCTTTAATTATACTTCTTCATTCTTTATTGTGAGATGAAATATTTTTTGCATTTGTTGTACCCAATTCAGGAAAACGTGATATCCGGAAAAAGTTAAGATAAAAAATAACTGGTAACATTAATGCGTATATGAATAAGTACTGATTTACGGCGCGAATACAAAATGTAAAACAGATTATAAGTGTTAGCAGTATTAGCGTTTTGATTTGTGTTCAATTGGACTTGTATGGAACGCGACTGTATTGTTCTTTTTGGGAGGATAATCTTTGTCTATTTATATTCTCGCAAACGAAGTGAAAAGATGGGTGTATAACTCTGGTCTAAAAGCCATCATACCAACCATCTCGTGGTAATATAGCTTATTTTAGACCCTTGACATACATTCTAATAATACTTATGTATGTATTGATATAACGATTAAATCAATAAAAGGTCGTAAAAGCGCTTGTTGCTCCTCAGGTCTCTGGACCTCATCTTTTCTCGTTCGATCTTAGTTTGTGTTTTTCAATAGCGCAAGTAGGATTGGAAAGTTCTAGAATTGAACGGTCAATATAGTATAGTGAGTCAAGAAAGTCAAACACTTTTCGACTCTATTATTTATACGTAAAGGTTAGAAATTGTTGAGTCGGTAAACCTCTTTCTTCGCTTATTGTACAAGTAAGGAATTTGAATGTTTATCACTTTTGAACTCAATTTCTATTGTAATATGGTTTATTATTATATTTTTCGACTGTACAAAACACAAACAGGTTTTAAAAGGCATTTTTGGTGGATTTAGAAAACAATGGTGACAAAAATATAGTCGAATTCGGATGGCAGAATGTGATAGCTATAGAAAGCGTGTTTTTCCAATTTCTCCAACCGTTTTTATCTTGAACTTAATGAATAATAAATATTTACGACGTGAGATATGTATAATGGATATGTATGACCTTCGTTGTGTATAATAAATGTAATTAAGATCCAAATTACATCTAATTAACAAAATCAGACCCGTTACCTAGACAAAAGTACCGCAAAGCACGCCGCTCTAGTAAACAAACGAATTCCGAAAATACACAGCAGCAAAAGTAGATACATACGCGAGCTCATGCTCAAAATTACATATACACGACTCGACACGAGTTAAGAGAATAAAGACTGTGTAGATAATTATGACCGTGTTATTCTGCTTAGTTACTTCTGGACAATCCGGAGCTATTTTGAGTATTTAGATACAGGGTATTAGTGATAGCGTTAGAAAAACTGATACTAAGTAGATTTCAACAAACACAAAACTGAAAAGCATTGAAATGTTACGGGGAATAAAAACTTAATTGACCGAGTGAAACGAGGTCTCTGTTTCAGTTTCAGCCAAAAATTTTTTTTTTGTCAAAACATTATTTGGAAATTTGGTAATTAAAAAATAAATAAATCCCGAGGTCTACAGCTTGTGAGCTGACACCACTCTTCTTCTCTCTTTCACCTTCTTAACTATTTTCCTTTCACTTTTTCTGGATTCGGCCTCTACTCGGCCTAAAGGCCGAATCGAGAGCGTTCAAATAAAATAAATAAATAAAAATAAATAAATAAATATTATGGGACAATTTTTACACAAATCGAACTAGTCCCATAGTAAGCTCAATAAGGCTTGTGTTATGGGTACTAGACGACGATATATTTAATAGATAAAAAAAAAATACAAATCAAGCAAATACATGGCAAAGGAAGCCAAAGTTAAAGCCATCTATTAAAACATATGTTGTGACACATCCCCAACATCGCGTCAAAGAGGTAAACCAAAAATGTAAGAGAGTAAGTCCCATTTGCTAATAATAAACTGCATATACCTATATCACAGTCTCGTAACCTCACAACCTCAGTATTTACAAACTAGAAAATTTATTCCCAAATTGTGGCTTATTATCGCATAACTGTATTTAAACAGCTAGTTGGTGGGCAACTGAGCGTAGCGAGGTCTACTATTAAGTTCCGAATTGCACGAAATATAGACGGGTGAAAAAATTGGACGAATCAGGTTACTCCTCGTTCCGGCGCTCCGCAAGGTGCGGCGGTTCGGACGCTCCGATTGTGGAATGAAATCTCTGCCGAGGTATTTCCGAGGGACTACAGTATAGGGGTTCTTCAGGAAAGGGTATACATTTTTAAAGGGTCGGCAACGCGCATGTGACACCCCTGGAGTTGAAGGCGTCCATAGACTGCGGTGACTGCTTACCATCAGGCGGGCCGTACGCTTGTTTGCCACCAGCGTGGTACAGATAAAAAAGGTCAAGTTTTTAAGTTTTTATCATCCTAGCTTTACGAGTACCTCAGCAGTACAGTCACATGCACTCTTAAGGCCGCCGGGATCTGCTACCTTAATGCCAAGAATTGGTGTAAGCATTAGTTTATACGGAAGTGACTGACATCTGGCCTTCCAACCCAAGAGGGAAACTAGAACTTATTGGGATTAGGCTTGACAAGTGAGTAAGCAAGTTCACTGTTAGAAGTTCTCAAGCCGCCCGAAGGCAGTAACTTGGCGCTGTCACAGACAGCAGCCGGGATCAGCGGCTTCACATGCCTTCCATAGAGCGGGTACGCTCAAGTGGGGTACGCTATGAAAGGGCATAAGTCGCGCATTCAGATTTTTATTGCTTTTTTAATGTGGCATAATTTCAATTAACGGAGATTTTTTTTAAATAAATATAATTTCTTCCCCTTATGTCAGAAGTCAATTAAGCAAAAATTTAATAATTTTTTATATTTGGTCAAGATTTAAGTACAGTCGTGGAAGGAAAAGGTTCGTCACGTTTCAATTCTATTTTAATGTCGTTATACATATCAAAAGATTTTTTTTTATATGATCACCAAAAGAATTATAAATATAGTTGTACAAAATCCTCGGTGCGCGAGACACTCACACTCAACCATTTTTTTTATTAGTTAAGACTAAGAATATAACCGATAGCACGGAGTTGTCGTTGTGATAATATTGTAATTAATTAAAATGACGTGACACATGGTAATTGCGAATGACATTAATTTTATATTAAATCCTTTAACGTCTCATTAGAGTTGTGATGCGTTTGAACCTACCCCAACGCATTATTAAAGAAGAGAATAGTATTTACATACATTCATATTAAGATAAATAATTTACAATTAGAAAAATATTCTGGCAGTATTTCCGCGATGTTAATATTGCCGAATTTATAATTCATGTTTTTTTTTTTCATTTATATTTTTACTTCTAGTTTTATATGCTCTTTCTTTATCTTTAGTTTAAATATTTATTGCATTTTTATACCTTATTCACAAAAATATTATATCCGGAAAAAGTTGGCAACATTATGATGTTGGAATAAAAAATAACTAGTAACATTGCGTATATGAATAAGAACTGATTTAGGAAACGGATACAAAATGTAAAACAGACTATAATTGTTAGCAATATTAGCGTTTTCTAACCGCAAGAGAACCTTTGCGTTTTATCACGTTTTATTGCAACATTAACTGAATTAATTAGTGATTAACAGTAATCGAGCGAATACCTCCGTTATTAAGATATTTTCAAGGACGATTATGTGATAATGCAGAAGTCTCTGCAAGCTATTATCTACTTTAATTTTGTATTAATCAGTTATGTCTGCGGGTTATTAATAAGATACTTTTAAATAATAACAATAAAAAATGCCTTTATTTCATACAATGGTACAATTTTTTTTTATATCGTTCTTATTTATTTATAATTAATTTTTTAAAATTTTTAATACTATTATTTATGTATTTTTACTTTTTATTACTCTCTAAATCTTAAGAACTAGTTTGTTACTACTCAAAATTTGCATGAACCCCTAGGCGGGTATAGGCCTCCTCCAAAAGATTCTATCTTGGGCTATTTGTGGCCAGGAGGAACCAGCTTATCCAATAATATCGTCTTCCCACCTGGTGAGGGGTCTACCTTTGCGGCGTGTACCTTTTCGACCCCTCGACCCTCCACGTTGTAACTCTTTTGGTCCATCTGTCGTCTTGTAATGTAATCGCGCTACGTGCCCTGCCCACTTCCACTTTTGTTTACGGGCAAAAGTGAGAACATCAATAGCCTTTGTGACTCTACGTATTTTAGTGTGTTTAATTTTTTTTGGAGTTTCTTTACGTTGAGCATGCTGCGCTCTATCCCCTTTTGGCATGAAGTACTTTTAAATATTAAATTTTATTTAATTTTCGCTCTTTAACGTTTTCTACTAATGAATCCTTGTAATAAATAAGGGCATCATCCTCCTAGCGTTATTCCCAGTACAGTTGCATCCTGAAGGATGCCTGGGGTCCGCTACCTAATCCCAAGAATTGGCGTAGGCACTAGTTTTTACGAAAGCGACTGCCATCTGACCTTCCAACCCGAGGGGGAAACTAGACCTTATTGGGATTAGGTTTCTCAAGTGAGTGGGCAACTTGACTGTTAGAAGTTCTCAATTCGCCCGAAGGCCTCTAACTTGGCTTAACGAATGCTATCATAGACAGCAGCCGGGATCAACTGCTTAAAGTGCCTTCCAAAGCACGGGAGCGCTCAGTTAGTAAACGCTCAAAGCGGTCACCCATCCAAGGACCCCGCCCAACATTGCTTAACCTCGCATACCGCACGCGGTACGCGGGCGCCGCTGGGCCACAAACGCTCCTTTTAATTAAACAGTGACGGCACGGCCTATTTCTCTTACAGACGACATTATTATATTGAAATGAGTTTACTACAAAACTATGACACAAGCCTACATTGACATAACGACATTGTTGCCTATTTAAATGAGTTTTCCACTAAAGTGTCACCTTAACTTAAAAAGACATGAAATTAGGACGAAATATTCTTAATACCTGATCCAACGGTCATTAACATCGTTAGACATTGCTAAATTCGCATTAAGCAGTTAAACATTTGACTTGGGCAATGCAATTATATCATATTGAACTGCTTGAAGCGAGACGTGTGCGTGTCCACTGTCCCACGATATATTTTTAAGAGATCTTACGAATTAGAATCGTTGACGGCCTGTTTAGCCTAGTTGGTAGCGACGCTGCATTTTTTATGCATTTCGCACGGATATTTGTTCATGGGTCTTGGATATTTTCTATGTATTAAGTACGCATTTATATAAATATGTGTATCATCGTCTAGCACCCATAGTCCAAGCTTTGCTTAGTTTGGGACTAGGTCGATTTGTGTAAGATTGTCCCCCCAATATTTGAATTCAAATTAACCTAAAAGTAGTTTTGCGACCGGAGCATCCATGAGAAGACATTCCTCTGAAACAGTACCGTATTTGACCACATAGATCAAAACGCACAGAGCGGGCGCGGCGCGGTGCGGGGCGGTGGCGGTTTTGAATTTTCGATCTTTTCTAAACTGTCGATAGTGTCGATTACTACTTCATATGTCACACACGCCGCCTCCGCTCCGCTATACCGCGCGGTTCTTTGGTGCGATGTCCCCCGGACCGCGTTAGATATACCGGAAAACCGTCTGCGCCACGCAACGACGCTGCGCCACGCTTTGTGCGGTTCGAGCTTATAGGTTATAAGGTGTTAGGATAAATGCCCTGCCGACCAGAATGTATTCCAGCCTAGCCAGCACGATAAATAAATAAATATTAGGGGACAATTTTTATACCAATCGAACTAGTCCGATAGTAAGCTCAATAAGGCTTGTGTTATGGGAACTAGAAGACGGTATATTTAATAGATACATATATATGTACTTAAATACATAGGAAACATCCAAGTCTCAGGAACAAATGCTACTGCTCGCCACAGAAACAAATGTCCTTACCGGGATTCAAACCCGGGACCTCTAGCTTCGGAGGCAGTGTCACTACCAACTAGGCTAAACAGGCCGACGATAGCTTATAATGTCACGTTTTATGTGACGTTTTAGTACATATCAGTCATATAACGTGACGGTATCATGCCAGCTGGGCTGCTATAGCCGTGGAGATAGTTGCGTCATGCGCGGGTGGTCATCGGGCTCGATTATGTGAGTGTTAACGTTGCAATCTTTCTGAACCAAATACTTAACTATACAAGATTAACTCTAAAATAATGAAAATACAAAACAATGTGTCTTGACCTAGGAAAACGCGTCTGAATTTCGATGTCAATGCTTGACCCCTTTGACATTTAATCTGCTAGTGGTGGTAAATTTTAGTTTTGGGGCACTCACAAATCAGCGTAACGGATTCCGTGACAACATGCTTAGTGAGTGTCCTATTTAGCGCTATGACTTTAAAATTTGTTTCTTTTTTTTATAATGGTTTGTGTGCTAAAAAAAAACATTTTCTTCTAAATAACGTCTCAATTTAAGTAGTTGATACACAGTTTACAGAAGCACGAAATATATTTTTTTACGAAAAATATGTTGATTTATTTATATGATTTAAATGCAAACGTCGCGGACGGCACGGAAGTTTTGACGGATAATATTGACATCTTACAAATATTGAAAGTAGTCTTTGGTTCGAAACTTTCAAGACAAAACGATTTTAATGCTCTCCATATTATTGTAATTCTTATTTTTTTGTTGTGTTTTACTCCACCATATCAGCCAAAGGACGTCCACTGCTGGACATAGGCCTCCCCCAAATTCAAGGGGGGTATTTGCCATAATCGCCACGCTTGGCATGCGGGTTGGCGATCGCAGTATCTCCACCGTACTCCAGGGATGCTGCTGCCCATCCCCCGGTGGTCTTGGTCGTAGTTTAGGACATAACTGGGTCAGGTGTGTTTTACTCGTGTGTAATAAATACGATTTGACGACCTGTTTAGCCTAGTTGGTAGTGACACTGCCTCCGTAGCTAGAGGTTCGAATCCCGGCCAGGGCATTATTTGTGCATTTAGCACGGATTTTTTTCTTGGGTTTTGGATGTGCTCTATGTATTTAAGTATTAATTTATCTATATAAGCATGTATATCGTCGTCTAGTACCCTTAGTACAAGCTTTGTTTAGTTTGGGACTAGGTCGATTTGTGTAAGATTGTCCCCCAATATGTATTTATTTATTTATATGTGCATAAATATGCGGAACAAGTCGCTGTCCGGTTCAAAGCTAGGAATATAGGCAATATTTCCCGCACCATTGCCGGAAAGTTCACAAAGTTCCGGAATATGATACATGACTGTATGAATAAAGGCCCTATTTTTTGCGTACACTAAATTAATATCCGCTTTTAGAGACACGGGTGGCAGCTTCTCGCATGACAAGCGATGTCACGGTCAATGCTAGTAATTCTGTATAGTCGGAATTATACAGGGTCATGTGCAGCCTCTTTTTAAGTCAGTTAAAAAAGCGGTAGGTCTGTTGTGTTCCTGGTGGTAAGGAAGGTCACCAGAGCTATCGAACATGAGCTGTGTTTTGATATACAGCATTTGTGTTATCAGTGAATGCTCAAACCAATAAATAGTCGACAAAGGCTGCAACGTGCAACTGCTCCGTTTTTGCAAGCGTCTAAAGATTGCGGTATCCGATTGCCGTTATACTTATTAATCACTATCGCGGTATGAAAAACATCCTAGCCTATTGAGGATATGTTTGTTAGGAGGGACCTGCATTTGTGTCTATACAGCCAATCCTATACATATATATTAAGAGTCCCCAGTACGCTCGGCTAAACTCGATTCTCTATACAAACGTAGTTACGCTCTCATTTTAAAACGCCATGCTATAATAACATGAAACTTTGTATACGCAGTAGGAGCCGCCATATCTACATAGGTCAGAAATTGGTTTCTGTTGCTTTAAATTGTGCGAGTTTTTGAGTTTTTTACGTCTTGTATGAAAACCTTAATAATCGCTGAATCCATTCTCCATTAGAATTTCAAGCAACAGAATCTAATTTCCGACATAGATATGCTGGATCCCATTGTGTATACAAAGTTTCATGTTATTGTAGCATGGCGTTTTAAAACGAGAGCGTAACTACGTTTGTATGGAAAACCGAGCTTACTGTGGACTCTTAAGAAATAAATATTCTAGGAACATTCTTTACACAAATCGAACTAGTCCCATATTAAACTAAATAAAGCTTGTGTTATGGGTACTAGACAACGATATATTTAATAGATACATACATACATTAACTCACGCCTATATTCCCTAAAGGGGTAGGGTAGGCAAAGCACACGAAAATTAATAACAGTGTCACTTTTAGTAATTGTAGGTTTATAGAAGAAGAAAATGTGATATTGCAGTGACAGGTTGCTAATACATAGAAAACATTCAAGCCAAACCAATAAAGGTCTGTAGATACCAGCGTCCATAGGCTACGGTATATGCTTGCCCTCAGGCAGGCCGCATGCTTGTTTGTCACTATAAAAGCAGCCTACATTCCCAGAGCTGAGTGACACGGTTCGCGACTGAACCGTTAAGGATGCAATGCAACAGATGAGGATCTGGCAGCTAATTGTTCTTTAATTACACGTAATTACTACGCCATTATATCCGACATCAATACAAGCAGATGTAATCTGTGCCTAGCTTGTTTAAGTCTTGCTTAATTATGACTTGGCAATATTTTATTTTACGTCATAATTTGACGGAAATATTGCCATGTGACTTCTGAGTCGTTAAAAATAGTTACGGAAAATTCTTGATTAAAATCAACACTGTAAATGCTTAGAATTGTGTAGTTTATAACTGTCTGATTCTTGTTTTTTATATTTGACCATAAACTGTACTCTACTTTCCAATATGTAAGGAGTTACGTTAATTTTTCCGGCTAGTTTTAAGACTATCTTTTACCGTAGGGAGTACCTTCCGTTACCATACACGTGATCCCTGGGTGGTGCTAAAAGTGCAACAAACTGGCAACCGTACTTGTCTTCTCGAAGATCTCACGGTTAAAATAAATTCCATACGATTATTATTATTATTACCATGGCACTACATAAACTTTCATCATAAACTACCAACAACCCCCTAAACGACCAATACTAGTCGTGATACACCCTAATACCGGTGGTAAACCACAATCAGTATCATAGTCTGTAACAATAAGATCCAATTCTGTCTTAGAAACACAAACAAAAAACAACTCTATACGTATGCTCAAGAGGAATCATAATGCAATGAAAAAAAATAAAGAACAAGATTTATTGGTGCTACATTAATATGCCGTGATTTTCGCATTATCTTAAGTTGCTTGAGGAGTTATGCAATTATGAACTTTATTTTCACGGCAGTATGTTATTATCTGTGTTGATACTGTTTGAGTTGATATGAGTTTATATCAAGAACAAGATATTACGTGTAAAAAACCGCGTGAAAAGGGGGTCAAGTATGAAGTATTTAAAATTATATAATGTGGAAGAGCTACTGCAGACGAGCGGTAAGGTACGTTACTTTCAGTCTCAGGGTCGCGGGTTCGAACCTGTACATAATACTGTGTTATTCAACAAAACTTATGTGCGACATATCATTTGATAGTAAAAAGTAGCTTTTTGGGGAAAATATAGTGAGTAAACAAAGTCTAGTTTTCCATCTACGTTGGAAGGTAGGAGAGTTCGTGGCCTAACGGCGCCCACGTACCGCGTGCGGTATGCGAGGTTAAGCAATGTCGGGCGGGGTCAGTCCTTGGATGAGTGACCGTTTTGAGTGGGTACTAACTGAGCGCTTTGGAAGGCGCGTTAAACCGTTGATCCCGGCCGCTGTCTATATGATAGCAATCGTTAAGCCAAGTCCTCTGACTTGGCTTAACGATTAGAGTGTTAGAAGTTCTCAAGCCGCCCGAAGGACTCTTCCTTCGGGCGGCTTGAGAACTTCTAACACTCTAATTGCACACTCAATTGACAAGCCTAATTCCAATGAGGTCTAGTTTCTCCCTTGGAGCTTGGGTTAGAAGGTCAGGTCACTCAGATGGCAGTAGCTTTCGTAAAAACTAGTGCCTACACCAATTCTAGCGGACCCCGGGCATCCTTCAGGATGCAACTGTACTGGGAATAACGCTATAACGCTAGGATGATGATGTTGGAAGGTAGAATGCCAAATCTTGGGACTAAAACCGGACCCCGGACTCCTCTAGGACACGGCCGGGAAAACGCTAGTAGGATTAAGATAATTTAGAAAAGAAACAGTATTTTTGCTTATTGCATGTTGTTGTCAACGGAAGGAGCGTTCGTGGCCCAGCGGCGCCCGCGTACCGCGTGCGGTATGCGAGGTTAAGCAATGTCGGGCGAGGTCAGTCCTTGGATGGGTGACCGCTTTGATTGGTTACTAACTGAGCGCTCCCGTGCTTTGGAAGGCACGTTAAGCCGTTGATCCCGGTTGCTGTCTATGATAGCAGTCGTCCTAGTTAGAGGCCTCCGGGCGGCTTGAGAACCTCTAACAGTCAAGTTGCCCACTCACTTGACAAGCCTAATCCCAATATGGTCTAGTTTCCCCCTCAGGTTGGAAGGTCAGATGGCAGTCGCTTCCGTAAAAACTAGTGCCTACGCCAATTCTTGGGAGTAGGTAGCGGACCCCAGGCATCCTTCAGGATGCAACTGTACTGGGAATAACGCTAGGAGGATGATGTTGTCAACGGAACTCCGCTGATTCGCGCTAATTATAAGTGTACAGTGTGATGCAAGTTTTAGCGTCTGCTAAAACACGCATAACACCTGCTTATGCGATTATTAAACGGAGTATTGCTCAATCAATTTATTCGTGTTTTTGTATATCGCCGCCGGCGATATGTTGAAATCGTCATCATCATCATCCTCCTAGCGTTATTCCCAGTACAGTAGCATCCTGAAGAATGCCTGGGGTCCGTTACCTGATCCCAAGAATTGGCGTAGCCACTAGTTTTTACGGAAGCGACTGCCATCTGACCTGCCAACCCAAGGCGAAAACCGACCTTATTGGGAATAGGCTTGTCAAGTGAGTGGGCAACTTGACTGTTAGAAGTTCTCAAGCCGCCCTGAGGCCTCTAACTTGGTTTAACGATTGCAATCATAGACAGTAACCGGGATCAACGGCTTAACGTGCCTTCAAAAGCACGGGAGCGCTCAGTTAGTAACCACTCAAAGCGGTCACCCATCCAAGGACTGACCTCGCCCGAGATTGCTTAACCTCGCATACCGCACGCAGTACGCGGGTGCCACTGGGCCATGCGCATGTTGAAATCGTCATCATCATACGAAAAACGTCCACAGAATCCCCCAGAGACTGCCCATGGGCTGCCCACATCTACCGGGCTCTCGGGACCTTTACTCAGCCCATCATCAGCCCATCTCGTGCGGGGTATTCCAATGTTGAAATATTAGATGTTAATAAGACATATACGGAATTGGACTAAACAAACCTATTAGCGCTTCCAGAATGTATGTTTATACACGTTTGTATTAGCAGTAAAATACTAGTTCTATATTATTATGTCATAAAGGTGAAACCTTACTCAAGGCGTTAACAACGCATTGAAATGCTTATTGTCTTAACATTACTTTTTCACAGTGACAGTTTGACCAATAAGTATAAAAGCAATTGCTATGGGCACCACGTCTATGGGAGCACCAAAGTCTTAGACAATCAGTTTAAAAAAGTTGTGTTGTGCCTTAGTCTAGAAATGCTTAGGGTGCTTAGGGCAATATTTCTTAATCCGCCACTGTTTCTTCATAAAGAAATTGATTACTACTTTTTTACATTTATTTAGCAAGTAGGTTGTATACATAAATATTCAGTTTCATGCCTAAAAAACTTTTTGTACTAACTTTGAACATTTTGAATTGCATTCCAACCCGTACATTGTGGAAGGTGTACGCAAAAAAAAAACCGCAACACGATGTACAGTTTAGCCGTTTGGCACACGCATACTAGAGGTCAAAACAAATTTTTTGACCCGCAGTTCTTAAAAATATCGATTTGCGGTCTTTGGAATTAGGCTCGTACGTCGTCCATACTATACCTATATGGTTATAGCGACTAATTCATGGGTCTAGCCGTAAAAAAAACTGGTAGTGAAGATGGTCGCCAGAGCAGTGTTGAATAGGTACCTGCATGTCTTTAGCTGTCAAAATAACGAATTTTTCAGCAATGCACTTGTGATTCTTCTAGGGTCCCAAGCGTCCATAGGTTACAGTGTTTGCCACCTTCTTTGCATAAAATACTCACCGAAAAGACTGAAAACATATTCAAACTTTTGAGCCATCTGTTATTTTAAGTTTCCATGATGCTAACATTGCTAACAATGATTTGACACACTTATTTTCCAAATAAGAAAATTGAAAGCGCAAGTCAGTGTTTATCAATACGTAGCAAAGTGTGGCGTGTCAGAGAAATGTGCTACAGTCCCGCAAGAAAGTTGCCATCCATTTTGAACCTTAACGTACAAATAATAGAGTCGAAAAATTTAATTTCTTGACTTACTGTATTGCATCAACACGACGCAAACCGGTTTGGCGGGCGTTTGTACATTCGTCAAGACGGCAAATAGACGGACGCGTCGTTGCTAGTTTTACTCATTGGAAATATTGCCAAATATCCGGATTGATCTTGAAATATTGCCGACAATTTTTTACTGTAAACTATAATACTAAACATATATAGTGTATCATTTAATAAACAATTTTGATTTGTTTGGCGGTTTTTTACCTGCTTGTGTCTTGTGTAGGTATTTGTTTTTTTTTGGCGACACTATTTTTTTTTGATAGAAGAACGAGACCGGGGTGAGGTGACCGGGGTCACAGCTAAGTACGCCAGTACTTAGCAGTGGACGATAACAGGCTAAAAATAATGATGATTATGATATTTTTCTTAAATATATACATCAACGAGATTTTGCCCGCGGCTTCGCCCGCGTACTAAGCGTAATTTTTAACCGTCTACAAAGAAGTAGGTTCTCAGTTTGAACATACGGAATGTTTGTATGTAGGTATGTTAGTTTGTCTGGGGTTATTTCGCGTTTGGCTGAACCGATTTAGATGCGGTTTCCGGAAAAGTATTTGTTACATTCTGGAGGTTTCGGTATACGACGTTTTGGTGAAGGAGGTTCCCTTATTTTCATAAGAAATGATTGCAATAATTGCTTTCAACAGAATCCACTTAATTTTATACAGCCAAAAAAAGATATGCTAATATTCATTAAAAAATCAATAATGAAACAGATTGCTGTTTCTAAAACACGATTTGATGAAATCGGCTCGAGACAAAAATCACGAACTAAGGTCTTCCAATGTTATTAAGCACTCCTATCTATTTTATTTTTAAGAATAAATATAACTATATAATTAAGAACATATAAATAAAAAATATTGCTATTTTAGATTGAGAGATGATGCCATTGTGACTGTTTCTGAAGACGCTGTGCGTCTAGCCTTGCTGTCGTTCCCGAATGGTTCAGCGGGTGGGTTGGATGGTCTATCTCCTCAACATCTAAAGGATTTGACCACCTCGCCTTCCGGGGATGCGGGTTCGGCCCTACTTAAAGAGTTGACGGCTCTAATCAACCTTATGTTATCGGGTCGTGTGAATGCCGAAATTATCCCGCTCCTTTACGGCGCAAATTTAGTAGCTTTAGCCAAAAAAGATGGTGGAATCCGGCCGATTGCTATCGGTTGCACTTTTAGGCGTTTGGCATCAAAACTTTGCTGTCGTACTTTTAATAAGAGGCTAACTAAAATATTCAAGCCTCGACAGCTGGGTTTTGGCGTCAAGGGCGGCTGTGAAGCTGCAGTACACTCTGCGCGCACTTTTCTGAATCGCCCGGACTATGAAGTGTTTGTGAAAATAGACGTAAAAAATGCTTTCAATTCAGTTGACCGTGGTGCCCTCCTATCGGAAGTACAAAAACATCTCCCTGAGGCTTATGGCTATTTATGGCAATGTTACGGGGCTCAATCAAAATTATTGTTTGGTGAAAACATTATCTCATCAAGTACGGGTTGCCAGCAGGGGGGCCCGCTTGGGCCCGCTATTTTTAGTTTAGCCATCAATCCAATTATAAGCAATCTAAATTCTAAATTCAATCTATGGTATCTAGACGACGGATCCCTCGGCGGTGAAGCTGAAACTGTGCTACAAGATTTACAGCTAATAATAGATAAATTTGCAGATATAGGCCTCTCTCTAAATTACACTAAATGTGAAATTTATTTGCCCAATCATCTCCCCCAGCATAGAAAAATTGAAATACTTACTAATTTTAACGCCTTATTACCAAATATCTCTGTCCATTCTAATACTTCACTTACACTTTTAGGATCTCCTATTTTCGACGAAGCTATCCGCCCAATCATTGACTGCAAATTAAACCTTTTCAATTCTACGGCAAACCTCCTTTTTGATATAAATCCTCATATTGCCCTTTTTATTATACGTTTTTGTCTTTTTACTCCAAAATTCATGTATTTGCTTCGCAGTTGTCCGATGTGGAAATTTCCATCAATCCTGACATCTATCGATGATTCAATTCAGGTAACGCTTTCTAAAATTCTTAATGTAGATTTTGATATTCGCCAGTGGACCCAAGCGGTTCTTCCTATCAGATTTGGTGGTCTGGGTGTTCGCTCTGCCCACAGCGTCGCACTACCGGCTTTTTTGGCCTCCATCCATGGCTCGCTATCGCTTGTCAGTGTCATTTTACAACATCCTCTGATTCCTGACGACGATTTAGCGGACCTGAAGGTGGCCAGGGAAGCCTGGTCTGATTCGTGCCCGGGTGCGGACATTCCAGTCACTAAACATATTCAGAGGGCCTGGGACTCCCCTCGCCTCAAGGCAACTCATACTTCCCTTATTGAAAGTAGTCCGGACGATTCAGATCGTGCCCGTCTCCTTGCGGTTTCCGCACCAGAATCAGGCCACTGGCTTCGGGCTCTTCCATCCCGTCAGATAGGCACGGTTTTGGACCAAAGCTGCCTAAGAATAGCGGTTTGCTTGAGGCTCGGATCCAAAATTTGTGTTGCCCACACATGTGGCTGCGGCAAAAAAGTGGATCAGCTGGGTCGACACGGCCTATCATGCGCAAGGAGCGCCGGTCGTCTATTCCGACACGGTACCATTAACGACTTGATCCGCCGGTCGCTTGTCACCGCCTCTGTGCCTGCGATTTTAGAGCCCGTAGGTATGGTCAGGGATGATGGCAAGCGCCCCGACGGAGCTACATTGGTACCGTGGAAACTGGGTCGGGTCCTTGTGTGGGACGCAACTTGCGTAGACACTTTCGCCCAGTCCCACATTCAAGGGACCCGCTCACAGGCCGGCGCTGCAGCTGAACAGGCCCAATGTCTCAAGCGCCGCAAATACTCGTCATTGCTTAATGATTTCGAGTTTGCTGCGCTCGCTGTGGAGACATTAGGTCCCTGGTCTGATGACATGAAGTCATTTATTAGGGCCTTATCGAAGCGGCTGATCCACACCTCAGGCGATCCCAGGGCTGGCGCTTACCTCTCTCAACGAATTGCTCTAGCGATACAGAGAGGTAATGCTGCCAGCGTAATGGGGACCATGCCGCAGGGAGACCTGCTCGACGGGGTGTTCTTCTTATAAGATTAGGTTATTTTAGTTTTTTTTGTATTTAATTCTATTTACTTATGAAAAAGGTTGTATTTACTATTAATCCACATGTGTTTTAGTTTTATATTTCAAATTGTTTAAATTAAACATGTATAGTTTTTTAGATTTTACATATCATGCGTAGTTTTTTAATAGTTAAATTCCTGATTATCTGCTTGTATAGCAAGTATATATGTAGTTTCTCTTTCACTCCCGCGCAGTAAGACGCAAAGAGACAGCCAAGTTCATTGGGATTTGTCAGCCTCTTAAAGTTAAGTATTGAAACCGGGCAATTCTATGTGTATTGTATAAACTGTGTAAGACGACTTTCAACAAGTGTGTCACTGGACCACTTTCGTTGCTCGACAGGTTTAAGACACTTGTTTCATTCACCCTGTGTGTCATCAATGGACAAATTATGTAACAGTACAACCAGTTTTAAAATGAATACCCGTCCCCGTGATATTGGTTCAAGTTGTTAGGAAATAAAATGCGGTATTTGACTGTTTCTGGGGTACCGTACCTCAAAAGGAAAAAACGGAACCCTTATAGGATCTCTTTGTTGTCCGTCTGTCTGTCTTTCAAGACCCTTTATCTTGGGAAGGCGTGGAGGTATCGAGTTGAAATTAAAACTATATACTCAAATCTACGGTCCCTTGTAGCTGGGAAAAGTCAAGTTCAAGTTCAAAAGTTTATTTGTTCAAGATTCAAGAAGTAGGTCACAATTTCAAAGATCTCGACTTTTGGCGAATAAAACGGCGTACAATTTTTTTAACAAAGGATTTCAGCTCTTTTAGTAACAATACCTACCTAACTTCATACATACATATAATCACGCCTGTTTCCCAGAGGTGTAGGCAGAGATCACGGATTTCCATTTGCTACGATCCTGACATACATCTATCGCTTCATTTAGGCGCCTTTTGATTTGGCGGGGCGGGTGCGATATGTCATAGGTATTTTGCTCTTTGACGTGAATTTACCGATGTGAGATTTCCTCACTTGACAAAATACTGTCAGTATTACGTTTGCGCAGTAGTAATACCATAAGAAGTGGGGCAGTACTGCATTAGTATCGGTTGACACTGACAGCTGACAGTTTTCTCATGTCTTACCGCCCCGCATCGACAAGTCAGGAAGAAGCCTCTCATAACATTCTTCATGCATGCGCGCCGATTTAGGATATTCTCGACCTGGCCTTTCTGCAGAATGTCTCCGATTTGGTCGGAGTACGTTCGCCGAGGTCCTCCCATACCAACTCTTCCATTCCTTCCAACCTAATTATTACTATACTATAATTTATTATTCGTTATTCTTAAATCATTAAACTATATAGAGTAAAATCCCCAAATATGGACCACCATATACATTTTAGTAAATAAAACACAGGATTTTAAATATGAAGAAATGTAATAAAAACGAATCAGTCAAGAAATTATCGGGCAATCTTCTAACGATAATAAGAATGTCATAAAGAAACAAATGTTCAACAAAAATTTCGTACTTCTAACAAAACTCAAAATTAACCCTTTCAAAAAAGGTAACATTATATGGACCACTATGTTTATAATACGGCCTAGGGGTGCGTAATATGGACCATTAGTAATTAAGGTATTATATTTATCACATTTTTTTCTATTATAATTATTTAGGAACTTGTAATCAGTCTTATATGTGGAATGAATATTACGTTAAAAGTTTCCGCTGGAAGTGCATACTAATTATGGCAATATTCACACAAAAATGAAGTGCTATCGACACCAGCACATTCTTCATGTGCCCATCGCTGACACGATGGACACTGTATCCATTGTTCTCCACGAGTGTCATCTGAAAAGAGACCGTAACAATAAAGACATTTAGCATTTTCATTATCACTTTCATCGGTGTCATCATTTACTGAAAAATCATCGTCTTCGGAACTAGAAGGTAGGCCCTTTTTTGTAGTCTTCCTTTTCTTTTGAGCTGTCTTTTTAGTTCCTTTTTGCTTTTCTTTTGGTTTTCTTTTAGACGCAGTCTTACTTTTCGTTTCCTCCTGTTTATTTGAAGCATTTGTCTTTTTAGGTTCTTTATCCGTTTTCTTCATTCTTTCTTTAGGTTCAGCTTTTTTCTTTAGTTCAGCTTTTTTCGTTAGTTCAGCTTTTTTCTTTAGTTCAGCTTTTTTCTTTTGTTCTTCTTTTTTCTTAGATTCCTTTAATTCTTTTGTTACATTTCGTGTTTTTTTCAAAAACTCTGCTTCTTCTTTTTTTTTAATTGATGTTTCTAAATTTAATTTGTACGGTGACGATGTTAACGTTGTAGATTTACTGCTCTTTCTTCCCCTGTTACTAGATTTTTTAGTAAGTCGTGGTACATCAAATAGCTGCTTTGGAGAAAAGTAAGTAGACGTAGATGGACTAGCAAATACTTCTGGCTCATTAGATGTCTCTTTAAGCGGTGTAGCATCCTGGGAAATTTTGTCTTCATTATAAATATCTTCTGCAGCGACAAATGACTTATCTTCAAGCAAAATTACAGCTAATGCCAACTGAGCCAATGTCTGGACTTGATTTATAGCCTTGATTCCCGCTGCCGCACTCTGGGTTTCATTTTCACGTTCTTTGGTAATTGTTAGGAATTGGATCAGGTCCGCTTGTTGAATGTGAGAAGTTGTAGGACGAATATTATCTGTCAATATTAAATCATGCTCATGTTGTTGATTTACAGCAGTCAGTTGGGATTCATTAACTGACGTTAATGGCTCACTTTGATCCTGGTTTTTATTAAGAACATCGGGTTCCTTAATTTGGATCGTAATTAGATTATGGTCAGATTGTTGATCTCTGGTTAAAGTGATCGGTTGGGACATATTGACTGATTGTAGTGCATCACTCTGGGGATGACTATTATGCACATCTTGGGATTCGCTAATTATTGCTTGATCTTGACTCGTGTTGATATTTGAGGGAATAATTTTATCCGGCTCTGCCTCATCATCAATAAAATCGTGGTCTTGAAAAACGTTTCTGTCTAATGGGCATATTCCGGTTACACGAAAGCCATTGATAGCAAGCTCAGCTCGCTGTGCTCTTATGTAGGCACGTCCAAACAGTTCTGCAATGTCGTACTGTGTAGCTGCTTGTGTTTTATTTCGCATCCACTGTCGAATTTCCTCAGTCAGGTATTTTTTTAGTGGACCCATGAAAGTGCGGTCAAGAGGCTGCATTTTATGGCTGGAGTGTGGCGGTAAAGACAACAGTTGTACGTGGTTTTCGCGTGCTAAATCTATTAGTTCGATGTTCCGTGTATGACTAGCATGACCGTCTAAAATCAAGAGTAGTGGAGAAGCTTCGGATGGCTTTGCATGCTGTAAGAAGTGCTTGAACCATTTCGTAAATAGGTCGGTGTGGATCCAGCCGGATGGATGGCACGCATGTATAGCACCAGGCGGGGCTCCTTTCATCAATAGAGGATGGTCTCGTTTGCGGGGGAAAATCATCATCGGTGGAATGAATGAACCGCCAGCACTCATACACATAACACATGTAATGGTAGCACCTCGCTCAGCAGATGTGGTGGCTACGACCGATTTTTTGCCTCTCTGCGCCAACACTTCAGGCATTTTATTAGGCACAACTGATATTCCTGTCTCATCGACGTTGTAGATGTTGTTTGGAGTATATTTGTGTTTGTCCATTGCGTTTTCTAATAAGCTATAAAATTCATGAACACTTTCTTTATTAAAGCCTTTTAATCTCGCAATAGATGTTCCAGTGGGCTGCCGAAAAGAGAGTTCTGGGTGGCGTCTCAAAAATAAGCGCAGCCACGTTCTGCCAGCAGTCTGGTTTTCTTTAGAGAAGGGATGGCTTAAGTTATTTTTTTGAGCTAATTGAAAGGCTAAAGATTTGATGTCTCTCCTAGTTAATCCAAAACCCAATGCCTCTATTTCAAGTACATATGCTGCCAAATCAGCCTCTAATTTGGCTGGAAATGTTGCTTTTCTCCCCAACTTAATGTTTGTCACGTCCTCTATTCCCATAACTACTTTTTTTTGACATAATCGTATAAGAGTCGTTTTTGGTACACCAAAAGTTTTAGACGCTTTTAAAAATCCCATTTTCTTTTCCTGTACAGCCAATATAGCCATCGCCATTGAATCTTTATCCCATTTTTGCCTTTTTGTGGGTGCCATATCCTTAAACAAATAAAATATTCAAGTTAACCAGTGATATAAGGCACGAGTCCATATTACGAGCATGCTTATAATATGGACTACTAGTCCATATTTGAAACTACACTATTGGTCCATAATATGAACAGGTGTCATTTTTCGTTAAAAAAATTCAAATAAATAATAGTAATACGTGTCGTCACACGCTACAACAAGAAAGTTTACTAACAAAATAAAGTTTCTAGGACACGGAGGTACAAGCATAAGCGGTTGTCATTAAAGAAGTAATAACCTTACAAAACTCACCGAAAATTTTCATCAAATGTGCCTAAAAACTTCAATCGACGATAACTGACACGTACGTCCACTGAGCTTCGCGGCGAATCACTAGCGGGGAGCCGCACCTCAAGGGCGTCGAAAGCGGCCAACTTCACTACGTTAGCAACGCCACCTAGCGGGATATTCGTGTGGTCCATATTATGTACATAGTCCATATTTGGGGATTTTACTCTACCATAAAGGCATAAAGCATGATTCAGAGTAGACCGTTCCTTGTCCGGGCCGGCCCTTTTTCTATGACAGCAAACGCAACGGCCGGTGTATTTCTCTAGAAGAAAACGGGCCGGCCCGGACACGGAACGGCCTACTGTGAATCATGCTCTATGCCTTTATATAGTTATTATTATCTATATTAATAATTTCGTGCAGGGGTACGGTAGACCCGAACGAGACCTGTCTCAGATTGAAGAACGTATAAAAATAACGATTTTTGAGTTGAACATATGTATCCGCAAAATTCGGATTGTCGCGTATTTTGCATTTAAAAGTGTTAATTTGATGACAAAACGTCGGCCATATTGCCCACAGACTATATTGCTATATTCAATTTGTTGGTTGACAGTGTCGGCTACGTTCGAAAATCGTGAACTATTTTTGCGTCCGGTATGTTGGCCAGGTTGCTGGGCTGCGTTCTGGGTGATGGGCCATCATCGCCCATTGTGTGGATTCGGCTAGCCGCGTCTGCAGCGTTTTGTTTTTGTAGTTTTCAAGCGTTCTATACACCTATCAGCCTAGCTAGCACGATAACTTATACCGTCACGTTATATGGGCGAAATGTATTAAAACGTCACATAAAACGTAACGGTATAATCTATCGTGCTAGCTAGACTGATTGTCACAACAACCGCCTTCAAAGCGAATGTATGGGGCCTGTTACATGGCAGAATCCATACAAATTTGAAAACTGCTATAATATTGACACCCCAGTATTGTGATAATATTAATCGTGTAAAGGACACCACTTGAATGTTTGCTGAGTCTGTCCGCCATCTTAAAGCTGCGTCTCTATTTTGTTTGTGACAAACTACTAGGTGACTTATGGCTTTTAAACGTCTAGCAAAATTCTATCCCTATCTCGCTCTATCTTATAATTTCGGAGTAGTCCCCCACTACTCCGAAATTCGAAATCCGAACTTCGTATGGTGCCGACCCTTTCACTCATATAGTCTATGACAGGAGAGTGAAAGGGACGGCACCATACGAAGTTAGGATTTTGAATTTCGGAGTAGACCCTCAGCTCATGCCGTTCGCCGCGCTCGGACGTTAGAGGCGCTACTGCGAACCGAAAACGAAGTATCTGCCTCTCTCGCACATGTATATTCGAACGACAGAGAGGAAGATAGTTCGTTTTTGGTTCGCGGTCAAGGCGTCAACTTTAAAACGAATAGGGTATTTTACTATAAGAGAAATAAAATTCAAAATGTAATAAAAACCAGCCAAGTGCGTCGGAGTCGCACACTGAGGGTTCCGTACAACTA
The DNA here is from genome assembly GCA_905163555.1 of Notocelia uddmanniana. Lineage (NCBI taxonomy): Eukaryota > Metazoa > Arthropoda > Insecta > Lepidoptera > Tortricidae > Notocelia > Notocelia uddmanniana. The sequence continues at coordinate 10,679,539 of LR991079.1, read as the reverse complement.
AAAAACAAATGTGATTTATCAATATATTGATATTTTTGGTAAAATATACTTCATAATAAACATTATCACTTAATTTCAAGTTCATAGGTCGATGGGAAGCTAATAAATTATATGTGTGACAGACAACACACAGAATGTTCTTTGACTTTCTTCGACCGTCCGCCACGCTCGGACTAAGGTGCTACCAACCGAAAACTAAATATATATGCCTCTCTGTCGCACTTGCATATTCGAGCGCGGAGAGGGAAATACTTCGTTTTCAGATCGTGGTAGGCCCTCTGGTCTGACGGCTCATATTCCTGGATGGTGCGCGTATCGGAATGTGAAATACCTTTGGCAAAACGGAACAAGTTGTTAAATAGCTTCCATTAATTGGAGAACATATTACCAACTGTTATTATTATCACGTGAAACACTGAATATTGAAGCAACATCCATAGGGGCCTGTTACATGGTTATTATTATCACGCGATATACTCATATCACGATCCGTATCACGTGCAATGAATATTGAAGTAAAATCCATACGATTTTGAAAACCACGATAATATTGACACACCAGTATTGTGATAGTATTAAGCGTTTAACAGACCCCATACAATTTTAAAAATCGCGATAATATTGAGTGTAAAGGGCACCACTAAATAGAATTTGGCGGAGAATAGAGAGCTGCTATCGCGAAACGAAAACGAACGAACATCGTGTATTTCCCTCTGTGTCGCTCGAATTTGCAAGTGCGACAGAGAGGGAGATACACGAACTTCATTTGTTTTTCGCGTTAGTGTAGTTAGCAGCTCTGACTTCGCACCAAAAATACTGACTGGCACATCAATATTTAACAATGCACATCTGAATTGAATTTTAATGAACGATTAGTATTTTAGCTATACAAATCAGTACTGATTACGGTGTCAAATTTTTTATGTGCCTTTAAATACTACCCTTATAAAAATGCTTAGGATTAACTTGCAAGGATACTAGCCTTTGCCCGTGACGTCGTTTGCGTAATCTTTTACTCCCAATTCCATATAATTCCATTCCATACTTTTATTCCCAATCCAGACTACAGACTATATTTCTATACGATTCGAAGTTTCAACATAATCCGTTGTTGTAATGTTTTTATTTTATACATTTTTGTACACTATTTCTTTCGTCGTTTGCATAACTGTCACGAATAAATGTTTTGTTTATTTATTTCTTATTTATTTCACCCGAGCGAAGCCGGGCTTTCATCTAGTATTATATAATATTATACAATTTATTCTTCATTTTACATATGGGGACCCGGGTATGTCCTAAAACTACGACCAAGACCACCGGGGGATGGGCAGCAGCATCCCTGGAGTGCGGTGGAGACACTGCGATCGCCAACCCGCATGCCAAGCGTGGCGATTATGGCACTTACCCCCCATGCTCGGGGGAGGCCTATGTCCAGCAGTGGACGTTCTCCGGCTGATATGGTGGTGGATGGTGGTGGTTTACATATGGATTCTTTTGGTACCTTTTATTTTCACTTTATTTGACTTTTGGGCGATGATTAAGACAAAATAATTGTTCAACCATTTTAAGAGGCCTGTGCCCAGACGTGGGACATATATAAACTGATGATAGTGTGAGTTTCCCGTATAGCGTACGTACACCTTAGAACCTAAATGGTCGCGTACGGTACGGTTTCAGAGGAATTTCCTCCCGCGGACGCTCCGGTTGTGGAATGAGCTCCCTGCCGAGGTTTTCTCGAGGGACTACAGTATGAGGTTCTTCAAGAGAGGAGTGTATAATTTTTAAAGGGTCGGCTCTCCGCATGTGACACCCTTGGAGTTGCAGGCGTTTATAGGCTCCGGTGACAACTTACCATCAGGCGGTACGCCTGTTTGCCACCGATGTATACAAAAATATTTACATAAGCTTACGTCAGATGTGACCGATTAGTGGAGGTGCGTCCAGTTTAAGACTGTTTTTACGTATTTAATTAAATTAATATTTGTTCTAGTCGAGGATGTTTAAAGAGCATGTTGGTTCGGTTCTGTATGCTAGGTATCTCCTAAACAAATATACTCTTTTCAAAGAACGCAGTATCTGTATGTGTGTTGGTTTATTCGAGTTTAACTTGGAAACTGCGGTCTTTGATAGCCCTCCTGGAACCGTCAAAAAATCGGCATATATTGTCATGTCTATATAAAGAATTTGTATACGAACTGGTAATCGTGCAACGTTTTAGAGAGTGCATAAGGTATAGGTAAAAAAATGTAAGAAGATGACCTATTGTATGTATAAGTAGTTGTAGCGTGTTCGAATAGGCGTTATGTTATGTTTGTGTTGCTCATTTTAAATATGTAATGTCTATTCGAACACGTCACAAGTACATACAACAGGTCATCTTCTTAAGTATTTTTCCTGTAGGTATACAGATACCAGAGTAAAGCTGTTTTCAGGCACGGAACCTAAAAAAATACTCAATTCGCACTATGTAACTATGAATTAGTTGCGTCTCGGGTACACCTACTTAACCCCAACATGAACTAAGTTTGATGCAAATTTACATAAACACATGTCATTCTTTCAACCCGCAATTTCCATAAATAAATTCGCGTGTTTCCTAGTAAATAAGGAAAATTGAAAATAATATGTTATTTCACGATTTAATTTTCTATTCTCTACGTCAACCTTATTTGTGTATAAATATATTATTTGGAATAAATATACCTAACTAATATTGCGTACGTACTCTATGTAAACCCACTAAAAAGACTACTAGAGTTGATAGCTTTCAAGCTATACTTGGTAAACGAGTTGCGTCCCTGATGTGCCGCGTGCGAGACAGTACCAACAGCCTCCTGAACAGTATTATTGAAGAATTGGAGTGCCCAATTGTGAAGCACTGGAACACTGTCCATGTTAACTCACGGAAGTGCATGGTATTAATGTAAAAGTATGTATGTATTGGACCCGGGTTATGTCCTTAAACTACGACCAAGACCACCGGGGAATGGGCAGCAGCATTCCTAGAGTGCGGTGGAGATACTGCGATCGCCAACCCGCATGCCAAGCGTGGCGATTATGGCATTTACCCCCCATGAAATTGGGGGAGGCCTATGTCCAGCAGTGGACGTCCTAGGGCTGATGTGGTGGATGTATATATATTGTAATCCAATTCTAACTAATTTTATTGTTACTTTAATCTAGTTTGTGTGTTTATTTGTTATTCTGTTTATTTAATTTAATATAATTTAAAGTCAAAGTAATGTTTTTAGATATAATTTATGGTTCGAAATAAACGATTATTATTATTATTCACCTTATTTATTTCTTTTTCTTAGGTTAGATTATTATTATTATTATTAAAAACATATTGTGTAAAATTGGCGGCCAAGACTCATCAGCTCATAATACTTTCGCTGTAAAAAACTTATCTATACGATGTCTTATCGAAAATAAATCCGTCATGTCAGACCATCTGGCCAGGTTTTTGATGTTATGACATTAACTTTGAGTTTGTTTTTAACCCCCGACACAAAAAGAGGGGTTTAACGTGTCGTCTGTGTGTCTGTGTATCTGTCTGTGGTATCGTAGCTTCTAAACGGATGAACTGATTTTCGTTTAGTTTTTTTTTGTGTCATAGATAAATTTTATCCCGAGTGTTCTTTAGCCACGTGTTGGAGCGCTCGTCGCCCAGCGGCGCCCGCGAACCGCGTGCGGTATGCGAGGTTAAGCAATGTGGGCGCAGGTCAGTTCTTGGATGGGTGACCGCTTTGAATGGTTAGTAACTGAGCGCTCCCGTGATTTGGAAGGCACATTAAGCCGTGGATCCCGGCTGGTGTCTATAACAGCAGTCGTTAAGCCAAGTTAGAGGCCTTCGGGCGGCTTGAGAACTTCTAACAGTCAAGTTGCCCACTCACTTGACAAAGGGGGGTCGAAGTTGCACCACGTCCGTAGGGAGTACCCACCGTTACCCTCCACGTGAGCTCCGGGTGGTGCTAAAAGTGCAACAAAACTGCAACCGTACTTGTCTTCTCGAAGAACTCACGGTTCAAAAATAAAACGCCATACGATGATTATTATTAGCCATGTTTCATGAAAATCTGTTCAGCTGTTTTTGAGATATTGAGCTTTGAAATGAAAATGTCGGGGGTTTTTCAACTTTTCCAAGTTTTAGTTATTACTGGTGTCATCAATTCAATTCAATTCAATGATTTATTGCGTTTCATGTTAAGTAATACAATAAGATCTTAAAGTTAGGTGCAGTTCAAACATGAGCTCTGTTGAGCATAGCAATTTGTAATAATTAAATTTAAAATGTCCTAATACAAAATAATAAAAACTAAAAATTATCACTGTTTCAAAATGTATAGAAAGAAAGGGTACAAAATGTTAAAAATAATATGTCAAAGTTTGTAGTAAATTATCAAATAGCACATGCAAAACAAAAACAAAAAGTCATTGCATTATTTGTAAAAAATATTTAAAATGTCAAAATACAAATTGATATTTATAAAATTGTCTCAATTTTTCAAAATATATACTAAGAAAGGGGTACAAAATGTTAATAATAATAATATGTCAGTGTGAAATAAATTATCAAATAGCACATAAAAATTAATTAATTGTAAATAAATTTAATTAATTGTAAATCTACCGTATGACGTTGCTTAACCTCGCTTACCATCACCGATCTTCGAGGACATTAAACTGTTGTTTCCTATCTATTGTTCATTGACTCATATCTTTGTTCATATCGGAATCATCAAACGGAAGACATTATTGGACAATCGCCAGACTCTAATGTAATTAATGTATTTACTGATTTGGAGGTCGTTTAGACCTATAATGGCTCATCTGAATTGGGGCAGTCTGCGGTTGTCATAAATTGATAACTTAATCATTTAACTAATCTGGTTTTTTAATGGACTAAGTATAAACGATAAGTAATTGTGGAATATAGACGGAGAAAAACACTAATAAATAAATATTTGGACTTTTTTACACAAATCGAACTAGTCCCATACTAAACTCAATAAGGCTTGAGTTTAGGTACTAGGCGACGATATATTTAATAGATATACACTTAGATACATAGAAAACATCCAAGTCTCAGGAACAAATGTCTCTGTTCACCACAGACACAAATAACATGCCGGCATTTGAACCCGGGACCTCTACCTTCGGAGGCAGTGTCACTACTAACTAAGCCAAGCAGGCCGACAACAACAACAACTAATATATCTTGAAACATGGAATCTTTGTTGCAATTGAGAGTTAGGACATAGTAGAATGACTGACTGTCGAGTTTCTTTCGGCGTTTCTTATCGCCAAGTTAGAGGCCTTCGGGCGGCTTGAGAACTTCTAACAGTCAAGTTGCCCACTCACTTGACAAAGGGGGGTCGAAGTTGCACCACGTCCGTAGGGAGTATCCGTTACCCTACACGCCCCTGTGTGGTGCTAAAAATGCAACAAAAACTGGCAACCGCACTTGTCTCCTCGAAGATCTCACGGTTCGCAAATAAATGCCATACGATTAAATAAATAAAAAATCGGTAGTGGTCTTCTTTTGCAGAAACGCTAAAGATTTTGACTTGTAAAAGTGCCATTGCGGCCTGCTTGCAGAATAAAATTCATTTATTTCATTTACCTAATGTCATTTTGCTCATGTATGGACCAACGTAATTAGGGAAGTACCTCCACCTTACAGAAGAGCTCAGCCATAATAACACCACTACTTGCCCCTTAGGTATGTGGTGTTGTTTTCCTGGTGGTGAGTAAGGTCGCCAGAGCTCCCGAGGATGCTGTGTTGGGAGAGAGGGACCTGCATAGACATATCTTTAGCTGTCAATACAATGAATCCTAACATAAAAACCAAGTGCGTGTCGTACCACGTACAATGTAGGGTTCCGTAGCCCTCCACCCGTGACATTATGCGAATTTAAAATGTCAAAAACTTATATTTGACAAAACTAACTACATGTCTATAGTACATTACGATACAAGTGCAGAGAACAGGAAATTCGCAACGAGTGGTGATAAATTGAAACACGACCGAAGGGAGTGTTTTAAATCGACACGAGTTGCGAATTACCTGTTCGCACGTGTATCGTACAACGTTTTACAGTACATATGGCTCTTTAAAGTTTCGACATATGCACGTAATCTGCTGATTATACCGCACTCGTGCGGTAATATAGCACCATATGTATTGTAAAATATCATACATACTTATACATACATACCTCGTATATTATGTGATTTAAAGTACCTTTCATAACGTACGGCATAAGTAATGCTTCTACATGCCGCTCCAGTGCTGGCTCTGCTAGTTTGAGTTGCAGCACTCCACAGTTTTCAATTACCAACTGTGTTGCTGCATTAAGAGCATGCATTTTGGAGTGTTCGTTGTGTATAATCTGTTGCATACTGCAAATGTAAGAGGAATAGTTTTCCTATTATCCGGGAGATGTCGCTGTTACAGTGGAGCAAATTCTACAACGCGCGAACGTTTGTTTCCCGTGGTTTCTAGAAGCATTTTGTATATGATTTGTTATTCGAGGATTTAGAACTGTGTGGTATAAAGTAAGAATTTGTACGTCGTTTTGTTAGCAAACCGGTGTTTTTCTTACTCCTCCCTCGAGACCTTGGTGCAGTATTGTACAATGGAAATTGTACGAAAGTTTGCTTTTCCAAATAAATGTATTTTTTTTCCCCTCACTAGCTCGGAAAGCCGTCTTTTATCCTTTGAAACAAGCGGGTAAAAACGCATTTTATCCACAAGTGGGGAAAGTAATTTGACCTTGGAGCGTGTTTGAGTAGCTTTTGACAGATAACAAAACGTAAAACGCTCCTAATAATGGTTCATTTGATATCAATTATCATTAAATAAATGATTTGAGAATTTTATAAAAAATACCAAATTTAGCTTTATTTAATGATTTAAGTCGTAAACCTTAAAATTCTATAACTAAATTTTTTTTAATAATGATATTGAGTATAATTGTAAGCGCACAAGTTGAGTCGATGCAATTTCAAAACGCAGAACGTCATAAATGTCATCATTGTCAATGTCAATTAAAATATACACAACTTGTCATTGTCACCGACTCCGACTCACGTAAATATTATACACAACTTCCAGAGTTTTTTGTTATAATATCGTAAAAATATCAGTGATTCCTGTAATGAAAATCATGCCTGTGGAACTGTGTTTTTTTGGATGTTGCACTTTCCTCGCTATAGTGAGGAGAAAAGTTTTGTGTTACACACGGGTGCAAAGTTGTATTTTACTTCTCGTGTGTTAAAACACTCACTACGCTCAGGATTCATTCATTCAGGCTATAAAAATAACAGAATAAATAATATCTTGTACTTAGTTCATGTATTATTAATTGATTCAGGATTCTATTTTAGAACCACTCGCTTTGCTCGTGGTTCAACTATAGAATCCTTTCGCTAGCTCGTGTTTCAATTCCACACTCGCGGCCAAAATACAACTTTGCACCCTTGTATAACAAATAACTATTGTCGGTTTCAGAGGAATTTTCTCCCTCGGACGCTCCGATTGTGGAATGAGCTCCCTGCCGAGGTTTTCTCGACGGACTACAGTATGGGGTTCTTCAAGAAAGGAGTGTATAAATTCTTAAAGGGTCGGCAACGCGCATTGACACCCCTAGGAGTTTCAGGCGTCCATAGGCTACGGTGACCGCTTACCATCAGGCGGGCCGTACGCTTGTTTGCCACCGACGTAGTATAAAAAAAGCATTTACTTTCTCTATCGTTTGAGGCATTCAATAGCAACTTTTTGAGTTTGGATATAAATATATTTTTACTGCTACACTCGTTCGCGTTGTTAAGTAGCTGCGTGTCCTGTTACCATAATAATTGTGGGCCGTTGGCAAAAAAAATGACTCATCTGTCACATTTATGGGGTGAAGTTTAATTTTGTTTTCGTAATTTCACATCATATTGCAATAGCGGTTCATAGCATACATGCCATACACCTTCCTATCAAATTTCATAATTGTAGTGCTCATAGTTTTTGAATAAATCGGCTGTGACATACCGACGGACGGACAGCAAAACTGTAGGGGTGCTTAGTTGACTTCAGAACCCTGATAAAAATAGATCAGGCTCTGGTCACTCTGGTGATGATTTGGCAGTTGCGAGCGTACATACCCCCCAGAACCCCGACCCGGTTATGTCCTAAAACTACGACGTATAAGACCACCGGGGGATGGGCAGCAGCATCCCTGGAGTGCGGTGGAGATACTGCGATCGCCAACCCGCATGTCATCAAGCGTGACGATTATGGCATTTACCCTCCATGAAATTGGGAGAGGCCTATATCCAGCAGTGGACGCTCTTCTGCTGTTATGGTGGTGGTGGAACATCCATAGACTATCGTGTCTGCTTATGCTGGCATTAAATATGTTTGCCACCATCGTAGCATAAAAACATACAATCACAATGTGACATTGGGTTTTACCATTCAGGCAGCATTCTTTATTTCATTTACTAAATCCTTTTTCTGCGTTATTTACTACGTGTCAACGTAAATGATAAACATCACAATCCCCTCAGTTTCACAGTGACATATGTCTTTTTGAGAATACCATTTAAAATTTTAAAAACATGACCTTAACATTACTCTTAATTGGCTTGTTGATCGATACAGTTTGAATTTGCCCTTTCTGAATATAATTAAGCACCTAAAAAGGAAACATAACATGTAAGTAATGGGGTTTTTCCTTCGTTCTCTTCGAACTTAAGTTTAATTTGGAGCAGCCCTACTGGGGGAGCATAATAACACCACCTCTTTCTCTATATGTGAGTTAAGTAATGTGTTGTTCAACTCTGCTTCCCCTCCTTACCTCTCTGAGAGATTCCGCTTTCTGGCAGCCAACACCGGTTACCGCCTTCGTTGTAACGCTAACTTGATCTCTTTCTTAGCGTTCTTTAACAGGTCGCGTGCTTATAAGAGATCGTTCACTGTTCGGGCTGTTAAGTTGGAATGGGTTACCGGTGTCCGTGAGGGAATATCAAACTAAAGCATCCTTCAAGGGTGCATCAAAAAGAATATGGCTGCCGACTCCTGAATCTTTTCTTTATTATTAAGATTAAGTATCGTATTATATATTTATTGTTTCTATAAACATAATTACTTCACACACACAACTTTTTTATTTTAGGCTGTAAGTATTTTTATTTTATAATACCCAAAATCTTTGGTAGTATTTTCTATTGATATATATACCGATTCACGTTTTATATTCTTATTTCGTGTTTAGGTAATGCGTAAGTATTCCAAATTAATTTGTTTTGTTTTAAATTTCTGTTTCAGTGCATAATTCACGGTTACCTATCATAAAGTCGAAAATTGTAATGTCGATTATTAATACCCCGAAAACGTTTGCCATTTTATTAATTAGCCTAAATTTTGTTTCCCCGATAGTACGTTTCCCTGTTCATTACTTTCCCCCCTTCTCAGTTCGCTGCAATTTTATTTCGCTTATGATTCGAATCAACACTTGTAAAAATTCCGAAGTTTCATTTGCCAACTACTTTTTGTGGCGTAAAGTATTTTGAACGAAATATTATTTTCCCTATAACGCGCGTTGCCTATAACGCCCCGCCCATCAGATCGACAAACAAACAAAATTGTAAGTAAGTAAATTTGTTCGTTCGTTCTTGCAGTAATAACTCGCATATAATATTTAAAAAGTGTTACTATCGCATTGCACGCAACTCAATATTAGTAATTTATTTTATTTTGAGGCTGAGATCACATGAAATGTCCTCATTATTTACTTACCTAATAGCTGAATTTAACTATACTGTATGAAAGTTTTAAATAACAAGTTTTTCCGCTCTTTTATAAAAAAATTAAAAAAATAACCTATCCGCGATTAGAGTCGGTTTTGCCACTAAGTCCCTATTCCGGTTCCTTCTTCGGTTTATTAACCTATATTCAATACTTTCTTACTTTCCTAGCAAATGTTTGTTTCCGCAAGGGTCGCCGTTCTAACCTAAACTAACCCATTTCGATTTCGCGTAGCATCGGATTTATGAAAAGGTGATTAACAAATCGGTTGTCAAATAATAAATTTGGCAACCGTTCTTCTGGTTATCGAATTTCGGGAAAATGTAGATGTGGGATAGGAATCTAGAGACATTTCAAAAAATATGGTAAGCAATGTATATGGATTATAAACATTCGAGCAACCGTTTTCGGACAAGTGAAAATCGGACAAAGGATTTTCGAAACTTCGATAGGTTACCCCGCAAACCTGTTAGATATTTTAACACTTGAAACTCTCGCGCTTTGTACACATTCTTAATATATATATATTCTTAACATATTCTGTTAGATGTTTGTCCATCTTGTACGTAAATTTTTTAAATAGGAAATGAAGAAGTTGCGTTGCGGAGGCGATTTTTCAGTAAATCAATCGCGGTCCGGGGCACGTCGCACTAAAAAACCACGCGGTATTCGGGAGCGCCGTAGAGCGGGGGCGGCGTGTGTGACATATTGGCTATGTGCGAAGTAGGTGGTGGGGGTAAGCTAGGCGATCGTAGCGCACACCATGGCAGAAATGTGTACTTACCGGGGACAACGGTATTTCCGGACCGATTCGACCTTCAAACCTTCAAGAAAAGAGCGTACTCCCATCTTAAAGGCCGGCAACGCACTTACAACCCCTCTGGTGTTGCGAGTGTCCATGGGCGGCGCTAATCGCTTACCATCAGGCGATTCGTCTGCTCGTTTGCCACGTACGTCATAAAAAAACTGACAAATTTACTTTCACATTTTCTATTGGTTTCTTTACGGTTTCCTACGATTCGTTTCGTTTGTATGTATTTTTTTATTCTCTTATTTATTTCAGTAAAATTTCCAATACGGGGTCTTTCTCGTTTACTAAAGTAAATAAAATATTCATGTGTCATTATTTGACATCTCTGAGTTTTGACATTGTCTCGGGACCTTTGACGTTTGACGTTTCAGACGTGCACATAGCCAATAAAGCAGTAATCAATAGTCGACAGTTTCGGAAAGTTCAAAAACGCAAAACCGCCTCCGCCCCGCACCGCGCCGCGCCCGCTGTGCGTTTCGTGCTTACATTATAACTGTAACAGTCAGAAGAACTAAAGAGTCATTAGCTATGATTGTAATTGTAATTATAACCGACTCATTAAGAGATGCATCTGTGAGTTTTTTCTGTACTCATTAATGACGAAATTACACTCATTTTCTGCGATTATTTTTTTACTTCCGTGTGAAAACGTGAGACTAAATTGAGCAAGTTTCTGTCAAAAAAAAAACGTTTTAAACTTGAATTGGTTGTAAAAGAGTAAAAAAAAGTAAAAGTAGATTACTCTTCAAATTAGGCATACTACATGCACCTATGAACGTCAATAAACTACCACCGGTTCGGAAAAATATACCTCTGCCACGAGAAGAACCGGCGTAACAAACTCAGCGAGGTGTCATTTTTTCAAAACAATATACATACATTGTATAGTTAAATATAAAATTACAGTGTCAGCTACTGCGAAATAACAATGCTACAGTAGAAAACCTATTTTCGCGATAGATTAGCTGTACAGAACACTATTTGTTGTTGTTGTATAGGGTAAATGTCCCAACATCGACACCCGAATGTCAAACAGATTACACCTATCGATACAAGAATACAAGTTATGGCACTCCGGGTGTATGGCAATGGTTGTGCGTGTGACACAAGCCTACGTCATCACTGCTATCGAGCCTATCGGTGGTTGGCGGTCGTAGTGTGAGTTCGTGTGTGTACAGACTGTACAGTGACGTAAAGTCGAGTCCAGAATTAGGCGAACTAACTTGACAGTTCATTGTTTGGCTAGTGCTGTTAATATCGATCTATAAAAAGTCTAGTTAGTCATTATTATTGTGTTCGGAATCAAACTAATAATTTTAATAAGCAAAATAATAATAATAAAAATTGATTGGAATTAAAAATAAATCGATTATCATTTTGGACATCGTTAAGGACGCTGTCCGCCATTTTGTTTTGTTGACAAATCGGACCATTGGGCAAACAAAGCAGGCCATTCGGCTTTCGACGATACTTACACGACAATTACATGATAAAATATAAATAAAATCAGATTTATAGAAGACACAAGGTTATAAGACATATTTGTGTCGACTTAAACCTATCACTATTTATTTTTTCCTATGTCTGGCAACATTTTCAGCTGTCAAGTTAGTTCGCCTAATTCTGGACTCGACTTTAGGCTTGTGTCACGATCCGGAGTAGCAGACCTTATTTCCTTAGACCATGGATCACTTCTGTCATTATGACATAACATAAGATTTAATGTGACATTCATTGTATTGAGTGATCCCAGATATCAGCGTAAAGCAGATGTATTAAAAAAAAGCAGATCCGCTCACTTGACTCGGGCGCAGTACGCTCGGTCTGGCTCGGTTCTCCATACAAACGTATTTACGCTCTCATTTTAAAACGCCATGCTAGAATAACATGAAACTTTGTATACACAATGGGATCCGGCATATCTGGTCGGAAATTAGTTTATGTTGCTAGAAATTGTAAAAGAAAAAAATACAGCGATTTTTTTAGTTTATTACGTCTTGTATGAAAACCTTAATAATCGGTGTATTTTTTCTCCATTATAATTTCAAGCAACAGAAACTAATTTCCGACCTAGATATGCCGGATCCCATTGTGTATACAAAGTTTCAGGTTATTCTAGCACGGCGTTTTAAAATGAGAGCGTAAATACGTTTGTATGGAGAACCGAGCGTACTGCGCACTCTTAAGTTGAACGATTTATGTACATCTGATCTATTCTCACTAATATAAGTAAAAGTAGTGACAGTGTAGGAACTAAAATGATCATCTACTTTTGCTTTTGACTATACCAAAAGTGACATTTTTAAAGGAAAATTATTAGGTAATAAGGGGTGTTATAAATGAAAAATATCTTTATTGCAAGATTATGCATTCACAGTGGTGAAGGTGTTACAAGTATTGTTAGGCGCTCATAATCTACTCATAGGAGCATACAATAGTCTGAGTATATTTAAAATTACAGAAATCCATGTAAATAATTATAATAGTTACGTTTAAATATTAACCCCCTTATTCATAAACGTCCATCAGGCCTTTATTAGTTAACTAGCCGCTAAAGTTGGTTGGTCCTTATCTGTCACTTTGACATTATTGTTTGTGAGAAAGGGACAAAACAACTTTTAGTTAACAGAGTTTTGTTAAGTTTTATGAATAAGGGGGTAGATGTTTAGAAAACAATGCTTCATATCAATTATTTAAGTAAATTAGTTAGTTATTAAATAAAATTATTACTCTCATCTATAAATATAAACAATATTTTATTTAATGACATTAAAATTATACTCGTAATTTTCCTTCAAGTTATAAAAACAGGCTTTGTTCCGATTTCCTTGATTGTGTCTATTAATTCTTCCGTAGTTGTGTGTTCCTGGTTGTGAGACTTGTGAGTAATCGCCAGAGCTCCCGAGGATGCGGCGTGTTGAGAGTAAAGAACCTACATTTGGCTCTAGCTCTTAATACAATGAATTCTCATATAAACAAACAAACGAACAAACAACCTCTCACCCTAAACGCATATACGGTCTCCGTTCCGTCGTGGGTAAAAATAAAAACGGTTTGCAGCGCGTTTCTGTTTGTTTTTTTCGTTTGAGTTCAATTCGTCCTGATTCCCATTTTGACAACATCCCATACATACATACATACATACATACATACATATAATCGCGCCTGTTTCCCAAAGGGGTAGGCAGAGATCACGGATTTCCACGTGCTACGATCCTGACAACATCATCACTTCATGAACTTTCATAACATTCTTCATGCATGCGCGCCGATTTAGGGTACTTTGACAACATCCCAGATCGCCAAAAATCCCATTTGGTCAAATCGTCCACTTCTTGCATTGTCAACATTCCCAAATCGTCCACCTCTTGTACTGTCTACATTTCCAACTCGTCCGCATTCCCATGTCATCCACATTAATAAGCTACCCACATTTCCATGACGTTCTGAGGTAAAAAAACATTTTAAAAAATCTGACTTATGAGGCCGTTTATACGAATTTGGGCTGCTATTGCGTAACTTCGGAACCCTTTCTGGGGTTCCGTACCTCAAAAGAAGAAAAAAGGAACCCTCTGTCCGTCTCTCACAGCCAATGTCCTCTGAAACTAAGTAATAGACCGATTGAGTTATGGTACACATGTTTAAGTCGGTGACCCAAAGAAGGACTTGTATCGTAAATGAATGAATTGAAAACATGGGCACCACGGTTGGCGGGTAAATTAGAAAAAAATAAAAAATAAAATCGCAAACTATATCGTGTGACATATCAATTGAAAGAGCTTGTGAAAATGAGGGTCTCATGATGACCAGCTATTTGTAAAAGGATCTCCGGGCTATATTTAAGTTAACAATTGGAAAATGGATGAGTTGAGAAAGTGGACTAGTTGGGAATGACAACGAGACGAGAGTGACGAGTTCGGAAAGTGGACGAGACGAAAAAGTGGACTAGTTGCGAAAGTGGACGAGTTAAATGAGTGACGAGTGGGGAAAATGGGTAAGTTGCGACACTGGACGAAATGGGATATTTGGCGATCTGGGATGTTGTCAAAATGGGAATATGGACGAATTGAACCCAAACGGTTTTTTTATACCACATCGGTGGCAAACAAGCATACGTCCCGCCTGATGGTAAGCAGTCACCGCAGCCTATGGTCGCCTGCAACTCCAGAGGGGTCACACGCGTTGCCGACCCTTTTAAAACACACTCCTTTCTTGAAGAACCCCGTACAGTAGTCCGACGGGAAAACCTCGGAAGGGAGCTCATTCCACAATCGAAGCGTCCGTGGGAGGAAATTCCTCTGAAACCGTTTGTTCTGCAGTCGCAAGCGTCAATACGCTACGTTGTCTGCTTACTTCTTATAAACTAGGTATGCCATGCAGTTTGCTGGTTGCAAATGTTGAGCTGAGCGCGTGTACCCGGCCTCAAACTCCCTGACAGTTGCTCGCTTAGCATTGAAGTATACGGAAATTCAGTTTTTCGGTGATTATTCCTCCGCGGTATGTCCGATTTTCATTTTTTTTAAATCTAAACCATCGTCATGATGTCACCTATCGACATGCAAAATGTGAGCGTGATCGGTTGAAGCGTCTAGGAGTACGAACTCAAACGAAATACATCTGTCGCCTAAGAAGGAGCTTCGCTTAGAAAAATTGTAGGTATAAAATATGCAGTACACAAACATCAAGTTCAATTTAATCATCACATCTTAATTACCACACGGCTCGACAATGATTTTGATGACTGGTACGTGCGGATGATTTCTCTGAGACTCCATAACAGCGGGTCGCCGGGTCAATGTCAGTATCATTAGTGGGATGTTAAAAGGAAATAAGCGTCTGTATACACGGTGAGCCCGAAATAGTATCACAGAATAAGTCCTACGAATACCGTGTGTTACCGGCATTAGGGTTTTTTAAGTAGGATATGGAAACGTAGTTCCTTAACAATAACCTTGATCTTAATCCTACTAATATTATAAACGCGAAAGTTTGTAAGTATGGATGGATGTTTGTTACTCTTTCACGTAAAAACTACTGAATGGATTTTAATGAAACTTTATAAACATATTTATAAACATATTGTGTGAATTGTCCAAATACTAATCCTGCGCAGACGAAGTCGCGGGCACCAGCTAGTTTCATTATAAAACTAACTTCATTATTAAACTTTGACTTCATTTTACTTTCTAATAAAAATTAATTTGCCAGCAATGTAAAGCACAATAAATTTCATAGTCCAAATCAAAGCCTGTTAACTACGACATCATCTTAAGCAGTGTACGCCTATAGATAGATAGAAAGTTTATTGCCACAATCTTAATGAAAAAACAACTGGAGATAATATTCACTATATCAAAAAATGTTTGATGAAGACCTGTATTAATTTTAAAAGATTTATCCAACAACACCCACACCATAAGGTTGCAGCAAAAGTTTTATGAGCAGGTTTGATAATTCTATAGAATTTTTAAGTAGAGTCAGTTTTTGGAAAATTTGAAAAAAAAAATGCGAGATCTACACGCCACAGAGCCACTAGTATAGCTAAGTGGTGACCATAGCTATCAAACTTACGCCACAAACAATAACAGTAGGATATAACGTAATAAAGGTTGTTGACAGATGAAATAAACTACCTTTAGTTTGACAACTGGTTTTTAAAGTTTTAGTGGATCTCTCCTACGCGTTAGATACCATTTTTTTTCTTGCAAATCCCATTGTGGTTTTTAACAGTAATAATAATGTTAAATAATATCAAGTAGAATTTTGGTCAAGTGCGAGTCGTATTTTAGTTTTCCCATACATTTTAAGACCCAGCGCCTGATGAAGGCATAACAAGCAATTTTTTTAAAGTTCTTTATTTGTATGGGATTGGGTGCTCCCATAAATATTTATTTTATTTTATTTTCAGTAATTATTGTTATATTGGCAACAGAAATACATCATCTGTGAAAATTTCGGCTGTCTAGCTATCCCAGTTCATAAGATACAGGCTAGTGACAGACGAACAGACAGACGGACAAACGGAGAGCGGAGTCTTAATAATAGGGCCCCGTTTTACCCTTTGGGTGCGGAATCGCTCGCTAGAGCGCTCGTGGCCCAGCGGCACCCGCCTACCGCGTGCGGTATGCGAGGTTAAGCAATGTGGGCGCAGGTCAGTTCTTGGATGAGTGACCGCTTTGAGTGGTTACTAACTGAGCGCTCTCGTGCTTTGGAAGGCACATTAAGCCGTTGATCCCGGACGCGACAGCAGTCGTTAAGCCAAGTTAGAGGCCTTCGGGCGGCTTGAGAACTTCTAGCAGTCAAGTTGCCCACTCACTTGACAAAGGGGGGTCGAAGTTGCACTACGTCCGTAGGG
This sequence comes from Notocelia uddmanniana, assembly GCA_905163555.1. Classification (NCBI taxonomy): domain Eukaryota; kingdom Metazoa; phylum Arthropoda; class Insecta; order Lepidoptera; family Tortricidae; genus Notocelia; species Notocelia uddmanniana. The sequence goes on along the minus strand of LR991079.1, from coordinate 10,662,568 downwards.
AGTACCCACCATTACCCTACACGTGACCCCTGGGTGGTGCTAAAAGTGCAACAAAAACTGGCAACCGTACTTGTCTTCTCGAAGATCTCACGGTTCGTAAATAAATGCCATACGATTAAATAAAGGTGCGGAATCCTTAAAATCTATAGAAAAAATTGTATTGGTCGAAACGCTCACGGTGTATATTATACTTATGTCTTCTTAGAAAACCTGTAATTTCTAAGATTATAATATAATGATGTTGTGGATAATGACATTGTGCTACCGGGATTTACCTAGAGCTTTTCTAACGTTTGTAAACAACTTAGTCATTTTTATTCTAGAGCGGAATTTTTATTTTATTGTTATACCATGTCGGTAGACGCCTGCAAATCTAGGGGTGTCACATGTCCATGCCGGCCATTTTTTTAGGGTTCCGTAGCCAAAATGGCTAAAACGGGACCCTTATCGATTCGTTGTGTCTGTCCGTCCGTCCGTCCGTCGGTATGTTACAGCCGATTTACTCGGAGACTATGAACACTACAATTATGAAATTTGGTAGGAACGTGTATGCTATGAACCGCTACTGAAATATGATGTGAAATTACGAAAAAAATATTAAACTGAGGGGGCACCCCATACATTTAACAGCGGGGTCAAAACATTTTTTTCAATGCACATAAACGTGTAAGGTATCAATGGATAGGCCTTCAAAGAGGTCTCTAAAAACTTTTCCATTTAAGACAACCGTTGCTGAGATATTAGCTGTCAAAGTCGTAAAAAGTGCGTGTGTCCCCCCCGCTCTAATTTCCAAACTATGAAATTCAAAATTCAGAAAAAAGTGAAGATGATCTAAAATTATAAATGCTTTCAACGATTTTTAGTTTGAACAAGATAGGTTTAACGATTTTTGAGTTATTGCTGAAAAACTGTCTTGCCCAAACAAAAGGGTGTAAGTGCCGTGACTTCCCTATCAAGATACGACCTTTTTTGATTTACTATATTGTATAGTGGTTTTAAATGTAGATTAGGAGGTGTCGGTATGGAGCCCTTCTCTGTGCGTGACCCGACACGCACTTGGCCGGTTTTTTATGACATAGGAGGCAATCGAGCAGACAAATCACCTGATGGTAAATGGTTTAAGCGATTAGCGCCGCCCATGGACACCCGCAACACCAGAGGGGTTGTAAGTGCGTTGCCGGCCTTTAAGATGGGAGTACGCTCTTTTCTTGAAGGTTTGCAGGTCGTATCGGTCCGGAAATGCCGCAGGCGACAGTTCATTCCGCAGTTTAGCTGTGCGAGGCAGGATGTTTCTGGAGAAACGCACAGTTGAGGACTGCCAAACATCCAAGTGGTGAGGATGGAAATGTCGCGTTTGGCGATGGCGGAAAGAAGCGGCAGGTATTAATCCGAACAATTCCTCGGAGCACTCCCCGTAATACATGCGATAGAAAATGCAGAACGAGGCTACAATTCTACGCAGCGCCAAGTCATAATTTAAAATCTTTCGATTCCTTTCTTGAAGATCCTCATACTGTAGGTAGTCCTTCGGGAAAACCTCGGCAGTGGGGAGCTCATGCCACATTACCCTTTCCAGCTCTTAAAAATCGTTGTTGTCAAAGGCTTATTACAGTGTCGAAGACTATCTAACTGACAGAAATGCATGGCCCAAACCAGAGACCTAAATAGCATTAATAATCATATATGTATATTTTCATTGTATCACGTCTAGGAAATTAGTAAACACGTGTTGTCTTGTTGAACTACACATTGTAAATATTCTTCCTCTTATGTTTCCATACTCAGATTTATTTATATTAAGTAGGTTAAGTAATAAGTATTATCATTGTAATAAGCATATTTTTGGGAGAAAATGACTGATTGTCGAGTTTGGTCCGGCGTTTCTTCTCAGTACAGTAGTCGTCCTTTTGCAGAAACGCTAGTAGATTTTGACTTGTAAAAGTGCTATTGCGGCCTACTCGCAGGATAAAGTTCATTTATTTAAAAGGGCGCAGTACGCTCGGTGTGGCTCGGTTCTCCATACAAACGTATTTACGCTCTCATTTTAAAACGCCATGCTAGAATAACATGAAACTTTGTATATACAATGCGATCGGCAGATCTTGGTCGGAAATTAGTTTCTGTTGCTAGAAATTGTAAAAGAACAAAAATACAGCGGGTTTTTGAGTTTTTTACGGCTTGTATGAAAACCTTAATAATCGCTGTATTTTTTCTCCATTGTAATTTCAAGCAACAGAAACTAATTTTCGACCTAGATATGCCAGATCCCATTGTGTATACAAAGTTTCATGTTATTCTAGCACGGCGTTTTAAAATGAGAGCGTAAATACGTTTGTATGTAGAACCGAACGTACTGCGCAGTCTTAACGACTGCTCACAATCATAGTTTGTATGGAGAAAACCGGTTTTTGATCCCGGGGGGCAGAAATTTACACAAATCGACCTAGGCGCAAACTAAGCAAAGCTTGCGCTATGGGTACTAAGTAGTGTTGGTAAAGACTCAAGTTTTTGGAGTCTCGAATTCAAGAACTCGACTCATACTTACGGGACTCCAAGCTTAAAAGACTTCAGTCTTTCGAGTCATGAGTCGACTCGAGCCTTAGAAAATACTCGAACGATCGTATTTTTAATAGCATTTTTTTTTATTTTAGGCGTGCATCAAAATAATTGAATTTAATAGCAAAGACTCACTTTTGAAGTTTCTATGCAAAGAACTGATTTCTGAGTATACCTACTTCACTGAGTAGGCCGCGTAACCTTACGTGTTTTTACAAGTACCTACAGTTGAATTCTATTCATAATGAGTTAAAATCCTTTTGTTTACACTTTAAGTAAACATAACTCTCAAGTCTCTATAGAAGACTCGAGTCTTTTTAGAGGACTCGAGGCTCTACAAAACACTCAAGCTTCGATTAGTCTAAAAAACTAAGCCGAGTCTTCGGAATGAAGACTCCAAAGACACAATTAGTACTAAGGCGACGATATACATACTTGTATAGAAATAAATTTTTCATATCTCGTTTTAAAATTAGGAACTGAACTCAATTATCTAAGCGTGAACGTTCAAATTGCTATAACAGTTATAGCAGATTTTTGGATACAATACCTTATGAGTTCGTAAACTGATCAATTACAAACTTGAACTTTTTCAAGTTGGCCGATTTGCAATAAAATATGCTATTGTAAAAACTACTCTAAATTCTACGCTTCAAGGTTGAAAACGTAAATTCACGTGCTATAGTTTGTAAGACATTAAATTTTAAGCACAGCTATCATAATTGGCCGTTTTATAACGAAATTTCGTATTTAAATAGCTACTTTATTGCTTTTCTGTAAGGTCCAAATTGGGATGACAGTAGGCACGGGTTGTGGGGCATTTAATTTGAAGTGTTGCTCGCGTGTGTAACGGTGTCATCGGAAACGGAACAATCATCGGGCGAAGGAAATGACAAATTATTGAGGTTCGGTTGTTTGTGGTCCAAGTTTCGAACTGTGGCGATGAAACTAAAACTTATTAATCTTACTTACCAAAATAATTTAATTAACTGTGTGCCTCTTTAAGCTATAGACATCGCAAAAAAAAATCAATATTGAAAATTTTCCAAAAATGGCTATATAATTAATAAATAATAATAAGAAGAAATGCGACCTGTAGAGGAAGACATCCGGACAGACAGACAGACAGACAGAAATACGATTTTTTTTTGTCGAAAGCTGAAACGGAGACGCTTCGCTCGCTCGCTCAATTATAATCTAATATCAATTCATATGTATTTATTTATTATCTCTATTGATTTCACCTTCAGGAAAACGGAAATACGAAAGATGCCTAGCAAAGTTCGAGTCAAGAGTCCCAAGCATATATGTTGACTTACTTAGTGAGAAAGCTAATAAGGTTTTTTTATTTACCAATAAGTAAGCGATAACCCGTTATGGAGGAGGCCTTCATCCAGAGATGGATGATCCCCATGTGAACAGCACGTTTTTAAACAAATATAAAATAAATTTAATTCATGCATGATTGTTTTTAAAAATAATAATTATGTAATAAGTAATAAGTGTAAATAATTACAAAACATTTATAATGTTGTAAAAGCAAGCAATATAGAAATCGATTATAATTATAATATAAAATAATATACCTAACTTATCTAAATGCGTAATAGGATAAAATAAAATAAATACTAATTAGCTAAATTATGCAACACTATATTACTTAATTGTGCACCAAATATTAAGTACATAAATATGTTATACTTAAAAAATGGATATAGAACACTATTGTTAGTAAATTTAACTAAATACATTTAAACAATATCGTAATAAAAATTCAGAAACTGTAAAATTTAAGTTAAGCATGTATTGTTTCTAAAATGATGGGAAATAAAGGCTATTTTTATTTTATTTTATTTTTTATAACCCGTTATCTCTGCATATCATTTCCAGGAAACAGGCGTGAATATATGTACAGGTGTAATTCATGCCATCACACATCCGGATGCAAACCCATCCACGTCACCCTTTGATCTAGGATTCCCCGTAAATGACTGTACTTAGACATCATAAATCAAACCGCAAGGTCTGTTCTAAGATTAATCGTCGATTAATTTCTTTATAAACTCAAGATTATCTTACTTACGTAGGTCCGTGATTGACGACATTAAACGAACTGTCGTAAGCGCTTTATTATTGAACGATGATATATTACTTATAATTACCAGTAACCCTTCATCACCTTTTTTTTAATACCATGTCGCTGGCAAACGAGCGTACGGCTTGCCTGATGGTAAGCGGTCACCGCAGCTTGTGTACGCCTGCAACTCCAGGGGTATCACATGCGTATTGCCGATCGTTTAAAAATTAAACACTCCTTTCTTAAAGAACCCCATACTATAGTAACTTGGGAAACCTCGGCAGGGAGCTTTTTCCACAACCAGAGTGGCTGGGGGAGGAAATCCCTATGAAAACGTACCGTATGTGACCATTTAGGTTATAAAGTGTGAGGATGAATGCCCTGCCGACGACGAGCGATGCGATGGTAGAAAGCGGCCGTGGGTATCATGTCAAACAGTTTCTCGGAGCACAACCGATAGAACGCCAATACAAGCGTAGAACACGCACAAGTAGGCAAAATTTGTCCTTAAACTTAACGGTTCAATATCGCTCGTGAGTTTGGGATCGTCCATGATTCGCACAGCACGTCTCTGAAGCGATTCAAAGTCCCAAGCTGGTATCCAGGTACTCCCGCCCAGAGGTGACAGCAATACTCCATGTGGATACGGGTTTGTGACTTATATAATCCGACTTGCCGCTGAGGGTGTGCCAGCTGCGTTCGCGTCACTACGTGCACTTCAGCACATTTGTTTTACACGTACCGCGGCCGCTGCAGGAGACCATCGCGTGTGCTGACTTCTGCCGAAGGGTGTCGTGTTTCGACGGTTCCGGGGAAACCTACTGAATCCTACACCGGAGACGACGATGCAACGGGGCTACGCCGTTTCGTCGCCTAAATAGATATTTATAAGCTTAAGTTTCATGGCGCATTGGGTTTACTGTAATGTCATGTAAATGTTTGTAATAAATAAATAAATAATAGAAGTCTCAGCCTATATACGTCCCACTGCTGGGCACATGCCTCCTCTAATTGATGAGTGATTAGGCAGAAGTCCTCCACGCTGCTTCACTACGGGTTGGAGAATTCAAAGACAACTTTGAATATCTTCGCAGACGTATGCAGGTTTCCTCTCAATGTTTTCATTCACTGAAAAGCTATACATGTAAATATCAAGTGATATTCCGTACATGTGTTCCGAAAAACTCTTTGGTAAGAGCTGAGCCGTTTTGGATGTATTTTATTGTATATCAGTATTTATATATTAATTAATTAGTAAACATATCGTCGTTTGACAAGCCTTATTGAGCTTGCTATGGGGCTCGTTCGATTTGTGTAAGATTGTTCCCGTAATATAAAAAATTAAAAAACGCTTCCTTAGAGCATCTGCAGTAATCTCTTGTAACCAAAAAATATTTCTTTTTTAATTCGGAGTTCGGAGAAATGTTGATCAAAAGTTATGACCTCTAAGTAATGGATCTTGACACCACGAGATTATAGTGCGGCAGTCAATGCAGATTTTGAGATAGCATCAAGTTATGACACAAAATACTTGTTGCATGTTTGGTTGTAAAGGATATTTCTGGGGTTTTCTTAAAATCAATTTATCAATTAAATAAATAAATAAATATTAGGGGACATTTTTAACACAAATCGAACTAGTCCCACAGTAAGCTCAATAAGGCTTGTATTATGGGTACTAGACGTCGATATATTTAATAGATATATACTTAAATACGTAGAAAACATCCAAGACTCAAGAACAAATGTCTCTGCTCACCACAAAAACAAATGCCCTTACCGGGAATCGAATCCGGGACCTCTAGCTTCGGAGGCAATGACACTACCAACTAGGCTAAACAGGCCGACTTATTAATGTTTTTAAAATAAATAGCTATTACAGTACATACATATGGCTTGTGTGGTAGTACTTTACCACACAAGTGCGGTAATCAGCAGATTACGTGCATATGTCAATACTTTTAAGATCCATATGTACTGTAAAACGTTGTACGATACGCGTGCGAATAGGTAAAACGAAACTCGGGTCGATTTAAAACACTCCTTCGGTCGTGGTTTTAATTAATCACCACTCGTTGCGAATTTCCTTTTTTTTTACCTGGGGGAATGCATCATTCCGCCTAGCCGGGGAACTAGGACGGGTATGACGGACTCCCGGGAACCGCCCGGACTACAGTCTAAAACCACCAGGGTATGCCCATCACGCAGCATTAGTGGCGGTGACACGGGATCGCCAAGGCACACAACCGCGAACACCACCTGCTGCAACAACCGAAGCTGTTCCCTCACTGCTGAGGTTACTGCGGCGGGCCGGAGGCTTGTTTGCCACCACCATAGTATAAAGAGGTATTCCGCTAACTCTCTATAATTGGACCGCATCGATCGGCAAGGCCTTTAAAATCTTAATAACTGAGCTAGAAACGTGCATTATTGTGGTTTCCGACGAATCATTACTACGGCGAACACGAGCACATGTCTAGTAAGGTGTGGTAAGGTAAATGACCCAATACTTGACTAGCAACTTACTGTAAATATTTTTCTCTCAAAAATGCAATGAAATTTTGATGTTATGTTCCTTTTAATAGGCTGCGAATTATGATGTTTCAGGTCCGGCTAGGACTAGAGGTCGTTAATGGAATTTCATAAAAATCTTGCAGGCCTAGGCCGGCAAAGTCCTCTTTTTTAATTTCCATTCCACATACATTTGTGGCAATATGGGGTGGCCGGCCGAAGACATATAGACCTAAGGATAGATCTAAGGCGGGCAACTTCTTTCGTCCCGGCCTCAGTAGTAATGTACTATTTTCTCAAACATGCAATGAAATTTCATCATTACGTGCGTTATAACAGGCTTCAAAGTATCACGTTGCGGGCGGTACAACTCGGGAGAACTGTAAAGGAATTTCATATGTACTAAATTGAAGGCCTAGGCCGGAAAGTATTTTTTTTTTAATTCCAGAGGTCATGGGTTCAAATCCCGCTCGGGGTGATAATTTTTTCACTCACACTTGGAAATTAGCAACTTACTGTCAAGGGCATAAATATGCATACATTTTGGACATTATATAAATGGGATAAGGTGTAATTATAAATGGGACTACTGTATGGAGTTCTTCAAGAAAGGAGTGTACATACATTTTTAAAGGTCGGCAACGCGCATATGACACCCCTGGAGTTGCAGGCGTCCATAAGCTGCGGTGACCGGTGCGATGCGGTGACGCTTGTTCGCCACCGACGTGGTATTAAAAAAAGTTTTTGTACTAAAATTTCATATATTTGCTATGCATATAAATATCATCTTGGTAAATACATACGAATATATGACTTTCATATATTTGTATGTATTTACCAAGCGCTTTGCATCTTCTTTTATAATGCGCACTTCTAAGGTTTGGAATTCTCTGCCGGCATCTGTATTTCCGAGTACATATAACCTGGACCTTTTTAAGGCACGAGTGAATAGGCATCTTCCGGGTGAGCTCGCTTCATCGTCGGCCTCATCTTCGGCCCCCGGCTAGATGCTGGCCAAGAGCTATCTCATTTATAATAATAATAAAAAAATGCGTAGTTCAACAAGACAACATGTCAAAACTGTGTTACCAAATTGGAGAAAGGCAATAATGGAAATAAGGAATACAATCATGGAAGTTGAGGAATATTCCGTAGTGTCTCAAGACGAAAGTCTTTGAGCAGTGTGTGTTGCCAGTGATGACATATGGCACTGAAACGTGGTCGCTTACTATGGGCCTCATAAGACGGCTCAAAGTCACAAAGCGCAATGGAGAGAGCTATGTTGGGAGTTTCTCTGCGTGATCGCATCAGGAATGAGGCCATCCGCCGCAGAACCAAAGTGACCGATATAGCCCTCCGAATAGCTAAACTTAAGTGGCATCAGTGGGCGGGGCACATAGCACGTAGAACCGATGGCCATTGGGGCGGACAGGTTCTCGAGTGGCGACCACGTACCGGAAGGCGTAGCGTGGGCAGGCCCCCCACACGGTGGACCGATGACCTGGTGAAGGTCGCGGGTATCTGCTGGTTGCGGGTGGCGTAGGACCGGTCATTGTGGAAGTCTTTGGGGGAGGCCTATGTCCAGCAGTGGATGTCTTTCGGCTGACATGATGAACAAAAAAATTACGGTTTTCGCAATTTTTCCTTTATCTGTGCTATAAGACGTTGCTTCGTACCAAATTTCAAGATTCTGAGTTCACGGGAAGTACCATGTAGGTTTTGATTCCCTTGCGAGTGTCGAAAATATGCGGAAATTTGCGGCATAAACGGCTGTATCTTATGATTGCGTTGGCTTAGAATTTTGTTTTTTTCACAGCTCCAAGGGACAGTAGACCTGAGCATTTGATATAAATTCCAGCTTGATACCTCCAAGCGTTCCTGAAAAAGGACCCGGGTATGTCCTTAAACTACGACCAAGACCACCGGGGAATGGGTAGCAGCAGTCCTAGAGTGCGGTGGAGATACTGCGCTCGCCAACCCGCATGCCATGCGTGGCGATTATGGCATTTACCCCCATGAAATTGGTGGAGGCCTATGTCCAGCAGTGGACGTCCTAGGGCTGATATGGTATGGGTCCTGATAAAAAGGGTCTTGACAGACAGACGGACAGACAGACGGACGGACAAGAAAGTGATCCTTTAAGGGATCCGTTTTTTCCTTTCTAGGTACGGAACCCTAAAAACTACAGCAAAAGACACGTGTCGGATTATCTTAAGATTTAATCATAGTTTAACCGCAACCATGTGCTATTTGTAACAAGCCGACAATCTAACCATAATTGGTTCGTAAGGTGAATTCCCTTGTAATCTAGTTCTTGAAGTGGGGTAATTGTCAACGAGGTAATTGCAAGCATTATGTGGTAAACACTCGATTTTCCGCCTACTCTGTATATCTTTAGTCTTTTTTTCAATTATACGACGGTGGCCGATAATCATAGGAACTGTGAGATGGTAAACAGGTACGAGGGCTGTTCCGAAAGTTTTTAGCTGCTCTCACTCTATTCATGCCATATATGTTTTAATGATACCATTATGAGGGTAATTTCGATACATATGTGTTGGGGTGAAACTGTTGATGAAAGTCGCTTGGGTATTTTTTTATTGTGTTTTAAGTACGACGTGTCAACAGCCCTATCTAATATGCGATGAACGGGTCACAATACCAATTTTGTATTGCGGGCCAATTTTGATTAAAACGTCACCACAACTAAACGAAATTTTATACACCGCAAACTATGAATCTTCCCTGTCTGTACCCACGTAATCTGTTTCGATTGCATGAGAATTAGCGACAATGAGCAGGTGTGTCGAATATTAGTCTAGGTCGCGAGACTAGGGACTGGTCATCATCACAAAAAAAACTTAAATTAAATAAAATCATTAGTGATTTTACATTAAAATCAGCAAAACTAAGTTAGGATGTCATCCCGGGCAGTTTCCACTACAGCTGATAGGGATTTCGTTGCCAAAACTATTTTTAGGTATCAAAAATAGTACTATTTTCGCAATTAAAAGGCCATACAAAAGGGCTTTTGCTAAAAAAAGAATGTTGTGAAAAAAATACTTGCTGCTTACTAACGATTTTATCTCAGCTCATCACTATTGAAATTACCCACATAATGGTGTAAATAAAAAATATATCGCATGATTAGAGTGAGAGCAGCTAAAAACTTTCGGAACAGCCCTCGTACCGTAGCATATGGAATCTTCTTCTTCCGTCCCTGTTCCCGTTATTTGGGGTCCTCACTTTTCTGCGCCAAGATAGTCTGTCTCGGGTTGTCGGTTCCGGCAATTGGGCTTGCTTGAGGTCTCTTTTTATCTTGGACCACCAGGTCAATGGCGGGCGGCCTCTACCTCTCTTTTGCTCCGGTAGGTTCAATATGCATCACATGGTCTTCGCTGCGTCGTTTTACGCGTCCATACCGTAAAACAAATAGCCAATATATCTTTCTCCTCGCATGAAAAGTACCGTAGCCTATGGACACTTAACATTTTTCCAAAATAATTGACACACTATATATATATATTATATCTGCAATCAGTTTGTACTATAAGCAAATTGGTTGAAGGCTTTAAAACATGTCGAGTGTGTCCTCCAGTGAGGGCATCTACTCCTCCATTAAGTCTAGTCTGTTAAAATGTTTTTTCTTTTGAGCCTCTTTCGGTAGTCTCTGGTTGTGAACTTTTCAGCAAGCTCATTCGGATGGCGCTTCAGCCTCTCTTTGTATACTTTGGTCGCAAAGAGTATTTCTTCTCTCACTGTGTTCATTTCGAGATACTTGTGGATTTCAGAGTTGGTTGTAAACAATGGAGCCTTGCATATGGACCGCAATATGTTGTTTTGCATTCTCTGTAAAATTGAGATGTTGGAGTTACTGGCACTGCCCCACAGTTGTATAACGTACACCCACAGTGGTTTTAGAACAGAACACTCTCGCCAAACTAAACGTTTGAGTTTCTAAAGGCAACTTAACCTATTTTATTGACCGAATGAGCGAAGCGCCCCCGTTTCAGCTTTCGACAAAAATTCTTTCTTATATCTGTCTGTCTGCCTGCCGGGATGTTCTCCTCTGCAGGTCGCATTTCTCAACTGATTCTCGTAAAATTTTGTGAGCAGGTTCGATAATTATACAGGCTGTCCCAAGAAGTAGTGATATACTGAAGCTGGGAGGTAGAGGACCTAGAGGGCTATCTGAATCACCCCCATGTATGTTCCGCAAACATTATGTAAATAAAAATTTTGCACTTACCACAGTTAGATTTCAATTTTTTGATTGAATCCTTATTAATAATACAATGAAATTTTCAGGGTAGCTACCTGATAGATAGAGCAAGTTTTTAAAAGCCAATCGGTAATTATTTTTAAGTGATTTTATTTTTTTAAGGGCCCTTGAAGTTGTGAACATACTGGGTAATTTTATCTTTGTTGGCATTTTTTTTATGCCATTCAAAGATCTAACGATAGAAAATGTTACCATACTGAATTGGCCTATCTATCAGCTTAGCACACAAAAAAAATCAAGCATCTACCGCAATAATTCACGTCACCATAAATAAAAATCACATCGTACGCGGCGATACGTGACAAAAAAAAAACCCCTGGAGTTGCCGCCGTCCATAAGCTGCGGTGACCGGTGCGATGCTGTGACGCTTGTTTGCCACCGACGTGCTATTAAAAAAAGTTTCCTTAATAAAATTTCATATATTTGCTATGCATATAAATATCATCTTGGTAAATACATACAAATATATGAAATTCATAGCCAAGCGCTTTGCATCTTCTTTTATAATGCGCACTTCTAAGGTTTGGAATTCTCTGCCGGCGTCTGTATTTCCGAGTTCATATAACCTGGATCTTTTTAAGGCACGAGTGAATAGGCATCTTGTGGGTGGGCTCGCTTCATCGTCGGCCTCATCTTTGCCCCCTGGCTATATAGATGCTGGCCAAGAGCAATCCCATTTTTACTAAAAAAAAAACTGTGTAGGTATGCGGTTAGAGAGAGAATTTGTTAGTTTGTTTTTTTTTATACTACGTCGGTGGCAAACAAGCGTACGGCCCGCCTGATGGTAAGCGGTCACCGCGGCCTAGGGACGCCTGCAACTCCTAGGGGTGTCACATGCGCGTTGCCGACCCTTTAAGAATTTATAAACTCCTTTCTTGAAGAACCCCATACTGTAGTCCGTCGGGAAAACCTCGGGAGCTCATTCCACAATCGGAGCGTCCGAGGGAGAAAATTTCTCTGAAACCGTACCGTGCGAGACCATTTGTATTGATTCATACGTTATTTAATAGCATGTTTCTTTGTTTCAGGTCGTCTGGCGGTGATATTGTTCAGTATATGTACAGTCGTGCTCGGCATTATACTGTCTTTCGTGCCGTGGTTGGACTATATAATATTTAGGGTAAGTGTTCATGTTTGTATATGGTTAGACGAAGGTCAGGTATTGTAATGTTCGCAGATGACACCTCATTACAGTTCAAGGTTAATTCGTCAGAGACAGTGGTAGAGATGGGAGTACCTCAGGGGTCTATTCTAGGCCCGTTCCTAATCCTTGTTTATGTAAATGATCTACCATATATGGTAAGCCGAAGGTCAGGCATTGTAATGTTCGCAGACGACACTTCATTACTGTTCAAGGTTAATAGGAGATTACTGAACTTATTGAACCAAATAATACCCTCTCCATGATATCTGACTGTGCCCCCAGTAACTTAATCCGAAAAAAAACAAGAAAAGTATAAAATTCTCTCTAGTGAACTCATCAAATAGAAACTTAGACACAAATATTAATGAAACTTAATGGTCAAACATTGGAATTTGTGAAGACAACCGTATTCTTAGGCTTACATATGACTCAAAATTGCAGTTGGGTTCCTACATAACTGCGATAGGTTCTGTCAGGATGGAAATCCTTGATATCTCCCTCCCCCTCTGTACCTTATTCTCTGTCCTGTTTGAGCCTTCTGCTCCAGGTTATCTAAAAAGTAAATTTGTTTTCGAATCTCCACGTCCCGGGTGTGAATTGCGTTCCTCCCGCATACTTAAACTCTCAGGTCTTTCTCACCGTACAGGTTTTATGTCAAATTCTTTCGCCGTACAGGCAATCCGACTCTGGACTGGAATAAGCTTCCTCTCTCCATAAGGCAAGCCCCAAGCAAATTAGCTTTCAAGCGAATGCTCCGTAAACATCTGTTAGCAGAAGAACTTGCATAGCGTCCATCATCCAGTATAATATATAAGATATATATTTATGTATCAGTATGTATATATATATTTATATATATATATATATATTATTTATGTGTATATATATATTTGTATCAATGTTTATTTATTAGGTCTACCTATATGTACGTTTATATTTAAATTTACGTCTATGTTATATTCTCAACGTTTCTACATTTACCCAGCACTAATTTTAAGTGTATCTGTTTGGTCCAGTGGTTGACTGGTAGAGAATGCCCTTTGGCATTAAGTCCGCCATTTGTACATTTGTTTTTGTGCAATAAAGCTTAAATAAATAAATAAATAAATATCTGCCTAACCCTCTGAGAAACAGGCGTGATCATATTTATGTAAGTAGAAGTCATTAGCGATAAAAAAGCGTGATGCCTTGTTTCGCAGACAAAAGTTTCATACAATAAAATTCCTAAACACATTACTGAACTTAGCAATTCTAAATTCAAATCTGTAGTAAAACAAACACTTATTTCAAGAGCATATTATAAGATAAACGATTACATCATGGATAGGGATGTTTGGCAGTGATAGCGTCCTGCACGGGTAATCTATTGCGAAAATAGGTTTTCTGCTGTAGCATTGTTATTTTGTAGTAGCTGACACTGTAATTTTATATTTAACTATACAATGTATATTGTTTTGAAAAATTCTTACGCCGATTCTTTTTGTGGCAAAGTTTTATTTTTTCGAACCGGTGGTAGTTTATTGACGTTCATAGGTGCATGAAATATGCCTAATTAGAAGAATAAACCACTTTTACTTTTACTTTTTACTTTTATAGATGTATTGATTCGCAGAATTGTTTATTTCATAAAAAGCTTTTTTCATCCGAAACCGTTAACTTTCTAGGTAGGCTTTTTAGGTCATTGTCTAGAACTCATTTAGGTCTACCAGAAAACTAGGTTAGGTTAGAACCACAGACTAGTAAGGGTTCAGACCGCCAACTCACGAAGAAAATATATAGACCGTAAGCAACTATATTTAATCTGTACCCGCTGGTAGATTTTTGACGTTTCTTTTTTTTAATTATTTAATGGAACTGTGGCAATGGAACTTACTGTGAACATCCAACAATAAATATATATAGCTCATTTAAATTTAACTTTGTGTAGAAGCTCACGGCATTTCCAATTAAACACCACTGGTGTTCAATTGAAATACCGTGAACTATATTGAGCCATATCTTAGTTAAATGAAATTAAACAAATATTTTACTTATCAGCAGATTTATTTTTTAATGTATCTCATCTCATATCCGGGAAAACGATATATCTTCGTCCTTTCACAGAGTTCTACGTTTTACAACCACAACACTCGTACATTTTGCAAAATGAGAACTTGCATACCTTGCCACATACGATGCACTTCACTATCTTCCATTTGTTGTCCAAACAATGGTTAATACGCGCTTCCAGATGAATTATCGATTAACTACACACTGTTTCGTTTGTTTACTGCATGGTAAACTATCAATACTACAATTTAAATAACAATATTAGAAAATTAAAATAAAAATGTTCAGAGACGACTAGACGAAATTCCGAGGAGACGCCATTTTATTTTTATTTGTCACTTTGTTTTGACGTTTGCCGTAGGCAGTAGCCAATCAAAGCTCAGTATGTCGTCAAAATCTTTTGACACAATATGGACGCTATCATACACGTTTCGTTCTACGTAGATAAACAGCCGTGGTTAGAACTGCGACCCTTTGAAAAAAAAAGCTTTCTATGAAATGAATAATTCTGCGAATCAATACATTTATGAAACTTCTGTCTGCGAAACAAGGTATTACCATAAAAAAGGTTAGGTTAGGTTTGTTATGCAATAATTCTATCAAGTTTACTATTTAAGAAAAAACGCGTAAGGTCTAATGATATATTAGGCCAAATAAAGCATTCAGGTCTAAAAAGGGAGACCCGGCCTGCCTTTTTTTTAAAGCGCCCTCTGTGGCAAACAAGCGTACGGCCCACCTGATGGTAAGCGGTCACCGCAGCCTATGGACGCCTGCAACTCCAGGGGTGTCACGTGCGCGTTGCCGACCCTTTAAAAATGTATACACTCCTTTCTTGAAGAATCCCATACTGTAGTCTCTGCCTGATGGTAAGCAAAGGACGCTTGCTACTCAAGAAACAAACGCGTTACCGACCCTTTATTAACTTGAGGATTCGTTGGTGGTATTTAAGTAGCAGTTTAGAGTCGGTTTATTGCTCTTTTTTAACCCCCGACACAATAAGTTTAACGTGTCTGTCTGTGTATCTGTATGTGGTATCGTAGCTCCCAAACGGATGAACCGATTTTCTTTTAGTTTTTTTTTGTGTCATAGATAATTTTATCCCGAATGCTCTTAGCTATGTTTCGTAAAAATCTGTTCAGCCGTTTTTGAAATATTGTGTTTTGAAATACGACCAAGACCACCGGGGAATGGGCAGCAGCATTCCTAGAGTGCGGTGGAGATACTGCGATCGCCAACCCGCATGCCAAGCGTGGCGATTATGGCATTCACCCCCCCATGAAATTGGGGGAGGCCTGTGTCCAGCAGTGGACGTCCTAGGGCTGATATGGTGGTGGTGGTGGTTTTGAAATGAAAATGTCGGGGGCATTTCAACTTTTCTAAGTAGTACTTGTGACACAATTTATGGCACATCTAGTATATGTATGCGTTCATGATTCAACATAATATTTTCTTAGCATTTACAAGTCAAAGTTCTGGCTCTCCAATGACTTGTGATTTGGTTTGATACTGATTATATTTATGTTTGCCACAAATACTCAAAATAAATGTATTTATTTGGAAAAATGCAATGTAGCACTGCAGCAAAGAATTGAAGAGTTCGAACAAACAACTCGTAAGCACAAGATTGAGATAACCGGTGTGGAACAGTTGCCGAGTGAGAACGTAATGGACATCGTAACTAAGGTAGGCGAAGAGATCGACGTCAGCTGCGCGGACATCGAAACGGCGGCGCGAGCTTACCCGTTAAAGCCGGGAAGAAAACCGGCGCCAATAATAGTGGAGTTTAAAACCACTGGAACCCAAAGCCGTGACAAGTGGCTGGCGCAGCGGCGCAAGTTGATGGGCACGACGAGTGTCAGTATTGTTGGCGGGAACATGACGAGCAAGATCTTCATCAACGAGGATCTGACACATGCTACCCGAGGGTTGTTATGGAGCACTAAGAAACGCTTGCGTGAAACCTATAAGTATATTTGGGTGAGCAAAGGCAAGATTTTAGTGAAGAAATCGGATGAAAGCAACGCGCTGTGGGTAAAAACGGAAAACGATCTCTTAGACCTTGTTAAAGTAAAATAGATATATTTAGTCTTAAATTCTAGATAATACGTTTTTAAATATATAAGTAAAATTCACACTACTAGATAATATCGACCTTATTGACGGGCAAAGTGTTGTAAATTCTGTATGTGTCGATACCTTAAAAGATTTTACAAGCTCATTTAATGGACGTATAGACCTTTGCTTATTCCATGCCAACATTCGATCTATCAAGAAAAATTTCAACGAGTTACTTGTCATCCTAGATAGTTACTTAAGTCAAATAGATGTCATAGTGCTTACTGAATCAAATATTAATTTCTCACTGTTATCATTTTATAATATTAAAGGATTTGTTTTGCATTACTACACTCGCGAAGGACGTAGAGGAGGGGGGGTGTTGGTGTATACGCGCGCTGCGCTCGCGGCGGCGCCGGCAAGCGCGGGCGCGGGTGCGGGCGCGGCCTTCGCCGGATCGGCGGAGTGCGTTTCCATTACCATCAAACATAACAGAGATCTCATCTATATTATTTCTATTTACAGGCCACCAAAAAATAATAAGATCAGTCAATTTCTCAACGAATTAGAAACTTTGCTGCAAAATATACCTTCGAATTCAAAAGTAGTATTATGTGGGGATATTAATTTGAATATCCTGAATCCTCAGGATAGTCACATTTTTACATACGAGAATATACTAGCAGGATATGGATTTATAAAATGTATAAATGATGTAACGAGAAAAGAAGTAGTCAATAGTAGAGTTGTAGAGTCATGCTTAGATCACATATATATTAGAGGACACATTCAAAATATTCACTCCGCTGTCATAAAACACAAAATATCGGATCACTATTGCACTGCCGCAGCGGTCCAATGGGAACGCACTGCGCTCGCTTCGCCAGGGCTGACGACCGCACCTCCACTGACCACTGAGCGTCAAATACTGGACAATCGATTAGTTAGAGAGAAGTTACTCGCAACAAACTTTGAACAATTATTAAGCATTGAATGCCCATTAGAGATGTACAGGGCGTTTTGTGATATATTTAATAAAATATATACTGAATGTTTTAAGACTGTAACTATAAGTATTGCTAATAGAAATAATAAAAGCTGGATATGTGATAATCTGAAATTAATGATACAAGAAAGAGATAGATTATTTATCATTTGGAGTGCCGATCCAAAGAGTATGATTAAACGCTTAGCTTATACCACATATAGGAACAAATGTAACAAAGCTGTTATGAAGAAAAGAAATGTGTATGATAAAAATAGTATTTTAGAGTGTAATAAGAATATAAGAAAGTTGTGGGACAGAATTAATTCTATGATGGGAAATGATAGAAAGTCGCTCGACACGTCAATACTGAGGAATATGGAGGGCCACGGAAATACTGATGAT
The DNA here is from genome assembly GCA_905163555.1 of Notocelia uddmanniana. Taxonomy (NCBI): domain Eukaryota; kingdom Metazoa; phylum Arthropoda; class Insecta; order Lepidoptera; family Tortricidae; genus Notocelia; species Notocelia uddmanniana. Next base: position 10,644,504 of record LR991079.1, on the reverse strand, counting down.
ATATGTAACAAGTTTGCGGAAACTTTTTCTCAAGAAGTCTCACTAGTTAAGCATGTGTGCAATGATAAATGGCTCAACCGACATGACTATGTAAAGTACTCGGACGTGTGTATGAGATGGCAACCAGTGGAAGCTAAAAAAGTAATGCGAATTATTAAAGGCATGAGCTCTAAGAAATCACCGGGCTGCGACCATATACGCATGTCCGACTTGAAAATAATCTCAGATAAAGCTAGTCCAGTGATTGCTAAATTAATAAATTTGTCAGTAAGTAAAAGTAAGTTTCCGAAAGGGCTAAAACAAGCAATAATCCGTCCTATTCACAAAAAAGGTAGTCTTAAAATGTTTTCCAACTACAGACCGATAGCCATACTATCTAGCGTAGATAAGGTCTTTGAAAAATGCGTTATTGAGCAGCTTGGTGATTACCTTCGCAAAAATGGAGTAATAAACAAATGTCAACATGGATTTCAAAAGGGTAAAAGCACAGACACCTTATTAGTAAACTTCACAGACGAAATAAACTCGTATTTAGCAGATAAAAAAGTAGTTATAGCGATATTCTTCGATTTTACTAAAGCATTTGACACCCTAGACACTGATACCCTTTTGAAAGCCATGAGCGAGTGCGGGGTGGAGGAGCCGCTGAATCAATGGTTTCGTGACTATCTCACCGCGCGCTCGTACCGTGTGCGGGTGGGCTCGACTGTGAGCGACGAGCGGCGAGTGTCGTGTGGCGTGCCGCAGGGATCCTGCAGTGGCCCGGTCTGCTACTTATTGCACGTGAACAGCCTGTGCGGAGTACTGCGTCACTGTTCGGCGCACATGTTCGCCGACGATCTGTGCGTTTTGCGCGCTGCCTCTGCAGACGCGTTGCCCGACGCTTGCCGCTTGGTTCAACAGGATGTAGACGCCGTGGTTCGGTGGTCCCATGACAATGGCATCACACTGAATGCTGACAAAACTAGGCTCCTAATTATTCGCTCACCTCACCTGCAGCTCACTAGTATACCATCTCCCATAATAGCTCATGACTTCAATTGTTTCCATGACAACCAAGCCCTCTGCCGCTGCCAACCCATTTTAAAGGTCAACTCTGTAACTTACCTTGGTCTGAAAGTGGATGAAAACTTTTCTTGGTCCCATCATGTAGCATTTGTGATAAACTGAGAATATTGCTTGGCAAGTTCTACTACTTAAGTTTTAAAGTTCCGTTAAATACTTTAAAATACCTGTACAAGTCACTAGTAGAATCTACGCTCTAAGCTGTTACGGCCTAACTTTTAAGACAAATTTAAGTAAAATAGAAAGAATGCAATTAAGATTTTTAAAACTTCTAGTCAACAAAAAGACTAAAAGTAAATGTAAGACAAATTACAATAAACTTTTTAAAATATGTAAGATTCTCCCAATAAGCCTTAAGCATAAATTCATCCTAGCACTTAATCACCACGGCAGTCGAGAACATAGCCTACCTCATATATACCACACTTACGGCACCAGGTCGGTAGCTGCGGGCAAGTACGATATACCGAGGGTAACCAACTACTACGGCGATAGATGCCTGCGGAAACGCCTACCCTACATTTTAAACTGCGTGCCGGCAGATATCAGACTGGACACCAATAGAGCAACATTTAAAAGAAAATTATTTAGTTATTTTTTAAATAGCATAGTAGAGAATAGAGTCTAAACTATATGCAAATAGTAATAAGTTGTAATAGATGTTATATTATATTAATTATATATGTGTAGTAATAGTAGTCAGCGAAGAGACTCAGATCCCACAGTCAAACTGTGTAAACCGTTTTGTGGGACATACACCAATTGTAAAATTGTGTCTTTTTATAATAATAAATAATAAATAATAATAAATAAATAAAAATGTAGTATGTATATATTTATTATTTTTATTAGTCGGTAGTATATGTATGTTTTGTTTTATGGCATATACCCCCCGTGAATTTGGGGGAGGCCTGTGTCCAGCAGTGGACGTCCTTTGGCTGTTATGGTGGTGATGGTGGTGGATATGTATATATAGTATTATTTTGTAGTTTGTAGTATATAGGCAATAGCTATATATATTTTTAAATATATAGATACGTTTTTGTACACTTGTTAGTTTGTCTATCTTTTGGTTCCTGTGTCACTCAATTGCTCAAAGGTTAACTGGAAGAGATCCCTTAAAGGGATAAGTTCGCCTTTGTACCGATATAAACGAATTTGTCTGTATTTCTACCTGTGTTTTGTGTACAATAAAGTATTTACATACATACAAGTAGAATACCGGCATGTCACATAGTTAATATATTTTCACCATTTTAAACAATGTTTTTAAATGAGATTTTTAATAGGTTTCATAATGTTTCTAACATATAGATTGCTAAGTTAAAGATAAAGAGTGTTGCTTTCGCCAACAAACTGTACTGCAGTTTGGCAAAGTTATTAAATGAAACTAAATGTATTGTTCTTTTGTAAGAAATAAAAAAAAATGTCTGTCACAGGAGCTGAAGCTGTGGAACGGCTCGTTAAGCTACAGCTACTGGCAGAAGCCAGGCGTTGTCCGTCTAACGAAGGTGTACATCTTCAACGTCACCAACCCCAGCGGCTTCCTGGACCATGGGGAGAAACCGAAACTGGTGGAAGTGGGGCCCTTTGTGTACAGGTAAGCGAAAATGAACCTTATTACAGACTAGCTTTGAGAGCTGTAGACCTCGTGTTTTTTTTTTCAAATTTTCCAAAAACTCGACTAAAAATTCAATACATAATTATCGAAATTGCTCACAGAATTTCACGAGAATCAGTTGAGAAATGCGATCTGTAGAGGAGAGTAGCGTGGAATCCTGAAATCCGCCATCCGCCGGCCGGACAATACGAAAGCATTTTCGCCGAAACTAAAACGGAGATCTCGTTTCACTCGGCCAATAACATATCGAACAAATTTGACTGCGCACTTAGCCTTTCCTAAGAGCGCATATTTTCTTAATATCACTCGTTAATCTTCGTTTTTTTTGTATGTTGCAAAGCTAGGAAATCTGTTTATAATAATAATAATAATGTTTCACCTCGCTTTCGATGGCAAACGAGAACTGGCGCAGACTTAAAGTACTAAGCACCGAGGACCGCAGGGCGGTATGGAAGAGTAAGGAGCTACATGGGCGGTTCTACAAGGCTCTTACGGGGCCCGACGTGGACCTGCTCGCGTCGGTGAAATGGTTACGTTTCGGGGATCTCTTTGCGGAAACCGAAGGTTTTGTCTGTGCAATTGCGGACGAAGTTATCATGACGAACAACTACCGGAAATATATCCTTAAGGACGGTACGGTCGACATTTTTCGGGTCACTCAGGCATATCATTTCCGGTTGTGGTCATCTTGCTAACGGCGAGTACTTGCACAGACATAACTTCGTAGCCAAGATTATTCACCAGCAGCTTGCTCTTCTGTACGGTCTTGTGGACTTCGAAGTGCCGTACTATAAGTACACACCCGCGCCAGTTCTCGAAAATGGTCGTGCCACGCTCTATTGGGATCGATCTGTCATCACGGACAGGACTATTATAGCCAACAAACCTGATATAGTGCTGACAGATCGATTGAAACGCCAGGCAGTGCTCGTCGATATCACCATCCCCCATGATGAGAACCTTGTGTAGGCCGAGAAGGATAAGGCTAGCAAGTACCTAGACCTGGCACATGAGGTAACCGCCATGTGGGATGTTGATTCGACGATCATTGTCCCGATAGTCGTCTCTGCGAACGGTCTAATTGCGAAGAGTCTCGACCAACATCTTAAGAGACTCTCGTTAGATGGCTGGGTCAAGGGTCAGATACAGAAGGCGGTACTCCTGGACACGGCGCGAATAGTCCGGAGGTTCCTCTCTCTGTCGCCCTAACCACCGGTAGCTTAGGTCCTGCCTCGCTGCTGGTGGCAGCCTAGATTAGGTTTTTATAATGATTTTATGTTTCGTAATTATTGTTTTATATTTTACTTTTTATTATTGTAAAAGCCTAATCTAAGACAAAAGATGAATACAGAGATAATAATAATAAATCTTTATTTCGGACATATTCTATCCATAGTAGGTTAGTAAGTACTTAAAAGAGTAGGGTTAGTAAAGCGTACTTTTAAACAAACATGACAGACAACAATACAAAACACTACATTTCATAACACAAATTCTGCAATTCCATTAACTTGACTCACCCAAAACTTTAATACTTATGGCGCAGTCAAATCTCTCTGCTAACGCGCTTAAGATGCTGTTGGTAGTATATCTAACGCGACCCAACAACGAGGCAATCTTTTTTCTAAAGATTGGCCTGAAGTCCGTCTGTGCGGGCTTCGGTAAACATCCCAGATGCGCAACACCATCTCGGCAATCCCAACAGCATCCTAAAGGTGTTATACTTATATTAAAAAATAATCCCATTTGCTGCGTATTGACACTGCTTACGAAGCTGGAGGTCCCGGGTTCGAATCACAGTAGGAGCATTTTTTTATGTGATGAGCAAAAACATATGTTCTTGAGACTTTGATGTTTTCCATGTATTTAAGTATATAATCTATGAAATATGTCGTCTAATACCGATAACACAAGCCTTATTTAGGTAACTATGGGATTAGTTCAATTTCTGTAAAACTTTGCAAAGTTACCAAATTTTTTACTAAATAAATCTAGCTCTAAGTATTTAGGGTTATATGTATGTTGATCAGGGGACCCGGGTATGTCCTAAAACTACGACCAAGACCACCGGGGATGGGCAGCAGCATCCCTGGAATGCGGTGGAGATACTGCGATCGCCCACCCGCATGCCAAGCGTGGCGATTATGGTATTTACCGCCCATGAATTTGGAGGAGGCCTATGTCCAGCAGTGGACGTCCTTCGGCTGATATGGTGGTGGTGGTGGCGGTATGATGAGCATGATCATACAAGGGAAGAATTTTTGACGTATGTATGTACGAGTGTTACGACAAAATGGTTGTAGATTTTGTACATATTAGTAGTTATATTTTTGTGGTTCCTTTATAGGACAGTCAGGGTGTCTCTATTGCTGGTTCACCTAAGATGTGACCATTATGTGCTAGGGCAATTTGTTAGGGATCCTTTCGGGAACGAACATGAGAAGCTAGGGGAGGAAAAAAAATGACAAAATGGAATAGCAAACAAAGCATCAGATCTAGTCCGAAAAGTAATGCATTTTTATGAAATAAAATTAAAATTGTTACTAAAAAGATGATTTATTTAATTATTTATTCTATGTCTGCGAAGCTCCTCTCCAGGTCCACTACGCTACAAAAAATAAAAAATTAATATTGGGAGACAATCTTACACAAATCGACCTAGTCCGAAACTAAGCAAAGCTTGTACTATGGGTAATAGACGTCGATATACATACTTATACAATAGATAAATACATAATATACATAGAAAACATCCAAGACCCAAGAACAAATATCCGTGATAAATACACATATAAATACCCTAGCCGGGATTCGAACCCGGGACCTCTAGCTTCGGAGGCAGAGTCACTACCAACTAGGCTAAACAGGGCGTCGTAGAGTATATATTCGGTTTGGACGACAGAAAGGGCTCTGAAAACTTTGATAACTTAATTTCCTCGTCTTAATTTGGTCCAGTGTCAGGCATGTGCTGGTCAAGTATCAAGGTCACTGACCTCCGCTCAAACTTTTTGTGTTTTGCGGCTTGGCCTTAATAACTATAGCGGGGAGACCAGGGTAAAGTGGACCACTGGTGGTGTCATTCAATTTTATATAGAATATTTCGGTGACTTCCAAACATAAAAAAAAAAATTAAACCTGTCGAGCGATATTCGAGCTTATGATGTGAATGATCAGATAAGGCTCAGCGGAATGTCATTTCACTAAATTTTGGAGCAGCCTAACTGGGGAAGTACTTCCACATTACAGAAAACTGCTGTCATCATAACATCACCGGGTGCTCTTTAAGTAAGTAAGGGTATTTATGTATTGTGTTCCTGATGGTGAGTAAGGTCGCCAGAACTCCCGAGGATAAACTGTGTAGAGAGTGAAGGACCTGCAGATGTCCCTAGCTGTCAACACAACAAATCTTCATGTCATTAATTGGGTCGGTAACGCGCTTGGAATTCTTCTGGAGTACCGAGGTGTCTGCTTAGCACCTGGCAGGCCAAGCTTGTTTGCCGTGACTGGTTTGGCTTGTTAGTTAATTGTATATGACAGCCACATTGTGATAGAGATATTTCCAAACAAAATTTTGCAAAGTACCTGACCCGTTACAGAAATTTTGTGCAAGTAAAAATTTTTTTTAAATAGTTTTCTGATTGATCCAATCGGGTCCAGCATGGGTCAAGTACCTATGTGTGTACGGGCTGATGATGAACCTCTTTCTTGTCCCCACTGCCCTGCGTAAGAGAAAATAAGACTTGAAAAGGAAAAGTTTATAGATAAGGGGTGAAATAATATTCACTGTTCAAAAATAAAAAGTACTTGTTTTTTCTTTCAGTACCTTTCAGTACTAAAATATTGAGACAGAGCAGCTAAAAGATATCCTAAAAAACCATGTGTTCATGGATACCGCGGTAGTGCGTGTTATGCAGGAGGTAATAATAATGCTCGCCCCGCGTCGAAAAACTGTTTTTTTTTTAAATGGAAGCTACAATGATATTAAAATATCATTGGACACTAGTAAAAAAAACATAAGTTGCACATTTTCCTTCATTCCCGGGACACTCCCGGTTCGTAAACATTGTTGTAAGTCACGTTCGCGATCGCGCGTCTTTACAAGAGATACAACACGGAAGTGCACAACCGGGCATCTGGATCTGGAGATGCGCGTGAGACTAATTTGCAATTTTGGTCGAGGTAAGATAGGCGAGCGCGCCCCTCCCCCCACACCGCTAACCCCGAGCGTCATTCAGCTCCCAATTATCCACACGTTACTAATTATTTATTCGGACAGCGCATTTTATTGTGAAAATATTACCTTTGTTTTTTTTTCAGAAATTGCATCTTTCATTGATACCTAATGCCTGGGGAAATTTTGAACCGTCAATAAAATTTCACCCTGTATATGTTAAACGTCTTCTTGTAACATTTTTTCTCTACGGTATGATCCTTGCTTGTGCTATGCTCATCAAAATTTGTAGAACTACATCATATTAAAGATAAACAGAGGTGACCATTTTGCCCCGGCTTACTCCCATTTGTCCAAATTGGCTGCATATTTCTAGCGCAATGAACTACAGTTTAAAATTCCACAGCTTACTACAGCCACGGCACTTTAGCTCTTTGAACGCTCGGCTTCGAAATCAATCTTGGACGCTTAGATAAACATATCCCACTAAACACATTTCATGTAAAATTGGCGACCGAGACTCACAAGCTCATTTTATTTATTTCTTTACTTTTTCTATCGGCCGCTAATCTATACAAATATTATGGGTGAATTGCAAAAAAATGTACATAGTTAAGTCCTTAACTATGTACATTTTTTTTTTGCAATTCACCCATATTATTATAACTTTTTTTACAGCGAAAGCGGAAACAAAAAAATGAATATTATTAAGATAATATGGGTTAATTGCAAAAAAATTGTACATAGTTAAGGACTTAAGACTTATCAGATCCCAGGAAAAGCCAATATCCTAAGCCCTGACTATACTTACGCTACACCTTGGTTTAAAAAGTATGACTTTTCGGTTTCATACATCTATTGCATTTCATAGGTTTGTCATAGGTCGAAGGCCTGTGCAATAGGATGTGTGATGATAACGATTGTTTATATACTTAGATATAAAAAAAATTACTGCACAAATAAAACAAATACAACTGACAAAAATGCCTTAAGACTTTCGCAAGACAGTATAAACGTTCGCAAAATTATACCAAGCAGATAATAAAATAAAAGTTAGTGAAAAATGTAACTGGACGTCCTACATAAAGAATTCCTACCATCGTTAATGTTAATGCTTATTTTTTATTTTCACACAATGTTTTTGTGGTGACTGGCTACTGTAGCGGTAATGCACGCCATTTTCAATCTGGCTGGAGGTCGTATGTTCAAATCTCATCTGGTAAGAGTGTTTCGAGCGTTTAAAGGGGACTTATGCAAATGATGTACCAAATATCATTTTATTGTCCGATTGACCGAAGCCTATCCGTTTTGGCTTGGCCAAAAATAATTTCGTATGTCCGGATTAACGGCTGTTCTCTACAAATCGTATTTCTCAACCGATTCTCGTAAAAAAATAGGTTCTATAATTAAAGAGAATTTTATATTCGGGACAGTTTTTGGAAAAAATCGCAAACACAGAGCCACTAGTCTATTTAGTTTTTTGGTGAAGAAAAAATATTGCGTAGATACTGATCTAGATAATGCTTCATGGCACAATATCTGCCTACTCAATACGTCAATAAGTTTTAAAAAAAGACGCCTTAAAATACAAAAATACAGCTTTTGTGTTCGAATGCACCTTCTTTATTCTACTCTATGGTAACGGTCAGTCTAAAACTGTGAATGCCACAGATAAAAACAAAAAAAGTTAATTCGAACCTATTTCACAAATTGCATATGTTCAACTTACTTCTAAAAAGTCTGTGAATCTGAATTCTAAGTCTTGAGTCATAAAGTTGATATTGAGCGCAATTTTGTGCAAGATACGACTGCAAAATTATAGTTACATTGAACTTGGCTATTGCAATGTTTCTCATAGTTCTTACAAGACACTTACAACATTAGTTTATGATAATGACGAAGAAAACGGTGCCCTATTATTATTTTTTATTTTGACATCCACCACCACCACCATATCAGCCGAAGGACGTCCGCTGCTGGACATAGGCCTCCCCCAATTTCATGGGGGATAAATGCCATAATCGTCACGCTTGGCATGCGGGTTGGCATTCGCAGTATCTCCACCGCACTCCAGGGATGCTGCCCACCCCGCGGTGGTCTTGGTCGTAGTTTTACCCGGGTCCATTTTGACATCACTGTGGCTTTATAGGCGCGCAATTTACAAATTAAAGCAATAGAAGTTCGCTGTGGGTGAGTAGCCTGGGAAAAAAACAGGAGAAACCTCCGACACGGCCACGTGGGCGGTTTAAACACTAGAATCATCATCATCATCATGTCAGCTGAAGGACGTCCACTACTGGACATAGGCCTCCCCCAAGGAATGCCACAATGACCGGTCCTGCGCCACCCGCGACCCTTACCAGGTCATAAATTCACCTTCATTAGGGCCTACCCACGCTACGCTTTCCGGTACGGCCATCGGTTCTACGTGTTATGTGCTCCGCCCACTGCCACTTATGTTTATAGCGATTCGGAGGGTTATATCGGTCACTTTGATTCTGCTGCGGATGGCCTCATTCCTGATGCGATCACGCAAAGACACTCCCAGCATAGCTCTCTCCATTGCTCTTTGGGTGACTTTGAGCCTTCTTATGAGGCCCATAGTAAGCGACCACGTTTCAGTGCCATATGTCATCACTGGCAACACACACTGCTCAATGACTCTTGCATGCTCGAAGAGTTACTGTTTGTTTTGCCGGTGGTTCACTAAACCTAGCCTAGCTGAGAAGTCATACTCAGCTAGGCCCGAACTGGGGCGGACTGACTTTACCCGGTATGCGGTGATGCCGGGACGAATAGGAACTATAACATTATTGAGTTCCCGATATTTCGGCGCTGTTGCAAGCACCATTTTCAAGGATTAACTGACGTGCTGCGAGTTTTGTTTGTGATCTACCCACACTACATAACAATTTACCCTCTCCTTGGTTTGCTTTTTCGCACAGTGTACTACCAGCTACACTCTTACCTAACTCGAACACGATCACGACACACAACACTTACAGTATCAACTCGCGCGTTCATGCCGGTTACAGTCTGTTTTCGATTCGTGAACTTTTGGATCACTGGACGCCAGACCAGATGAGACGCCTGGATGGTAAATATACCTTCTGTTCTGGACAGTAATTCTTATCTATGTTAACAAGTAATTTTTTAACAAAAAAACACGGACTCCAAACTTTGCCAGACCCCATCCTCCTGCTATATAATTTGAAGAGTTCCCTCGATTTTTCAAAGATCCCGTCATCAGATCCAGACTTGGTGACAATGGGACCAACTAGAAAACACACCCTTTCAAAGAAAAAAGAAATTTTTGAAATCGGTCCACTAGTCTCCGAGTAATCGGTGAACATACATTAAAAAAAACCGACGAATTGCGAACCTCCTCCTTTTTTGAAGTCGGTTAATGAACTTGTTAGCATGGAAATTTTATAATAGAGACTATACGTGTCTGTGTTATCGGCGTTTTCGCGATGTCAGCGCAGCGTTCCATCTTTCGATGGATAGCGGTCCCCGCGGCTTCGCCAGCTTTTTATAAAGGATACAGACAGACTTCCGTATTCATAAAACTTATCAAACCTCTGTTAACTAAAATTTGTTATGTCCCTTTATCACCAACACAAATGTCAAAGTGACAGATTGCGACAAACTAATTTTAGCTCAGAGTAAGAATTTATTTCTCACAGACATCAGTGAAAAGCTGACTTGATTTTTCATATAATTAGTTGTCTCGTTAATCCTTATGGTGCACCAAAATTTTCGGCTGTTAACGAATTGTCTCCATTTGAAAGCACAATGGGATGTTAAGTCCCATATAAACTTTACACACCACAGCATCAGTTCAGTACAATTTTCAGTTATGAAGAAGGAGACACTGACAGGTGAAGACTTGTCAGATGTCACTTGTCTGTCTCTCTCAAACTTTCTGATTTGTGCATTAGTGAGAATAGATCAGATGTACAGAAATCGTTCAACTTAAATGAGGTGTGCTAAGTCACCGCGCATGCGTCGTAGCCACGGTCGCCGCGACTCGTGATTTCTTCACATGAAAAACTCACTGTCGCGCACACAAGTGGACTTCACTTTCAATAGCTTTTCCCTTTAACAAACAAACATACAGCCAGCCTGATGGTATGCCACACCGTAGCATATGGACGCATATGAATCCAAAAGAATCCTAACCGCGTGGTTGACGCTGCATTGATTTGAGGATTCGTTGTATTGACAGCTAGAGCAAGCTAGCAACATATATGCAGGTCCCTCACTGTCTCCGGGAACACAATGATAAATAAACAAGCTCAAGCCAGCTTGAGGCGTTGGAAGCAATCGAGAAACGCGCCAAGAAGCTCATAGGAAAAGACTCTTTGCAATGCGAGACTGCACAGTTTAGAACATCGCCGCAAAGTTGCTAGTCTTTCGGTTTTCTATCGGTTGCATTTCGGGGAGTGTGCTGAGGAACTGCACAATATAATACCCCCCGCCCCCTTCTACAATCGGACGACCAGGGATACGGCAAGGCGACCTCGTTTTACGGTGGCAGTTCCAAAAACTCGCACGAAGCGTTTCGCTTCCTCTTTCATTGTGAGAACAGCCAAGCTGTGGAACTCCTTGCCGGAATCCTTGTTCCCTGAAAACTACAACCTTACGGTCTTCAAGACGAGAGTGAACCGGTTTTTACTAGGCAAGCGCGCTCCATCCTAGACCACAATATCGTTTACCATCAGGTGATTTGTGGTCAAGCGCAAACCTATCCGAAGTAAAAAAAAAAAAACAAATCGTACGAAAATCGGAGAAAATCGAAATTCAAGCCGCCGGTCAGCCGGTCATGCTCCTGCCGCGCGGACGTGGGATTGACAGCGAATAATACTAGTTATCTACTTACCTACGTTATTGATTTGCAGTTTTAGATATACAAAAAGTGTGGTACAGGATACAGTAAGAAACTATGGTGCAGTGCAAGTCATGTAAACTATCGTTAGTGAAAGTGAAGAGTGAGAGTATTGTGAGTTGCAAAGGAAGGTGTGAGGGCACTTATCATAAAAAATGTGCTGCAAAAATGAAAACATTTAACGAAACTGAGCTATGCGATGAGTGCCAGACACCTGTTAAGCCTCAATCACACATTATTTCACATAATATTAATATTGATGCTTCGAAAATCACCACAGAAAAACTACTTAAAGAAGTCAACGACAAATTGTCAATCATATACAACATGCAAAAAACCCTCGAGAGTATGTCTGTAGATATTAGTTTCTATGCCGAGAAGTATCAAGAACTTATGGAGGAAAGGGAGAAAACAAATAGCCGGATTAAAGATTTGGAGCAAAAAAACAAGCACCTGGAAACATGCACTAAGGCTTTGGAGGAGAGGGTGACTTGGTTGGAAACTAAAGAAAGGGAAAAAAATGTGGAGATAATTGGCCTCGAGGAGAAAGAGGACATGATGTTAGAAAATGTAGTACAACAGTTAGCTCATAAGTTAGATCTAGACGCAAGACAAGTCTGTGAGATAAAGAGGGTCGGCGAAAAACCCGCCGCCGTTAAGACAACTACCCTCAATAAGCAAAGTGACGGGCGCTCCAGCAAGCCGCGACCGGTCGTGATAACATTGGCCACACGCGCAGCCCGCGACCAGTGGCTAGCAACAAGGAAGACAGCCAAGTTGACAAATGATGATGTTTTTGCGAACGCCAATAAAGGGAGAATATACATTAACGAGGACCTGACTAGGCATACGCGTAACCTGCTGTGGAGCGCAAAGAACGAACTGAAACCAGCGTATAAGTTTGTATGGGTGCAGAACTGAAAGATACTTATAAGAAAAGATGACCCCGCTGATGCCAAGATAAAAGTAGTTCGTGCTCTAAGTGATATAGACCTGTTTTTACAACAAGAAAAATAATGCTACATGTTGGTATTAATGTTACCTTCCGCTACTCATAGTCACCTCGTAAAAAAAAAGGAGTTATCTATTAAACAAAATTCGACGATCAAACCGTACACATTAAGCCTAACATAAACTATGAAAAGTATGATGACTTAGAAATATGGAATAGTAAAATGAACACATGTAGTGCGAATTTGCACCTAATTCACATCAACATAAGGTCTCTAAGAAAGAATTTCAACGAGCTACAAGTGCTAATTAGCAGCGGTAAAGAAAATATTGATATAATTGCACTTACAGAAATAAATATAAGAGAGCAAGAACTGCCAATGTACAAACTAGAGGGCTACGATACACACATACTGACAAGGGAGACTTCTAGGGGGGGAGGGATACTGGTGTACGTGAGGAAGTGTTTCAGTTTCTCGGCAAGTATAGTTAAATCTAACTACAGTGAGATACTTCACGGAGAACTTATACATCAGGAGAACAAGCTGACACACTTATTTATAGTATATAGACCGCCAAAAACGAATAAACACGGATTTGTAACTGACATACACCACGTCCTCACTCAAATTCCCCCTGGACAGGATGTAATTCTAATCGGAGACACAAACATAGACCTTCTTAATGAAAATTGCACCAGCAGTGTTACCAATAAATATAAAAACAACATGTGTGAACTAGGCCTGGAATGTGCCATCAGTGACGTGACGCGCGAGGAGGTATATGGGAACCAGGTAACGCGCACTTGCATTGACCACGCGTGGGTGCGCACCCAGCGCGCAGTTATGTCGTACGTGCTTACCACCAAGATATCTGACCACTATCCTATCGGACTTAACCTCTCAGATGCGTCGTACCTTGAGAAAACTGGTAAGCGAGAACCTATAACTATAATTTGTGAAAAAACTCTAAAAAAACAATTTGAAAGTGTTGATTGGTCAGAATTAACTAAATGTGATTGTCCAGTGCAATTATACGATAAGATGTGTTCTGTTTTTTCAAGTGTCTACAGTAAGTCTAATGTTCAAATTATGCCTCGTACCAAGAGAAAAGATAAATCATGGATAAATAATAGGATTAAAAACATGTTAATAATACGAAATAAGCTTTTTAAAAAATGGAAATCTAGTCCTAACGATACAAATCTAAGACTATTGTATAATAGATATCGGAACAGAGTTAATAAATACATAAATAAAGCTAAAAATAAATTCCGACAACAAGAGTTACAGCAATGCAATAAAAACAGCAGGAAAGTTTGGGAAAAAATAAATCAATGGACAGGTACAGAAAAGTTGAGCATAGATAGAGTAATACATAAATACTTAGCAAAAAATGATAGCATTATAGATATATGTAATAATTTTTCGGAAGCTTTCACTCAGGAAATCTTAGACATAAGGCATAACTGTAATCTTAAGTTTCTGGATAGGACAAAATATGTTAGAGATAGCCAGCTCTCGTTAAGGTTTGTAAAGGCGCAGACAAAGGACATAAAAAAAATTATCAGTAAGTTGAGCGATAAGAAATCACCTGGAATAGACCAGATTAGGGTACGGGACGTAAAATATTTGTCTGACCAGTTAAGTCCAATCTTGGCTGCATTTATAAACCTGTGCGTGGAAAAAGCTGTTTATCCCAGACTATTGAAAACGGCTATTATTAGGCCTATATACAAGCAGGGTTCACATATAGACTACACCAATTACCGACCTATTGCCATTTTGTCAGTAATAAATAAAATTGTTGAAAAATATGTAACAGCCCAAATAAGTAGCTTTTTAGAAAAGAACTGTGTTTTAGCAGAGTCTCAACATGGTTTCCGACGGGGCCGTAGCACGGCTTCGGCCTTGGCACGTTTCACCGACGAAGTCAATGAGGCTCTGGATCAGCGGAAGCAGGTGGTTGTGGTCTACATAGACTTCAAAAAAGCTTTTGACACACTAGGCCACAACCAGCTGCTTCAGGCAATGGAGGAGTGTGGGATCGCGGGGCCGCTCCACAGGTGGCTCCGCTCTTATCTCGAGGACCGAACATTGCGCACGGTCGTGGGAGACGTGTGCGGTGCGCCCGCGCACGTGTCCTGTGGCGTGCCGACCGGCTCCGTGATCGGGCCTGTCGGGTACATAGTACATGTAAACAGTATGTGCAATGTGGTTAATAACTGTAGTGTTTACATGTACGCAGACGATACATGTCTAGTATACGCACATAAGGACCTAAATGTCATAGAATGTAAAATACAGGAAGATCTTAATAATATTATGAAGTGGTCACATGACAATGGGATCATAATTAACATTGTAAAAACAAAGTGTATGTGCATAAGGTCCCCTTATTCAAGAGAGTGCTATAGGCCGCCGCGCATAGTGGGGCACGGCTTTGACTGCCTCCACAGTCCGCCGCCGGCCGCGGCCGCGTGCGGCTGCGCCGAGCTTCAGGTGGTGGAAGAGTACAGGTACTTAGGCTTGGTCATAGACCACAAGTTCTCGTGGCAGCCACATGTCAATAAGCTTTGCAATAAACTAAGAACAGTGCTTGTAAGATTTCACCACTTGAAGTTCATATTAGACAGGGCTACTATGTACACAGTGTATTACGCGCTAGTGGACTCCCTGCTCTCTTATGGACTGGCAAGCTACGGACGTACTTTTAAAACATACTTAGACAAAATAAAGGCCTTACAGATTAGATTTATGAAGTTAATGGTGGACAAAAAAACGAAAATAAGATGTAAAGGAAGTAACTATGAACAGCTTTTCCTAGAATGTAAAATGCTGCCAGTACATGAGAGAGTAGTGTTAACGCTAGCTATGGAGCAATTTTGTAATAATGAATATAAAAATGTAGTAAGTATACGAAGATTAACCAGAAACAGAGATGCTAATAGGTTACTGATTCCTAGTTTTACTAATTACTATGGACAAAGATGTAGAAAGTACCTTATTCCGAAAATTTATAACCATTTACCTACAGACGTTCGTAAAAAATAAGTGCATCGCAAAGCATCAATTTAAAAAGAAAGTTAGTAATGTCTTATTAAGTAAAATACAAAATGCAATACAATAATTATAATACATTCTAAAAATCCCAATTATTGTGGGTGTTTACTGTATTGGTTCTGCTGTACTGTTGTGCCTACCCAGAAACTTGGCCTATCTTTTTGACTATTATTATTATTATTTATTATTATTTTTGTATATGTAGTACCAGAGTTGTTGTGATTCGTACTTATACTAATTGGAGCCTCGACTGCCAACAAACCGCATTGTGGTTTGGCAGAAGTGTGTAATTGTTCTTTTAAAATTTTTTGGCGTGAATAAAAAACTTTATTATTATTATTATTATTATTAACATTTTTATAAAATCAAATACATAAACATAGAAAAAAGACGCAGTTTGACCATAGCAAATTGTGACGTCATTAGAAGAGGTAGGGCACAGCGAAACGTCATCTCGCTCAAATTTGGAGCAGCCCAACTGGGGAAGTACCTCCACCTTACAGAAGACCGCAGTCATAATAGCATCACTACGAGTACTTGCCCCTTAGGTTTATTTATTTAATCGTATGGCATTTATTTACGAACCGTGAGATCATTCGAGAAGACAAGTACGGTTGCCAGTTTTAGTTGCACTTTTAGCACCACTCAGGGGTCACGTGTAGGGTAACGGTGGGTACTTCCTACGGACGTGGTGCAACTTCGACCCCCCCTTTGTCAAGTGAGTGGGCAATTTGACTGTTAGAAGTTCTCAAGCCGCCCGAAGGCCTCTTACTTGGCTTAACGACTGCTGTCGTAGACAGCAGCCGGGATCAACGGCTTAACATGCCTTCCAAAGCACGAGAGCGCTCAGTTAGTAACCACTCAAAGCGGTCACCCATCCAAGAACTGACCTGCGACCACATTGCTTAACCTCGCATACCGCACGCGGTAGGCGGGTGCCGCTGGGCCACGAACGCTCTAGGTATAGATATCGCCCCTTAGGTAATAAATAGGTATATGCTGTGTTGAGAGCGAGGGGCCTGCATATGTCTCTAGCTTGACAGCTGGAGACGTCTGCGGGTCCCTCACTCCCAGCACAGCGCATCCCCAAGTCAATAAAGGCTCGTAAACGCACTTGTGATTCCTCTGGAGTCGCAAGTGTCCATAGGCTACGGTGTCTGCTTACCAGTCAGGCCGTAAGCTTGTTGGCCACCGTCATAGTATAAAAAAATAGGCATTTTCCCTACAACCTTCATATTAACCGAGCATTTTTGACGTTTAGTAAAAAGTTGCTGATTTGAGTACGAGTTAAATACCGTATTGTACAGCACAATCATGGTGTAAGGAAACAAGGTCTGCCACTCCGGATTGTGTCACAAGCCAACGTCACCGTCGTGTTACCACTTTAGGTATATTAAAAATTAAGAAAACGACAGGATTTTTTTCTGCCGTAAGTCATCATCATCATCCTCCTAGCGTTATTCCCAGTACAGTTGCATCCTGAAGAATGCCTGGGGTCCGCTACCTAATGCCAAGGATTGGCGTAGGCACTAGTTTTTACGGAAGCGACTGCCATCTGACCTTCCAACCCGAGGGGGAAACCGACCTTATTGGGAATAGGCTTGTCAAGTGAGTGGGCAACTTGACTGTTAGAAGTTCTCAAGCCGCCCGGAGGCCTCTAACTTGGCTTAACGACTGCTATCAAAGACAGCAACCGGGATCAACGGCTTAACGTGCCTTCCAAAGCACGGGAGCGCTCAGTTAGTAACCACTCAAAGCGGTCTCCCATCCAAGGACTGACCTCGCCCGACATTGCTTAACCTCGCATACCGCACGCAGTACGCGGGTGCCACTGGGCCACGAGCGCTCCGTACGCTTTCTGCCGTAAGTAATCATACAAAATATATTATCGTCGGCCTTTTTAGCCTAGTTGGTAGTGTCACTGCCTCCGAAGCTAGAGGTCCCGGGTTCGAATCCCGGTAAGGGCATTTGTTTCTGTGGTGAACAGAGGCATTTGTTCCTGAGACTTGGATGTTTTCTATGTATTTAAGTATAAGTATATATCTATTAAATATATTTTTGTCTAGTACCCATAACACAAGCCTTATTGAGCTTACTGTGGGACTAGTTCGATTTGTGTAAAAATTGTCCCCTAATATTTATTTATTTTATTATTATTTACGCATATATTACTTGAATGAATTAATGTAATAATTTAATAAAACACTCACAGGTATCCATGGGGGTCGGGGAGTATCATAATCAGGGAGCGTAACTTTGGTGGCGATGACAGACGTATGACGACAAGCTACATACAGAGTGTTTTATCTAAAATATAGAAGAAATCGATTTAGATGAAGTATAACTGGCGGGAGATTCGGAAGTTATAATTATTGTCCGAAATGTACATGTAAATTAAATATTTGTAAATAAGGAAGCAGATGCGATGTTATGTTTGAATTTTAAGCTTTCAGCACATTTTTCGACATCCAAAAAAAAATTGTTGTTTTTCATTTACTTGTGGAAATAATATATTTTGTAACAATTACATTACCAAATAAAATATTTTATTGGTATCGTCTTTGTCATTATTTAAATATTAACAGTATTTTTATATAAATATTTGTCATTTGTATTAATAAACAATAATATTTACATTATTAAGAATCATTGTGGTGTTGCAATGTTGTTTATACTATAAAGTCATCTTATATGTGAATTTACGTCATAATGACGTCACCGGCACAAAAGTTTCATTCCCTGATCATAATACAACACTGGCAATACAGGAACTTACACTTACGCCGGCAGAACCATCGATACAAGTGATGACGTAGGCTTGCATCACCCACATTATTATTATTTATTTACTACTGAAATTCCCCGGAGTGCCATATCTTGTATTACATATTGTATCATGCAGTAGAGTATAGTTCGTAGCAAGCAAAGATGTCAAATAGCTCGGTACGACATATATTTTGTATATTGTACCGAACCATTTGGCCACTTTGGCTACTACGTACTGTATGACGCTGACTGTACATAAGCACACAGACATTTTTCGTAATGCTAGAAACCGGCTAATACCCCACCATAGAATCCAAACGGTCTTACTCCCATTACAACTCCCAAGCAATCTCGACTCTACACAATTGTAATACGACTCAATTTATAACAACATGTGTGTCCGAGATCTGTGTGATCAATTTTAATAGGTAGCACGAATGAAAAATGTCAATAGAATTGTGTAAATTCAATAACTCTCACTAAACGCGAATATTACATAGAAACAGGATATACCTCAGTCAACATCAAAAATATATAAGGTGCTTCCAAATTGGATGACAATTCTTTTTGAGCTGATAGTATACTCATTCTTAGAAGTAGACTGAAGTATAAAACTAATTTAAAGTTTATGTTAGTTTCTGGAAAAAAAATTTGGAGAACAACTGTGCCACGTAATAACACCCTGTTAATGAGATAATCAGTGATTATGGTTATTGTATTATTGTATAAAACCACTGTCACTTACCCACTTCAACTAGCATGGATGACAGTGCATTGCATGCGCAATCCAATGAGCACTTCGTGTTCTACTAACACAATCTAAATAATTTCCCAGTTACTAACATAATTTTGTGACGACGACGTCCGAAATGAACGATTTTATTTCATTAAAGAATCGACATCTTTATCTATGTGTGGGGTACGTTTGTGTGATCGGATAAAAACTAGTGTGATAAGAGAAAGATGTGGAATAGAAGATGATGTAGTGACTAGGGTTGAGAATGGTATACTTCGGTGGTTTGGGCATGTAGAGAGAATGAGTGAAAGTAGAATGACTAAGAGGCTTTACGTTCAGGAGATGAATGGTAGGATCGGAAGGGGACGACCAAGGCGAGGTTATCCAGATCAAATCCGGCGATACTGAAAAATGGCCAGGTCAGAAGTACCCGCAACCGACGAGCATGTATGAGAAGATGTACGGATGTGATTGAAGCCAAAGAAGTATGTAAGGACCGTAGTATTTGGCGTTCTTTGGTCTCTGCCTACCCCATGGGATAACGGCGTGAGTTTATGTATGTATGTGTATGTATCTCCTTAAGTAAGTAAAAAGTTAACTATGCGAAACAAAATTAGGATTAGGACGTAAACCTTATGCGCACACAATTTCCAATGTTTGTTACTTTAAAGTTCAAGTAAAATGCTGTGACTAATTGTAAGCTATTCATAATTCTAGCGTGGAACATTGAATGGTACAACCGTGAAATCTCTCAACAATGAGACAATGTCAGACTAACACGGTAAATGGTGGTAATGTCTGTTTAGAATGTACAAGTTTAACATACAAATAAGTATTAGTTTAAGCTTCCAATATTTTACTCCCTGTACAAATGTACAATTGTACTTACATGTAGGAGCGATCGTGCGGTATGCAAGGTTAAGGGGGCGCAGTACGTTTGGTTCTCCATACAAACGTATTTATGCTCTCATTTTAAAACGCCATACTAGACTAACATGAAACTTTGTATACACAATGGGATCCAGCTTGTCTAGGGCGGAAATTAGTTTCTGTTGCTTGAAATTTAAATGGCGAAAAAATACAGCGATTATTAAGGTTTTCATACAAGCCGTAAAAAACTAAAAAAACCGCTGTATTTTTTTTCTTTTTCAATTTCTAGCAACAGAAACTAATTTCCGACCTAGATATGCCGGATCCCATTGTGTATACAAAGTTTCATGTTATTCTAGCATGGCGTTTTAAAATGACAGCCTAAATACGTTTGTATGGAGAACCGATTTACACCGATCGTACTGCTCCCTCTTAAGCAATATCGGCCCAAGGCTCACTAAGCCTTTGATCCCGGCTGCTGTTCCAAGTTCCAAGGCGTTCGGGCGGCTGGATAACTTCTAACAGTCAAGTTGATAAGACTAAGAAGCGCTCGCGTGTGGTATGCGAGGTTAAGCAACGTGGGCCCAGGTCAGTTCTTGGATGGGTGACCGCTTTGAGTGGTTACTAACTGAGCGCTCCCCTGCTTCGCAAGGCACGTTAAGCCGTTGATCCCGGCTGCTGTCTATGACCGCAGTCGTTAAGCCAAGTTGGAGGCCTTCGGGCGGCTCGAGAACTTCTAACAAGTTGCCAAGCAAGGAAGGTCAGATGGCAGTCGCTTCCGTAAAAGCCTACGCCATTGCCTACGCCAATTCTTGGGGTTAGGTAGCGGACCCCGGGTATCCTTAAAGATAATCAGGATGCAACTGTATTGGGATAATGATGATGATACATGTACAGTGGGGTTTAAAAGTGCATGGACATGTTTCAACCTTAATACTACAGCAATACGGTCGACATCTGGTCCATGCAGTAATGAAATCGACTGTACAACGGAGACAAAGCTTTTCTAGGCGTCGATCACTTCACAAGGCTTATATTAGAAGAGTGATAAGATTCGTCGCCACAAGAGATACACACTGTAGCTCAGATGGTAAAGGGTCCCCCGCACGCTCGACTGAACTCGATTCTCCATACAAACGTAGTTTCGTTCTTATTTTAAAACGCCATTCTGAAATTACATGTAACTTTGTGTACAAAACGGGATCCGCCATATCTGGGCCGGAAATTAGTTTCTGTTTCTAGAAATTGTTATAGGGATAAAATACAGCGAGTTTTTGAGTTTTTTACGGCTTGTATGAAAATCTTAATAATCGCTGTATTTTTTCACCATTATAATTTCAAGCAACGGAAACTATTTATGTAATTTCCGGCTTAGATATGGCGGATGCCATTATGTGTATACTAAGTTTCATGTTTTCCAGCATGCCGTTTTAAAATGAGAGCGAAACTACTTTTGTATGGAGAAGCGAGCTTCCTGCAGACGAGCGATGGACGGTTCCCAGACGTCGTGGGTTCAAATCCCATCCGAGGTGACTTATTATTCAGTTTGTCACTCCAATTGAAGACTTTTCAACATTTTTTTAAATCCTTGGCTCCTTTAAATCAACCCAACAAGATTTCGTTTACAGTACCGATTTGTTATGGTAATAAAATGACCCTCTGAAATTTTTGGCTTATCTAAAACCACCACCACCATATCAGTCCAAAGACGTCCACTGCTGAATAAAGGCCTACCCCAATTTCATGGGGGCTAAGTTCCATAATCGCCACGCTTGGCGATCGCAGTATCTCCACCGCACTCCAGGGATGCTCCTGCCCATCCCACGGTGGTCTTGGTCGTAGTTTTAGGACATACCCGGGTCCAAAATTCAGAATTCGCTTAAGATATGGTTCAAAATGCGATTATGTTAATACAAATTGGGCATCAACCGATTATTTCCGATTTGAGCCCAAGCAGCTGAGGGAGCCGCGATCCCGAAACGATTTACTGTTTCGCACGGCCCGTAATACCGATGATTCGAGTCGGAGTTATCCTTGTGTAGCGTATCTACACACAAATAATAATTACCAAGTCATAATTAGGTTATATAAAGAATAAGCATTATACAACATAACTACAAAAATAATATATACATGTATAAACAAATCAGATAGCTATATAAAACATATTAGCATTATATAATAAACATATGTACATGTTACAATTAGATAATTACTTGGTCGGGTCGTGAGGTAGTCGTCGCATGGAATCGTGTAGTAAAAATGTCTCGTCGAGTAACGGTGCGGAGGACCGTTATCGATGCGCCTGCGACGGCCGCCTGCCCGCCAGTCGACCGCGTATCTTGGCACCGAATGCATGTCTCCGCGCTTCTCGCTTAACGGTTGCTAACGTACCTGTTTAGTCGAGCTCCTATAACTATCGCTTCTTCTTCTAAGCCTATTGTATACCTCGCTGCTTACTGTGTATGTGCTGTGCTCGTGAAATAAACTGTTGGTGCATTTAAACGGACTTATTTCTATTCACTCCAAGAAAGGTCAGTGCCTGCAGTCCTTACCTGTGCCGCTAAAGTGGTGACCCCGAAGAACACAAACAGAAAAAAGTAAGCAATGGGAAATGGTGATAACAAAACGGAAGATGAAGCCCCTCCCAAAGCGGGCCCTAGTAAAAGTCAAACGGGTCCATTTACACCTCACGACATTTGTCGTGTCGGAGTCCGCCCACCACCGTTTTGGCCGGAAGAACCGGCGGTTTGGTTCGCTCAACTGGAAGGAAACTTTGTGCTCGCTGGCATTAAAGATGATGACACCAAATATTATTACGTACAATCTACTTTAGAACATAGATTTGCTGCGGAAGTGAAGGACATCATCATGAACCCACCAGCCAGAGGCAAATATGAAAAAATAAAGAGTGAGTTAAT
The DNA here is from genome assembly GCA_905163555.1 of Notocelia uddmanniana. Taxonomy (NCBI): domain Eukaryota; kingdom Metazoa; phylum Arthropoda; class Insecta; order Lepidoptera; family Tortricidae; genus Notocelia; species Notocelia uddmanniana. The sequence goes on along the minus strand of LR991079.1, from coordinate 10,621,453 downwards.
TAAACGATTGTCTTTATCAAGACAGAAGGAAGTTAAGCAGTTATTAGTGCACGAGGAGCTTGGTGATCGTCGGCCATCACAATTCCTACGCCATTTACAAAGTCTTGCTGGCCCGAAGGTACCGGAGGAGTTCTTGCTATCGATTTGGACGAATCGCCTGCCAACAAACATACAAACCGCCATTGCCTCTCAGGCTGATACAAACCTAGAAGCGTTGGCAGACCTGGCAGATAGAGTGTTTGACGTGACCCCCGCAGTAACCCAGGTAGCGGCCGCAAGCACTTCGGCAGCGCCTACACCAGTACTCGAAACCATGGCTAAACACTTAGAAGCCCTTACCAAGCAGGTGGAAGCACTATCAACGTGTAACCATAAATCTAGAAAATTCAACCGAGAACGCGATACCAACAGATCCCATTCTAACTACAGAAGATTCCCCTTCTGTTGGTTCCACCATAAATTCGGAAGCAAGGCAACAAGATGCGTAAAACCCTGCGACTTCAAGGCGGGAAACTCCCAAGGCAGTCGATAATGGCGACTAACGACTGTCAAATTTCACCTGGTCGCCTGTTTGTTACTGATCAGAGCAGCAAGATGCAATTTTTAGTTGATACAGGCAGCGATCTATGCGTCTTTCCCCGCTCTGCGCTCCAGGAACGCCGAACCAGGACAAACTACCAACTTTACGCCGCCAATGGGTCTTGTATTCACACATATGGATCTACTCTCCTTAACCTGAACCTCGGATTGCGGCGCGACTATACATGGCGTTTCACCGTTGCAGATGTCACGAAGGCTATAATTGGCGTCGACTTCTTGTCCTTCTACGGTCTAGTTGTTGATTGTCGAAATCAACGCCTTATAGACAGCACAACGGCACTAACAACAAGAGCAACGCCAGTTACAACGTCGAATGCTATTTCGTCGGTTAAAACTCTAACGGGGAACTCCAGATACCACAACCTGCTTCGAAATTTCCCAGAGATAACACGTCCACATGCGGCTCGCTCGCCAACGGTCCACGGAACCGTTCATCATATCAGGACCACAGAGGGCCCCCCTGTTAGCGGTGCACCTAGGCGCCTTGCTCCGGACAAGTTAAAGATCGCAAAAAGAGAGTTCGAAGAGATGTTAAAAAAATGGAACTGCAAGGCCGTCTGAAAGTGCATGGGCATCCCCTTTGCACCTAGCCCCGAAGAAGGATAATGGGTGGCGTCCATGCGGCGATTATCGTATGCTTAACGCTCGCACAATACCAGATCGCTACCCCATCCGCCACATACATGATTTCACACACAGTATATCTGGTTGCAATATCTTCTCGACAATTGATTTAGTAAAAGCCTACAACCAGATACCCGTCAGTGAAAGTGATATTCCTAAAACAGCAATAACAACGCCGTTCGGATTGTATGAATTTCCATTCATGACGTTCGGGTTACGAAACGCAGGACAAACGTTCCAGAGATTTGTAGACGAAATAACACGAGGTCTAGAATTCTGTTACGCCTACCTGGATGACTTTTTGATCTTCTCACGCGATCAACAATCCCACGAAGACCACTTACGTCAAGTATTTCAGAGATTGAAAGACTACGGTATGGTAATAAACACATCAAAATGCGTTTTTGGTGAGACATCAGTTAAATTTTTGGGCTACAACGTGTCGTCGGCCGGAATCAAACCCTTGAGATCTAAGGTAGAAGCCATTAAGGAGTTCACAATACCTAAAACAGTAAAAGAATTAAGGCGATTTTTAGGAATGATAAATTTTTATCGGAAGTTTATTCCTAATGCAGCAAAAATTCAGGCTCCCTTACACTTGCTATTGACAGACTCCGTCAAGGGTTCGCACCCTGTCAATATTGTCGGTGCATCACTAAAGGCATTTGAGAACTGCAAAGAAAGTCTATGCAAAGCCACACTCCTCGCGCATCCAGACCTAGACGCAAGAATGGCACTGGTCACAGACGCATCAGATACGGCAATCGGGGCAGCTCTTCAGCAGTATAAGAACAAGGCATGGGAACCGCTTGCGTTTTTCAGCCGAAAATTAACTCCTGCACAGCAAAAGTACTCGCCATACGACCGGGAGCTCCTAGCGATTTACGAGGGTATAAAATATTTCAGACACATGTTAGAAGCAAGACACTTTTCGGTATATACGGACCACAAACCGATATGTTTTGCATACAGTACGCGCAAAGACAATTGCTCGCCACGTCAATACCGCCATCTCGATTATATAAGTCAGTTTACAACCGACATTCGTCATATATCGGGAAAAGATAACGTAGTGGCTGACACGTTGTCTCGTGTGGAAGAAATAGCACCCATTGTACCACTGGAGACACTAGCTGAAGCTCAAAGAGATGACCTAGAGTTAAAGCAACTACTTAAAGGTGGAACATCCCTGCGGCTAGAAAAAGTAACCCTTCCGGGCGCCAGCCTTCAACTATATTGTGACCGCAGAGATCAAAATCTTAGACCCTACGTACCGAAGGCATTTCGACGACCAATATTTGAAAACCTGCATTCGCTTAGCCACCCAGGAGCCAACGCATCCATTAAATTGCTGGCACAGCGCTACGTTTGGCCCGGCATTAATAAAGACTGCCGAGAATGGACGAGATATTGCCACCCATGCCAACGGTCAAAGATAACGCGACATGTTTCCGCACCGTTGGGGTCATTCAAACTTCCACACGCCAGATTCATGTTCGTTCATATTGACATCATAGGACCCCTACCAGTAGCAGAAGGCTACAGATACTGTCTAACCGCCATAGACCGTTTCACCAGGTGGCCAGAAGTCATACCGATTCAGGATATAACGGCAGAAACGGTCGCAAAGGCCTTGATTTTCGGTTGGATTGCACGCTATGGCTGTCCTACAGACATATTAACTGATAGAGGCAGGCAATTCGAGTCGTCACTATTTAATAACCTCGCAGAGATGATCGGTTTTCAACATAAACGCACTACAGCCTATCACGCAGCGTGTAACGGTATGATAGAACGTCTGCACAGGCAACTAAAAGCAGCAATAATCTGTCATGCACAAACAAACTGGATGGAATCGCTACCACTAGTATTGCTGGGTATTCGCAGTGCTTATAAGGAAGACATACAGGGAACCTCAGCAGAACTGCTATATGGCGAACCATTACGGCTACCCGGTGAACTATTTAAACCTTCCACAAATACTAGCACCGATGTGACAGACTTCATGACACGCCTTAGACTGATCGCCCAGAAACTGCAACCCCAAGCCGCCTCACGTCATGGCAGGAGACCCACTTTTATATTCAAAGACTTACATTCCACTACTCACGTATATATAAGAGAAGACGCCGTCAGAGGACCACTGCAACCTGCCTACAAAGGACCTTATGAAGTGCTAAAGAGGAATGAAAAAGTATACACAGTACTCATAAACGGAAGGCCAGTAACAGTGTCAATCGACCGACTAAAACCAGCATATGTACTTACCGATAACACTAATCCAAGTGCAGATGACCCTGCCCAGCTACCAGCGGAAGCAAAAGTCATAAAAACTCGATCGGGGCGAACAGTGACAGCCCCTGACTATTATCGCCCGTGAAGGTCTCTGGGGGGGACTGGTGTAGCGTATCTACACACAAATAATAATTACCAAGTCATAATTAGGTTATATAAAGAATAAGCATTATACAACATAACTACAAAAATAATATATACATGTATAAACAAATCAGATAGCTATATAAAACATATTAGCATTATATAATAAACATATGTACATGTTACAATTAGATAATTACTTGGTCGGGTCGTGAGGTAGTCGTCGCATGGAATCGTGTAGTAAAAATGTCTCGTCGAGTAACGGTGCGGAGGACCGTTATCGATGCGCCTGCGACGGCCGCCTGCCCGCCAGTCGACCGCGTATCTTGGCACCGAATGCATGTCTCCGCGCTTCTCGCTTAACGGTTGCTAACGTACCTGTTTAGTCGAGCTCCTATAACTATCGCTTCTTCTTCTAAGCCTATTGTATACCTCGCTGCTTACTGTGTATGTGCTGTGCTCGTGAAATAAACTGTTGGTGCATTTAAACGGACTTATTTCTATTCACTCCAAGAAAGGTCAGTGCCTGCAGTCCTTACCTGTGCCGCTAAACTTGTAATCAATAAGATTTTTAATGAGTCGATAAGAGATGCCGATCTGCTTGTCGATTCGAGTCATTTAAATCTTCAAGTCAGGATTTACCCATCTCTTTATTCATCTAACCGCGCCAGTCAGGAAGAATTCCTGTTTTGTCGGTGCGAGATATATGAGAAAACGGTCAGCTGTCAATGTCAACTATCAGTCGGATCTCGTGTCAGTACCGCCTTTTACTGCCCCTTCATTGAAATGAGTGCATAGATAATCGAACATTTTAACAAAAAAAAAACCGTCTTCTACCGAGTTAAGCCTCTCACAGACTGGCGCGGTCTAGGCCGCACGGTTCAATAGTAAACATGTCATTAGCTGTCAAATTTACTAATGACCGCGGCCTGCAGCCGCGCCAGGGTGATTCAGGCCTTGTTTGTCCATTCGTCGCGCACATACTTAATGCATATTTAAGACATATGGTTTTCTCATGGATGTCATTGTTAAAACTGGACCAAATTAATATGGGACCACACGGGAAGTACCAGCTTTCAACTGAAAAAGGAATCATCAAAATGGGTTCACCCAGTCGAAAGTTTTGAGGTAACAAACATAAAAAAAACAGTCGAATTGAGACTCCTCCTCCTTTTTTAAGTCTGTTAAAATATACCACAAATCGGTCCCGCCCAGCCACGTCATGAGTCACCTTAAAAGTAGGCAGTAAAGAAGCGTTACTGTTGACACTGACAGCTGAAAGATTTCCGATATCACCTCCGAACGATAAATCAGAAAGTCGCCTTAATGGAGCATTTGTTTTCCAGAGAAGACATGGAGAAGGTGAATATCAAGTTCCACGACAACGACACGATCACGTACCAGCACAACAAGATCCTCCGCTTCGTGCCAGAGCTGTCTGTCAACAAGAACCAGAAGTTGACTGTGCCCAACATCCCTTTACTGGTGAGAGCTCTCTCTTTTCCCTTTCTTAGCATGAAATAAACGTTTCTCTATTTGTAAGCGCTCTCTCTCTCTCACTCTCTCGCTCATCACCTACCAAAACCAGATCCTGCTCTTCGTGCCAGAGCTGTCTGTCAGCAAGAACCAGAAGTTGACTGTGCCCAACATCCCTCTACTGGTGAGCCCTCTCTCTTTCTCCCTTTCTTAGCATGACATAAACGTTCCTCTACTTGTAAACTCTCTCTCTTTCTTTTTCTCTCTCTCTCTCTGATTATGCCGTATAAATAAGCTATTTTTACAATGCGACGAAAATATGTCATGCGAGGCGAGGCGAGGAACAGGTTACGCCGCAGTATACCTTGAATTACCGTGCACGTAACTAGCAATAAGTGTACTTTTTTTTAATTGATTTGATATTTCATAGTACTTGACTTAAAAGTTAAAACTATTGTGTTACCAATAAATTATTGTATTGTATTGTATAGATAATCGTTATAGAAATAAACCAAAAAGAAATAAATTAGGGCTACGGAGATTACCAGGGGTTGGTTCAAGCAGCACGGCGATAGCGATAAGTAAGCGGCGACAAAATAATATCGTAGGATATTTCTAGGGTTCTTGTTGACAGACAGCTCTGGCATGAAGCACATCATCTTGTTGCTTTGGTTGATAATGAGAGAGGGAGAGAGAGAGAGAGAGGGAGAGAGAGAGGGGGAGAGAGAGAGAGAGAGAGAGAGAGAGAGAGAGAGGAATACTAGTGGTTACGCTGCATTATATTGTATCCGTAATTCCCTTTGGCCTCCTTTTATTCAAAACGCTACGGAGGTTGTTTTATTTATAATCGCCGCGCCTACAACGTGTAAAGAAAATAATAACTATTTACCTAATAAAATTATGCAGCAGTTATTTTACAAGCGGACGACAGTTGACACAATACATAGTTATTTTTTCTTCACACATTGTAGGCGCGGCGATTATAAATAAAACAACCTCCGTAGCGTTTTGAATAAAAGGAGGCCAAAGGGAATTACGGATACAATATAATGCAGCGTAACCACTAGTATTCCTCTAATAGTCTCGCTTTCTCTCCCTATCTCTCCCCGTCCCTCTCTCTTGCTCTCTCTCTCTTTCTCATCATCAACCAAAGCAACAAGATCATGTGCTACATGCCAGAGCTGTCTGTCAACAAGAACCAGAAGTTGACTGTGCCCAACATACTCTGTCTCTCTCTTTCTCTGTCTCTTCAGGAACTTTAACGTCCAGCGACCTTACTCACCACCACACACCATCACATACAATAAAGCAAGTAGTGGTGATACGAGTATTATTTGCTCAGCACACAAATTCAATTTAGCAGCTTCGTAGACTGGGTCACTACAAACTAAGGGAGGTATTCCACTCATCCAATATCTTTGTCCAATATACATTTGATCAAAGAAATTGAATGGTTTCATCCAACTTGGACGGGACCCCGACATTTCATCAAAGATTCTGATGACATTTAAATCAATATGGCTACGCATGAAAAAATAAACTTGGACAAAGATATTGGATGAGTGGAATGGGCCTCCGTCAAAGAACTTTGATCAAAGATTTGACAAAGAAATTGGACAAAGACATTGGATGAGTAGAATACCACCCCGTATTAAACTCATCCAATATCTTTATCAAAGAAATTGGATGATTTCATCAAACTTGGATGGGATGTCGGGGCATTTGATCAAAGATTCCGATGACAGTTAAATCAATATGGCTACGCATGAAAAAAAACTAAAACTTGGACAAAGATATTGGATGAGTGGAATGGGCCTACGTCAAAGAACTTTGATCAAAGATTTGACAAAGAAATTGGACTAAGATATTGAACGAGTGGAATACCACCCTAAACGTCGGCAAACCTCAAGAAAGGTGATTAAATTTAAATTTTGTACGCGATTAAGTCCCGTTTACCATCTATACTATATTAATATTATGTTTGTTTGTTTGAACGCGCTAATCTCAGAAAGTACTGGTTCGAATTGAAAAATTATTTTTGTGTTGGATAGTTCATTTATCGAGGAAGGCTTTAGGCTATATAACATCACGCTACGACCAATAGGAGCGAAGGCGCGAAGTCGCGGGCAACAGCTAGTTATTAATATAAATGTATATTTCTTGTTTCAGACTGTGACATCATTCTCGCCAAACCTGGCGAGTTTTCTCGTGAGCGGGCTCGCCACATTTCTGTCGCTGGGCTACAAAAAAACTGCGAAGCCCTTCGTGAAAGTTACTGCGGAACAGCTTGTGTTTGGGTAAGTTCCAGTCTCTAGTGTGTTCCCGGCTGTATTCAAGAGCTTTTTATCGGAAATCCACTGTCAAATGTTAGGGGGTTTTTCAGTCTGTGTGGTGAAATTGAGGCACACTAGCTTAGGCTGATGGTGATGTTCGAAATGCCGTGATACTGGGTGTTATATGTGCATCCTGCCGGCACACGGGAGCAGTCTAGGATTCACCTCGTTTATAGGTTTGGACACGTAAAATACAGTTATTTTAGTTGCACCACACGTAGGTCATACAGGATGTGGCCAAAAAAAAAGTATCTTTTTTCAATTCAAATGTCATGCACCCCATGCCTATTTTATAACTCCTTTTTTTTGTATTTACGTTTTCTGTGCAATAAATGATTATTATACTATATTATTATTATATTATATTATAATAGGGAGAAATTTTGATTTAAAATTATGACCTCCAAGTAATGGATCTTGGCACTCAGAGATTATAGCGCGGCAGTCAATGCTGATTTTGAGGTTGCTTCAATTTATGACTCATAATCGTTGTAGTACTATATTTTGTCCGCGGCTTCATCTGCGTAGAAATCGTTAATTGACTTAATTAAATAATTGCTATTAAATTATTTTTGTCGCAAGCTTAATTGTCGTTCTCCCATACAAACTTCCACCCCCATTTTCATTCTCTTAAAAAAATATTTCCGGGATAAAAAATCTATCCTATGTCCTTCCCGGGGTCTCTAATTACCTCCATGCCAAATTTTATCGCAATCCGTTCAGTTGTTCAAGTGTGAAGAGGTAACAAACAGACATACGAGAATTAGGGCGCCTTTCCACCAGATATGTTCTATGCGCTTATGCTGCGAGGACGTGAAAGCTACATTACGAAAAGCCGTTTCCACCAGTGCTATGCTATGTGGACTCTGGTGGAAAAGCACCCTTACTTTTGCATTTATAATATTAGTAAAGATTTTGTATTTGTATTCACAGATATGATGACCCATTAGTGTCTCTGGCTCACACGTTTTACCCCAAAGGAAAGCGACCAAACAGCCAGATGGGCCTATTGCTAGCCGTAAGTACAATACTATCAACCATAAAGCGTGTCACAAACAGGCGCGGCCTGCGGTGGCGGCCGCGGTGGCGGCCAGTTGTAAAGTATGACAATCCTAACAATGATTCAGACACAGGCGGCCTTGACGCGGTGGTTGCGCGGCTGACCGCGGCCACAAGCCACGCCCCCTCCGCTACTGCGCATGCGTGAACGGCCGCGCGGCCTGTTACAATTTTTTACAACTGACCGCCATTAACCATAGATAAAAATGCATAGTTAGATTATATTATATTTAATATAATCAATATATTTATAAAAACTATTGATCATACATTTATCAGCTAGACAGAGTCAAACTGCAGGCTCAAGTTTACTTTTGTGTCCAAAAGTTAGCAAAAAAGTTTTTTTTGGTTATTTATGTAACCGGTTTGACGTTTGGCTTGGCGCGAAAATTGACCCAGGCCGCCACCGCAGGCCGCGCCAGTGTGTTGTTGTTGCGGCCTGTCAAGCGGCCTGCGGCCAGCCGCCACCGCAGGCCGCGCCTGTTTGTGACAGTCTTAACGGTTACAACATGGCACTTTCACGATTGACACGCACTATTTTTATTTTTACTAAACGTCAAACGTCCTTTATGGTGTTAAAATTATAAATAAAAACGAAGTACGGGCATTTTATAAAACCCACGCGGTTTAATGTTGCCGTTTCCGCCATGTCAGCTCCCTCCCGACCAAGAATGTTCTGCAAATGGCCTCTCATACCTGGCCTCATATATCACCGGTGATAATTTCATTTAGCCTAAAAAAATACTTTCTCTTAGATTATGTTTTAAAGGCTTTACACACATACTTAGAAAACTACTTACATTAGCTCTTTCTAATATTAAGCATAGATAACGAGTACATGTAGTAATTTCATTTTCTTTTTGTAGAGAAACGGAACTCTAGACGAAGTGTCAACAATCTACACGGGACAGAAGTCCATGACTCGCTTCGGATACTTGGATAAGATCAACGGCTTGGATCATTTGCCACACTGGAGGGATCGACCCTGCAACGATATCAGGTATTGCACATTGTTATTAGAAATTGCTATCTAGAATATAAATTTTATTCAAAAATTCGTCGCTACGTGCGGGATCGCGTCGCTGATTCTCGTTCCCATGGCGGATAATTTATCAATCAAATACTTAATTTTTAAAGAAATATTTGTCATCCCATCACTTATCTACAATTCTACTACGGATTAAGATAAACTAGTTTCAAGAATAATACTTAAAGTTAGGTTAAAAGCCGAGACACACCGAATGCGTGCGCAGCGCGTGAGCGTGCGCGTGCGCGTTGTATTGTATGAAATGTCATAGTAGATAAGCCAGGGAGCGAAACTTTGGTGCCGATGACGTCATGTATGACGTCAAGCTACATACGGAGTGTTTTTATCCGGATTATTGAAGGAATCGATTTTGATGATGACAGGTTAACTTACAACATTAATTGTTCTAGTTGTGATAATAGGCATTATGCACATTTTTTATAAACGGCGGGAGATGCGAGATTTACTTTGTTCTGAATGTACAGTATATGTTCCTATGTAGGTATGTATTTAAATAAGAAGATGTGATGTTGTGTTTGAATTCTAAGCGTTCTGCTTATTTTTCGACAACCCACGAAATTAAACTAGTCGTTCATTTATCCGAAATAATATATTTTTTACAATTACTTAATAAGTAAAATATATTCATATGTACATTATTATCATTATAAATAGTCAATTTTTATTAATAAAAAATAAAATTTACATTACCAATATTGCATTATTAATAATCATTGGAGTGTCGCAATGTTGTTTATATAAAATCACCCTATATGTGAATTTGAGTCATAATGATGTCACTGGCACCAAAGTTTCGCTCCCTGTAAGATGACATTTCATACTATACAATGCGCACGCCACGCACACGCTTTCGGTGTCGCAGTACGGTCGGTTCTCCATACAAACGTATTTACGCTCTCATTTTAAAACGCCATGCTAGAATAACATGAAACTTTGTATACACAATGGGATCCAGCATATCTAGGTCGGAAATTTGTTTCGGTAGCTAGAAATTGTAAAAGAAAAAAAATACAGCGGTTTTTTGAGTTTTTTACGGCTTGTATGAAAACCTTAATAATCGCTGTATTTTTTATCCATTATAATTTCAAGCAACAGAAACTAATTTTCGACCTAGATATGCCGAATCCCATTGTGTATACAAAGTTTCACGTTATTCTAGCATGGCGTTTTAAAATGAGAGCGTAAATACGTTTGTATGGAGAACCGAACGTACTGCGCACTCTTAAGCATTACACTTATGTGAAACTATACGCAACAATAATATAAGGAAATTACATTGGTGTTGCGTAGAGTGTCACATAATTGTAATTCTGGAAACCTTTTTTCAGCCAATTGCCGGTATCCGATTGAGCTGAAATTTGGCATACTTACTTATGTAAGTTCGGTGACAATGTAATATTATGTTACCACCGAGCTGATCTGATGATGGAAACAGAAGGTGGTCATATCAACTCCCAAACTATACAAGATAAACCCGTCATGTTTGGGTTCACGACGACCTGTTTAGCCTAGTTGGTAGTGACTCTGCCTCCGAAGCTAGAGGTCCCGGGTTCGAATCCCGTCCAGGGCATTTATTTGTGCATTTTTCACGGATATTTGTTCTTGGGTCTTGGATGTTTTCTATGTATTTAAGTATGTATTTATCTAAGTATGTATATCGTCGTCTAGTACCCATAGTACAAGCTTTGCTTAGTTTGGGACTAGGTCGATTTGTGTAAGATTGTCCCCCAATATTATTATTATTATTCTCATTATTTATTTCTTTCTCTTGAGCTAGGTTTTTTACAATAACTTTATAAAAGTAAAATATATAAACATACATACAAAGTATAAAAGCATTATAAAAAACCTAACCTAGGGTGCCACCGGCAGCGAGACAGGGCCTAAGCTACCGGTGGTTAGGGCGACAGAGAGAGAAACCTCCGGACTATCCGCGCCGTGTCCAGGAGTACCGCCTTCTGTATCTGACCCTTGACCCAGCCATCTAACGAGAGTCTCTTGAGATGCTGGTCGAGACTCTTCGCTATTAGACCGTTCGCATAGACGACTATCGGGACAATGATCGTTGAATCAATTATTATTATTATTATTCATTAGAACTGTCTCAATGAGTAGTCGATGACTGTGGAGCAAAAGGCACAACAAAATCTTGTACAGTCGGCCTCATAAGTAGCTGGACACTTTGGGACTTTGTCGCTTTCACCCGTTAGACATTTAGTATGACAGTTTAAACATGACGTTAAACCGACAAGGTACACAGGTGTTCAGACTTCAGCCCCTTGTGAGGCCGACCGTACCAAACTTGATTTTTTTGGCAGAAACTTTATCTAAAGTTAGTTTAAGCTTGTTGTTTTACGATTACGTAATTGTTCTTTATTGGTTACGTAATAGTACATTGTGTTACAAGTTCAGAGAACAGGAAATTCGCAACGAGTGATGATAAATTAAAACACGACCGAAGGGAGTGTTTTATATCGACACGAGTTGCGAATTACCTATTCGCACGTGTATCGTACAACGTTTTACAGTACATATGGCTCTTTAAAGTATATAAAGTAGCACTATATGTACTGTAAAATATTTTATTTTTTACAGTTGTCATATATCCATAGGGCAGTTATTTTACGCTGTTTATTTTTAAATGTCGAACGTCATTGATTTTAGTTGTTATTTAAAGGAAATTTTTCATGTACACTAACAACAAATAACGTGAAGATCAACGTGTCAGTGTCCTTTTCTTAAAATAAATTAACTTGTAAGACAACAATAACATCTAAGTAATTACACAAATCGGCATAAAACAATTTTATTTTACGTTTATTAGTCAAAACAGATCTTTATTTCATTAAAATCCGGCCAAGTGCGTGTCGGATCACGCACAAAGATTAGAAGAGTTCCGTACCGACACCTACTAGTCCACATGTGACACGGAGGGACGGACAGATGTGACGAATCTATAAGGGTTCCGTTTTCGCTATTTTGGCTACGGAATCCTAAAAAATAGCATTCGAGTCAACAGAGAGGGAGTTCCAGAACCGAACAGCCTTGAGTAGATCTTTTGAAAAGTGACTGCAGTTACTTTGTTTGTCGAAATTTTATCTCTAAAACTAAAGCTTATTTGATCATTTCAAGAATGTAGCAACGTCCGTTATTGTCACAAAGTGCTAAAAAAGTTAAAACACCGGGCTTGAAAAAAATGTTAGATACTTTCTTTTTCCGTAGTGCAGCCGCGTAGCTCTGATGCAGAAAGTGATCACAGCAGACCAAAACGATGGGTCGATTCCAAAATGAAAGTCCATAACTCCCGTGAGAGGCAAATCGGATATAATTGCTCTATACGCCTGCGTACTATGAGACCCTTTACGAGCAAGTATGATGAAAGCTTTTTGCCACCATGCACCGTCACAATAAAAAGAGGTTTAACAGAAAAGTGTAGTTAAACCCTATCGGGATTGTATCAACACCACATTCGTAGATCTATTAATAATGAGTTTTTGTCTAAAAATTCATTTGTGGCACTTTTATTGACGCCTACACCTTTTTGGCGCAGTCATCAACTACTTGCTGAAAAGCTTCCAATACGCCCAAACACAACGAGGTGGTAAAAACCTAAAGAAAGGACCTGTTGTATGTAGTTGTAGCGTGTTCGAATTGGCTATGTGCACGTCTGAAACGTCAAACGTCAAAGGTCCCGAGACAATGTCAAAACTCAGAGATGTCAAATAATGACACATGAATATTTTATTTACTTTTGTAAACGAGAAAGACCCCGTATTGGAATTTTTACTGAAATAAATTTGTTCACGAGAGACGGTAAGCATGAAGGAGATATTGAAAGGAGAGTGATAGCTGGGAATCGAGTGAATGGGGCACTTCACGCCTTTATGAGTAGCCAGAAAGTGTCAGAAAAGGCGCGGCTGGCCGTGCATAGAGGAGTGTTGGTGCCGACACTAATGTATGGTAGTGAAAGTTGGGTGTGGCAGAAGAAACATCAGAGTCGAGTGAATGCAGTGGAAATGAGAGCGCTGAGAAGTATGTGTAGCGTTACTTTGAGAGATAGAGTGAGAAACACCGTTATAAGACGGAGGTGTGGAGTGAATGAAGATATAGTGACGAAAATTGAGAAAGGTATGCTAAGATGGTTTGGACATGTAGAGAGGATGGATGAAAGAAGATTGACAAAACGAGTGTATGAAGGAAGAGTGGATGGAAAAGTTGGAAGGGGAAGACCTCGGCGAACGTACTCCGACCAAATCGGAGACATTCTGCAGAAAGGCCAGGTCAGGAGTACCCTAAATCGGCGCGCATGCATGAAGAATGTTATGAAAGTTCATGAAGCGAAAGTTGTATGTCAGGATCGTAGCAAGTGGAAATCCGTGATCTCTGCCTACCCCTATGGGAAACAGGCGTGATTATATGTATGTATGTATGTATGTAAATAAGAGAATAAATAAATACATACAAACGAAACGAATCGTAGGAAACCGTTAAGAAACCAATAGAAAACGTGAAAGTAAATTTGACAGTGGTCCCCTGTAAGTACACATTTCTGCCATGGTGTGCGCTACGATCGCCTAGCTTACCCCCACCACCTACTTCGCACATAGCCAATAGACAATAAATACTTAAAATGTGCAACACAAACAAAACAAATGCCTATTCGAATACGTCACAACTAGATACATACGAGTACAAAAGGTCATTTTGTGTAGTTTTTCACCTGTATCTCGTCACAAGGGCGTCGCCAGCCGATGGCCTAGGGGGGCGGCAAGTTGATATAAATAGGAGGGTGAGGAGAGTATGAATTCGAATCCCGGCCAGGGCATTTATTTGTGCATTTATCACGGATATTTGTTCTTGGGTCTTGGATGTTTCCTATGTATTTAAGTATGTATTTATCTATATAAGTATATATATCGTCGTCTAGTACCCATAGTACAAGCTTTGCTTTGTTTGGGACTAGGTCGATTTGTGTAAGATTGTCCCCCAATATTTATATAGTTTCTTGGACATTTAAGTTTATGACACAGTACCTATTGAGAAAGGTATTGTGGTAAGCAATTTGTTGCTTCTTCAATAAGCATGTTGTTTTGTTCCAGGGCCTCTGAAGGATCTTTCTTCCCGCCCCGCTCAGTGACTAAATCGGACTTAGTGCACGTGTACGACAAAGACATCTGCCGTATTCTACCGCTGCAATACAGGAAGGATGTATACAAAGATGGTAAGAACACTTGCAATATATTACGCTCGCAGTCAATAATATCGGGTCATCCTGAATTTAATAACCGCAATAAGGTTTTTTTTTATGATTACGTAATATACTATTCCAACCACCACCCAACCCAACTATATCCTCCTGAAGCCCAGCGTCCTACACATAGTACATTACATAGGTCCCAATTAAATTTAGACTTTTTGTCAATTTGACAGAGTATAATTTATTCTGGCAAATTTTGATACCCAGGCGTCAGGAGGATATAAGTAATTTCCAGGATCCCTTCATGAACATATCAATATCCAAAATTGACGTTTTTTGCGATATCTCGCTCCGTTAACGGTGTTTTTTTTTCATGGGTTTTTACGAGCCCGATTTAAACCTGGTAACGTAATTTTTTTAACTGTTATTTTTGCAATTTTAATGTATAATTAAATAAAGATTATGACAGAATTAAAAAAACCGGCCAAGTGCGAACCGGACTCGCGCACTAAGGGTTCCGTACCAGAGAAAAAACGCCAACTACTACTCTGTTGTGTGGGAGCCCCCCTTAATTATTATTATTATTTTGATTTTAGTAGGTGTTGTTGTAGCCAGAATAAACATACATAATTTGTGCAAATTTCAACTGTCTAGCTATTACGGTTCTTGAGATCTAGCTCGGCGAGTGGTAGCCATGAAAAAGGGCTAAAATATCACGTTTTTTGTATGGGAGCCCCCCTTGATTATTATTATTTTGTTTTGATATATTTGTTGTTATAGCTGCAACAGAAATACACAATCTGTGAAAATTTCAACTGTCTAGCTATTACGGTTATTGAGATACAGCCTGGTGACAGACGGACGGACGGACAGCGAAGTCTTAGTAATAGGGTCCCGTTTTTCCCCTTTGGGTACGGAACCCTAAAAACTGCAGAATCATGTACTATTTTAGGAATATATGACGATTATTTACCGACCCGTACCTATTGTTTGTACGCGAGTGTATTTTCAAGGAGATCCGGTTTATGTAAAAAAAATACCAACTAAAAACTGCACGTATTCAGTCCTGAAGATAAGACGAGAATTCTATTAGAGATGATGATGATGATTATGATGATGATAATGATGATGATGAAAAATTCCACGGCGGACGCAATCCGCTCTTCCGTGGGGAGGACCCATAAAATGCCGGTCCATTTGACTGAACAGTAGTCCTAGTGAATATATTGTACCGTAAAATGGGGTGAGTAGGGACAAAACTGACAGTTAAACCTCGATAACATTTTATTTTTACATATGCAAATTGAATGGTGTATATAATAAGTGTTCCGGGCGTTTGTATTTTAGTCCAAGAGCAAATGAAGTTACCAATAGAATTCTCATCCACCACCACCATATCAGCCAAAGAACGTCCACTGCTGGACATAGGCCTCCCCCATATTCACGGGGGTATATGCCATAATCGCCACGCTTGGCATGCGGGTTGGCGATCGCAGTATCTCCACCGCACTCCAGGGATGCTGCTGCCCATCCCCCGGTGGTCAAATTACTCGTTTTCAATGGTAGTACGAGGGTATCTAAAACATTTTATTTTGGGTAGTTCCATTTCATAACTTTGACGATAAACAGGAAATCCCACCTCACTTCGTAGTCCCTCGTAATTGGGGTGAGATGGGATTTCATACAAAGGTGATTTTGGAAGATTGTTGGTTGTTTTTTTTAATTATGAGTCTATAGCTCCATTTTAAATTGGATTTCATTATTTTTGTAGCTGTAGACTTAAAATCCCATCTCACCCCCCTTTCATCCCTTCTCTCCCCATTCATAACCCATCTCTCCCCGCAAACCCTACTCAGCTCATTTTACGGTACTTAACCAATTAATTTTGTATTCCACGCCGCCCCATAAAAAGGATAAGTGCCATGGTGAGAATGAGAATATTTTACTACGAGTATTATAACAGGTACCTATTAAAATACGAGCACGTCCACTTTGGCCTGCATAATTGGTACAGTCAGCATCAAAAGTAGCTACGCATATGAAGGGAACAATAGTTCTTTTTTCTTTATCATCATCATCATCATCATGTCAGCCGAAAGACGTCCACTGCTGGACATAGGCCTCCCCCAAAGACTTCCACAATGACCGGTCCTGCGCCACCCGCATCCAGCGGACACCCGCGACCTTCACCAGGTCATCAGTCCACCGTGTGGGGGGCCTGTGTCCTAGGTATACGTAATCGTCTACAACTTCGAGCGTAAAGTGTCCGATTGTTAAGGGAGTTGGTGCGACATGGACATTTGACATGATCTTCGTTTGTATTTTAGACTTTTTCTTTATAGTAAATAATAATAATCGTATGGCATTTATTTTAGAACCGTGAGATCTTCTAGACGACAAGTACGGTTGCCAGTTTGTTGCACTTTTAGCACCACCCAGGGGTCACGTGTAGGGTAACAGTTGGTACTCCCTACGGACGTTGTGCAACTTCGACCCCCCTTGTCAAGTGAGTGGGCAACTTGACTGTTAGAAGTTCTCAAGCCGCCTGAAGGCCTATAACTTGGCTTGACGACTGCTGTCGTAGACAGCTGCCGGGATCAATGGCTTAACGTGCCTTCCAAAGCACGGGAGCGCTCAGTTAGTAACCAATCAAACCAGTCACCCATCCGAGAACCGACCTGCGCCCACGTTGCTTAACCTCGCATACCGCACGCGGTACGCGGGCGCCGCTCGGCCACGAACGCTCCATAATAAAGCCTTTTGATCTTTTCAATTGCTGACTGTACCTAGTAACAGTAGTGACCCCGTTTACGAAGCTAGAGGTTTGAATCCCGGTTAAGGCATTTATTTGTGTTATGATCATGGGCATGAATATTTGTATTAGATTGTCCCCTAAATAGTAGATTGTACAACAAGTGTATAAAACAATCCTTTTTAACCGAGACAATTTATCGATCCAAGCCGAAGCCGATGGTCGATATAAAGTAGAGGATAAAATGGGTTTTATTCACGAGTTATACACTCTGCTTTTCATTTCGATTGCAAGAAAATTAAACAAATAATGAATATAATTAAAGTTATGCTATCAAATTCATACTTATGTGCTCGTCGACGCGTGCAAATCCGCGCGTGCCTGCGCGCGCGCCTCGGCGCCCCGGGCGGGTTTTACTTTATGCTCTAGAGCATAAAAAGCGGCTTTATGTACAGCAATAGAATCAACAGGGAACTTGACATTCACTCAAAGTCATACTATGAGTGTAAATCGCTAATCACAAAATGGTTGAAAACCAAATCATATGATGCCACGGAAAATATGTTACGCTTATCATACTAGGAGACCAAACACACAATGCACACGCATACACACACACGCGCGCGCACACACACACACACACACACACACACACACACACACACGCACACACACGCACGCACGCACACACATACACACACACACACATTGTGCTACTAGAGTAAAATACTATTAATAATATACGCAAGCATGGTCTATGTAGTTAAGTAATTATTGTGTTCATACTAGTTTAAAGCATTAGCAAGTATCCATTGTTTTAAACCTAGGGAAGAGCGGTGCCTCCCAACACAAGCTTTCTTTTGCTTACCGGGTGGCCCCATCCCCTGTATCATTATCATGTATTTTTAATGAAATAAACTATTTTGTATTTGTATTTGTATTTGTATAAAGACGAACTTTAGAGCATGAGAAGTAAAAAATATATTTATAAATATTTTTATACGATTTACAAATAAATATTTGCTCCTATACTACTACATTTTTTTATACCACGAAGATGACCAACATACCTTTACCTATAGCCTGCCTTATGGCAAGCAGACACCTCCGCCTATAAACGCTTGAGACTCTATGAGTCAGAGAGACCCAAAAGTCATTCCATGAACTTATAATTATTAGCCTAAATATAACTAAACTTATAATTACAAAAAAAAACTACATTCGCGGCTACCCAAGGTCACTCATTGGCGGAAAAGAACCCAAGATGCTGGCGGCGTTTCCCCGTTGCACAGCCATACTGAGCCTTTGTCCGAGAAACGCCCCAGCTCTTGGATCACAGGTACATCGAATAAGTTTTTTTTTAAAGATTGAACAGTTGATGAGCTTCTGGGCCCCAAGGGGCCTAATTGCCTAATTGTCACCTAATAACATATATTTTCGGCGCTTAGCCGCCTCCGCGTTTGCGGCAGTTCCACCTGGTTTTTGACATGTTACTGCAATGTGTGACGATGCCAAAGTGGGTGGAGCCCACACTAAGGGCCGCCCCAACCGCCACGGTACTAAAATCATACCATCGGGTCTCTACCTCTCTCTTCTATTAGCTTTATTTTCAGACTTTTTATTTGTGTTCCAATATTTGTGTCTTGCTTTTCTTCTGCAGGTGTAATTGCCCTCGGCGAAGGCCTCCGCCAGGCCTTTTCTACTCATGTCTGTCGCGTGCGACTCCTTCTCCAGGTCTTTCCTGCTGCTTGGCATATATCATCGTCCCATGTCTTCTGGGGCCTGTTTCTCTTTCTGTGTCCATACTGTATGCCCTGCCCAGTGAACTTATTCTTTTATTTTAATTGTACCATCTCCCCAGGCATCCAGACGGGTCTCTACACACCACCCAGCTCGACCTTCGAAAGCGCTGACATCAATATGGACAACAAGTGCTACTGCCAGGGGGAGAAATGTCCGCCCCGTGGTCTGCAGAACATCAGTCCGTGCCAGTACAGTGAGTTTTGACAGATTTTACTTACATAATTACCCCCCTTCCTCTAATAAGCTAAATACTCGTATTATATCATTTTACTAGAAAATAAATCGGCCAAGAGCATGTCGGGCCATGCTCAGTGTAGGATTCCCTAGTTGCCTAATGAACTTACTCAAAAAAAACAAGCAAAGGGAATACCTTCGCAGCGTTTCATACGTTTTTTACTAAGAAGGGAAGACTTTTTACGATAACTCAACAACAGCTCAACAGATCATGTCCGCTATAGTTTACATTAAAAGTCTTTATAAGCTTTACTTTCATGATTTTTTTCCATATTTTTTGGACCCATACCTAGTTCAAAAGTTTGTGTGAGTGAATATTTCCGAAAATAATCACTTGATCAAAATATGTTTGATAAAAACCTATTCTCATTTTGAAAGACCTATCCAACAACACCCCACACCACAGGGTTGAAGCAAAAAAAAAATTGCATCACCAATTTATGTGAAGGGGGGGTAAAAAAATTTTTTTTTTACATTTTATTTTACTACTTTTTCAGTTTTATTTATTTACATATACATACCAAATTGCAGCTTTCTAGCACTAAAAATCATAGAGCAAAGCCTCGGACAGACATACAGACAGACAGACAGACGGACGGACGGACGTTCCTAGTTGACTACGGAACCTTAAAAAACGTTTTGAGCTTGAAATTTGTTTGTTGAACCGATATTTCATAGTGAAAAATCCAAAAAATACATGTAAATTCTGTGCTTGTCAGCCATAGTCCTATACAAGATAGTAAAGAAGATGAAGTGTCAGGATAAATAAAATAAAATAAATAAAAAATAAATGTCGATTCATATAGAAAACAGCCTAGATAGATAGTTTTTACCCCCGACGCGGAATTAAAAGAGGGGGTGTTATAAGTTTAACGTGTGTATGTGTGTCTGTCTCTTTAAACGCTATATTTTATGAAAGCAGGTTTTCCAATGATGGTTCTTAAACATGTTTAATCAAAATCGGTTTAGCCGTATTGAACTTTGAAATTAAAACGAGTTTTTCTACTTTTATAAGTTGTCAGTTATTAAAGCTTGAAACGCGTAGAGCGCGAAGCAGCGTCGTTGCGGGAGGGAAGCGGTTTTGTGGTAAAGCTAACGCCGTCCAGAGCACGTCGCACCAAAAAACCGCGCGGTATTCGGTGGCGCGGTTGAGCGGAGGCGACGTGTGTGACGTATGAATCGTTAATCGACAGTCCACAGTTTCGATAAGATCAAAAATTCAAAACCGCCTACGCCCCGCTCCGCTTCGTGCTCGCTCTGTGGGTTAAAAAAAAACGTTTATTCACATATTTCTTGCTTACTTGTACATACGAGTATATTCTTCTGCCAAACCACAGTGGTTTGTTGGCAGACGCGGCTCCTATACGCTTATGTAAGCTAGGCAGGTAGTTGAAATGTAACTTAAACTTATCTTAAACTTAAATCTACTTAACTCTTTACCGCACATGGCAGTTATAGTTTACAACTCTATTGATGGCTATTAAAGTTCATTTTTAAACGAACGAACGTAACGGAACGGTTTGAGCTTAACTGATAAGGAACCTATGTTTCAGATGCTCCTGTGTATTTGTCGTTCCCTCACTTCTACGACGCGGAACCGACTCTCCTCGATAAGTTCGAGGGTCTGAAGCCAGACCAGAAGAAGCATGAGACTTACTTCATGATCCAGCCGGTAATTGTTTTCCTACATTGCTTCATCCTATGCCTATGTGATGTAAACCTCTCATAGTCGAATCGCAACTTTTACCTATCCTTAATTTTCTCGAATATTACTCCTTTAAGAGTTCGCAGGAAGCTCGGTTCTTCATACAAATGTAGTTTTGCTCTCATTTAAAACGGCATGCTGGAGTAACATAAAACTTTGTATACACAATGAGATCCGGCATATCGAAGCCGTAAATTAGTTTCTGTTGCTTGAAATAATAATGAATAATAAAAAAACCGGCCAAGTGCGAGTTAGACTCGCGCACGAAGGGTTCCGTATCAGAAAAAACGGTAATAAAATACTTTTTTTGTATGGAAGCCCCCATAAATATTATTTTTATTTTATTTTTAGTATTTGTTGTTATAGCGGCAACAGAAATACACGATCTGTGAAAATTTCAACTAGACAGTTCACTATTACGGTTCTTGAGATACAGCCTGGTGACAGACGGATGGATGGACGGACGGACAGCGAAGTCTTAGTAATAGGGTCCCGTTTTTACCCTTTGGGTACGGAACCCTAAAAAATACAGCGCTTATTGAAGTTTTCATACAAGACCAAAAAAACTCAAAAGTCACTGTATTTTTTTCTATTACAATTTCTAGAAACAGAAACGCATTTACGGCCTAGATATGGCGGATCCCGTTATGTATACAAAATTTCATGTTATTTCAGCAAAGCGTGTTAAAATGAGAACGAAAATACGTTTGTACGGAGAATCGAGTTCAGTCGAGCGTGCGAGGACCCTTAAGTGCGATTATAAGCATATATGCAATATAAATACACAAATTTCAATCAATTTTTCCTCGTTTTTATTCTGTCCCGTCAGCGAGGAGACAACAGTAACCTGGACTTCTAGCATGTTCCAGAGATGATCCACGTCAGAATGGGTTCAAAACTCATGTTAATATAGGTAGATTTAAACTCTACAAAATCTCGGTTGTAAATCACTATTTACGTCTCTTGAGTCACTACTCAGGAGACGTAAACATGGTAACGAGAAACAATGATGGATATTATTTAGTTTACTTGTGGACCATAGTTGTAATTTCGGACTATTTATGGTACGTCCTTGTTGTAGACGACATTGTATTCATGAGAAAGTTATCATGCTCGTTTAGGAGCCCATCCACGAAAAAGGCCTTTTTTAACGTTGAGGAAATGCGTTTACGCATCCCACCCTGTCGGGGAGAACGGGTATGACTGACCAACCGCGGCTAGAGCCTTGGACTACCGTCTAAAACCACTAACGAAATCCGGCTCCCCCTTGTATTTGGGGCCACCGGATCGCTCTTGGCATTCAACCGCGTACGTCCCGGCGATGTATTGGGACGCCGCCATGAAAAAGGCCTAACATCACTCACCATTGATTGCTTTTTGTCGGCCTGTTTAGCCTAGTTGGTAGTGCCACTGCCTCCGAAGCTAGAGGTCCCGGGTTCGAATCCCGGTATGGGCATTTGTTTCTGTGGTGAGCAGAAACATTTGTTCCTGAGACTTGGATGTTTTTCTATGTATTTAAGTATATATCTATTAAATATATCGTCGTCTAGTACCCATAACACAAGCCTTATTGAGCTTACTATGGGACTAGTTCGATTTGTGTAAAAATTGTCCCATAATATTTATTTATTTATTTATTATTATTTTTTTTCAGAAACTGGGCGTGCCTCTAGAGGGATTCGTGCGCCTGCAATTGAACATCAAAGTCGACCGAGCGCCAAACATATACGTCAACAACATTAACAAATTCCCGGACATCATCTTCCCTGTCATGTGGATTGAAGAGGTGAGCCTCACCATCAGACTATGCTATGTCAAACGGCGGTCGTGGATTTGATTCCCGGCTCGTACCGATGAGTTTTCCATTTATTTTGTAGCAAAACGCTTGCGTCTCCAGAATAATCACAAAAGAGCTGCCGGTCCTTTTTTAACTTTGAGGATTCCTTCTCTTGACAGCCAGAGGTCTCTCACTGTCAACACAGCGCATCCTCGGCAGCTCTGGCGACCTTACTCACCACCAGGAACACAACACCACATACCTAGTAGTAGTCTCCGTTGGAAGGTGTGATGCTGACCTCACGAAACTAATCTTGTCTATGGTCATAATTAGAATATAATAATATATAAGAATCACATTCCAAATAATATTCATTGTTTTATTATTAGTAAATAAACAATGTCAGTTACTTAAAAATTCTATATTTAAACTTTGAATAGCTTTCCAGATCGGGTCGCCTTATCCCAATTTTCCCTATCAGTGGTAGCAGAGCGTGGTTCCGATCCACGGACTTAAGTAGCTTTTAAATAAAAACAATCCTTTCTGTTTCCAGGGCATCCACGAAGTAACGACCCCTATATGGCGATGGATCTACCTCGCCACCACCATCGCCCCAATCGCCGGCCCCCTCCTCACCTACTCCATGATCGTTCTCGGCATCCTAACCATCATTATCGTCTTCATCAAGGCTTATAAAAGCTTCGTTATAGGCCAACACTCCATAGAAATCGTGGAGATTGGCAGGGAGACGCTTAGAAGAGGTTCTATGATTCTTCACAGCTCTCAGAAGATTTGTTTTAGAGAGCCAGCGTACACGCTAATGCCACAAACTAGTGTGGATAGTGGGGTGAGGTGTGAGTTTAGTCAGAGTCTAGGGGAAATAGGCAAGGCTGAAATAGGATTAGAGTGCGAGAGCCTAATAAGGGCGGACAATAGTTTTATTATATCTGAAAGAAGGTGCAGTTTAGGGTTTAGGTTACCCAACTTTTAGGTTATGTTGTAACTGACATAGCGATGAGTTTTCGTTCAACGGTAAACTAGCATGTGTGGTAAAGTAAATGTATAAGTAGAATTGACGTTTGAGACGCCTGCGGCCCGGTAGATGAAGCTTTAAGTCATACTTTTACAAGTAAATCGGCACTGGTGAAATGCCCAGTTGTTATTGGTCAAAGTCGCCTAAACTTGCATTGGCATGCCTTCCTGACTCAGTGGGGCAGGATCAGTGAGGTATTTTGTTCTTTGACGTGAGCTTGCTGATATCGTAGGCAACTGCTTGACTACTACTGAAAGGATTACCTTTGCGTAGTAGTATTACCATGCGCAAAAGCGGGGCAGTATTGCTTTCTTTTCAGCCCGCTTCCGCGCACGCCTCGTCAGTCAGTAAGGAAGCCATAGTGAGTCGACTGACAGTTGACAGCTGACAGCATACCGCCTCCGCATCCCCAATTCAAAAAGCCTTAGACTTGAAATAATTGTAACTTATAGCTTTCACATTTCAAGTTTTTATAATGTACGATTCTCACCGAACGCCTGGAGTCGGCGCGCACCCCACTAGAGTCAAAGGAATTCGAACCCTCCTGCCGCCGGCTCTGCCGTTGCCGTTTGGATAAGTCTAGCTTCTGTATGGACGGTCCCAAATCCTTTGTCTCTGGTGGCGTGCGCGCCGACTCCGGCCATTTGGTGGGAATCGTCCATTACGCTTGTGTTGTTCTTGTTTTGTGTAGGTAATGGGCCCCAGAAGTCAATTTGAGGATTTGTTGTGTCGACAGCTAAAGATAATTAAAATACACTCTCTACACAGCGCATCCCCAGGAGCTTCGTATGTATGTCGAAGCATTTTGTCTCTTTCTAACTTACAGGCTCGGAGGCTCGTTATAAAGGGACATATGCGATGTGTTGCTATGTGATTTTTATACATTTGATTTGTAATTGTTGTGTGCGCCAGTGAGCCGTTTTAATATCAAGATGTTGATAGAGTATGTTTCAAATGAGACATTAAAATATTTATTTTATATTTTGTCTTCTATCTATTAATTTTATTATTTATAGTGTAAAAAAATCGATCAACCTCACGTAACTATTTTTACAGTACATATGGTACTACTTTACCGCACGTGCGGTAATCACCAGATTACGTGCATATGTCGAAACTTTAAAGAGTCATATGTACTGTAAAACGTTGTACGATACACGTGCGAACAGGTAATTCGCAACTCGTGTCGATTTAAAGCACTCCCTTCGGTCGTGTTACAATTTATCACCACTTGTTGCAAATTTCCTGTGCTCTGCACTTGTATCGTAATGTACTATTAATGACGTTGCGTAATCGCGCTGTAACACGTTAGTTTACCTAATTATGACTGATATCAAATTACTTACAGATTTTTTAATTATTTCTTTGTTGGTTCAACGCTGTTAACAGAATTTATAATGCTTTGTGTATTTTACATTGTTCCGGTGTTTTGCTAATATTGACATTTGACATTGATCTGAAACTCCTGTCAAGGCTTTGTCTCAACACGTCGCAAAAAAACTGATTTTTTAATGTTAAACATCAACACCGTAGAAAAAATATACTTTATTTATAGTTTTGATGTAAACGGCGTTTTGTGTGTGAATGTGTTTAGAATATTTAGTGGTAACAATAATTGCTCAGTTTTACAGGTTCCCGTTAAAATTGAATAGGAATGTAATAAGATACGATGTTCACAGCATCCTGTCTCGAAACGCAGAGAGCGGGTGCGGCGCGGTGCGGGGCGGAGGCGGTTTTGCGTTTTTGATCTTTCCGAAACTGTCGACTGTCGATTACTGCTTCATATGTCACACACGCCGCCTCCGCTCTACCGCGCGATGTTTTGGCGCGACGTGCCCCGGCCCGCGTTCGCTTTACCGCAAAACCGCGCCACAACGACGCTGCACCGCGCTCTTTGCGTTTCAAACTTTAAAGGTTATAAGTACTTGCTTACCAGCCTAATGACCACAGTTAATATATCAGGCTAAGCAGTAACTCAAATACACTCTCTTAACCCCATTTTAGACCAATCTAAATTAATATTGGCCAGTAATAAGGTAGTTCTCAGGAGCGTTCGTGGCCCAGCGGCGCCCGCGTACCACGTGCGGTATGCGAGGTTAAGCAATGTCGGGCGAGTGCACTCTTTGGATGGGTGACCGTTTTGAGTGGTTACTAACTGAGCGCTACCGTGCTTTGGAAGGCACGTTAAGTCGTTGATCCCGTATGCTGTCTGTGATAGCAGTCGTTAAGCCAAGTTAGAGGCCTCCGGGCGGCTTGAGAACTTCTAACAGTCAAGTTGCCCACTCACTTACCAAGCCTAATCCCATTAAGGTCTGGTTTCCCCCTCGAGTTGGAAGGTCAGATGGCAGTCGCTTCCGTAAAAATTAGTGCCTACGCCAACTCTTGGGGATAGGTAGCGGACCCCAGGCATCCTTCAGGATGCAACTGCACTAGGAATAACGATAGGAGAATGATGAGTAATAAGGTATTTCTCAGTGTTTTAACTGCTTTCACATACCTGATTGCATTTTTGGCAAAATCCCTGTTTATTTTTGTCATTTCTGGTTATTTTATAAATCCCTTACTCATACCATGTAACCGAAAATGACACGAAAATCTGCAACAAAATGCTGACAGAAAGTAAAAGCGGTTCAAACGCTGTGAAAACTTTTTTTACCATTCACCGCCAAGTCCGCTTAAGGCGACTTCCTTAGAAGGCGGGGCGTAACATCCGAGATCCGATGTTTGAGAGAGCGCCACTGCGCACGATCAGAAGTAGCCTTTTGCGTCAAACGAGTCGCCCATCGCCGCCATCAACACGTGACATCTGCTTCCGCCCCGCTCGCCGCCATAATGACTTTTCACTGTTGAATCGTTTGCCGTACTGATTGGACGTACCTTTCTTGTAAATTCTGTATGCAATGAGCATTTCCTCACTTCACGTGATACTGTATACGCTTCAGTATTACGTTTGCGCAGCAGCAATATCATGTGCAAATGCGGGGTAGGACTGCATTCGTATGCCCCGCTTTGGCTCATCCCGCGCCAGACAGGATTCAGGAAGCACTCGTGTAGGCGATCAGTAAAAAGCTGTACCGAATCGACTGACAGCTGACAGTTTTCTCATATCGTAGCGCCTTTATTGTACTGACGAGTTTATTGTACTGACACGTGTCTTTTTCCTGCGTTTTAAACGTTTGTTTTTTTTTTTTATTTAACTCAAAAAAGAAACTTAATGGTATGGTACATTCATACTATCGCCAAACTGTTTAACAGTTTGTTGGCGAATGTTGCGCTCATTTATGTTTACACTTATACCTACTTATAAAAGACTACTTATATTCATCAGTACAAAAAAAAACACTGCATCATCATACTAGACACACTGACCAATCGAGAACCCTATCTGTTTGTAATAAGGTTCACAAATGGGCAGGCCTTTTGTATTATCGATGTTATAACTAACAATGGCAAAACTATTTGTTTATTTGTTTGTTTATTTGTTTTACTGCTTTAAGCCATATATAAGATGCTTCCTAATTAGATGCCAATACTTTCAGAGCTGATGGTACTCGTCCTTAGAAGTCAACTTAAGTATAAAACTAATTTAAAGTTTATGCTAGTTTTTTTTATAAATTAGGAAAACAACTGTGACTTGTAATTACTCCCTATTAACTAGATAATCAGTATTCAATTATTAAGACTTCTTTGATTATCGTATGAAACCTCTTGACTGTCACTTAACTGGCCACCTCAACTAGTGCAGCGCACTTGACAGAAAGTGATAACCACCTCGTCAGTTAAATGCACAGAATGATTATGTTTGGGCAGAATTTTAATTTAATTATTTTGACCGGAAAATTTAACAATAAAAATATATAAAATGTTTTATTAGTTCCTATTTAAAGTATATTATTTTGATTAAATTTAACATCTTTTAAAGTATTCGTGTCTAATTTGGAAGCACCTTATACATACTGTGAAATGGCGTATTGATATTATTATTGTATTGCGGAAAATAAATGAGTCCTGATAAACAAATAAAATGGGTGGTAATTTTCGCAATTTAGCCATGTTTCTAAATCGGAGATTTCACAAGCAGTTAATAAAGCTTGCTGAATAATGTCCCGTGTATGTAATGTTATTCGATCGAGTTCTACGTATGAAAACGCCCGCTCGTCGCCCCGCTACCCGCTGACACCTAGGATGTGACCTTATGTACAGTCTAAGCTCATACAAATATGTTTTTTGAACTCTACGTGGTTATTATGCGTGACGGTGAATATATCAACTTGAACTGATGATGTTATTGCTCAAAAATATAGTGATATACTAAAAATATTAGGTATTATTTGACTCTGGCGCTGATTATAATATTACCTACTTGGTAAATTTTATCACGAATCATTAGAATTACTTTTAAAAACGTGGTATATTCTTTTAGTCGATTTTTGCTTTGTTCCCCCGCACGCTTGACTGAACTCAATTCTCCTTACAAATGCAATTTCATTCTCATTTTAAAACGCCGTGCTGAAATGACATGAAGCTTTGTATACACAATGGGATCCGCCATATCTAGGCCGGAAATTAGTGTTTGTTGATAGAAATAGTAACAGAAAAAAATACAGCGACTTTTTGATTTTATAGGTCTTACGCAATGGGATCCGGCATATCTAGGCCTTAAATTAATAGTTTCTGTTGCTTAAAGTTATTATTGAGAAGAAATACAGCCGTCATTAACGTTTTCATTCAAGACCTATAAAACTCAAAAATCCGCTGTATTTTTTTGTTACAATTTCTATCAACAAAATCTAATCCCATTGTGTATACAGAGTTACATGTCATATCAGTACGGCGGTGTTTTAAAATGAAAACGAAACAACGTTTGTATGGAGAATTGGGTTCAGTCGAGCGTGCGTGGATCCTTAACTTTTGCGGGTAATCGTTGTGTGCCACAACCTTATGTCAAACCGATTGCGGCAGACTAAAGTGGAACTATGTCCAAAACAAATACAGATAATATTCTCTTTGTTGCTCTTATTTAAATTTGTATACGACCATCTCGTTCGGTAACAGTATACTTGACGTCGAGTCAAGGAAGTCTGAGGGCCTACCGCGAATCGAAAACGAATCTCCCTCTCTGTCGCTCAAATTCGCAAGTGCGACAGAGAGCCAGAAGTTAAGCTTTCGGTTCGCGGATAGCGCCTCTGAATATAATTAGATCTGATATTTGTAAAGAAAAAGAAAGAAAATGTTTTTCCTATCAAGTCTTTATTTCAATTACAGAAGACTGAATTTCGCTTGGTCTGTGAAATAGATTTTTCGCTATACCTATTACTACAGTTGAAATGTGCCTTCACATAACTTGCCCCAATTTCAAAATATGTAGATAATGTTTATTACTTGTTAAAAATCATCACCGTAATACGTTAAAACAGGAAACGTAAAGATACATCAATGGTTGCCACATGTCTTGTTAGAAGTATGGAATTTGCTCAATTTTTGTTGAAATATATTTAACTAAGTTTAAAATCAAGTATACTTAATATAAAATTATTGGACTATGTTATGTATTTCTTTTATTTTTAAGTCTGAAATAATGTAATTATTTTTACCTATTACGTAAACGAATTTTGAAATGTTCAGAATCAAATATAAATATTGTAATACTTTTAAAAGTAGTATTCAATAGATGTAGCCAAAACAAACATTAGTTAGTAACTATGTAAGAAATTAAAAAACAAAGAAAAGTATAATTATTAACATAAGAAACAATAAACAATAGAAAGGCATATTGTAATGCACCATACGTAGGTAAGTTAAAAGTATTTAATATTTTTACACGCATTTTTTATGTTTATGTATTTTTTGGCCACGTCTATTAACCCATTAAATTGAAAACGTCATTTTAAAATACGTATGTTTTTGTATGATTTCTGACAAAAAGACTACCCACAAATGTATAAACTATAACATTTTATTTTAATAATTGACTTTTTCCTGTGGCTTCCGCTCGGAAAACTTAGTTATTATTCTTGCTAGTGAGGATTTTGGTTCCAAAGGGAAGAGTGAAGCCACAGGCGACAGCTAGTGTATAGGGTCAAACATTTATTCTGTGTTCCTGTTGACAAAGTTTTAAAGGCCATTTAAGGCCTGGTTGATATGGTTGACCCTAACAGCTACTATTGCCTTGTCAACAGAAAGTGAACGCCTTTCGTGTGGACAAAGTTTAAAGGCCTTTTAATGCCTAATTTGGTTGCTGAAGTCATACAACTATTATTCCCTTGTCTACAAAAATGTGAACGCATTTTGTATGGAAAAAGATTTAAGGCCTAATTTGATTGCTGGACCCACACAGCTGTTATTGCTTTGTCTACAGGAGAGATAAAGGAATTTGGTTTTACCCTGATTTTGACTCATTAAATGTGCCATTCTCAAGGAAAAGGTTACCGTTTACCGGCGTCAATGAGGTGTTCTACCGTTACTGACGCAATAAATTATCGTCCTTATTCACCTCGAAAATAGAGGAACTTTTTCCTTGAAAATGATTTAGATGTGTAAGAGTACAGACTTATAAGGAGTTTTCCGTAACATTCTTTTATAAGTCTTTATCCTGGGTTAAATTAAAACTAGGTTCGTGAAAAGCTTTAATGCATCAAGACTTTTCTGTTTTTGTTTAATTTTAGGACGGTTTTTTAATATAGTGAAGATGGCATAACTACGAGTAAATACGTATACAAATAGTTTATTTGACAAAAATAAGTTTAAACAGTTACATGATATACTGACCTCCTATATTTTGACAGTAAGTATTTTATGTTATCATTTTCTTACGAGGCAAAATAAAATCTCCTAAAGAGTGATAATTATAATGATAATTAAAAAACCGTTACCACAAATAATTGTAGGTATAGTTACCTGTCTTCCAAAATATTATGGCTATCAAACTGAAAGATAATTAAAGTAACTATATTTCAAATATACACGAAATATAAGTACTGTTAAACTAGATATATTTCTTAGATTAGGCAGTTTAGAGTACGTAGTTACGTACTGAATTGTTTTTAAAAAAGACTTAGCTAATTCGGTCTCCAGTTAAAATATAGCTATCTTTCTATAGTGGGAAAAACTAAAGCCTAAGTTTGGTTCGATTCTCATACATTTTGCAACAAGGTAAATTTTTTGCAGCTGAGTATATTTAAGAGAGAGATATCATCTTAAATAACACTTTTAAATCATATTTATTTATTTATTCCCTAAGACGCCATCTCACTGAAGTAAGATCAAAACGGATCATACACAAATTGAGACTTAGTTTCCTGTGGTCCCGTCAAAAGTGAAGCACTAGAAAGTCTAATTTTAGTTTAAGTCATAATCCACACCAACGGCGTCTCCGTTTCTATAAACTTATTAAAAAAACAAATTACATGCTCATAAGCCGTTAGTGACCACAGGACCCACAACTTTATTTCAACTGTGTATGATCTAAACCTCACTTAAAATAGAAAATAGGGTGCCTACATTCCAATTAAAGTATAAACGGGGAAATATGGATTTTTGTGCGGCTATACTAAGAAATTGTAAATAATATTTTGTAAGAATGTACTTTTGTATCAAATTTTTGTTTATAATAAAAGTCATGGTAAATTTTTAAGCTCGTTTTTATTTTATTTTACTTCTCTTTTATTAGTTTGCGTCTACAAAATTATCAGGTATTAAGAGTATTTGATGAGCTCCAAAGGAGGAGGGAGGAGTAGTTTTAAAGAACCTTAGTGTTATGGACGATTCATGCACTATAGTTACATGAAATGAACGAAAAACAAGAAAAAATAGAATATTATTCCAGAAGCACCAATGTCCAATTTAAGAAAAGATTCTACGAATACATAGAGTACAATAAGTAATAAGGAGCAGCCTAGCTAATAGCACGGTAGCTTATACCGTCACTTTTTATATTTGTAGCTAGGCAGCAACTACGATGGTATACCTATGACGGGAAACGTAAATAAACACAGATAATATGATAAAGAAATTAAAAATACTTATGCGTTCCAGAAGCACTACATATATATATATATATATATATATATATATATATATATATATATATATGTATATATTTCACTAGCTGTTGCGCACGACTTCGTCCGCGTCTTCGCTCCTATTGGTCGCAGCGTGATGTTATATAGCCTAAAGCCTAGCCTCTTCAGCCGTGTTACATATATTTTATAGTAATGGGTCTAAAACGGCTCTGGTTTTCCTTTGTGATACGGAACCTTAAAGACATCCTCTAATGGACAATTCACACCTGGAGGGTAGGAATTCCTTTGGCTCTAGTGCGGTGCGCGCCGACACCAGCCGTTTGGTGTGAATCATCCATTAGAGAATATTTCAGATTATTGGCTAGGCTGCTTCTGAAATATTCTCTAATGGAAAAAGTACTCTATGTATTCGTAGAATCTTTTCTTAAATTAGACATTAGTGCTTCTGGAATAATATTCTATCTTTTCTTGTTTTTCGTTCATTTGCCCATTGTAATGTAAATTGGAAAGACGTATATTTTTGGTTTCTTATAGTATAGGCTGTGTTTATGAAATCTCTCGTCTCTGTACGTTGGTGCCCATGAGCGCTAGTCGTTGCCCATTGTAGACAGTTGATGCCAGCTCCTGATAGCCGGCGGATCGAGCCGCGGCCTGCGCCCCGGGGGTCGAGAATACATTGGCGGTCCCGGGGAGACCCAGCGTCTGGCACATGGTTATCCTGGAACATTTATGCATACATACATATTATCACACCTGTTTCCCAGAGGACCCGAGGACCCGGGTATGTCCTAAAACGACGACCAAGATCATCCGTGCATTGGCAGCAGCATGTATGTGGTGGAGATACTGCGATCGGCAATCCGCGGACCCGGGTATGTCTTAAAACTACGACCAAGACCACCGGGGGATGAGCAGCAGCATCCCTGGAGTGCGATGTTGATAATGCGATCGCCAATCTGCATGCCAAATGTAGCGAGCATTTACCCCCCATGGGGAGGCCTATGTCCAGCAGCGCATTGATATGGCGCTGATGGTTTCCTCAAGGGGTAGGCAAAAATCACGGATTTCCATTTGCTAACGATCCTGACATACAACTTTCGCTTCATGAACTTTCATAACATGAAAGCATGCGCGCCGATTGTCTCCAATTTGGTCGGAGTATGTTCACCAGGGTCTTTTTATCTGTTGATTTGGTTTATATTATGGTATATATTGTGCCAAAAACAAACAACCGCAGTTTAGTATTAAAGAAACAAAATTATTTTAGACAGTGTTAACATTACACAATACATATTACTAAGGACTCACTGAGTCGTAGAGCTCGCGAGTGATATTTTTAACGTTTTCAACTCCCATATAGCTTCACCATTTCGAAAAAAATCTATAAACTGAATCCACAATAAACATCCCATATAATTATCAAACCCAGTCGCAAAATTTCACAAGAATTGATTGAGAATTGCGACCTGTAGAGAAAAAAAGCTGGAAATGAGGTCTTACGAAAGCATGTTTCGCTAGCGGTTTACGCTCGGTTGGTTAACTTAAGGATTATGAACTTTTGCTGGCTGGAGATGTCCGGCTAGAACTTATAAATCAAATTAGAAAATAATTGTTCCGCCACGAAGACACGCGACCCTGATGACCCTTCACATTTTCCGTCAGGACGGGGAGACTGTAGCAAGCCTGAACTTACCTAGCTTTAAGTAAATGTGTCGCTATCCCCAGCCCTCGGAACTCCGGTAGGACGAACAGGCCCAGGGAAAACAGGAACTGGTCTGCATTGAACCGGCTGAAGAAGTCCCCGGCTACCGTCAGTTCCTCAACCACTTGGGTGAACTGCTCGTATTTGTTCAAGGCTGATGGGTCCTTGGCAATCTGGAAAGAAAAGTGCAAAACTTTTTTACACCAGCTTTTCAGAAAGTGTCATTGTTGTCCACATCAGGCCCGCTTGCACGACAAATATTACGATGGCCGAAATATACTGAAACGTCACTTAAAACATGACGATATAACCTATCGTACTAGCTAAGCAAGTGTGAAAAGCAAGCATTATGTGCCATTCGGTAGCAAAATTACATTACCCGTAATTATTATATCCGTCGTGGGTCTTAGGACTTGAAGCCCTTGCTACCACAGATCTAAACTTTCTACGCTTATCTAATATACCGCCCTTGCCGTAAACAATTTTCGAACAGTCACCACCATTGATATATAGATATAATCAGCGTCATATAGTACGTAGCAGCCAAAATGGCCAAATAGTTCGGTACACCATACAAAATATATGGTGCCGCCACGCAACCTGACCTGGTGGTGCCGCCGCTGACGGTACCACCACAAACGGCCCTAGAAATAGAGGTGTATCAGACATTTACTTTATTGTGACAGATATTGATGCTGGTCCGGTACTTATTGTCCATCGTACGGATTTTATGATATGCATTCACATCTGCAGCATTTGCAATGTGGACTCTGGGTCTACATAACACCTGATTGGCTCGAGGGTTGTTACTGATAGTGACAGGTATAATACAGAGAGAGAAAAGTGACTTGGTGAACAGGGAGTAATGGATGAGAGAGATAGGGGCGAGCTGAATCGGGATTTAAGGGAGAGACAGGGAGGGGAAGACCACAAAATGCGGAAAGAGGAATAGGGACCATACGAATATGTCAGTAAGATTGGGTTGCACCAACTTACGATCACAGACCGATCAACGTTAAATATGGCGCCGGCAGCTGTCTTCCCATAGAAACTTGTCAAACTTTCCATAAATTCAAATTTTAACGAACACAGCTTACGATTACAGACGGTTTGGTGCAACCCAGCCTAAATGTGTTAGTGTTTGAATTATTGAGTCTGGATGGCGGAAAGAAAAAGAGTAAATCCTGTCAAATCCTCTAGACACACCTGTTCCTGTCCTTTTTCCCGTACTGCCGTGAAGTGTATAGCCGCGACCCTGGGCACCTCGTCATCATCAGTACAACAGACTATCGCCATGTCAGATTTCATGATCTTCAGCCATTTCTGTTGCATTTGCAGTCGGGATACCGGATCTTCCAGTATTCCTAAAATTAATTACCTGAATGTACTTCCTTTTAGCCCAACGACAACGAAGTGAACTTGACGAACTGCGAGAAATTGAAGGCCCGACCGCCTGCGGCCATCACCTGCAATTATGTCGGAGTAGTGCCTATTTTCATAGGCTATGTCAGTCACCTGAGAGCTCAGAGTGACGCTCTCACTAGCTTCTTCTTCTTTTCAGTCGAAATCATCGAAAACGTTGGGTGTTTTGATGACGATGATAAATTTATCCAACATATACACAATTAAAAACAGGTAAAAGTTCAACAGTAGGTTTTGCTCAAATATATTTTATCATATATTTTCTAAAGGGTGAATAAAATGTAGACTTACTTAAGGGTTTGCATATAGCAGATTCAGTTAGGAATATGTTAGTCATATATCCAAGCGCTATGTCATAGTATTCCGCTGATAGGTCCTTTATTATGAACCTCTGTTTCGTTTTCTCGCTTGTGAAGTTTGCCCAAATCCTGGGGTATCCTTCTTTAGACCTTTGCCAGCTCATGTCCTCCTTTTACTGGAAATATAAATTAAAATATAAAAGCAAATGTAATCGAGCTTTAAAACACGCGACTTCTATTTGGGAGTCATGGGTGCGATGGATGTTGCCTAGAATTTTCATTTCATTAAAAGCTTTTTTTTCACAAAGGGTCTCAGTTCTAACCTAACCTGCTTTTCTGGTAGACCTAAATGGGTTTTACACAATGACTTTTAGCTGTGTGCCTGTACCGCTGCACCCAAAAATAGTTTTCTATGAAATGTAAATTCTGTACTTAAATCAATATATTCTATGAAAATTTGTCTGCCAAACAATGGGATAAGAAGAAAACCGTATGCTGCTCTGACTCCAAACGTACGGGACAAGGCATTGGCGTTGCTGGCATCGGTGGCACCCGGGCTGGAAATTTTATGGGCATCCCTATCCTCCATCCTTAGCCGAGTTCAACAAGAGAGTTAGGGCACAGCGGAACAGCATCTCACTCATATTTCGAGCAGGGACAAAACTAGGGAGAACCTCCACCTTACAAAACTAGGGAGAACCTCCACCTTACAGAAGACTGCAGCCCCACTACTTGCTTTTTAGGTATGTGGTGTTGTGTTCCTGGTGGTGAGTAAGGTCGCCAGAGCTCCCGAGGATGCTGTGTTGAGAGTGAGGGACCTTCATATGTCTCTAGCAGTCAAGTAACGAATCCTCAAGTCATTAAAGGATCGTCCATATGCTACAATATCTGTCTACAATGAGGCAAACCATAAGAGTCCTCAGTACGCTCGACCGAACTCGATTCTCCATACAAACGTAGTTTCGTTTCTCATTTTAAAACGCAATGTTAAAATAACATGAAACTTTGTATACACAATTGGATCCACCTTATCTAAAATCGGAAATTAGTTTTTGTTGCTAGAAATTCGAATGGAAAAAAATACAGCGAGTTTGTTGAATTTTGTAGGTCTTGTATGAAAACCTTAATAATCGCTGTAATTTTTCTCCATTATAATTTCAAGCGACAGAAACTAATCTCCGACAAAGATATACCAGATCCCCTTGTGTATACAAAGTTTCAAATGATTCCATCATGCCATTTTAAAATGAGAGTGAAACTACGTTTGTATGGAGAACCGAGCTTACTGCGGACTCATGTGCCACCGTTATTGTACAGTCACGACCTTAACATTTTCATTTCAAAGCTTTATATCTCAAACACGGCTGAACAGATTTTCATGAAACATGGCTAAGAACACTCGGGATAAAATTATCTATGAAACAAAAAAAAACGAAACCAAAATCGGTTCATCCGTTTGGGAGCTACAATACCACAGACAGATACATAGACAGACACGTTAAACTTATTACACACCTCTCTTTTTGCGTCGGGGGTAAAGTTAAGCCACTGGAAAAAAGGGCCAGCGAATGATGAAAAACTTACTTGAACCACTGGAATGAAACCACTGAATATTGTTTACGACTTAATATTTTTATCTGTTACACGGCAGGCCGTCGGTTGGTCTATTTGCAAACTGGCGTGTTTTGCTCTATCATTAAACAATCATCAAGTATGAATTGGTTTAAGGGTTCTGTTTACGTGTGATTTATATTAAATTGAGCGTTTTCATTAAAAACTGTAAGTTTTATTCGGCTAATATAAAATTGATTGAAAAAAGGTACGATATAGCAACGGACCCATTTTTTGCTTTTATTATATGTAGTAAGTAGAATGTGAGCGGAAAAGAAAAACTCCGTTTCTAGCTTGTAATTCGTCGAATTAGACAGATGTTTGAATCCAAAAAATTTTTTTTTATGATAGACTGACCAGCGATTGGCCTTAGTCTCACCTGATGGTGAGCGATGACAAGGCCTAAGATGTTGCTCGCTGGTTCAGTAATAGCCTATTCACTCTTGTCTTGAAGAGACCCAGATTGTATGTATCAGGAAATACAGACGGCGGCAGTAAATTCCAGTCCTTATCTGTAAATACATGTAAAATCTATACAATTCAGCCGAAACAATCCCGTACAAGACAGCAAAGGCGAGAAAATGACAACATACTCGTATCGTGTTCGGTCATTCCGAAGGTTAAGGAATTTTTAACTGATTGGGACCCATAATATTGAAATTGAAATTATTTATTTCGGACCGTAGTCCATATCATATGTTAGTTACAATAATAATACTATATACATTTCACATTTATTATTTAGCTCCCTTTATTTATGTACAACGAAAATATATACAAGAATACTTAACCGAAATAATATAAAGAAAATTAAAACTAACTTAAATCTAAAACGGGCCCTTGAGGCATTGTACCGAGGATGCTGGCGGCATTTCCTCGCTGTATCGCAATGCTGATACGTTGAGCGAGGAAACCGCCAGCTCTTCGGTCACCAGTTACGTCAGGAATAATAATAATACTTAATTCCTATTGTTAGTTTTTACATACATACATTACATTTTATAAGTAAATTTATCTGATGTATTTATTTGTTATCTTGATTTTCCTTTTAGCTGTTAGATGCACCGCCTACAATTTTTCTGCTTAGCCTTAAGGTTGACTAGTAGAGAATGCCGTATGGCATTAAGTCCGCCTTTTGTACGACAAGGTTTCTTTAGTGCAATAAAGATTAAATAAATAAATAAGTATATCTAACAACTGCGGTTTAAGGGACTATCAAAATGCCCCAAAGAACTCTAAAAACATAGTTCTCACGTGCTTCTTATCTTATCAGTATATCGCCAACAAGTTCATTAAAATATGTTTAAAACACGTAACCAACTGGATAGGCTGACCTTTCTGTTGAACTTTATCTAAAATGTCTTTTGGGAGGTCAACTCTATGATATTTGACGCAGTTTTTAATACCACTTCGTAGTCGATGGCAAACAAGCGTACGGTCCGCCTGATGGTAAGCAGTCACCGAAGCATATGGACAACTCCATTGGTGTAACACACACAGCACAGCGGGCCTATGATGTTTGCCATTTTGTCACTTATCGTCGTGGATAAGACATTCGTCACGTTCTGACAAGTATGCGAGTGCGAATGTGACGGGCGTCTTATCCATGACGATAAGTGACAAAATGGCAACCATCATACGCCCGCTGGGGTGCGCGTTGTCGATCCTTTAAGATATTATACAATGATTTCTCGAAGAACCCCATACTGTAGTCCCTCGGGAAAACCTCGGCTCCGCTCATACCACAACCGTCCGATGGAGGGAATTCCTCTCAAATCGTACCGAACGCGACCATTTAGGTTCTAAGGTGTGAGGATGAATGCCCTTCCGACGACGAGCGGTGCAATACCTGCGCAGTAGTGACACGACTACTCGTCCGAAGGTATAAGTTGTGTTCCTGATGAAGGTCGCTTCTGCATATAGAGGCATAGCTGCTGTCAATGCCAACATAACGAATTCTCAAATCACGGGTCAATACGCTTATAACACCTCTAGAGTCGCATATATGCTACGGGTCACACGCCCCAGCCGTTAAGATACAAGTAAATTTTTAACAAAAAAACACCGACTCCAAACTTTGCCAAACCCCATCCTCCTGCTATATAATTTGAGGAGTTCCTTCGATGTAGCCTTACTTACCCCATCCTCTTGGTATATAATTTGAGGATTTCCCTCGTTTTTCCCAAGATCCCGTCATCAGATCCAGACTTGGTGACAATGGGACCAACTAGAAAACACACCATTTCAAACAAAAAAAGAATTTTTGAAATCGGTCCACTAGTCTCCGAGTAATCGGTGAACATACAAAAAAAAATAAAGTAATATTCCGACGAATTGAGAACCTCCTCCTTTTTTGAAGTCAGTTAAAAATATATAAACTTCCACCCCCCAACCCCTAAAATGGGGGGTGGAAGTTTATATGAGACTTTCACCAATTTTATGAATAAGGACCTGCAAGTTCAGTTGCGCGCGGGCGCTTGTTATTGTGGGACGCGTCCACTCGTTATCAACTAAAACCGGTTCGAGTTACCGCTCCGCACGCACGGTAGTGCACCGCGCTCGATGCATTTAACTGTTTTTTGCGTATGAATAGCCCCGATAAGACTGTCGATAATGAGCAAGACGAGTTAAATGTTATAACAAATGAGTTGATAAATGAAGGGAACAGAATGACTAGTGAAAATAATGACGAAAGTTTGAGTGACATGGAAGTTGAGCAGGCAAATATTGACCAGGAGGAAATAAGAAAATCACAAAAGAGAAACAGAAATATGGACCAAGAAGAGGTGTGGCTGTCAGTAAATAGGAAAGGGAAACTACTCGCGCAAGCGGATGACTCGACAAGTGTACGAGTACCAGCAGATAAAATTGAAATTTGTATGACGGGAACGGAAAAGCTACCTAAGCAATTTAAACTAGCAAAATTATTAAAAGAGGAAAAGATACCTGGTGTCATTCAAATAAAATTTATCAACTTGTACAAAGTTCTAATCCAGTTCTCAGGGTATAGTAGTGCGGAAAAGCTTCTTAACTCAAAGAGATTTAATGAAAAAGGCCTAAAATGCCAAAAAACATTAGAAGTGAAACAGTCGTACGGCGTGATAAGAGATATAGATTACGAATATACTGAGGAGGATATCCTAGAAAGTTTAAGCTCTGAGTCAGCGACTATACTCGGTGTCAAACGACTTAAACGAA
Source organism: Notocelia uddmanniana (assembly GCA_905163555.1). Taxonomy (NCBI): domain Eukaryota; kingdom Metazoa; phylum Arthropoda; class Insecta; order Lepidoptera; family Tortricidae; genus Notocelia; species Notocelia uddmanniana. The sequence continues at coordinate 10,581,180 of LR991079.1, read as the reverse complement.
GAACCGACTCCGGCAAATGGGAACACAGTGAGGCGGTAAGGATTTGTTTTGAAGGGGCCTCATTGCCAGGACATGTATACTTATTCGATGTTAAGGTCAAAATTGAAGCATACAGATATCCTGTAACACAGTGTTCACGCTGTTGGAGGTTTGGTCATATGGTTCGCTTTTGTCAGGCCAATAAACCAGTGTGCCCGAAATGTGGAGACAATCATGAAAACTGCGAAATAACCGACTTTAAATGCAACAACTGTGGTGGCCGCCATATGGCTTTGTCTAAAACTTGTCCTATCTATGTAAAGGAGCGAACAATCCGAGACCTGATGTCAGAGTTCAACTGTTCATATAAGCGAGCACTTACCATGTATGTTCCCCCCTCACCGCCTCCTGCAGCCGTAGAAGATAATTTTCAAGCCTTGAACGTACAAACAGAAGAGCCAATACTTGATGCATCACAAATAACGCTAACAAATAGCGAGAATGAAACTTCTACAGCGGCAGCCAAGGCATCTTATTCTCAAGTAATGAAAGAAGGTGCAAGTAAAGGTAAGAAAAAGAAACAGACACGAAAAGGTCAAGCAGACATCCTTCATAATTTTGAGATAAATACGAACACGATCTCAGAGGATGACGGGTCGGAACACAGAGAACAATTACTAGGAGAGGAAAAGGGTTCGGAGAGAAAGCGTACGTTCTCATGGATGTGGATATGGAATAAACTGAAATCGAAGATGCTGGAGGAGACCTTACCCTTGGAAGAGAAAATAAAAGACTGTTTTGATATTATTTGGAAAGCAGCAATATCCTTTGCAGTGCAGTACTTAGCGAAATTTCCTTATCTTAGTTTTTTGACGAAGTATGGATAATAAACGCACAATCTCCACTATAAATATACTCCAGTGGAATGCGCAAAGCCTTCGACCAAAGAAACCAGAACTTGAAGCTCTCTTGAACCAGGAAAAAATTCATATACTGTTAGTCAGCGAGACTTGGCTAAACCCTGACAGCCTCTTTAAAATAAAAGGATATAATGTATTCAGAAGAGATCGCGCTGACGGATACGGTGGTGTAGCCATAATGACTCATTGGTCTTTGAAGGCGCAAAAAAGTGATTTCAACAGCCGTGGTGAACGCATTGAGGTGGTGAATATTAAGGTCGAGAATTGTGACCACCTCAAGAATATTATGTCAATATATTGCCCCCCTAATGTAGGTACTACGATGGAAGACTGGAACAGTATTTTCTCGCTGACGAAACAAAAGTCATTGATTGCTGGCGACTTCAATGCTCACCATTCCAACTGGTCTTCTAAAACAGATACAAGAGGCGTCCAAGTATTCGAGTCTGCCATGGAAAACGATTATATATCTCTCAACGATGGTAGTCCATCTCGAGTAAGGATAGCGAATGGAATACAAAAGACTACACCTGACGTGTCATTTTGCTCGGTAGATATCGCGCTAATGTTTGAATGGAAAGTCATAAATGAAAGCTTGGGTAGCGACCATATGATGGTTAAGATGACAACAGGGATGGTATCTTCCAAGAACACCAGATCTCGCAGGATCTTCAAACAGGCCGATTGGTCTGGATATAGAGGCAGGATAGGGGAGAAATTATCTGAGCTTCATTTATCACACGATCATCAGACAGCATACGACAAATTTATAGCAGTGATGGATGAAGCAGCTGATCAATTTATACCAACCACTAAAATATCTACAGCTCCCCTGAATCCCGGTAAGTTCTCTCCTAAACCATATTGGACACAGGATTTGTCAAGATGTGTCGCTGAACGACGACTAGCTTTGGCACAATTCAGAAAAAATCCTACCCCTAGCAACCTGGACCTTCTACAAAATAAGGTGAACAGTGCCAAAATAGCGATTCGACGACAGCAACAGAAGTCTTGGCAAAGGTTTTGTGATGACATTGACACGGCGACTTCTTCAAGAGAGATGTGGGCGAGAATGAGATGGATCAAAGGCTACAAAACGGCGAAACCATGTCTGAACAGGGAGAAATTGGAAGTGTTATTGAGTGGATTAGCGCCGGATTTTGCATCACCCATGAAACCCACATTTCATTCAACCAACTATGATCTGAGCTCCCCGGTTACGATCCAGGAACTAAATAATTGTGTGAAACGTTCGGATACGGCTCCTGGAGCGGACAATGTTTCATACTCCATGATTTATAATCTACCAGAAGAGGGCAAAAAAGCACTTGTCGCTTTGTATAGTCGATTCTTAGAATATAGCTGTGTACCTACTCAGTGGCGATTAGCTAATATTGTTCCTGTGCCGAAGCCGAGAAATATGAACCACGATTCCACGGAAGCCCGGCCTATTGCTCTGTTATCTTGTTTCTGCAAAGTATTTCACACTATCATTACTCGCCGACTGGAATGGTACCTGGAGAGGAATAACTCTTTTTCTGGAGAAACCATAGGTTTTTGAAGATCAAGATCATGTTTAGACAACTTAGCACGAATAGTAACGCGCATACAGATAGGCCTCACAACAGGAGCTGCCACTGTTGGATGTTTCATAGATATAAATAGCGCTTACAACCAAGTTAATGTAAGCAGCCTTTTGTCCATTCTGGACAACCTGGAAGCCGGAGCCAGCTTATGTAACTATCTGTGGGAGTGTCTGCGCGAGAGAGTTCTATCTATTCAATCTGGTGAGGAAACTCTTACTCGCACCACGGGCATGGGCATAGCACAGGGGGATCCGTTATCTCCAACCCTTTTTAACGTTGCAACGAGCAAAATATGCCATATAATAAAAAATGTTTTTGTCTCACAGTACGCAGATGATTTCGTTATTTATAGCTCCAATAGAAATATAGCCAACGCAGCTGTGGACATACAAAACGCATTATACACATTTTCTAAACTAATAGAGGGTTTGGGGTTGGAGATTTCGTACAGGAAAACCAAGGTGTGTCTATTTAGCAGGGGAAAAAGAACTACCAATTTGAATCTAACCTTAAACAATGTTATCATCCAGCAGGTGGACAGCGTTAGATATTTAGGCATGTGGCTTGACAGAAATTTAAAATGGGGCAGACACATTAACGAGATCAAAGACAAATTGTTGAGGTATATTAATGTATTTAAGGTTCTGGCTGGGGGTAACTGGGGAATTCACCCCACACATTTGAGGCGTCTATATATTTCAATAATACGCAGTAGGATTGATTTTTGCAGCTTCTTGTATGATACTAGTATCAAAAATCATTTAAATAAACTTAACACAGTGCAGAATCAGGCTATGCGCGTTATTGGAGGTTTTATCAGAACAACCCCTATTCATGCTATGGAGAGCGAACTATGTCTCCCTCCCTTAGATGTCCGTAGAAAGTACTTGGCGGCCAAATTTTGGTTGAGGTCCCAGACGTTCAAACATAATATAACAAGTGAAGTTGTAGAACAGCTGGACAGTTTATGTGATCATAGATACTGGCTTCGAAAGAAAATACCTCTCTTGGTGGCTACGTGCAGAACTCTTAAAGAACACAAAATCCAGTCGGCGAATAAGTTACCAATGTACTCTTTAAGTAAATGGATAACTTCTTTCGATCTGTCACAAAATATCAAGTGGAATACCGAAGGAATTAACGAAGCTAAAAAGTCATTAAGCGCGTCTTCGTTAAAAAATAAATGTAATGAGTTAATCGATAAGGAGTATAACTCATATTATAAGATTTTTACCGATGGTTCAAGGGAGGAGACTGGGTCGGGAGCAGCATTCTTTGACCCACAGATGAATATAAGAGTAAGACTCAGTATTGATGCGAACATATCGATAATGCACACTGAGCTTATTGCAGTCTCAGAATCTCTGGCGTACATTTTATCGATGGATTACAGCCGGTTTGTCATCCTATCTGACTCAAGGAGTGCTCTTCTACACTTGGCTCGGTTAACCTCGAACAATCGAGGATTACCGATAGCTTATGGTATCTTAGAAACCATCGCTAAAATGCAAGATTCTAAAAATACATAAAAATGCAGTGGATCCCCTCTCATATAGGCATACTGGGTAACGAGGAAGCGGACCTGGCAGCCAGACAAGCTATTGGCGAAGGAAACGAGTACACATGTTTACCTGTATATACTGAGATTTTAAGTGAAGCCAAAGTAAAGTGTCGACAGCAATGGAAAGAGTATTACAATGAACGTTCATTAACAAAAGCGATTTGGTACAAAACTATCCAGAACGATCTTCCTCGTTACCCATGGTTCGAAAAGGTGCAGGAAAAGAGAAAACATATTGTAGCACTATTACGGCTTCGCACAGGACACATTCCGACAAACAAGTTTAAATTTCTGATGAAGCTATCTGATACTCCAAACTGCCTGAACTGTAATATGGTGGAAGACGTACAACACGTGCTGACGGAATGTGTCCGGAGCGCTGCCAGGCGGCTCGGACCAACAACTAGTAATGTAGGCATATGTAACAGTACCCTGGCATTACCATCATCTGATGATGCCAGAGAACTACTTAGAGTTTATTTTACCTCAATTAGAAATAGTGATTCGTAAGCTTGTATATAATATGATAACCTGTATTACGGGGGTGGCGTAGAATTTGCTAAAACCCCCAGGTAAAAATTCAAGAATAAAAAAAAAAAGACCTGCAAGTTTACACGGGACTGTAGACAGTAACTAAAAAAACCTATTAATAACACTGCCTAGCAACTTACTAAAAGAACTGAAATCCCACCAAAAACATTTCATGTAAAGACATCTCTAGGCGGCCACTGAAGGCGCTGATGCCTTATAAGCCCTATCGCTCCTATCGGCTCTAAGCCCTATCACTAGCATGCCTAGCTCCCGTTGAAGCCAAAAATGCCGAACCGTAACACGTAGCCCACCAAATTCCCCTTATTTGAAATCGAGTTAACCACGTCATCTACGAATATCGTCCTCCAATCGTAAATGGGCTGGTCCTACTTGGAACAGGATGACCCATAATCAGTGACCTCCGATTAGACGTATTTATTACAAACGTCGCAGTGAAGTATACTAGGAACGTAAGCGTGAGCTAAATCGAGACAAGTCATGAATGGCTCGCAATTGTCAATTGATTTTCGAGTAACGATCATGATACTTGGTTGATTTAATTTGTTTATAATTTTATTAGGACTCTAATATTTTTATTTATAATGCCTTATTTTGATGAGCAATTAAGTATGAACATGGCCAGTGATCAGAACTTAGTGGTACAACTTGGAAGGTAGTAATAGAAACTAGAAATATGTCGTAGTAACTATGTAGTGAATCAAGGTAAACTCGTCGTGTTTGGGCTCAAATTGAATTTTCTTCATAGGAACTATATCTCTACCTGGTAGTGCATATATTGTAATCCCTTTTTCCTAATAATTTACATATTTGAAGGTTGCATCGTTGAAGTCAAATGGTCTGCCTTTGGTATAAATCCAGAATACAAACACTAAAAAGAATCTCTACTGTGATCCTGGAAATAAAACACCGTGCACATATAGAAATATTACCCAACCTAGATGCATATTAATTTTATCCTAGTGTATGAATTTATCTTAACACTACCCCTTCCCGGCCCTACTTTGCATTATTCGCGACTAATCTCAAAAATCTGGTTTTAGTTCCGAATAAGGCCGTGATGTCCCTATTTTAAGCTGTAAAGTCTAGCCGGCGAAGCTAGAATTAGAAATTCTACACACCTGTGTTTTGTGTGTCCCCTCTCACACGCCCGCAGGTATAGGGTGGTGTAAGTAGGACGCCCTATTGTGTATATAATAAAAATATATAAATATATTTAACAAGACCATCTCCCCGGATACTGACGACTTCGGCAAGCGGAGTAACCTCCTGTGCTGAGACCTCAATTTGCCAGCCATGTCTTAGACCGTCAGCTGGTCACCGTGGAGACGTGTGGGATAGTTCGTCACTTATGTCGGTAAAGAAATGACGCCAGGCCACCCGCATACCCCGAAATCTCAGGCCGGAAACGGCGCCGACACAGCTACTATTGCATAAAATCAAAGTTATTTATTTTTAAAATTGGTTAATCAATTAATTGGAATTTTATTTAAAGTAAATAAATTTGAGAATTACCTGCTAAGTTTTTAGGGTTTTGTAGCAAAAGATGTAAGATAGCGGAAACGTAACACTTATTTTCCTCATACCTGTCCGTCGGTCTGTCCGTACGTATGTCACAGCCTATTTATAGAGGAAATTATTATATGCCGATTTACTCCAAGAATATAAGGACACAATTATAATACAATTATGAAATTTGATAGAAAGTTGTATTTTATAAACAGTAGTTTTTCATAATTTCACATCAGTTTTCTATAGCGGTTCATCAAATAGACCTTCCTACCAAATTTCATGATTGTAGTGGTTGTAGTGCGAGTAAATCGGCTGAGACATCGGACAAACACGACTATATGGGTTCCGTTTTCGCCATTTTGGCAACGGAATCTTAAAAACCCTCAACAATTCGTCGATTACAGGCTTCCAAGACGAATAACGAATAGCGCATATCGAAGTGTGGTTCCACTATTAGATAGAAGATAGATTGTCTTGATGTCGATCTGCGACACTGTCAAATAAAATGACCAATATTTAAGGATGTCTTTTAATTAATTATCGTCAGTGGAGGAGCTTCGTTAGTTAGCAGCTGTGTACCGGCGTGCGTAGCAATGACGCGAAGCTTGCCAAACGTGAGCGCCCGAATCTCCTGCACGTCCAGTAGAATATCGTGGTTACGCTCCAGCGTCTTCTTGATTTCAGCGCCCATCAGAGAGTCTATGCCCAACTCGATCAAGGTCGCCGTCTCCGAGATCTTTCCGATGCTCCTGATGCCTAGAGAATATCATCATACGTTTATTATTTACGTAAGGTGAAGGGTCAAGCCAAATCTCACCTAGTCTCAGGTGGGAGCCTGGACAAATATTTTATGTAGTATGGCGATTGGCCACAGTTAGTGTTTAGGAGTAACAATTCTTAATATGTCTGTTTACTAACAGTCTTAAATTGTGTGACATCATACCACATACGTAACTTTTCGAACGAGCGTCAAGATCAACAGTCATTTTCACTACAAAAAAATACAAGACCTTTACAAGCGTTACGTAACAAACTTGCAGTGGTGCACGGTGCACTTCACTCAGGCTAATGGTAGCACTGCTTTAGTTGAAGTTATTTAAAATGTAACTTTTTATAAAAACTGTCATTACATTTTGTATCTTAATGCTTGGACGGTAAATGGACTTTTCGAACTGACTAATTTTATACAACTCGGCCAATCCAAATGATAACAATTATAACCTTTGCCGTATCCCATCTCATGCCAGGCACGGCGCAGGCATCGTTCAAATCAAATGCGCCTATAGAAGCGAGTTAACTACTGCGCTAAAAAGGTCATCAATATAGCTTGTCTCAAGAATCGAGAGTGGCACGTGGGACCGAAGGCCGAGGGGGTTATGATGGCCGAAGGCCCAATACAGAGCGGCCAGGCATGCGAGGCTGAAGGCCGTTCGTACGTATAGACTTGACTCTTAAACCGTCCACAGAATTCGAAACGTGAAATTTTTCCATCTTTACGACACGTACTTTTGCATATATCGTAAACGTGAGCTCATTGATAGGGCACGGTTTTTAACCTGCTTAATTAGATAGTTCGAAATGATCCGTACTTTTTATATCTGAGACGTGAGCTTACCGAGGACGTTAGCGACGGCTTCCACAAGCCCTTGCTCATGGTTGTCTAGAGCGCGCTTATCGGCAAGCACTAAAGAAGAGACAACAGCGTGCGGGCATGCCAGCAGCGTGTCCAAGGTCTGCAGGCACGAAGCGATGCGCTGCGGCACGGAGCCGCCCACCTCCTTGTCCTCGCCGTGCATTCCGGCCCAGAGGCCCACGTCTCCGATGGCACCCCATTGCACCGCCAGCGCTGGCAGCCCTTCCGCTAGCCGCCGCTCGCAAAGCCGCTCCATGCCGCTGTTGGCAAGCCCGTAGTTGCTCTGCCCCGGGTTGCCGCGTCCGCAAGACACCGAAGAGAACGCCACGAAATACTCCAGCTCCGGAGCCAGGTCCCGCGACGCTAGATCCAGCGAGCGCGTAACTGTCCTCATATACAATGCCATAATTATTATCATCATTTCAGTAGCGAAAGTCGATTCTAGACAGGTTTAAACTTTGAATAGGCTATGTGCAATTAGTAACTACAAGGTGCAATTAGTAATTATACCAGGGCTCGAGGACAAAAACAAAGCAGATGAGCTTGCAAGAATGTTAAAAATGTAATTAATTGGTGAAATGGTAAAGTGAATGTAAAAAACTTTTTGATAGTCCAGAAGCGTTTCTGGGAGTCTCACTGGGTACCATAACATCGTCCTTGAAAGCCTACTCAAAAACCAAACACCTACACGAATAGAGGAATGAAGCGGAGCTTAAGGCACTCAAAGCTCTTCATTGAAGAAGTGGATCAAACGGCTATGGAAATTCAGCAGAAGCCAGCTTAATTTCCATAGCCGTTAAAAGCGTCCAAGCGTCTCAGTGTATTTGAAGGGTCGACAGAAAACTACATGTCTAGTCCATTTAAATTTCAAAACTAAAAAAAACCTAACTTATAAAGACTTAAGGTGCAAATTGGCGTTGAAATTCTAAAGGATAGGACATGTCCTTTCTGTGTACCCTTCATTTACCGTCAATCTTGGGCCTGGCGACAGCACAGAAGGCATCAGGTGTCTGGTTTTCGAGGACAGCATCGCGAAGGACGGCGGCGAGGTTGAAGATGCCGCCGACGGGTGCCTCCGCCGCCGCCTCCCGTAGCAGCGCACGCGCACCCGCCGTCGTCGCCGCGTCCGCCGCTGACACAAGCACGCGCACGCCAGAAGCGCGCCATCTACCAAACATTAAATTAATAAAATCCTACAAATATTATAAAGTTTGTAAGTATGGATGGATGTTTGTTACTCTTTCACATAAAAACTACTCAATGGATTTTAATGAAACTTTACAATAATATAGCTTCATAGATAACCTCTTCTAGATAGAGCCTATAGGGCGACGTGCGGTCACCACCCTCATGTACCTCTAGTACATATAGCCTGCCCCACCTCGCTCTGCTCAATCAGACTCGTTTAGGTTCATTACCTGTACGTACGCAAAATAAACGATGATAAGAAATATATTTTATACAGAAAAGTCCCGTGAGTTTGAGACATATTAAATATAATGAAACGGGTCACTCACGTCTTAAAGGTCGAATATCGCTCGACATGTTTCAGACCGGTAAAAGCTCAGAGTGCTAAGAAAACCGCCGCCGCGATTGGTGCTCATGATTAAGCCCCGCGAACCGGTTTGAAACATGTCGAGCGATATTCGACCTTTAAGACGTGAGTGACCCGTTTCATTATATTTAATATAAAAAATATATTTCGTCTAGTAGAAATGGTTTTTTATTGTGTAAAGTTGTGTGGGAAAAGCTCTCGAAAATCAAATTACAATAATGACGGAATAACATATCACAGGTAAGTTAAATTCATTGTACAAATATATTTTATTCTGCCTGGCGGAGTTCATTTTAGACTGGCCATCAAGGAGTAGTGAAGTATGCTTGCTCATTATATATACAGGATGTTTGGCAGATGGATGGACACAAGTATACAGGGTGTTTGGTAACTAGGTGCAAAGACTTTCAGGGATGATAGAGGAGGTCATTTGAATTATTTTAGATGCAACATGCGTGAGTACAAAGTCTTTGAAATATTTTATTAAATTTATTGACATCCATTTTTCATCATCACAAATTTCAACTAATATCCTATACTTATTAAAAACTTACAAAATAAGGGGTCACCCCGCGGCATCGTGCCAAAGATGCTGGCAGCATTTCCTCGCTGTATAGCATTGCTGATGCGTTGTGCGAGGAAGCTGCCAGCCCTTTGGTCACCAGTGGTGTCCACTAGCCCCTTTGCCACTTCTTTAAAGAGGTCATGGGCCCTGGAACCCCATGGACCGAGGGTCTCAACGCCGAACGGAACGAAGTTATATTAACCTATATTTGCTTTGCTTAGCCTTTTCGGCCGCCTCTGCCGCCGCACCCGCTCTAACTGAAGTTCCGTGAAGATGGGAAGGAGCCAACGTGTCCACACACGTGGCGTCGCACACTAGCACACGTCCCATCTTCCACGGAATCAAAGACATACCATCCGGCCACTTGGCATCGTCTCTAAGAATGCCGGGTGGCTCTAGTAGCGCCGGCACGTTGACGGTGGCAAGAGAACGGCGGAGAATGTCGTTGAGTGCGTCTTTTAGTTTCCAAGATATGCACCATTTTATTTTGAAAATTGTATGTTTTCCATACTACCATACATTTGGAGAATGTTAAGATTTTTTTTTTATGTTCTCTTTTTTTCTGGCTTATCGTAATTTTTCGGTAGCTGTAGGAACTAAGGAAGTTTTTGAAATCAATTGAATTGGGACTAACGACTTTTTACTGCCTGTATTCACATGGTGTTCAGATATCGTAATGCAGCACCTCAAAAAACTGCGGTAGTCTTGCAGCTCCAGCGTCGGCCCCGGGTTATAATCGCAACTTGTACTAATGAGTTTTTATAAACTTATGTACGGAATACCATTTGATATTTACCGTTACCTTTTCGTTGAAGGAAAACATCGTAAGTAAATCTGTATACCTATATACATTTACATAGAAATTCATTATAGGGCAACGCGGAAACTGCCTATTCCCTCTCACGGACGTGTACCTATGGGTTGGTGATGATCGGCAGCTTACCTCTTGATACACCGGGCCTGGTAGCCGGTGCGCACGCCACTACGCGAGTTCAGCACGAGTGCGCGCGCGCCGCGATCCACTAGCCAATTAGTCAGCTCCAAACCGAAGCCACCCAGCCCACCTGCAGCGATAGAGCATATATGAAAAGGAGGGAAAAACCACTTATACGTGTAAAAAGGTACAATACTGTCGGCAATATCTGACGACCTGTTTAGCCTAGTTGGTAGTGACTCTGCCTAAGAAGCTAGAGGTCTCGGGTTCGAATCCCGGCCGGGGCATTTATTTGTGCATTTTTCACGGATATTTGTTCTTGGGTCTTGGATGTTTTCTATGTATTTATCTATATAAGTATGTATACGTCGTGTAGTACCCATAGTACAAGCTTTGCTTAGTTTGAGAGTAAGTAGATTTGTGTAAGATGTCCCACAATATTATTATTATTATTAATAAACACTTGTACAAGAATGAAATTTTTGGAAGAAATTGGTATTATTAATGTACCCAGGTATGTACTTAAACTACGACCAAGTCCAGTGGGGGATGGGCAACAGGATCTCTGAAGTGCGATGCAGTATCTCTGCGATCGCCAATCCGCGTTCCAAGCGTGGCGATTATGGCATTTACCCCCCATGTTGGGGGAGACCTATGTCCAGCGGTGAACGGTCTTCGGCTGATATGATGAAATACTAATGAATAAGTACCAATAAGGACGTAGCTCTTGCCGGGGTGCATATAAATGCGTGGCACGGCGGAGAGCTGCGCCCGCGCCGATTCTCCGCCCTCCTCGCGCACGCATATCAACACCTTCCCGATGTGCTTGCCAGTCGCCATGTACCTGCGTCAAACAACAATAAGAATCAGTCGTGTTACCAGTGTATACCCCTTTTAGCACCTCTTTGAATTTCCAAATGAATGCAATATTTTATATCCCTCCCTCCCTCGTCCATACCGATATATCAGCAAATTGAGTTATCTCAACGTTTCAATTCAAGGTAGTTCCCCTCCACTTACGCCCCCTCCAGGGCTCGCGTCACTCAAGCCCAGTGAACGTCTTAATATACTATTAAAAAATACAAATCTGACACATTCTGTACAAAGGCCAGGTCAAGAGTTCCCTAAATCGGCGCGCATGTTATGAGAGCTCATCAAGCGAAAGTTGTATGTCAGGGTAAATGGAAATCCGTGATTTCTGCACACCCCTCTGGGAAACAGGCGTGATTATATGTATGTATGTAAAAAATACAAATAATGTCTTTACTCCTAAATTTACCTGAAGGCCTGCTCGATCTGCTTGTAGCCGTAAACGGTGGCGGGCAAAGGCAGGACAGCACCAGCAGCGATGCCTTCTGCCACGCAACGCATCACTTCTGCCTTTTCAGGGTGGTCGCTCGAGTCGAACAACATGTCCAAAGACACACCATGCACCGTGGTATTGTTCGACAGCATCCCCATGCCGAGCGGCGTGTTGGCGCTGAGGTCTGCCTTGCCGATCTCTAAGAAGCGGCCGCCAGCGGCGAGGCAGTTGAGCGACGCTTGCAGATGATCGCCCGCGAGCGAGTTGAGCACGAGGTCGACGCCGCGGCCGCGCGTGCGCCGCAGCACGAGCTGCTCGAACGAGCAGTCGCGCGAGTTGCCGATGTTGGCGTCCGGCAGCTGAGGGAAGCGCTCGCGCAGGAAGGCGCGCTTGTCGGGCGTACCCACGGTGGTGAAGACTGTGCAGCCGGCGTGAAGCGCGATAGCGATGGCCGCTTGGCCCACGCCACCAGCGCCCGCGTGCACCAGTACGGCTTCACCACGCCGCATGCGCCCGCCCACCGCCAGGGCGAAGTACGCCGTGGCGTACGCCACGGGCACGGTCGCCGCTTCCTCCAGCGACCATTGCTCCGGCACTTCCCACACAACACTCGCATCGGTTACCGTAGTAGCCAAAGCCCGGGGAACGATACCCATCACACGCTTTCCAGTTGACGAGTGACCGCTGAACTCCACGCCAAGGGTGTAACTTTCCTGCAGGATAAATAAATAATTAAGTAATAGGGGGACAATTTTACACAAACTAACCTAGCCCGATAGTAAGTTCAATAAGGCATGTGTTATGGGTGCCCGCATGCCAAGCGTGGCGATTATGGCATTTACCCCCCATGAAATTGGGGGAGGCCTATGTCCAGCAGTGGACGTCCTAGGGCTGATATGGGTACTAGACAACGATATATTTAAAAGCTATAAGTCGGTTTCTGGCAATCTAGATAGCTTATTTGCCAGAGCTTAATTCAACTGATCATTAGCTAGAATATCAGATTCCTGATAATACCGAGCAGAGCAGGAGTTCCCAAACTTTTTTTACTTATAGACCACTTTCAAACGTTTACTGGTTCCGGTAGACCCCCTACACCACATTTCTACCATATTCCCAAAGCCCCAATTTTTTTGACACGCCAACGTAGACCCCCGTCGAGTCTCCTGTGGACCCCTGGGGGTCCAGGAGGGGGAGACTAAATAATGAAATGAAAATATAAATAACGAGTAAGTCAGGAATAGTGAAAAAAACTAAATAGAATAGTTATCTGTATGTCCCGTTAACTGCCAGTGTACCTTTTTAGCGAGGGCACCCTTGGACACCATGGGTACCAGTTTTCCAGTGGCGATCAGGATGTCGCGCAGGTTGAGTGACGAGTAGTAAACTCGGCACAGGTTGGCCTTTGGTTGCTGAGTGGCAACCAGCCGCGAGTCACTCTCGATCCAGCGCAACGATGACAGGTCGCCGTTTGTCAGCGTGTTCACGAATGCGTGCTCCACCTGAGGATGTATTCAAATTAAGTATTTTGAAGAAGTTTTCTGTTATGAAATGACTTCATTAGAAGGATAAGGTTCTCAGTTCATCGTCGTGTTTTTATGTACCTACCGATAATTCTTTAGATAGTTCCACATACATTTGGGGAAGGTCTGTCGGTGGGATCCAGCACTAATCGAGGAAACTCCTTAAATGTGATAGGCACGCTAGTGGTGGTTTTAGTTTTTTCTATAGTAAAGCATGCAGTTGCTCTCGGGGACCACTAACTTGGTGAAGTGGAACTGATGATAACCCACATACTTACAGGGCAAGTTAATTTAAAGCTTGTGAAAAGTCGCACCTGCGCGCAAGCACCAGTGTTGCCAAGGTTTAGATGGCGGAAGGTGCCCCAGACTCCGTCGCGCAGCACATTAAACGCCAAGTCACGCTGCACCTGCGCCCTGTATGCTGGCGCGTCAGGGTCGAACGCACTCGCTCCAGGCAGATAGTAAAGACGTAGACGGTCACCGCCTGGCTCGCGCCGGAGACACGTGGCCAGCCCCTGCACGCCGGAGTCAGGTGCACGTGACCACACGTACACACGCATGTCCTCGCTCTCGACGCGCTTCATGGCGTCCTTCAGACGCTCCACCCAAGCGAAGTCCTCGTCGTGAGCTTCGACGATAACCCTGGCCGCCGGAAGAGCTACGGCACGTCGCAGTAGCACGTACTCTTGTAATCCAGCGCGCACTCGCGAAACCTGCATGAACATGATACAGTTTAACTGTAGCTCCCGTTTCCTTCTCATTTTGAATAATTAACTTCCATCGGTGCGGAGGCGGTACGATTTCAGAAAGCTGTTGGCTGGGTCAACGGTCAGTCGAGTCAATACCGCTTCTATACTGAGTGCCTACATTTCTATTAATTGACTGCCACGGAAGAGGTGGAAGCTAGGTGATGAATGGCAGTACTGCCCTATTTTATGCACATGATATTGATATTACTGTGCAAATACCACATAACGTTCCCGCTCCGTCAATTCAGGAAGTCTAAGGAGTCTGGGATTCGTATGCCCAATATCAATGATTGCCGGGGGTAATAAATTTTGGTAAGGCTTTCAACATAAATTTAATAACTACTGGGAATTTTCTCTCGCTGTTGAAAACCTGAAGAAGGATGAAATTTTCAAGCTGTCTGATAAGTACTAGCTTCCGGGCTGAACGAAACGTGTCCACCAACTAAGGTGTCGCTATTCACTAGGCCACGATCGCTTTTAAATGAGCTATCTGATGCCACAGAACTACAACTTCCTACGTAACAGACGCTGCACGAGTTGCACGACGCTAAGGTACGAATGTGTCACAGGGGTTACGTATGTGTCTCGCTCTAATGCTCTATCAACCGGCGTGCTACTTATCGCACTGATGCTGCTCTCGTCTATTTAAGATATTAAGGGGTGAGCCATACCAGCGTGAGACCAGCTGTGTGCGCCATTTGCCGTGTGTGCTCAATGTTGCGTGCTGGCTCCTCTAACAGCACGAAGCCGATGCTAGCGGCGGCCACCGCAGACAGAATACTAGGCCGCGCCAGAACGTCGGCTCCCAGCACCATGTGGCAGCCCGACTCCAGTCCGCCACCCGCCACTTCTTTATCCACAACCTGTTTTAAGGTACAATTTTTATAGTTAAATACACTCATCTCCTTAGGAGTTTTTCTATAGGCATTGGCATATTCTCTTCGTTACTAAATAGTATCGCAAACTCCGCCAGATGGCGGAGTTTGCGATACATGAAAGCTTCGAATGCTCCAGTGACAGACACTTATATATATATATATATAGACGCACAAACACTTGATGTAATAAATTTGAGCTGGCACACGCCGCAGTGTTTTAAATTATGATTTTACTTGTATTTTTTATTAGGTTTGGGAGAAAGCTTATCCACGCCACGTAACCCTTTTTTCGAGATAGAATTGCAAGTTCGTGAATAAATGAATGAGAGACTGATTCATATACGATCAGGCATTGCGATATTGAATAGCGACTACTACTAATGAATCTGGACAAACTACTTTCAGGTTTTCAGTTTGGTGATTGACATCTTTTACACGCAAGCGCCTAACTTTGGTGACCGAGGCTGCTAACTCGTATACAAATAACCAGAAAACTGACACAAACCCTAATTAAAATTAGTACCCGGAGAAATCGTACCAAAAATACTATACCACCACCATCCACCCATATGCCGCTTACCATCAGGCGGGCCGTACGCTTTTTTGCCACCAACGTGGTATTAAAAAAAATATGCTCTTATGGTGTCGACAAGTCCTGGGTCCGTGGTGCTGTATCGGTTGTTTTGGTGTGGTGTCCTTACACTTACTTGGTGTGGTGTGATACAGTTCTCTAAAAAGTTGGCAACGATTTGGACCTCACGGCCCAAGGGTCTAGACCCCGCCATGAAAGGAAAACTTGTTTATCGCAGTAGATCGCAGTGGTAATTTTGCAAGGTTGTGTTACAACGTCACCTTGATGCCGAGTGTGTCCATCGCAGGGGCATACTGTGACGCGTCGGCTCCGGCCACTAGCGTCGCGCACGCACACACCTGCGGCTCGCCCTGCAACACTGTGCACATGCATAACATTTTTGCTAACCGGTCACAAAATCTGTACACCTTCCCAGAATGACACGCCCGCTTACAACGTGAAGTACCGTAATGTCGTCTTGCGGCTAGGTACACGCATATTGTGAGCGGTTTAGGATAGTAAGATATACGTATACATTACGGACAACTAGATTAACCAGACAGTATCAATTTGTACCGATCATTTTGAACAATGACGTAGAGCGTCGGTAAAACTGATAAATTTATTACTTTGACTGGCCCTATACTCAAAATTTAAGCAAATAGGTTTCAGATAGCTTCAAATTTATCTCATGGACCAGGCAGTATGAATAGATACTTCGCTTTTTCGAACCAGGTAATATAAAGTCCATCAGAATTTAAATAGGCATCCACGAAGCGGGGGTTCCGTTGACACGTTCTGTATACAGACCGGTCAATACTCATAGACACTCCGCTGTTCAAGTTATCTGTAACATATAAATATGTATATATCTGGTTAATATTTAATACCTTTAATAATGTACGGCATCAGTAATGCATCCACAGGCCGCCCCAGTGTCGGCTCTGCAAGTTTAAGTTGCAGCACGCCGCAGTTTTCAATAACTAACTGTGTTGCAACAGTAAACGCATCCATTTTTGAGCGATCTTTTTCTTCTGTTTCAAAGCAGGCGCCATCGTGGGGCACAAACACATATTTTTCAAGCTTAGGCGGGTGTTGAATGTCGGTACGAGGCGCCAAGGAAGTAACAACACCCCGGAATTCGACACCACCAGAGATGGTCACATCGATGCTGCGGTAGCGTTTGACAGGGATGCCTGCGGCGCCGACCGCTACCGCCTCGCGCTGCGCTGCCGGGTCGATGACAACGCGCTGTATACGTGACGGCAAATAGAGGTCGCGGGTATCCGTCCCGATGAGGGCCAGCTGTAACGCGGTATCCATGAACGCGATCCAGTTGTCATCCCATCGGAGCAGGCCGCTGGTGCCCCGCGCATTTGTCGACTTAATACCGCGAAACACACCTTTGAAAATAATAGAACAGAGTATGCATTTGTTTGCGGGCAAACAACAATATTTGTGCAAGTATGTATATTAAAACTGTACTTATGTGCCACGAAACGGTTTCATCTTCAGCGTGATGCTCGCGTAAGCGCCAGCGCTCATCTTCCGATGGGACCGTCAGGTGATTACAAAGCGTAACTTAAGGCAGTTTGCACCAACTTACGACTACAGACTGATCAACGTTAAATATGGCGCCGGCTGCTGTCATACCATAGAACCTTGTCAAACTTTACAACAAAAAAAATATTTAAAGAACGCCGCTACATTTTACAGAAGGTTTGGTGCAACCCACCCTTATACTTTAATAGCTTACTCCGTCTGCGTGAAACTCGCTATCGCGTTAGAAAAATAGTTGGTATAAAATTATTGTAGGCGCAGACTTAATTATCGCTCTCCTACACAAAATTCCATCCCCTTTCCCTCCTAAGGAATGATTACCGGAATACAAACTATCTAACGAACAGACACATTTTCGCATTTATAATATTAATACGGATATGGATATGGATATACACAAAAACTGAGAAAAAGGTAAAAGTCAGTAAATGTTCTGTAGAGGATGTATAAATTCAAATTCAAATTCAAACATTTATTTGTCCAACATAGGTCTAATCTAAGGTGTTACATACATGTCTAGGCTAAGCTATCTGGCTAACTCAACAGAACAACCTAGCTTCTACGTTTAAATTTAAAAATGGATATACATCCACCATTTTAAGATTATTAATATACATCAGCGTCTAGCTTGAGACTACTATCAGACCCTGACGAGGGTCTATATATGTAATCAAATATTGTTGCCCCAGTACCGGCTTGTAATTCTCAATTTGCAATGTACCAATACTGTAATATATCTGCTCGTGTTTACAATAAAATTAATAAATCTTTAAATATTTTTGTTCTACCACAATATAAATGTAAAAAAGCCGTTAAAAACTGGTTAAGAAATCTGATTATGAAATTGAAGCACTCCTTTGCAGCACAGCGTAAAGTACGAGGATACTCATAAATAAGAAAATAACTACTTAAATACTCGTACTAGTTCGTTTAATTTAAATACTATATAACTACATAAGTATTATGTAAAACACACAATTTCGCACACACACAAACACACACACACACATACATACAACACGCGCGCGCGCACGTACACACACACACACACACAAACATACAACTCATTTTATTATTTTAATTAGGTCAATTGATCTCAAATAGAGTGTTCTCATTAAGTTTGTTTTAGTTTAGTTTTTAGATGAGTTAAGAATATGAAATTCATGATTTTTACCCACGACGGAACGGAGAAGGTATATGCGTTTAGGGTGAGAGGTTGTTTGTTTGTTTGTTTGTTTGTTTGTTTGTGTGTGCACCTCAATATCTCCAAAACGGCTTGACCGATTTGGATACGGTTTTCTGCAATGGGTTCGTCGTTCATTCGGGACGAACCCCATAATAATTGTTACGACCATAACTCGTCAGGGGGCGCTGCAGTAAACATTTTTTGCTTGAAAGTGCGTTTGAGCTGGTTTGAGCGCATTTTCTCCGGAACAACTTCACCACCGTGGATGATTTCGATAGTGCTGGGTAAAGAGTACATGTACTTGAACTCTGAGGATCAGATGATGGAGCAAAAAACATCGTAGGGAACTGTACAGGGGTTCGATTACTTACTGTTCGTTTTTGGGCCCTTTTGTTTATGATTGCTTAGCAGCCATTGTAAATGAACTTCCGAGGGTCTGATGATGGAGTAAAATAACATCACACAGAACCTTTCGAAGGCATATAGGTATTTGGCCGTGTTTGGGCTCTTTTCATTGTGTTTGCTGAGTAGTTTCTGTACATGGTATGTTAAGGGTCTGATGATGGATCAGAACAATATTGCAGGGAATCTTATTAAGCTGATCATTTAGTGAACCGTGTTTCGATTGTTTGGCTAGTATGAATTGAGAAACCTCTTCACATGTACTGCTGAAGGTCTGATGATGGAGCAAAACAGCACCATAGGGAAGTTTGCGAGAGCACATATATATGCATTAACGTGTCGTGTTTCTTTTGATAGTGTTTTCTGAGTAGCTTCTGTGTATGAACTGCTGAGAGCTGTAGGTATGATGAAACAGAATAACATAGTAAGGAACTTTATGGAACCTCATGGATAGAATACCGTGATATAGCTCTTTAAAAAGTAATGACTGAGTAACTTCTCTACCTATAACTACTCATGAACTGCTAAGAGCAGAATTTTTGCTCTTTATACCCGCCACGGAAGAGTAGGCGTAAGTCATATGGCCCCCAAACAGGTCTGCTTATCTAAATATTATGGTTTCGGTAAAATCAGGTACCTATTATTGTGTAATTAGAACTTATCGGCGATACACGACGTGAATATGCTATGGGACACACTACGCATGGATAAAACTATCGTGTTATGTTATAAAACTGGCTTAGTGCGAGTCGGACCGTCGCGCACGAAGGGTTCCGTACCATTATCCATATGTTTTTAATAATGTTTGTTGTTATAGCGGCAACAGAAATACATAATCTGTGAAAATTTCAACTGTCTAACTATCGCGGTTCTTGAGATACAGCCTGGTGACACACAGCGAAGTCTTAGTAATAGGGTCCCGCTTTTACACGGTGTTAAAACGGGACCCTATTACTAAACGACCCGACGGGACCCGATTACGTTGTTTCGGGGGTACAGAACTCTGAAAAAGGGATTTTGCACATTTATTCCAAAACGGGTTCACTAAATTATATGCAGAGCAGAGCGCAATTAATATGGTGGTTGGTTACCCACGACGGAAAGGATAAGGTATAAACATTTAGGGTGAATTAAGGGCAATAGGCGCAGATTCTCCAAATCGGCTAAACCGATTAAGATTTTTTGCAATATATTTGTAAAAAAGTAAAAGTTCGTCGAAATTTAGAATGAATGATCCAAGTAAGTGATATTAAATTTGATGTGCTTGTGATAGAGGAAGGAGGATGTGAGTGTCTACGTGGGCTCGCATATACTCGTAGTGCGCGGTCTGAAGAGAAGTTTAGGACCTTCGGCCCCACGCAGAACTTGGATCGGCTCTAATTTGAACATTTATCGATAGGATAGTGCACGAGAGTCCCGTGTAGGCTCGCGTACAGAGCGTGATCCTTCACGCTGAGGCTTTTAGGCACTTCGGGCCTTCTCACCTGCGCGCAGCTCAGCTTTTGGTCTTGCGTGCCTTGCCACTCACCTTTGCGCTTTTGGCCCTCAAATTTAATTGTAAAGACACAGGTGGATAGTGGTGGCTCGCCCTTTGGGTTTTCGGCCCTCTGGCTTGCGGAGAGAACTCTCTCAAAGGACGCTCCGAGCCTTCGTCTTGCAGGTTCTCTTGTAAAACACTCGATATTAAGGATCTACTTGGGCTTGCCCTTGAGGCCTCGGGCTGGCGTCGAGAGTGCTTTCTAATGGGACACTTTGGGCATTTGTCCCTACGCTGAGCTCTGCCTTCGGCCTACCGTGCTTGTTTCCGGAATATATAACGTTAAGTGAGAAACAACCATTGTTTTTCTACCACGTCGGTGGTATACAAGCATACAGTCAGCTTGATGGTTAGCGGTTACCGCAGCCTATGGACGTTTGCAACTCTAGGGGTTTCAATGCGCGTTGCTGACTCTTTAAACATGTGTACACTCCTTTCTTGAATAGCCCTATACTATAATATAATCCCTTGGGAAAACCTCGGGAGGGAGCTCATTCTACAACTGGAACGTTTGAGTGAGGAACTTATAGACATTGCTTGCTAAAAATAGTAAAATAAAACAAAATTAAAAATTTTGAAAAACCCACGACGGATTAATCCAATTCAAAAATTATATAATAAAGTAAATCTGAATCCCCTGACTGGGTATTTACGAAGTAAGTACATAGAGATAATAAATAGATTTCAAAAACGGTTGTATGGTCGCGAGGTATAGTTACAAAGCCAGAAAAATCCGTCGGGGGCTGCCATTGCCATGTCTGTTCCCAATTTCATTAAAATATTAATAGGCAAGCTCGAGGTACATTACACAACTTAAATTGAAGTACCTATAACACGGACTTCGTAATCTTACTTCATTTCAGGGCAGGCAATGGCAGCCCCCGACGGATTTTTCTGGCTTTGTAACTATACCTCGCGACCATACAACCGTTTTTGAAATCTATTTATTATCTCTATGTACTTACTTCGTAAATACCCAGTCAGGGGATTCAGATTTACTTTATTATATAATTTTTGAATTGGATTAATCCGTCGTGGGTTTTTTACCAAAATTTTTAATTTTGTTTTATATTTTGTGTAACTAACGTTAAGTATGGAAAAGCGGGATCTCCTGCCACAGGTATTTCAATACTTACTAGGAGATCCTAACATATGTGATCTGAAAGCCTATTGTTAACCAAAATAAACATTTTTCATTTTCAAAAAAAAAAAGATGATATGTAAAACATAGAATTGAAAAGGAAGCAATGATTATTTTCCGGACCCGGGTATGTCCTAAAATTACGACCAAGGCCACCGGGGGTTGGGCAGCAGCATCCCTGGAATGCGGTGGAGATACTGCGATCGCCAACCCGCATGCCAAGCGTGGCGATTATGGCATTTACCCCCCATGAAAGTGGGGGAGGCCTATGTCCTGCAGTGGACGTCTATGGGCTGATATGGTGGTGGTGGTGGATTATTTTTCAGCATCTCTTTTGTTGTATTTAGTGACCCGCACCTATAGCCTCTGGCTATACCAATATTACCTACCTTTATAGTTATAACCGCGAAGACGCAGCTCTTTATAGACGTCTTCTGAACTTAAGGGCTGATCATCCTGATTTTGTTCGTCATCGGCGTCGTCGGCGAGCTCGGCGGCGGACAGACGCTCGGCGGCGGCGTCGGCAGCGAGTCGCGCCGTGCCCGTCGCCACGACCTCGCCGCCCTCACGTACTTCAAACTCTCCCGTACCACTCAGCACAGAGATGAGGAATCGCAGCGGTGCATCGCGCGAAACGATGGTTTCTCGACGAAAATGCACATTTTTGAGCACCACCGCCGCCTGCTCTGTATTTAGATTGTTCATCTTCGCAACAGCGCGCCACACCAGCATCTGTTCACCAAACAGAACAAGTCAGTTGGTCCTTACGACCGATAGTAAAGCGCTTACTCTCTGGAACGCAAACCGGTTTAAATAGCAGCCGAAGTAACTGACTAGGTATAACCGGTTATTTCTGCAAATTTTTATAACCGGATTTTACAACTTTGAAAACCAGTTTCAGTAATACTTTTCTTAAGTTAAATTATCGTAATCTAGTTTCTTATGCTGAGTCGGTGATATTGATTAAGAGGTAGAATTTTAATGTATGAGTGTTTTAGTTGCGCACTAGAAACTGGCATATGTTTTGATTACAATAAATACTAAATACAAAAACATTGCGAGGAAACCGATATATACGTAATCCCAGCAAGTTCTACTTTTCCCTTTGGGTGGGAAGGTCAGGTGGTTGTTGCTATCATAAAACTACAGACTACGCCATATCTTAGCATAAGATGCCAAAGTGGACCCAGGGATTACATCAGATACAATCGAGAACAACGCTAGAAGGATAACAGGCCAGCCTTCTGATTTAACTTATACTTTTTTTGCCAATATTATGCCACATCTATCCTTATTAGGACACCCTGTGAAAACTGTCCATTATAAAATTTAAAAAAATATTCTGCAAATAGGCCACAAGGGCACTTTTACAAGACAATAATAATGAAATTTGGTTAAAAAAAAACTGACAATATACAAAGAAATTCACAAGGAAAGTGTGGTCGACCAAAACAGACCCAGCGAGGCACAGTTACAGACGAGGCGAAGAAGATCGCGAAGCTCAAGACTGTACGGGATGGAGATTCTCTGAGGGATCCAGGGGACATAGGACATTAAGTCAAGTGAGTCATGCAAAGAAATACTGAAAGAAAGTGGGGCAGAGCAAGGCTAAGAAGAAACTACTTTGAACAAATTAAAGATCGTGTCTCGTCAGAAATTGAAAAACATAGCAGAGGAAACGGCTGACGACTGTCCCGCCGACCAGAGAAGACTACTCCTGAATTAAAAAAGAGAAGTATATTTATTTATAATTGTTCTCTTGTGGATTATAGTATGTGGATGTAACGTGATTATAAGCAGAACTCACGAGGTACCCAGTGCCAGGAAACATCACCCGGCCTCCAATGGTGTATCCAGTGATGAAAGCGTGCTCGGTCCTGCCAATGTCGTACTCGATGACGTTGTCGCCGCGGCCAGCCGACTTGAAGTCAGCGACACACCATTCCGTGGAGTGATCCCAGCCGACATGTGACGCAAGCCCGGGCGTGCCGCGCGACACGGGCCACGACACGGCCGGGTACAGCCGCGACACCTAGTACATAGTTTTTTTTAATACTACAACTCAAGCTCGAAACGCACAGAGCAGGCGCAGCGCGGTGCGGGTCCGAGGTGGTTATGGGTTTTTGACCTTTCCGAAACTGTCGACTGTCGATTACTGCTCCATTTGTCACACACGCCGCTTCCGCTCTACCGCGCGGTTTTTTGGCGCGATGTGCCCCGGGCCGTGTTAGCTTTACCGCAAATCCGCCCCGAAACGACGCTGTGCGTTCAAGCTTAAAGCTTTGTTCATTGACTCCTTATATCTCCATTTATATATTTTATTATTACCATGAAGATTCTGTATTATGCAAAGGATAAGTTTATAGCAAAAAATTTGATCTGTTGATTTGCTATGTATTCATTTCACTTAATAATATCATTGCAATTATATCGAAAATTCTGGCTTGTAAAGGGCCCTTGTACAGTTACAGATGAAATATTTCTATTTTGATTTTGGCGGTGGCAAACAAGCATTTATAACGGAAAATGGCATTAAGACAAGACTACGAGATTTTGAAATTGTTTATACAAGCTTTTATTTAACTTGCAGTGTTCGCACGTATGTAAGAAAGTTATCCTCAAAATTCGCAATCCTCCGACATGCCAGTATTCGGTTGAGCTGAAATTTGGCATTCTATTTATTATTTTTATTAAAAGCCTATAGAGCGTCCCACTGCTGGGCAAAGGCCTCCCCTCTTGATTTCCACTCGTCCCGGTTCTGAACAATCTCTGGCCAATCGTCGCGATATGTGTTCTATTTATGTAAGTTCAATGTTATGGTAACACCGAGTTGATCTGTTGATGGAAACAGAAGGTGTCTATACCAACTTCTAAACTATGTACACAAGATAAACTCATTGTACTTGGGCTCATTGAAACCCTCATAAGTAGTAGTTGAAGGCTGTGAAACTTGTACCTAATAGATTTTTTGAACAGAAACTTATTTTATTACAGAAAACGGGTAAAACACATGTGTAAATTATCACTCCAGGTGACATGCTTCACACACACCGGACAGAGTGTAAAATGCACTTTTTTCGCTGATGTACTTATCCTGACCTGAGAAAAAACTCCAGAAGAGTTCCATTATGTCGCCTGAAGTGACAATTTATTTATTTAAACTTTATTGCACAAAATTTTATTGTACAAATGGCGGGCTTAATGCCAAATGTCATTCTCTACCAGACAACCATTGGGCTAAACAGAGATTTATGAAAGGTGCAAAGAAAAAAGTTTGATAATATCTACTAAGAAAATGCGAAGACAAAATCAATATAAACACTGAACTCACTCAATTTATACGTGAGTTTTAAACTTTACACACGAAAGTTGAAATCAAGTGATTAAAAATTGGTTTGAACTTAACCTGGGGTTGCGCGCCGGCGGCGTAAGCCTTCCCGACGGCAGCGAGCATGTGCACGAGCGCGTCTAGCGCGTCGCGTCGCACGAGCGGCGCGTGCACAGCTAGCGGCAGCGCGCGCTTCAGCACCGCCTGCAGCAGCGCATGTGGAGCCACCTCCACCAGCAGCGCGCGCGCAGGAACATGCGTCAACACGCCGGCGAAGCGCACGGGCGACAACAGGTTGTTCACATGGTATGATGCGTCGCTGAGCCTTGCTGCAAATACCGACAAGGCAAAATGTTAGATAATAATAATAATAAAATAATTTATACCAAAAAAAACGACTTCAATTTTGTACTTGCTATGCCACAATTTGTGGTTTACGTGAGCCAATGCTCGGTTACCTACAGAAAATACCGAAATCGGCATATGCGTGCCTATTAAATTCGAGGAGTTCCCTCGATTCCTTCTAGATCCCATCATCAGACCTCACCAAATTTATATGGGACCAATGTCGGGGTACCTGCTTTGAAACAAAAAAAGAATTATCAAAATCGGCCAACGTGGTATAGAGTTATCGGGGAACATACATGCATAATAATAAAAAAACAAGAACAAGCAAATATGCAGACGAACTGAGTACCTCCTTCCTTCTACTGTACTGTAATTGCACTAGTTACCAAGAAATAATGTATTTGTTATATTAAGATGACTATTAATAGACATATATCTGTACCTTTATGCCTGAACCACAGGGAATCCTTAGCTCAGGCTGCTTTTTATACATAACTAATGGTAAATTTTAGTCTATAGTTATATATAAGACGACGATATATTTAATAGATACATACTTAAATACATAGAAAACTACCCATTCTCAGGAACAAATATTTCTGCTCACCACAGAAACAAATGCCCTTACCGGGATTCGCACCCGGGACCTCTAGCTTCGGAGGTAGTGGTAGTGGACTACCAGCTAGGTTAAACAGGCCGACAAGATGGAGCATTTATGTCCTAGCGGCGCCCGCGTACCGCGTGCGGTATGCGAGGTTAAGCAACGTGAGCCCAGGCCAGTTCTAGGATAGGTGACCGCTTTGAGTGGTTATTAACTGAGCGCCCCGTGCTTCGGAAGGCACGTTAAGCCGTTGATCCCGGCTGCTGGCTATGACAGCAGTTGTTAAGTCAAGTTAGAGGCCTTCGGGAGGCATTAGAACTTCTTACAGTCTAGTTGCCCACTCACTTGATATGGGGGTCGAAGTTAAGGAAATAGATAGATTACCTAATTCCGATCCCCACTGATCTTGAGGCACGGATGAGGACAACCAGCGGTCGCTGCGTGGCTTGGGCTCAGGAATCAACTGTTCCAAGCGCATGCGCAACAAGGGCGCCACATCTGCTATGTACTTGCTGTGAAACGCCACGCCAGACGTATTAACCATCTTGACAAACACGCCATCTGCCGAAAGCTGCTCCACGAAGGTTTCCATCGACGCTTTCGGACCAGAAATCTGTTGGGAATATTTGCTTTAACATCATCATATTCATATTTGCATCATAGCAAGCTAGAGGTCCCGTGTTTGAATCCCGCGGCCAAGGCATTATTTGTGTATATTTGCACGGATATTTGTTCTTGGGTCTTGGATGTTTTCTATGTATTTCAGTATGTATATATATATATAAGTATGTATATCGTCGTCTAACCTTTGCTTAGTTTGGGACGAGGTCGAGTTGTGCAAGATTGTCTCCCTATATTTACTTATTTATATGCACGTAAATATTTGCCGTGACCGGGATTCGAACGTAGGACCGTCAGTTTAGTAGACAGGGTCACTTAACTACCCTACATAAGTTTCTAAAAATTTGGAGGGTAGACCCAAAAAAAGTTTTCTACTCGTCCGTTATGCTACTAAATGTCTAGGTGCTTGGGACACAACAGTTATAGTATGTAAATATCGCTTTAGACCCATAAATCATTTTTTTTATATGTATAAAGCGCGTTGTGTTTTTAAAGCAAATAAATATTTTGATATTGCATTTGAACTAACCGTGACACTGTCGGGCGAGTTATGGCAGGCGAGCTGTATATCCGGGGGGCACCGGCGGGCGGCGTCCTCCCAGCCGAGCCCGACGGCGGCCATGGCGCCCGGCGCCGGCGCCGCATCCAGCGTGCAGCGCCCGCGCCAGTAAGCGCACAGCACCGTCTGCTCCGCCGTCAGCGCCCCGTCTGCGTACGCGCAACCTAAGACATATTCGTTACTTATTACTGTCATAAAAAAAATGGGCTCTGGAGGGGAACTACCTTTCGGCTTAACGTTGAGGTAGCTCAATTTGCTGACATGAAACATTATTTTATTTCTCCTAAACAATAAAACTGTATATGTCCCACTGCTGTTCCTACACAAAAGTTGATGAAGCAACGTAGTCACGCTGTTTCGTCGCCTAAATAATGTTTTTCTTATGTATTGTAATCACATTTTACATTGATATGTGTGCCTTTGTTGTCTTGATCAAAGAAGCTAACGGTACATATTAATTGATATTCTTTTTTTATATCACGTCGGTAGTAAAGAAGCTGACAGTCGCTTGCAAGAACTGACACCACCACCACACCACTTATTCCATTATTAAGTTTAGAAAAACTCATTGGTACCAGCAGAGATTTGAACCCATGAACACCGCGCAACAGCTGCAAGCTTGAACTGCTAGGCTGAACCGCTACCGTAGCTAACATTCGTCACGCAAAGACTGTGGTGTCAGTTAGGCGACTTCCTGACTTGGCGGGGTGGGATCGATATGTCATAGGTATTTTGTTGTTTGACGTAAGCTTACTGATGTGAAATTTCCTCACTTGACGAATTACTGTGAGTATTACGTTTGCGCAGTACTAATACGATGCGCAGAAGTAGGGCAGTACTGCATTGATATCGGTCGACAGACAGCTGACAGTTTTCTCATATCGTACCGCCTCCGCATCGACAAATGAGGAAAGCGCCTATCAGGCAGGCCGTATACTTGTAGTAAAAATATGCACTAACCAATTTCACCAAGAGAATGTCCGATAATGCCATCGGGGCGAACGCCTAGCTCTTGCAACACGTCCACCATCGCCACCTGCACAGCCGCGATGGACACGAAGCATTTAATGACGTCATGGAACTCGGCGTCCGCCGCCTCAGCGATCACGTGACGAAGGTCTACTCCGTACGGCTCAAGCACCGCGGCCGACCGCTCGATGCTCGCAGCGAATGTTGGCAGGCGCAGCAGCGCGCGTGCCATGCCAGGCCACTGTGAGCCCATGCCGCTGAACACGAACCAGACCGGACGCGGCTCGTCGTACTCAATCACTTCGGTCACGGACGCCGAACGCGCCGGATCCAAAACGGCGTAGCCGCGGCGCGGATGGCCATGGATGCTGCGCGCGTGCACGGCGTCCATTAGAGCGTGAAGTTCAGCGTCTCGCGGATGGTCTGTTGCCAGCTTAAGCAGTCGTTCGACAGCTTCGTCGGTGCGGCCTGAGGCGAGCACGAGGCGCGGTGCCGGGTACTCGACTGGAGAGGGCCGCGGGCCGCGCCCGCCTTCAAGAATCACGTGGGAATTTGCGCCGCCGAACCCAAACGAATTAAGTGACACCAAACCCCCCTGCCAGGCTGTATTCTTGTCCACCACCTAAGTAAAGAATATGCAAGGTCAAAAGTCATTTAAAAAGCAGTCTCGCTTGCCGCGAGTCCCGACATACGGCAGTTTATAAAGGTATAATGATAATTTAAAATTTACCTTAAGGTCAAAGATACTGCAGGCGCAATTTGTCACAATCAAGTATAAACTGTGGAATGAACTGTCGCCTGCGGTACTTCCGGACCGATTCAACCTTCAAACCTTCAAGAAAAGAGCTTACTCCCATCTTAAAGGCCGGCAACGCACTTACAACCCCTCTGGTGTTGCGGGTGGGCGGCGCTAATCGCTTACCATCAGGCGATTCGTTCGTGCTCGTTTGCCTCCTATGTCATAAAAAAATCACATTATGAGAGGAAACACTCGCAAGCCCTTTGATGAAACACTAGATTTCCAGTCGGACATGTTCACCATTTGAATAGATAATGAAAAACCGGACAAGTACGAGACTTGGACATAGACTTCTTATACGCTTTTCCTGTAACTTTCGGAGATAAAGGGATGGAAGCTGTAAATAGAGGTTTTTTCTCTTACAAATATTGTATTTGTATTGTACTATATACCTTGATGCGGCCATCGTTGAGCGCGGGAATGCAGATATTGGGTTCGTTGAAGTGCAGGTTCCCGGGAATCACTCCCCGTTCCATAGCCAGCACCACCTTGGCGACAGAGCACAGTCCAGAGGCGGGCTCTGCGTGGCCCATGTTGGACTTAATTGCGCCCAGCAGCAGCGGTGTGTCACGGCCTTTACAAAACAAATCGGCGATCGCGTTCACCTCTTCTGGATCGCCTGCCTGCAAAGCATTTAAAAATTTTCAAGGCGGGAACACACTATATAGAAGTCCAAGTTTCAGACGAGTTGTATAATAACTATAGAGACCTCTACATAGTAGTCCATAGAGAAGCAGATTCATTGTTTTATAGGCACGCCATTGGCAGTCTATATTTAGTTTATCAGTCTCTGGTATAGCTAATACCAGAGACTGGCTCTGTGAGCTGTAGACGGAGACGCTTCGCTCGCTCGGTCAAAAAGTCCTTACGCAGACCAAGAGAGAACTCGTCTACGAAAGTTAGAGCACAGCGAAACGTCAGTTTGGAGCAAACCGACTGGGGAAGTACCTCCACCTTACAGAAAACCGCAGTCATAATAACACCACTACTTGCTCGTTAAGCAAGTGATGCTGTGTTCCTGGGGGTGAGTAAGGTCGCCAGAGCTCCCGAGAATACGCTTTATTGAGAGTGAGGGACACATGAGTGAGGGGGGATACATGCTCTAGCTGACAATACAACGAATTCTCAAGTCAATAAAGGGTCGGCAACACATTTATGATTCTTCTGGAGTAGCATCTATGGGTTACGGTGTCTGCTCACCATCAGGCAGACCGTAAGCTCGTTTGCCACCGTCGTTGTATAACAAGATCAGTTATGTCTAACCTTGGTGCCGGTGCCATGAGCTTCCACGTACTGAACGTCCTGGGGACGCAAACCCGCCGCCTCAAAGGTTTCCTGCGCAAGGCGACGTTGCATGACGCCGGAGGGGTAGGTGATGCCCTGCGGTTTGTAGCCGTCGTTGTTCAGGCTCGCGCCACGCACCGTGCAGTACACGCGGCGCGCGTCGCTATTGCGTTGCAGCAGCACTGCCACGATCGCCTCTGAGCGCACGTAACCACGCCCGCTTTTATCGAACGCGGCGCACCGCCCGTCTGGAGACAGCATCGTCAACCGGTAGAAATTAAGCGACGTTGCTGGATCAAGGCAGATGTTAATACCGGCGACTACAGCAGCATCGCAACGACCCCCGCGGATATCATTCAGCGCCTGCGTTAACGCATGCATGGAACTCGAGCAGGCGACGTCGATGGAAATAGACGGTCCTTTCAGGTCGAACGTGTAAGAGAGTCGATTGGAGAACATGGCGCTGGCACAACCAGCCATGGCGTAGCCGTTCATCTTGTCGTTATCATTACACCATGCTTGCAAGGTCTCTGAGCGGCTGACACCGACGTAGACGCCGGTGCGCGAGCCGCGCAGCTCAGCAGGGCTAAGCCCGGCGTCCACGATAGTCTCGTACGTGACCTCCAGCAGCATCCGCAGCTGCGGGTCCATGACCTCAGCCAACTTTGAGGGTACGCCGAAGAACGCGGCGTCGAAGTGCGTCAGGCTCTTCAGTTTGCCGCTCCTTTCTTGCAACCCGCACGTCCCTGGAACACATGATTTGATTGGTTTGATACTCTGTGATCAATTTTATGGCTTAATTCATGACTATGGACGAAACGTCACTTCTCTTAGAAGACACAGATACTAATCAATAGTTCATGGCCTGAGGTCATCAATCATCATTCCCGTGTCCTGAGAAAGGCCAATGCCGCCGGTAAGGCTATGGGCTCTCATGGATTGCCAAGGGGTGGTAATGATTAAATACATCGATCACGGAGCCACTGTTACGGGTAAGCATAGAACTAATAAAAAAATGCGCTGAGAGAAACTATCGACTTTTTTAATTGAAGACTTGGCTGAAGGGAGTCTAGTTCCGACGAATCCGCGGTCAATTATCAGACTCCACGAAGTTGCGTAAAGCCATTTCATATTAGGTGGCATGTATTGTAATCCATTCAAGTGTTTTGTGTGTATCCGTGTGTTGTGTGGCCTTTAGTAAAAATAAAAGTAATGTTACAAGCTTTTATTATTGGTACTTTCTCAGCCGTTTGCGGGTATCCGATTGAGCTGAAATTTGGCATACCTATGACATCTACAGTCATACCTATATGGTTCGATGACAGTGCAATACTATAGTACCATGGATCTGATGAAGGAAGAAAGTGGTCATAAGACCTCCTAAACTATACAAGATAAATCCGCCGTGTTTGGGTAGTTGATCACTGTGGAAAAACGACACAGTCGACAGTAAAAGCTTGTACCCAAAAAGAAAATTTTGCAGAAACTAATTTTTAGTAATTCAAATATTTAGTGGTGGTGGTAGGGTAATAAGTGAGTGTCCTCACCCGGTGTCCAGCGGCGATCATCAGCGGTAACGAAGTCCACTCCAGCAAAGAGCTGCTCAGAAAACTCTTCGATAGTATCGCTCTCAGGCAGCCGGCCGGACATCCCTGACAACACCACATCCTCGTCTCTGTTCACGGCAACCGCCAGCTGTACCATCTCTAACATCATCATTATCAGTGGATCCAGGATTTTGGATGGAGAGGCGTGAGTTCCTTAATCATCATAGTCCAACAAATGTACGCGTACCACGCCTTTCAAATCTTTAAAATAACGCTCTTTTCGTATGACTTTAAGGTACTGCTTTTGTTGTCTTATTAACCCTTAAATTGAAAAAAAAGACGTGGGCCTTCATAGAGCAAAAAAAATCGTTCTAAGAAATGCAAGAAGATGGCAATAAAATGTGTGCATTATTATAGGTAGATACAATGCCAATTTTAGAGGTAAAGAACAAACATTAAGAGAATAAGAGACTCTCGCTAGATGGCTTAATAGTACATTACTACAGAGGCCGGGACGAAAGGGGTTGCCGGCCGAAGACATATAAGGTATAAGGATAGGTCTAAGGCGGGCAACCCCAAATTTCCCGCCGAGGTATGTATAGTGTTTTTCTCAAACATGCAATGAAATAAACAACAAAAAAAAAACAAAATTTAATTTTAATACGCATAGTGGCAGAATGTCATGAAGCCTGTGCCACAAATTTATGTGGAATGGAATTAAAAAAGAGGACTTTGCCGGCCTAGGCCTGCAAGATTTGTATGAAATTCCATTAACGACCTCTTGTCCTAGCCGCACCTGAAACGTCATACTTCGCAGCCTATTATAAGGAACATAACATCAATATTTCATTGCATGTTTGAGAAAAAACATTTTGCCGCAGACAGTATGACTTTTGACAAAAATGTTCCGAAATTTTGCAATATTTCGCGTGATAGCGAGCTCAAGTTTATCGATGTTGTAAATTTGGACTAACACTAGCTTAACTGACATGGATCAATTAGGGTCATAGGCAGCCATTACACGGTTAATCTAGATCGAGATCCGTGATCGTGATCAGTCATCTTGATCCTGATTGACTGTGTAACGTGTTGGATTGACGGATTACGATATGGATCACAATGAGAAACTTTTCCATTCAAGTTAACCGTTGGTGAGATAATAGCTGTCAAAGTCCTGAAAAGTGTCCCCCCCCCCCCTAATTTCTAAACTATGAAGTTTAAAATTCTGAAAAAAATTGAAGTATTGTACAGTTATAAATACTTTTAACGATTTTTGGTTTGAACAAGATATATTGAATGGTTTTTGCGTTATCGCTGAAAAACTGTCTTACCCGAACAAAAAGATGTAATTGCCGCGATTTCGCTATACGACCGGATTGGTTTTAAATACGGACTAGTAGGTTTCGGTACGGAACCCTTCCTTGTGGGTGATCCGACACGCACTTGGCCGGTTTTTTAAATCTGTAACACATAGATTTTAGATGTCCCCATACAAAATTCAACCCCTCTTTTTGCCCCTAACTAACCCAAATCTGCACTATAAACAGACAGACAATCAAAAATGGAATTCTAAAAACTGTTTAAATTTGTTCTGTTATGAAGTGTAAGGGTCCTCCATTGTTTTTTTTTGTACAGATTTTGTTTTTTTTTTACCGTCGCTACAGCTTTATCATATGTATAGATAATTATGGAATTATACGCGTGTTGATATGTGTGTTGATTGTTGATTTTACCACTACGTAACTAAGTAAACTCATTTTTAGTTTACTTGATTACCTACGAAATGTTTACTCACTTCCCCAAAAGATGGCACTGTGCAATGTGTGGCAATTAATTTACTATTCGTTTAATTTTGTTTTATTATGAAATCAATTATTCAATCGAATTTGTTGATATCTGTATCCCCTCTTCTAAACAGTTTATTTGGCAAAATCCTTTCTTAGTAGCTTATTCATGTCACAACGTATTAATTTTAGCGCCATCTGTTAGTTTAGCAGGTACTTCATGGTCGTAGCACATATTTGAAAAAAGTTTGCACCTCCTTCCTGAGTAGCGCCATAAGATTCAGGGGCAAACTTAACTCAATCGAGTGTAGCGGCAACCCCCCCCCCCCCCCGGGAGATTACAAACAAAAAAAAGGGATTTTACAGGTTCAATTTTTATAGCCTATAACTTAACGGGGATTTTCTAGACAGATTAGTAAAGTTCAAAGATAAGTGAAACGATAAAAAGACAAAAAATCTAATATTGAAACGTGCTCTGTTGTCGATTCTAAGTATCCCCAACCGACTTTTTTTCGAATATCTTCCATGTACAGACTTTCGGTGCCATTGTGTGTACCAGTAAACATTTTTATACAAATTTGATTACAGCCTTTCTCAGAAGTGAATGTCAATTTTCGTTGTTATGACAACCGAATAACAACAATGTCAAAAATTTCAATATAAGTAATAAAAACATCTAATTTTACAGCATAATCCACATAAATCAAGGAAAAACGACAAAAACCTGACTCTGCCTCAGATATGGTAAAGTTACTGATGTATTATCGTATTTATCGTGTGTCCATTACAAAGGTAATGTAGAAATCATTGAATATTTATAGTTTTTAAAGACCATAAAAAAGGAGGTATCCTTCGGTGTCCGTCTACAAGGACATGAATGTTCTCAGCGTGAGAGGTATTTTTATTATGCGTGTGACTGTAAAGGTGTACTCGGAAGTATTGAAGTCTCCCTGTTACAGCGCGATGCTGCAAAAGCGAATATTCAAAGTGCCTGTACCACAATCGTACACAGCTTTTGCTAAAAGAATTGCCGCGTCCCTCCACCCATCAATCTACAATAAAGTAAGCAACAAAATAACAATAAAAGAACTTACTATTTTTTAATTAAAACGCAAGCTGCACGAATGGTTGAGCACCTTAACTTACGCGGAATCCGAATGCCTTCTGAAAGGAATCTAAAACACTAATACTGAAAAATGTACACACACACGCGCGCGCGCACTTACATTTATATACTAACACCAAACATTCACTCACACAACTCACCCACTCGATTACATTTCGTGTTAACTTCTATAGTACTTAATTTTAGGTTATTTTGTAATTTTAGTTTGCTTGTTAAATGCACAATTGTTTGTTTAGTTACTAAATGTTTCACGTCAAATTCTTTTGTAACTCGGCTTCGTACTGATTTCCTACAGGACAGGCTTCGCCTAGTGTAGAAGTCAGGCCAACAATGACAAAAGGTACAAAAAAATGATGGTTATTGCATCAAATAAATAAATAAAAATGTTAATTATAAAGTATATGATAGATATATGTTAATTTTAGGTACTGTGCTGTGACTGATTGCAATGAATAAATGATTTATTTATATTCCTACAATAATTATATTCCTACAAAGCTTACGTGAAATGCTAGCGCAAGCAGTTATGTTACAAGGAGGCCCTTGTACCAGGAGCAAAATTATAAAAGGACGGTTCCTTCTGCAGTAACTCCTTTTATCCATTCTTTTTTATATTCAAGTGGGAGAAATGTCCCTCGAGTAATGGATCTTGACACCACGAGAGTATAGCGCATTAGTCTACGCAGAGTTTGACGTAGTATCAAGTCATGAGTCATAATTGTTTTTGCATATTTGTTTTTAAGGATGTTTTAGTACATTTTATTTGTGTTTTCAATTTTATTGAGTACCAGCTGGTGCCCGCGACTTCGTCTGCGCAGAATTATTATTTGGACAATTCACACAATATCTTTATAAATTGTAGCCTATGTGTTATTCTGATGTATAAGCTATATTGTTGTACAGTTTCATTAAAATCCATTCAGTAGTTTTTACGTGAAAGAGTAACAAACATCCATCCATACTTACAAACTTTCGCGTTCATAATATTAGTAGGATTAAAAATAAATTGACATTAATATATCATGACTTCAGAAGACTAATAAAAATACACGTAAGCTGTCTTTGCAGTTAAAAATGAAGAAGAAATGAACTTGTTTTTTCAATGAAACCACTTGGATCTAATCTAATTGGTGGCCCGCTAAATAGTCCACCGTTTGATTTTTTGCTCCTGTTGCATGGCCCACCCGTAATGATAAGGAAACTGATCCTGAGTACGCGCATCGCTGCAACGTTCATGCGAGAGTGAAAATACGCTAATAGGAACACAAGGTATGCTGCATTATAATTTCATAGAAAACTAACTACCTACTTATAATGTTTTTTCATGAAATAGGAAGCAAACGAGCAGACGAATCGCCTGATGGTAAGCGATTAGCGCCGCCCATGGACACCCGCAACACCTGAGCGGTTGTAAGTGCGTTGCCAGAGTACGCTCTTTTCTTGAAGGTTCGAAGGTCCTATCGGCCCGGAAATACCGCAGGCGACATGTTTGATTTGGGGACAATCTTACACAAATCGACCTTAATAGTCCCAAACTAAGCTTAGCTTGTACTACTATGGGTACTAGTCGACAATATACATACATAATTGAATTGATAGAAAACATCCAAGACAGGAATAATTGTTCGTGCTGAACTCACAAATAAATGCCTCGACCGGGATTCGAAGCCGGTACCTACAGCTTCGTAGGCAGGGTCACTACCAAGTAAGCCAGAAGCAAGGTTGTCAAAAAAACTTATTTTAGAGGAAAACGGTTGCCGAAAATTTTACACCATTACTGGCTGTGTTCCTGGGAACGAGTAAAGTAGTAAAGTCCCCAGAGTGGTGCACTTTGTTCATAACTGCAGCTGCATTTGTCAACTCAATAAATGCAGGTGCAACTTGTCGGCCTGTTTAGCCTAGTTGGTAATGACACTGCCTCCGAAGCTAGAGGTCCCGGGTTTGAATCCCTTAGCATTTGTTTCTGTGGTGAGCAGAAACATTTGTTGCTGAGACTTGGATGTTTCCTAAGTATTTAAAATATAGGTATCTATTAAATCTTAGTACATACCCAACACAGGCCTTATTCAGCTTAGGTACTGTGGGACTATTTCGATTTACGTGTCCAAAAATGTACCTTAATAAAAAAAAAACTTACCTCCAAATCATAAAACAATCAGCAAAACACTTGTGTAGTTGTGACTATTTTGGAGTTGCAAGCGGTCATATTTAGGCTACGGTATTGCTGACTCAGGTGGACCTTGTACTTGTTACCACCTTATTATTTGTATTTAAAAGAATAAAAAAAAAATAAAAAAAATCCATTCTAATTCCTTGACTAAAAGATTTAAAATAATAGGTGGTGTTAGAATATGAATATGACCTGTCCTTACCTTTTTAAGACTACAACTGTGAACCCTCTTTTGAAAGTTCGTTAACTTAGTTCAACGAGCGTGTGCGCACCTTGATGGCTCAGAATGAATGAATACAGAACAGATTAGGCGTTTAAGATTATGCGTGACGATAATGATTAGCTAAAAATTAATGAGGTGTTACGTTAATGTCGAAAACATCGCAGAATAATTAAGAGTATAGGTGAAAAACTTAAGTGACCTCTTGCATTTACATGTGGACAGTTTGAATAGGCATTTATTTGTTCTGTTTGTCTTATTAATTCTGAATATGTAATGCCTAAATTGAAACACGCCACTTCAATACAAAAGGAGCTTTACTTGAGTTTTCTTTTACCTATTCCTACCTACGAACAGAAAGTTAGAATACTATTATAATTCAGAAACGGAGTTGAATTTTTAAAAGGTAATTTATGAATAATAAAATTTAAGGCGATGTATGAAAATAACAAAAAAAAATTACTATTATCAGAACTCTAGTATTGCATCGATAAATTAACTAAAGGAATACAAGCTTGAGCTTTCGTGACCTAGCGGTTCCCGCGTACCGCAATTAAGCAATGTCGGCCGGGGTCAGTCCATAGATCGGGGCGCTAGTCGGGTAAAACCTCCACGAGTGTCTGGGCTCTTCCAGTTCAGGTAGTGGGGGAAAAGAAAGGGGTTCTGACCGGTGCGCCCTGGAGGCAACGGTAAGTGATTCATCTTCGGAGGGATTGCTTACCGGTGCTACCAATAACCAGGAGACGGGTTCGCTCTGGGTGTTCCTCCGTTTTAGCGGAGGACAGGCCAGATGCGACCAACGGGGGGGATTCCACATCAGGGAGTCGCAGGACAACCCAAGTGCGGTGAGAGGGACAGGCAATGCCGTATGCCTGTAAAAATAACTACGGACCCGTAACCCTGACTGCGGTAGAGGGCCGCTATAGTCGGGAGCGGGGGCTGTCACCGTCAGTCCGGGGCCGGGTGGTGGCTGCGAGGGAGAAAACCTTTATAAAAAGTTACAAGGGGACCTGAGGGGGCGAATCCGGGGTTTTTCACTCTCTCCTGGCGTGGAAGTCCTTTGGTCGGCATGTGTGTGGTGTCACTCTGCACGCTTGCCGAAGGCTGGGAGGCGTTTGCCTCAACCGTGAGGGAACAGCTTCGGCAGTTCGTGTACCTTGGCGATCCCGTGTCGCCGCCACTTATGCTGTGTGACGGGCATACCCTGCTGGATTAAGACGGTAGTCCGGGCGGTTCGCGGAAATCCGTCATACCCGTCCTAGTTCCCCGGCTAGGCGGGATGCGTAATTGCATTTCCCCAGGTAAAAAAGGTGGTCAGTCCTTGGATGGGTAACCGCTTTGAGTGGTTTCCTAACTGAGCGCTTCCGTGCTTTGGAAGGCACGTTACGCCGTTGATCCCGGCTGCTGTCTATGATAGCAGTCGTTAAGCTAAGTAACATCATCAGGCGGCTTGAGAACTTCTAACAGTCAAGTTGCCCACTCACTTGACAAGCCTAATCCTAATAAGGTTTTGTATCCCCCTTGGGTTGGAAGGTCAGATGGCAGTCGCTTCCGTAACAACTAGTGCCTGCGCCAACTCTCGGGATTAGGTAGCGGACCCCAGGCATCCTTCATGATACAACTGTACTAGGAGGTTAACGCTAGGATGGTGATGAACTGATGACCTAAGGGAATATTTACGAGTAAATATTTACGATACATACGAGTATAGAGAGCACACAATCTTACGTTAACCTCGTACGATGGATGACAGACAAAACTGAGCAGGACTTTTTTTTACCTAACTGTGGCTTTATAGGCAGTGCCCATTAAAGCGATAGGAATGCGCGGTGGGAGAGTTGCCTGGGGAAAATGGGGGGAGGTGAAACCTCCGACACGGCCACGCGAGCAGTTAGAACACAGGAATACTTTAACCCCCTTATTCATAAAACTTAACAAACCTCTGTTAACTAAAAGTTGTTTTGTCCCTTTCTCACAAACATAAATGTCAAAGTGACAGATAAGGACAAACCAACTTTATCGGCTTGTTAACTAATAGAGGCTTGATGGACGTTTACGAATAAGGGGGTAAGAGATTGCACTCCAATGAGATTGGTTGAACGGTTTCCAATCGGATCTGGATTGTGAGTGGAATTGAGCTACTGGGAGTTTTGTCGCTGGTTCTCTAAACCTAGCCTAGCTGAGAAGTGTCCAGAAAGAAACTCAGCTAGGCCCGACCTGCGTCGAACTGACTCTACCCGGTATGCGGCGGTACCGGGACGAATAGGGAATGTGTCTGTGTTGTCGTGATCGCACTGTGGACGTCCCCGCCGGCGGGAAAGCCTAAGTGTAGGTACGCGTCGTGTCTGAGTTGGACGCCGTAAGCGCAGCGTTCCACCTTTCGATGGACACTGTGATTACGTCGTCCGGGTCCGTGAGTGTGTGCCTAGGACGCCGGACCGTGCGGCCCCTAATCAGTGATCGCCGAGTTACGACAGAGGGGGGAGGGATGGGAACGTAGTCGACAGCCTTCCTAACTAACGGATTCCTATGATGCGTTGTCAAAATAACGCCTGGCAGTTAGCTTAAAGAAACCATACATGGTGTCAATCCCCATGTCGTGGTGCAGGCTGAGGTTCGACTGTCGCCCTAAGGAGAAAACGACGAATGACGTGACGCGGCTTGAGCGATGTCATAGGCACAACAAAAGCTACACTTGCATAAGATATGATTGAACACCAGTTTTATAAAGTGTCAGCTTATTTCTAAACAATACACATAAGTACAAAGTCATTATAAAAACCATGTTGTTACCAACACAAACACAAAGACACAAACACAAAGAGACGAGGAATATTTGCAGGCATTTGAAATGTGGTGTTGGCGAAGGACGGAAGGGATAAGATGGACAGGACGAGTAACCACCGAAGCCGTCCTGAACAGAGTGAAGGAAAAGAGAAGCTTACTGACCACAATTAAAACCAGAAGACAAAAAATGATCGGTCACCTGCTACAACACGACCACTTCATCAGGAACATTATAGAAGGGAAAATAAATGGGAAAAGAGGAAGAGGAAGGCCGAGGAAAAGTTATATGAACCAGATAAAGGAAGATGTGGAGGTCGTGTCGTACCAGGACGTCAAGAAACTAGCCTTGGACCGACAGAAATGGCGAAAACTGCATCACGCTGCACCGACAAGAGCCCAGCTCTTAAGTGAATGATGATGATGATGTTGTTACCAAGTCAAGTGCGCGCTCGAACGCACTAAAATAAACAACTCCGATAAACTAAATATAGGTTTCCTTCCTTATTTAGCCACATGTTAATTTTGTTATATTTTATTCTGTATTGTAAACGAGCGACAATGGCGGCAGATAAACCGTACGCGGTTTCGCTCGCTGTTTTATTAAAAAATGTAAGTCGTCTTAAGTGTTAAACATCGGCCCAAGCCTTCCTAGCACGAGCAACGCATGAAATCGAGGAGTATGGACGCGTAGGAAGTCTAGGTAGTCTAAATAACACAATAGATTCTATCAATTGTCGGTTTAATCGCAGACTGACCTTTGTGACATATGCATGTATTACCCTATATTATTATAGCTGACTTAGATCTACCCACTTACCAATACATGCATATATCACAGGTTGCATACCCAACAGATGTGGCAACGGAGAGTCAGTTTCCTGTCGAGGGTCACTCCAAGATATTTTACCTCGTTGGCTCAGGGAATAGACAGGTCAAACATCTGGATCGAAGCTACCCGCCTTTCTGTGCTAACGCATGCAGAAGAATGGAAAAAAGTGAGAGACACCTCCCACCATACTTTTATACCCTCAACTGTTATGTTCCTATCACAAGCTAATCTAAAACACCTATTATTTATTTATTATTATTTATTTATTAACACGCGCCCTCCTGATATCCTGAGTCCTCGTCGGGTTGACTTGTGGATCTAGTCTGTTTCAGATGGAGCATCGCCTCGTAGGGAATCCGCTTTCGGGTTCTCTTGTCTCGTTGAAGGGCTTGGTTCTACTTCGTCGTTCAGAAGAGATTGGGTCTGGCGTAAGGGAGAACCTGGCTGAACTTGCTTTACATTATCATTATCAAAGTTGTCATCCGCTAAAACAGAACACATAATGTTACAAATCGATCTTATATGTGGTGCCATGAGTATCATTTGATCCATGGCCCCATACGAAGATTACCATGTTAGTAAGGTTAGCTCATAAATGTAAACAGTAGAATGTCTGCTCCATAGGGAAAATTAGTGAAAGAAAGAGAGAGAAGTACCTTGCGAGTATTACACAAAATCCAACTGTTATCCAAAACTCCATGCATTCACATAAAACTCAAACGTAAAAAAACATGCTTAGTAAAGAACGCCGTGAGCGTACGCGTACATCGTACGGTGACTAATCGGTTTGCAAAGCCGACCAGCTTCTGATGTCATGGGTATACCTCTCAGTGTACCACAACGACAGACATATGACGGCTGCACCTGTTGGTGCACCACACAGACAGATAGAGGTCAAGAGTACGCTCATCATTGCACTACATCGACAGAGAGGTCGAGGGCATACCCATCAGTGCACCCATCAACAGAAGAATCCAACAGATACACTGTTTTATGGGTTATACGGTTTGTACAATAATGTACGTATACCCAAAACAACCGACTCCAATTTAGTACTTCGCTATGCCACCTTTGTTTGTGGTTTCCGTGAGCCAATGCTGGGTTACCTACAAAAAATACCGAAATCAAATTCGAAGAGTTCCCTCGACTCCTCCTAGATCCCATCATTAGACCTCCACCAAATTTATACGGGGCCAACTCGGGGCTACCTGCTTTGAAACAAAAAAAAGAATTATCAAAATCGGTCAACGTGGTCAAGTGTTATCGGGAAACATACATACATAAAAAACCGGCCAAGAGCGTGTCGGGCCACGCTCAGTGTAGGGTTCTGTAGTTTTCCGTCCGTCACATTAAGTTGACATATTAAGTACAGAAACACAAAACCTTTGAAAGCACGTCATTTCATTGTGATTTTGTAGAAATGACAGGTACAATAAACACCTTTTTATACGGTTAAATTACAAACTTAGTTCAGAAATTATTTTTGTAATTTTTTCAAAAACTATTCAACCTATCAAGTTCAAAATAATTTTCCTACAAAGTTTTTATAAAGTTCTACCTTTGAGATTTTTTTCATATTTTTAAAACTTATGGTTCAAAAGTTAGAGGGGGGGACACATTTTTTTTACTTCTGGAGCGATTATTTCCGAAAATATTAACATTATCAAAAAATTATTTTAGTAAACCCCTATTTATTTTTAAATACCTATCTAACAATATATCACACGTTAGGGTTAAAATGAAAAAAATTAAAAAAAAAAAACACCCCACTTTACGTATAGGGGAGGTACCCTAATAAAATATTTTTTTTCCACTTTTTATTTTACCACTTTGTCGGCGTAATTGATATACATATTAGTACCAAATTTCAGCTTTCTAGTGCTAACGGTCACTGAGATTATCCGCGGACGGACGGACAGACGGACGGACAGACATGGCGAAACTATAAGGGTTCCTAGTTGACTACGGAACCCTAAAAAAAGCAAACATGCAGACGAACTGAGAACCTCCTTCTATTGAATTCGGTTAAAAACAACAGAGCTGGCAAGGAGCCGCCGACATGGAGCCCCAGGCATTGCCACCCACATTTGGCAGCAAGCGACCCAGCGCCATTGCCGTGCGAACAATCTTGCGATGGGCTCCCGAAAGTCCCACCTGCGGCCCGGAATCAAGCTTTGGGGGTCTCCTCCGAAATTCGAAATCAGAACTTCGTATGGTGCCGTCCCTTCATCCAAAGTGTATGACAGGAAAATAGAAGGGAGGACACCATACGGATTTTGATTTTTGGAGTACCCCAGGTATTTGACGTGGGCTTTGACCGGGACCGCTTCACCCCTATAGGGATTACGTGGCTGACATGCGGTCTCCAGTCCAAAGACCACCGCCTCCGTCGCGGACTGGACGCCAGCTGGCAGCGGGGCAGCAATCCGGCGCTCATACATTTGAGCGGGCTCAATGTATGGACGACCGCTCGGTCGCCACCGCTGCCCTTCTCAGTCTCTCATAGAAATGCAGTTGGGCTTTTAGTTTTTTTTTCATTAATTTCATTAATAGGCATCTTCTGGGTGAGCTCGCTTCATCGTCGGCCTCATCTTTGCCCCCGGCTAGATGCTGGCCAAGAGCAATCCCATTTGTAATTAAAAAAAATAGTCTTGTTTTCTTCAAAGATAGCTTAGATGTATTTTCTTAATCATAACTATTTATTTTAAAAACACTAAAAAAAGAAAAAATCCGAAAATACATATTAAAACAAGTCATTCAATAGTACATTACGATACAAGTGCGGAGAACAGGAAATTCGCAACGAGTGGTGATAAATTAAAACACGAATTATATAGGGAGGCAGCAGTGGAGGAGATAAATTATATCCGGATGGCGAATAAATGAAGTTTAATTAATATAAAAAAGTTACAATAATTAACTTAATCTAATTCGTGTTGTCCTAAGAACCGATGTTAGGTATCTAAAAGGCGCGCGGCGAACGTGTGCTTCCGTTTTATTAAGGCGATCAGAGTGATTGCCCAATATTGATGATGCGCTGAGGCGCGGACAACGTAATGTGTGACGTAGGCGCATACGTAGACACGACGTGGTGCTGGTGACGTTGCGCGGTGACGTATGCTGACGGTATACCGATGACGTAGCCGTGCGGTGGTGCTGTGTGAGGTGCGTAGCTAACACCCTAAGTGGAGCAACTATTTGCTAGGTTTAGTGCAAATGTTGCGGCCTTCTGCAGTTCTATGTTTTCTGGCTTTGTTATCTCGGCTTTGGTTGTATTTCGATACCTTCTATACGATATAAAGACTATTGCACCTGTTCCGAGTAATATGATGAGGTATAGTGGTATTGTAGTATGATAGATACTTGAAGGTAAGATTTCGTCGACTTCGATTTGTTTTTCCATAGATAGGTGCTGTTCGATAGCCTCGAGATTTTTCAAATTTGTAGAGTCCATTTTCAGGATAGTGTTAGATTCTTGTTGTCTAGTTTCCAGTGGTATCGACATTATCTTCAGGGGTTGACCGCGAAGTTTGTTGTTGATATTCACGATGGTAAACTGTGGCGATTTTATAGAACAGTGTTGGGGGATAGTTGCGACGTAACTTCCGTTTAATATGATATGTTGTTCTTGTTGGCAGCTGGTCTTGACCTTGGTTGTGTGCGGGAATGTAATGGCGTAATGTTGATCGTCCAGCTCTAGTAGAGCTTCCTTGGTCAGAGAGATAGGCGTGTTTTTGCACGTTCCATCTATCTCCTGAGAGTTAATTAGTTTGTTGATGCAATCTTGCTCGGTGCGTATTTGATGACTCAGTTTTTGCTCACAGATGTACCACTCGCCGGATTTGGGGCATTCTGCCTCCATGTACACATATTCTATTGGGTTGGTTGCTAGGAAAGGATATGGAGGGATAAGGATGCGCCCATATTTATTTGGTAAGGGGCATAACTTATACAAGTCAAATGAACCGCGGTAAATAATAGGTACTTTTAGGACAACCATTAAATTATTCTTCGAAAAATAAGAACCTATTTTAATAAAATTATAGTAGTCTCTTACATCTAAATCTTACTCTGTGCTATAAATTTCGTTTAGTGTTCTAATCATGTCTTTAAGTGCATTA
The DNA here is from genome assembly GCA_905163555.1 of Notocelia uddmanniana. Classification (NCBI taxonomy): domain Eukaryota; kingdom Metazoa; phylum Arthropoda; class Insecta; order Lepidoptera; family Tortricidae; genus Notocelia; species Notocelia uddmanniana. The sequence goes on along the minus strand of LR991079.1, from coordinate 10,536,443 downwards.
GTGCTTAAAATAGAATGGTGCACATTCCTTGATCTACTAAAAGCTAATAATATTCTCTATAATTCGTAAAATAAGAACCTATTTTAATAAAAGTATAGTGGTCTCTTCTGTATTTAAATGATCTGCTATGTTATTCACAAAACAAGCCAGAGGTGGGGTGCACGTCCAAGACCGATGACGGCACAGCCCACCCCTAATATATATTGACGCCGGGGCTCATAATAACAATACGTAATCGGGGGTTTAACGCATTGGTCCGCTCGAGTCATTACCAGACGTCCGTCTATTTGACATTGCACCTAATTCACATGCTTCTGACATTGACAGTCTGCGACGGGTGCAAGAAGAGACGAACGACCGAGACATTGGCGTGGTAGGGATTGACTCATCCGCATTGGTATTATTTTATCGATAATATTGTCTAGGTATATCATATCATGTTTTAGGTAGTACATGCGTAAGGTCTGCGGCATACTTTAGCTTCACGGTTTGTCGGAGTCAATTTTTACCCGACTATGACGATAAAGCGTGACCATAAAATCTGCCATTGTGCTATCATGCTAGCTGGATAGGCGGTCTCACGTAGTTCTGCAGTCATCCTATAAGATAGACTAAGATCTATAGCAGTAAAGTAAAAAGTATTGTCTCGGTCTATTTTAAAGCTTGAAGAATGTTGCGCATATTGCTATGTAATTCGGGGTTAACAGCTTGAGATTTTTCAAATTAGTCGCATTTTGCAGCTGGATACTTCTTTGATTGTAAACTTGTATGAAAAAGCAGTTCAAAAATATATGCGCTTCATGGTTCTTTTATGGCTTCATAGTTTATTATGTATTCCAATCGTTCTGAAGATATGACTTATTCATGGTCGTTTATGATCGTCATTATAAGGCCATTACATATTACACATCTTGCAGTTTGTCACAAAAACCGATAGAGTTGTAGGTTTAGTTAAAATGAGACAGCAATTCATTTCAGCCATTTCAGGCTGTCATGACAAATTGCATCGTTTGTATTGTGCTATGAGTAAGTATACTCAAATGACGCCCATGATTTCCTATGTAATTTATTTATAAACAATTCCCCAAACTTAAAGGATTGAAAATGACCACAGTCAATTCCGACTATACGAAGAAAAAACCGGACAAGTGCGTGTCGGATCACGCACAAAGAAGGGTTCCGTACCGACACCTAATCTACATTTAAAAGCACAATACAATATATTGAATCAAAAAAGGTTGTATTTTCATAGGAAATTCTCGGCACTTAAGCCCTTTTGTTTGAGTAAGACATTTTTTCAGCAAAAACTCAAAACAGTTAGATCTATCTTGTTCAAACCAAAAATTGTTGAAAGTAGTTATTAATGTACATCATCTTGATTTTTTTCTGAATTTTAAACTTCATTGCTTGGAAATTATCCAGCCAGCTAATATCTCACCAACAACGGTAGAAATGGATTTTTTTAGCATCCTCTGGAATTTTTGAAGACCTGTCTATACGTAATGCTTGGCAAGCACATAATAATAATAATATAATAATACAAGCCTTTTATTCAATCAATTGTTTACAAAAAATGTTTTCTTATGATTTATATTCTATTGACAGCATCGGCTCTGTCTGTTTGCCGTTTGGCAAAGGCCTCCTCCATCCCTTTCCATCTATCTTTGTGTCTCGCTAGCCTTGTCTATTGTCTACCCGCCACTTTTATTATTTCGTCGTCCCATCTTATTTTTTGTCTACCTCTTTTCCTTGTTTTTTCTCTGGGGTACCACCATATTATTCTTTTGCTCCACTTCTCTTTATTCCTTATTATGTGTCCTGTCCATCGCCATTTGAGTGTTTTCACCTTAACAGCTACATCTTCCACTCCAGTTTTACGTCTTATTGTTTCGATTCGGATTTTGTCTTTCCGTTTCACACCTATCATACTTCTTTCCATTGACCTTTGGCATACTTGTAATTTGTTCAGGTTGCTATTTGTTAATGCCCAAGTTTGGCTGCCATAGGTTAACACGGGCAACACACATGCATTAAATAGCTTTTTCTTTGTGGAAAGCCTTGTTTCCTTGTTTTTCATGACTTCCTTCAGTGACCAGTACCTTTTCCAAGCATTGGTTGTTCGCCTGTCGATCTCTTTTCCATTTGATTGTTCATGGATATTGTTTGTCCTAAGTATATGTACTCATCTACATACTCAACAATTCCCTGATTGACTTCTATTGGTATCTTCTTGGAATTAGTCATTGTTTTCGTTTTTTCCATATTTATTCGCAAACCCATTACTTCACTCTCGTTAACTAGTTTGTAGAGCATCGGCTGTGTTCGAGATTAAGACTAGGTCATCTGCGAAACGTAGATGAGTAAGTATGGTGCCATCTATTTTAAATCCGTAATTAGGGTTCCTTTCCCAGTTAATGTTTCTAAATATTGCCTCAAGTACTGCAGAGAAGATCTTTGGGGAAAGTAGGTCTCCTAGTCTTACTCCTTTGTTTATTTTGATTGTTTCTCCCTTACTTTCTAGCATGCACAAGTGCATTGAAAAAAAAATTATGACCCTACTGTTAAATACATGGCGTGCCCCCCAGTTTAAATATTTTTTTCGTAATTTCACATCACATTTCTATATCGGTTCATAGAATACACCTTCCTACCAAATTTCGTAATTGTAGTGCTCATATAATAATAATAAATTGTGTTGCTGTCTCTGCGTGCGTCCCATGATACGGGCAGGGACAGCATCCGCTCGGTGTACCCCTTGCATTTCATTAAATTGTCAAAAGGGCCTCTTCGTGTTGGCTATGTGGTACTCGGTTGTTACTTGGTACCTCGGTACTTCGGCTCCGCGCACGCCTTCCAAAGGTCCAGGACACCATTTTTTATTTCAGGCATTGCCCATAAAGTGTTAATAATTATTACAAAAGTCTTACAAAACTACTGTTAGTTAGTACAGAACACAAACACAATAATCTAAAAACCGGATGAGCATTCAAGTTAAATCAAAATATATAACATATGTATAGTCCCTGACTAAATCGGCTGTGACATATTCGGACGGACGGACAGACATGACGAATCTATAAGGGTTCCGATTTTGCCATTTTGGCTACGGAACCCTAAAAATCAGACGTGTATTACCGCTCTTTGTAAATTGAGTATAGATTTGTTATTACATTTTCTCTAATTCATACGGAATGATTAGAAGTGAAAATTAAGACTTAAGTAATATTTACTCATACATAATTCATGGTTGGATCTCCGTTACAACCCGCTGCCTTTTCTGACTCGACTTGCTACTTACTAAACCTCTTTACAAGAAAATCAACTCATCGATTGTCAATTTTGACAGCAAATGCCTAAACCGGTATCATAGATGTACAAAATACTAAATAAAAGGAGAGACTACTGTAGTAGCGGGCCGAAGGAAATTTATTTACTATTTTGATCAAAATTTACGTATATAACTTGAGAGATATATTACAAATAAAATTGGACTATGTATTAAATAAACCACAAGATTGTTGATAGTACCGACTCATTGGAATAAAACTTATGTTATGGAGGTCTTCAATCAACAGAGTGAAAGAACAATTTTTTAACATGATGCCGACGGCCGCTTTCTATCATCGCACTGCTCGCCGTCGGCAGGGCATTCATCCTCACACCTTAGAACCTAAACGGTCGCGTATGGTACGGTCTCAGAGGAACTCCCTCCCTCGGACGCTCTGGTTGTGGAATGAGCTCCCTGCCGAGGTTCTCCCGAGTAACCACAGTATGGGATTCTTCAAGAAAGGAGTTTATACATTTTTAAAGGGTCGGCAACGCGCATGTGACACCCCTGGAGTTGCAGGTGTCCATAGGCTGCGGTGACTGCTTACCATCAGGCCGTACGCTTGTTTGCCACCGACGTGGTATAAATCGAAATAAAACAATCTTTAACTTAAAAGTTGTTAATCACAAGTTAAGGATTTATATAGGTCGATTCACAAGGGCTGGCGCGAAAAATGTATGTAACTGTCATTAATTTCATAGACATTCCGCGCCAGCTCTTGTGAATCGACCTATATATACATCTTGAATGAAACCAAATTTTTAAATACTCAGAAGTATAAATAGGTAAAGGTCCAATTTGTTAGAGAAAAAATATACGAGCGCTGGAAAGGGCCCTGAAATCCTGTCGGTCGGGGCGTATAAGATTATACTGTATTTTACTGATAGTCAAATCAGCAACTTTTTACGAAGCGTCAAAAACGCTCGCTTAGTATTGTTCATCAGCAAATTTACCTAATGACGTCACAATTTTCTATGGTCAAACTGCGCCCTAATTTGAAATATTATTAAAATTGTATACAGAATGCTCCTGTGATTTTCAAACTTATTAAAATATGATGAAACGGGTCATTCACGTTGTTAAGGTCAACTATCGCTCGACATGTTTCAGACCGGTTCGCAGACCTTAATCGTGAGATTCATGAGTACTTATCGCAGCGGCAGTCATTTTACCCCCTCCTTTACCCTTTTAATGCTAAAAGAAACGCCGCCGCTATAAGTACTCATGATTAGGGACCGTTGACCTCGATGACAGAATTAGTGATCAAAAATGTAAACACGCAACTTTCAAAACAGAAATAGCTTTCAAGATCTATGCAGGTTTCCTCTCGATGTTTTCCTTCACCCGATGGTAAATATCAAATTAAACTCCGTATTACTTAAGTTCCAAAAAACTCATTAATACGAGGCAGGTTTCGAACCCACGACCGCCACTTGAGAGCAGCATTGATAACTTCAAGCACTAGCACTACATCTGTGAATAATTTAAAAACAGTCTTGTGACTTTAGACATAAAGTTTAATTTTAACTGTCAAGGTTTTAAAAGATAGCGGTCTCGTATAGTTCTATACAATGTCTTTGATGAGAATATTTTCCCGGCTTACACAGCGCTTGGTCGCATCGCATAGCAACGATAGGCAAATTATAATGAATAAATGATTTTTATTTTTATTTTATTTGATTTTATATAATTTTAATTCTATGCTCTTAATTTTCTGTAATTTTGTACATGATATAATGGTAATCATATACGGCCACAAGCGCGCAGCATATGCACTAACAAACACGACCTGCAAAGGAAGATACGAAGCATGCAGCAAGCCGGGTCTAATGCTGCAGCTGTCATGATGGAGTAACGGCTTCCGATCACCGAGAAACCGAGAACTGAATGAAAAATTAAAACAACTGGCAGCAGTGATAAGATGTCGTATATGACTGATCGAGAACATACAACGCAAAAGAACAAACATAAAAATTATCGATATCCTGCATTGTCATACTTGTTGATTATATTTTAGAGAAATGGGCGACCTGTACTATAATTAAAGAGTACCTGTACTATACATAATTACTTATAATAACTTGCATTTTATTTACATAAATTCTCTTACTTACTCATAAGCTACAGGAGATCTAGTACCCAGGGCCCACATAAGGGCCACAGGTGATGTTGGAGCCATCACGGTCAGGGAATGATATAATAATATGTGTATATAAGTGCGTATGTCTAAAATTGTTTATATAACAATTATACATATAACGGGAACAATAGTTACTAACATACAAGCCTGTTTTTATTCAAAAATTTAAAAGCGAGACAAATATATAGGGTGCTGGGAGCCTGACGCTTTAGCCTTCATAAATGAAGGAAGGCGACGAAACTAGGAGAGGGTTTGATGCTCTGATTCTTGTCTGGTGCAAAGGTTGTCCATCGCCATCCAACTGATCCAAAGTGGTAACGCAGCAAGTGTGATGGGTACCTTTTCGCCCAGTACAACACAGGGGTTTTCTTGTTTGACTAGGCTCTCTTTTTGTGTTGGTGTTTTTATAATGTATTAATAAAAAATAAAATAAAATATTCTTAATTTTATTCTAAAATATAATATCTACAACAAATGCTATCCTATGAAGAAAGAGTAAATAATGAATAAGCATTGAAAGGGTCCTTATACTGTCATTAACTTCTGGTTCTTCATTTTACTAATTTACTAAGCCGGAATATATTTATCATTATGAATGGTTGAAATATTTTTCCTTGTACTGCTTACAGCTGTATTTGTTTCATTTTGCAGCTTACATTGCATGATCACCAAGTAGAATTTCTCCATAATCCTGCAATAAAAAAACACTTAACATGCTTTCGGCAACTAGTACTTGGTACTTAAATCATCGGCAAACCTCTCCCAGCTAACATGAAATAAATATTTAGGTAGGTGGACATTAGATTCATCAAAGTGTTAGGCACATTTTCTTTCCAATTTACATGTTAATTTTCATAAACACTCGGCAAAACAAATTTACATAATAGGTTACCTGTCCGTCATATCACTGGAATTTACAATAGAAGACATCTATTCTATGTGGAGAACCAAAGGCATGGTTAAATAATGATCCCCAACAAAAGGAAATTAATTTTTCAGACTGAAATACTGATTTCTTGTTATATTATAGACGTCTATTTTAAACATCTTAGCACATGAAATATATTACTGACACCAAATGTCAATTGCCTTAGCAACGACCATAGCAACTACGCCCGCGACGGCCACCCACCATAGCAACTACACCTACATTGCTAGAGGTGTAAGGTGGGGACAACGTTTTTGACATTAACGTGTCGTGGCGTGCGTCCCCACCTTTTCAAAAATACTTTGCGAATACGTGTAACTGTCAAACCATCTCACCTCTAGTGATGTTCTAGTTATCGACGTACTAATCGATGGATTTATGCATTAAAACTATCCTGATTCAAGTAATATAAACCGCTTATTGATTAAAAAACACTACGAATGAAAGAGAAAATGATTTTTACAAAATTTGTGTATGAAATATCAAGTGCAAAGCCTACATTTTATCAAATTAAAACCATGTTACGTATATAGGAGTTAGACTGTACTGGCTGACATATGACAGATGGAGCGAGCGTTTAAGGTGGGGCGAGCGTTGAGGTGATAACTAGAGGTGGAGACGTACGTCTTTACGCCACAAGCCAATACTTTTACAAGAATACCACTTCTGTGCGCAACCGGGACAATAAATGATTGACACGTGCTAATTAGGGTGACTCATCCTCACGATGACACTTTGTCTCAGAATTGAATATTTCAACGCTAACCGACTGAGTTAGCGTGAATATTATATCGCGTGGGAATGTATTGCAGATTTCGAGGAAGCTTTTGTTATTGTTAGCGGCACTGATGCAATTACTTATAATGCAATTGCAAAGTACTCGTCGTTCCACGAACATATCGCCGTTTTGGACATTTACTGGAACTTTAATTAATTTGGAAGAATTTGCCAGTACATATTATTGTTTCAAGTAAATTTAGATTTCCTGTGGTATACTCGTACATCTGTATGGGGTTAATAGAATGCGGGGTTTTAAATTGTCGGGTTCCGTAATTTACCTCTGCTTGCCATTTCTCAAGCAAATCACAAACAATCAGTCCGTCCAAATAATTATGAATTCATACAAAAATATTTCAATGTTTGTCACTGTTGAATTCTGGAAAGACGGTTACCCGTTTTGTTACTCGTTAATAGTTGGAGCATGTATGTTTTTACAAACGGATCGTATTGTAATGGGTATTGGGCATAAAATTGATTGACAGATTGGGGACTCAAAAATATTTGTTAACTAGCGCCCGTAGCAGTTAACAACTTAAGGGGTAGATTAATTTGGGGTCCAAAGTTATTATTGTTAGATGAATGCTGCTCTGGCTGTGAAAAATTATTCGGATTTTGTCTTGGACAATAAGGTTTTTGCGCAATTTCATATGCTTTGTTTTTATTTTGCAAATAAATGACATTTAGCTCTGCCTGTGCGAACTCCAGAGCTTGTTCTAAAGAGTTAGGCCTCATGCATCTAATGCGGGATTCTAGAGGTTCCGAAAGACCTCGCAAGTACGTCTGTAAAGCAAGATTTTTGTGCAACTCTCTTTTTGCTGTAATTGTGGACTCGACGGGTTCGTGCAATTGAACATACGTAACTATTGTGCTAAGCATATGTTGACATTTTTCGTAAAATACTTGGGGTGTGTCTCTACCTTGCGTCATCATTGATAAGTCAGTGTACAGTGCAGTTTCGTCTCTGCGATCGGAAAAATTATTGATTAAAGATTCTCTTATCCCAGCCCAGGTGTTGGGAATTCCATTGTTCACAAGGGTTCGCTGTGCGGAACCAGTAATTTTATTTAATATTCCATTTAAAACAGACAAATTGCTTAAATCATTCCCAGCACTTGGTCTCACATATTTCGCAATTATCTGGTCGCAAATATTAATAAATCTAACCAGAACGTTCGGATTTCCATCAAATTCAGGAACTACTCTAAGAGCTTTGAAAATATTATCTAATTCATCTTCTGCCATATCGTTTTCTTCTGCTATACTACCTAAATTCCTAAGTAAATCACTGCGCGCGGTGCGCTGATCCCTACGATTATTATCTCTAAAACGGTCGGAACGTGGCAGGGCTCGGAACCGGTTAATCTCAAAATCCTGAAATATCCAAATATTTTTAATTAGTTTATGCTCTTTATGTAGGACTCAATAATGAATTAGGGTTATTACTTCATATTGTTAGATTGCCTGATTAAACATGAAATAGTAGACGAAAAAACGATAAGAACTAAAAAAATACCGGTATTTTTGTATGAACAGAATACCGGTTTCCGAGCCCTGGAACGTGGGTGAAAAATCTTGGAAATTAGGGATATACACAGGAATGCAACCAAACCCTATGTGTACTCACCACCACATTTCACGATTCTTCTCTTCTCCTCGTTCAAGCGCCAACTTGATCTCCTCGTCTGTGCTGCTGAGGTTCTTTTGAAGAGTCGGTGCACACGTAGATTCGTGCTCAGGACGGGATATCGATGCTAGATTTCGCGTACCGATCGATCGACTCAACTCTCGACTGCGCCAATTATATAGGGAGGCAGCAGTGGAGGAGATAAATTATATCCGGATGGCGAATAAATGAAGTTTAATTAATATAAAAAAGTTACAATAATTAACTTAATCTAATTCGTGTTGTCCTAAGAACCGATGTTAGGTATCTAAAAGGCGCGCGGCGAACGTGTGCTTCCGTTTTATTAAGGCGATCAGAGTGATTGCCCAATATTGATGATGCGCTGAGGCGCGGACAACGTAATGTGTGACGTAGGCGCATACGTAGACACGACGTGGTGCTGGTGACGTTGCGCGGTGACGTATGCTGACGGTATACCGATGACGTAGCCGTGCGGTGGTGCTGTGTGAGGTGCGTAGCTAACACACGACCGAAGGGAGTTTATAAATCGACACGAGTTGCGAATTACCTATTCGCACGTGTATCGTACAACGTTTTACAGTACATATGGCTCTAAGTTTCGACATATGCACGTAATCTGCTAATTACCGCACTCGTGCGATAAAGTAGCACCATATGAACTGTAATATTACATTACGATACAAAAGTTGTAAAACAAAGAAAGGCCGATATCGCCAATGTTTGAGGCCCGAGCCACAGGCGAGGGTCATAAATATGCGAGAGAGGGCTTTCTGTTTTATGACCCTTGTTTTGTACACAATTTTACGTCACCACCTGGCCAAAAAGTGGGTTTTTCCGGACGCGCAGCGTGCGGACAAACGCGCTTTTTGGCAAAGTGTGGTGTAAAAATGTTTTTTTTTTTATTCTAACCAGTAGTTCCTGAGATTAGCGCGTTCAAACAAACAAACTCTTCAGCTTTATAATATTAGTATCGATTTGCTCTAGTTACAGGGCCCACCTTGTATTGTATTTAATTTTCTAGCCGTGATTCATTCGTTTTGCTAGGCGTGAACCTTCTTTTATGAAAGTACTGTAAAATATTCTGTGGCGCAGTAAACTTTATGCGTAGGTACCTACTGGTACTACGCATAATAAGTGTTAATTCTCAACATGTCCTTGGCTTTTTTAAATTCTTAATTAACATCTATTGACCTAGAAGGTAATCTGCGTATGAATCAGTTAACAATGAAATTGACTTGTAGATAAGGTAAATCATACGTGACCTTACGGTTAATACCTATAATATATATAATACTAACATTTGCCCGTGATTCCGTCCGCATAGTACTCGTTATCCCCTCAGAAAAATAATTGCAATATACTCGTAATATTGTTTAACCCTTCGAACGCCATCATATTTGAATGAAGTGATCACTCATGGTATCAAAAATTGATGTAACGTTTAAACCAATAAAAACAATACATAATTGTTTTTTTTTTCATGATGAAAGTACACCTTCACGCCGACCTTTGTAGTGGTTGTTGGCGTGGTGGGCAAGACGACACACGACCACTTTATAGGCTCTTGGCGTTCAAAGGGAGTCACGCCAAGTCAAGCAAAACAAATCAACCAGGGCACGGCCCTACTATCTTTTACCATCCACCAAACCTTGCCAAAAAGCGCGTTTTTCCGCACGCTGCGCGTCCGGAAAAACACACGTTGGCCAAGTGGTGACGTAAAATTGTGTACATATATATTTTGAATTTATTTATTTATTTCAGACAAGAGTCCATAATAATGATAGCTACATAAATTAAATTAAATTTAACAGAATAATTAACAAAATAATTGAATTAAGAAACAGTCATTTTCATTAAAAACACTATGAATAATACATTAAAAAATACATTATAAATTATTAAATACTTATATATACTTATTACATAACAACACGGGTCGTAAAACAGAAAGCCCCCTCTCGCATATTTGTGACCCTCGCCTGCGGCTCGGGCCTCAAACATCTGCGATATCGGCCTTTCTCTCTTGTACAACCCTTGTATTGTAAATAGCTATTCTCGAAGCCATTCCAGTCGTTTTAGTAACCCCTACAACTTTGTTGTGATACAAGCTAGAAGCCAGTACTTTCAGGGGCCACGAGAGCCATCCTTCAGGATGCAACTGTACTGGGATAACACTAGGATGATGAAACGAGGCACTTCACGAAATAGACCGAGAAAGTTACGGTTTTTTTGGAAATAATTCAATAACTGGCCAATTTTTGTTATACGGTCCTGTTATGTGATTTTAAGCACCTATATTTTTAAATATTCCGAATCTGAAGACCGGAAGGTGGAAAAAAAATTATGTGCCCGAAAACTGGTGAATTTTTGCAGCAAACGGGGTATAAGTATTTTTATGATGAGTACTTCTATGTTTATTTCTATTTTAATACTTACGACCAGAATCGAACAATATGTGCAACGGGAAATGAGAAAAAAAAATATTTGATAGGTAGTAGTAGTAGTCAATTTGACCTTCATGAATAGTCTACAGAGTGCATTTGGCTGCCACATTAATTCCAAAAGTTCTTACAGCTTTAGGTATTTCGGGTTGATTCAGTATAAAAAGTGTCAAGAAATATAATAAAGGCATATAAAAACCCTAACTGTAATGATACTTTATATGCCATTAGCGTAATGCATTTTTATGTTTTACGATATTAATAATTGATTGTATTAATAAGTTACCGTAACAAAAATAAGTTGATTTTCATATATTACAAAGAACATAAATATAAGTAGTATATCATAAAGAAAATAATTCTTATAGTGTTTTCGCTAGATTTTTACGGATTTTTTATAGATTTGTTTTTAATATTTTCTACCGTGGCGTTAATAAATGTAGGTGTATTATTAAAGAATACTTAGTATAATTACTTAACCTAATTTTTGATGCACAAAATTTGCTGATACCGATATATTGTTGTTTTTTCATACAGTGAAACCGTATAGCTCTCGGGCTAAAAAATGTACGGGTATGGCCCCAAAATATTTCAACAAACAACCAAATGCCATTCGAGATAAAGATAGCATTCCGGACTTAAAAAAAGCTTTTGAAGTATTGTTTGATACAAAAGGTTTTATCACTGGCAACACACACTGGTCAAAGACTTTCGTCTTGAGACACTGCGGAATATTGGACGAAAAGATGTGCCGTAGCTTCCCGAACGCTGCCCAGCCGAGTCGGATTCGACGATTAACCTCTTTCTCGAAGTTGGACCTACCTAACTGGACAGTCTGTCCTAGGTATATGTAATCTTCGTAAGTCTACAACTTCGAGCGTAAAGTGTCCGATTGTTAAGGGAGTTGGTGCGACATGGACATTTGACATGATCTTCGCCTTGTCCATGTTCATCCTTAGACCAACTCGCCCTGGTGAAGCTGATGACCTGGTGAAGGTCGCGGGTGTCCGCTGGATGCGGGTGGCGCAGGACCGGTCATTGTGGAAGTCTTTGGGGGAGGCCTATGTCCAGCAGTGGACGTCTTTCGGCTGACATGATGATGATGATGACAAAAGGCTTATTATTCGGTAAATGAATATTTAACTGACATTACTAATAACTATAATGTAATGTAATGATATTTAATAGGTAAGCATATTTATATACTCATGTATTCAATTGTTAGATTAAGAAACCCTTTGTACGCCGTAAGGTAGAACATAGCTGAACATTATCAGTGTATTTTGAACATCCTGTATACCTATGATTCACAAATGATGAGGATCATCATCATCATCACGTCAGCCGAAAGACGTCCACTGCTGTATAGGCCTCCCCCAAAGAATTCCATAATGACCGGTCCTGCGCCACCCGCATCCAGCGGACACCCGCGACCCTTACCTGGTCATCAGTCCACCGTGTGGGGGAGCCTGCCCACGCTACGCTTTCCGGTACGTGGCCGCCACTCGAGAACCTTTCCGCCCCAACGGCCATCGGTTCTTATAGGCTCAAAATGACCCAAAGAGCAAAAGAGAGGGCGCGTTTTTTTCTTTTGTGAGCTCTAATATGGCTCGCTAGGCCAAATTTGGTCTTAAAGACCCTATGGCATTCCAGACAGTAAAGTTGCCCTGCCGAGTTGCATGTGTATGAAGGCCTAGGTCTGTCTTTGCGTAATTGGCGATTTATATCCAAAGCTGAGATACGGTTTTCCTCGAATAATTTGATTTTATTGAATATAGTAGACCGCCAAGAAGACCTTTTGGCAGCTAGTTTCTCCCAGCAGGCAGGATCTATAGCGCAAGCGTTCAGGCATCGTTTGAGCACGTCCTTATTGCGCAGATGCTGACCACCGTGCTTCCGCTTACCCTCAGATACTCGTAGCTCTGAGTAGAAGACAGCCTTAGGCAAGCGGCGGTCATCCATACGAAGGACATGCCCACTCCACCTGAGCTGACGTTGCATTAGGAGAGAGATATTCCTGGAGCGACGTAGAACCTCAGAATTTGCGACGCGGTCCTGCCACTTGATCTTTAATATATATCTAAGACACCTCAGATGGTAAGTGTCCAGCTTTATTATGTCGACTTTGTAGACACACCATGTCTCTGAGCCATATAAAAGGATAGGAATGATTAGCGCCTTGCAGACACTAATTTTCGTCTGCAGCTTCAGATCATGGGTCTTCCACACACGGTCTGTGAGTCGTCCGAAATTGGCAGCAGCGTTTGCGATGCGCGATGGGATCTCCGAAGCCAAGGAGTTGTCACGCTTGACAATACTCCCAAGATATTTGAAGTGCGATACCTCTTCCAGCGGGTTTCGATCTAGATTCAGCGCTGCTGGATCGGCTTCGCTTCCTCTAGGTGGTTGTTTGAGAATTTGTGTCTTGGAAGCACTTATAACTAGGCCAAAACGTTGACAAGATTGATGTAGGGCATCGACGTAGGTGTTGGGGTTCACCAAGCTATCTGACATAAGGCATACATCGTCGGCGTACAGAATCTCCAATATGGAGACTTTTTGTACTTTGGATCTCGCTCTGAATCTTGAGATGTCAAACACTCCTTTTTCAGTTCTGACGTTAAGATGGATTTGGTCACCGCAACACTCAAGGGCGTCTCTTATAACAGCTGAGAAATATATGGCAAAGAGTGTGGGCGCCATGACACATCCTTGTTTAACTCCACTCGTAATTTGAATTTCCTTAGAGAGCTCGTTTTCGTGTCGAACCTGTGCCTTCATTCCGACATGGAATTGACGAATCAGATTACCGAACTTCTTCGGATATCCAGACTTTTGGAGAACAAGCCAGAGGGCCTCTCGTGGTACTCTATCAAAAGCTTTTTCCAGATCCACAAAGCACATGTAAAGAGGACGTTGGTGTTCAAGGCTTTTTTCCTGGAGTTGTCTAACAACAGCGATAGCGTCAATAGTCCCTCTGCTAGGACGAAACCCACATTGACTCTCTGGGAGGTGCTGTTCAGCTAACTCGCTTAAGCGGGCATTAAGGACGTGTGCAAGAATCTTACCGGCGCTAGAGAGAAGCGATATACCTCGGTAGGAGCCGCAGTCGGAGACATCTCCTTTCCCTTTGTACAGCTTGCAAATTACCGCATCCCTCCAGTCCTGGGGTACATCTTCACTAATCCACACTTTTACGGTGAAATGGTACAGCCTGCTGACAATGTTTCCTCCACTGTATTTATAAATTTCAGCTGGGAGCTGATCCATTCCGGGTGTTTTTGAGTTTTTAAGACGCTTAAGTACCTTAACAAACTTTTCGAAAGTTGGTGGGTCATCCAGGCGTTGACATACTGGTAGTTCTTCAAGCGAATCTATGTAAGACAGATCAGCACCGAGCGTATCGGGATTCAAGACATCAGTAAAATGATCTGCCCAACGCTTTAATACCGCATTTTTATGCTGCATTGGTGCTGTTTTCCTCACTCTTGGTCCAAAGATCGCTTGTATGCCCTCGAAGAATTTCCCAGTCTGATGCGTATCGGCACAGTGCTGCAACTCAGCAGCTTTTTCTTTCCACTTTCTTTAAGTTCACGGATCTTGGATCTAAGGTTGTGTTGAGCCTCCTTTCTGCTACGTGCATCCTTTGACTTTGAATTAAGTTCATGCCTATACTTTTCAACAAGCGCTCTAATGTTGCCATCAGATGCATCAAACCAGTCTTGGTTCCTCTTCTGTGGTTTACCAATTGTTTCAAGAGCACAAGCATGAAGACTTTTTGCCAGAGAACGCCATTCGGCATCTGTAGTGGGATACTCAGTCTGCGGAGCACACGCAGCAAATTTTGAATCCATCTCAGTACGCAACTCTGATGATGTGATAAGTGAAGAGAAGCTCAACTTTGGTGGGATTTTGTTAGGTGCTCGTCGTGGAGCTTTAAGCTTAAGATTCATCTTCGACCTGATGAGACGGTGGTCAGTCCAGCTTAGTGCCCCACGCAACGCTCGCGCTAAGAAAACGTCGCGCAGGTCTCTATGGCGGACGATTACGTAGTCTAGAAGATGCCAATGCTTCGATCGAGGGTGCATCCACGAGGTCTTATATTTATCGGCGAGACGAAAGAAAGTGTTTGTAATGCTAAGGTCAAATTCGGCACATAACGACAGAAGGCGCAATCCATTGTCGTTACACTTCCCAACGCCATGCTTGCCGAGTACGCCGTTCCACAAATCGTAATCGGTAACACGAGCGTTAAAATCCCCTAAAAGAATAATTTTATCGTGCTTTGGAACACTCTCAAGAATTTGGTAAAGTTGGTGGTAAAATGCCTCCTTGACCTCATCCGGTGACGGTAGAGTCGGTGCATAAGCGCTAATCAAGTGAACGCATTTGTTTCTTGCTATTGGTAGGCGCAGAGTCATGAGGCGGTCATTAACACCTTTGGGTAGGTCACTCAGATCTCTCGCCAAACCATTGCGAATAACGAAACCCACGCCGTTACCCGCTCTTTCGCCGGCAGGACGTCCGCTCCAATAATACGTATATCCGCCAAGTTGTTCGCAAAGCTCTCCGCAGTCGCTCAGATGGGTTTCGCTAATTGCGGCTATATCCACTTTATATTTGACCAATTCTGCAGAGCAGTTTTTCTTTCCGGACATAAGTTACGGTCGCTGTCCAATAATGTTCGTACGCTCCATGTGGCTATGCATAGTTGTCGTTTAGTTTCTACCGCCTGGTTTTTGCTCTTTGGTCTTCGGCCGCATTTGTCGATGCCTATGTGCCCGCGGCTTGGCACCTAGGTGATGATGAGACGGGCTATGGTTAGGCCACCTTTTCTAGGCCCCTCCTCCATGCAGAGGAAAGCAGAGCGTTTAGCTATTAGCTATTGATAGGCACACATATGCCGATTTCGGTATTTTCTGTAGGTAACCAAGCATTCGCTCACGTAAACCACAAATTGTCGCATAGCAAAATACAAAATTGGAGACAGTTTTTTTTTGTATAATTTATCTGCTATTCTCACTACTGACAGACAACTGACATCTGACAGGTCCTCCTGTCATTGTCTCAGAAATGGAGACAATTCGTTAACAGCCAAATATGATACTACTATCTGTAGCATTCTAACTCATTCGGTGCACCATAAGGATTTAACGAGACAACTATATGAAAAATCACTAGCTATTAATACTGCGAGTCTGCTTTTCTCTGATGTCTGTGCAAAATAGTAACATCAAAATACCCCAGAGAAGACGTCAAATAATAACACCGCTACCGAGCGAGATGGTCATATACTAAATTGAATAAGTGCGACAGAGAGGGATATATCATTTGTTGTCCTGTCATAGTTCCGTTTTTCTTTATTTGCCTCAATGTCATCTAAACGTCAAGTCAAATAGTTTGAGGCAAATAAACGATTACCCGGCCAAATTAAAGAGGTTGTTTATTGTAAGCCGCCAGACATTTAACACGTTCCCTGTCCCCATACAAAATTATCCTTCAATGTCACAAGTCCAAGTGACAGTTGTAGTTCGTAGCCGTGAACAACCCGTGGACCCACAGTGGGGACACGGACTCCCGAAAAAAAGCTTCATGTCCCCACATTGGGGGCCTTCGGACAGGGAACGTGTTAAGACTAGTTCTCAGTTTAGCTGCATAAGTAAGAGCTTTTCTCTCCCCCTTGGTGAAACTCGTGTAGGATCTCTATAGAAATCCTTACTCTGAGACTTCGTCACTTTCATTCTTTGACGCATCCCTACTGTCGCAGTATTGTTACGTGAGTGCGACAAAGTACTAAAATGATCATCTACATTTGCTGTTGACTATACTTTCAACACAGCGCATCCTCGGGAGCTTTAGCGACCTTACCTTTTTAACCGACTTCACAAAAAAGGAGGTTCTCTATTCGGTTGTATGTTTTTTATTAACTTGTAAAGGAAAACTTTGATGAAAATGATTGAAAATAGAAGAGGAAAAATGTTAGCATCTCGTATGCCATGACGACTGGATTAGAAGAATAATAGAGGGAAAGATAAAAGGAAAAAGAAAAAGGGAAACCTAGAATAACATATATGGAGCAAATAAAAGAAAAAATAAATGATAAAGCTGAATGCAGTATAAGCTGGAAATTAAGCTCGAGCCACACCGAATGCGTGCGCAGCACGTGCGCGTGGCGTACGCGTTGTATCGTATGAAATGTCATAGTACACCGCTTGCAAGTCACGCGCACGTGCACGCCACGCAAGACGCCTACAAGAGCCAACCATTTAAATTGTATGATGACGTTCATTATTTTGTATTTTAAATAAAACGATTAAAAAAAACTACAAATTGAGCCTAAAATGTATTTATTGACTAGCGCCTTATTATGCCATAATATGTATATTTAACTTGGAAACTTATAACTAGCAAGCGTATAACTATAGTATACTAGAGAGTGGACATTTTCACTATATTTATAAAAAAAACGAATAAAAAAAAACATCGTTAAAATACTTTAGTAAAATTACATTTTTTATTACTACATGTATACAGTTAATAATGATAAAAAAAAAAAAACATTTTTCACCATTCTTTTACGTATATCCGTTACTTCGTATAGACGACATCACTTTTTTAGTAAGCAATTTTATGCTTTTTTACCTACTTACATTGTAATGATTTGACAATATAGTTAAGTCATATGCCAGTTAATATTTTCTGACTTGAAATGAACTTAACTTTCAAATCAAATCATATCAGTTCTCAATTCTGATTTAAAAATTACAATCTCTAGTGATCAAATTTTCCAATGTAATTCGACTTCTTTTATACATTTTTTTTAATTCAGAAAAGAGAACTTTTACCATATATCCAAAGCCGTTCAAAATAAACTGTTCATTTTCGATAAATTTACACTTACATTAAAAAGATTTTCCATTAATGCGTATACAATTTTGAATCGAATTTTCTGAGTATACATTTTTGTAATGGTATAAGGATTCGTATAATCTTGAACTCTTAAATTATTACTAACTCTAGTATGGCTGCCTTAAAAAAATTACAATGAGTACATGTATAATAGCAGATTTTTGAAAAATACTTTTCAATCGATAATTAATTTTTAACGATAATTTTTATATCTTGTTTATCAAAAAAAAAATGTACAAAAACAAGCACTACCCTTTTTTAACCCTAAATAAAAGTAGTAATCAGGCAGCAAGTTTTGTATGGAAGCGATCACGCGGCGAGTTCGCCTTCATACAAAGCTTATATCCTCAAATTTCATAGCGATCAAATAAACAATTAAAAAATGCCCTTTTAAAATAATTAAAGAATGTAAAATAAATTCTACCTGTCATTAAACTGGAAACATTATTATGTTTTTTTTTATTCAGGTCTAATTAACAACAAAAAAAGTTTTTTTTCAAATATCCGCCATTAATTTACATAACTTATACTTTTATAAATAAATAAGTTTCGACTATGGACGGTTCTCGTGGTACAAAATACTTTTTTTACTATTTCATTCAGTCGTTTGAGGGAAGAAAACCGAAACTTACATCACAACCGGTTTGAAAATTGACGAACGCTGCAAGCTACAACCTGCACAGCATATGGATCGTGGGTTTGGAAAGCTTTAGCAAATCGGTTTCTGACAAAAAATCCAGTTTTGGTACAGTCAAGGGCATAAATATGTATACATATTTAGACCTTAATTCGATGGAAAAAGGTGAAAAAATGTATACATATTGGTGCCCTTGAATGTACAAATATTTAATGCCAACTGAAGCCACCACCGGGGGATGGACAACAGCATCCCTGGAGTGCGGTGGAGATACTGCGACCGCCAACCCGCATGCCAAGCGTGGCGGTTATGGCATTTACCTCCCGTGAATTTGGGGAGGCCTATGTCCAGCAGTGGACGACGGACATCCTTTGGCTGATATGGTGGTGCTAGCGGTACTTGCCAGGTGTCCGGCTTTTTACGTCCTGTCCGGCCAAATTTTTACGTGTCCGGGCTGTTGTTCGGCTTTTCCAAATTAACCATCGACTTAAAATATGTACCTACATTACAAAAAATAAATCAATAACACCGGCTCGGCTCGGTCGGCTTTTGAAGTTTAGCGCCTGGTAAAAATGGCATGTCCGGCTTTCTCGTCAAAATTACCGGTTTTCTTTAACACAATGTCTGGCTTTTGAAAAAATTTGTGCCTACGCCAACTCTTGGGATTAGGTAGCGGACCCCAGGCATCCTTCAGGATGCAACTTTACTGGGAATAACGCTAGGAGGATGATGATGAATGTCTGGCTTTTGAAGTTCAGGCCTGATGGGAACTCTAATTGTAGGTACCTTTTTTCTCTATCATCAAGTACTGTTCTAACTAGGTTTGCCTCGTTTGTCCCCTTTACAATCACTAAGCCGGAAATTGAAGTGAGGGACAAGTATTCCAAAAAATGTTATTTTAAGCAAATGTGTCGAAAACTTATAGTACAATGGCCAGGCCAGTTGACACTTTTTAATCTCACAAAGAATTCCAAATCCACGATCCATCTTAAAGTGCAAGCTAAGGTTATTTAAACAGCAAACAAGCAATATAAAGTTAATATATTTACAGTAAACGCGAAGAAACTACTTAGCAGCTTGTTCGCTACTTGAATAACTTGTTAAAATGCCGCCGTTAAACTATTATTTTAATTTTTTTTATTTTATACAAAAAATATATTTCAAAAACATGGTATTTATACAAAAAAAAAGTTTAATTTGTTCATTAAACTGTCCACAAAAAAAGAGATTGCCCGTCTCGTTTATTAGAGCCTCGCTTGTACTCTGCCCTTAAAGCATCGTTGTTAAGAAAAATACAATTAAAATTTAACAACGGCATTTTCTGCTGTAACAAATATCAAAATGGAAGCGTATTTTTGTCACATTAATTATGAATAATTTGAATTTAAAATAGTGAGGTATGATTTACGTATACATGTTTCTAAACTAGTTCATAATAACAATTGATATTAGTAGCTTATTGAAATTACTTGTTTAGTAATTTCTTTCTTGTTTACTTGTTTAATATTTTGCCACCATTTCGGTTTTTAAATTAAATCGAATTAATTTGCTGTCGTAAAAAAATATTGTATACAACGTTACATAATTGGTTCTTAAAATCCGAGAGTTGCTGTAACAAAACGAACGTAGAGAGTAACATTTATTATGCAACTGTTGCAAATAATACCATAATACTTCAAAGAATCGTAATACTTTAAATAATACTTAAGTATAAAAACTGAAATTTAATACTCATCTGTTTTTATATCAACAAACTTCACTATGTAATGTCTCTTACGTACCTTCTATAAAAGGTAATACTTTGTAAGCAAGCAATTCCTATAAGCTACTGACATCACTGTCTTTGTAATACTTAGAATTATGGTATACCATCAGTATTGCGACGTCTTTTTATAATCGTTGATATCTCTGTCAGGAAATATTTTTACACATCCATGTTACTACATTTAGTATAGGTACCCATCCTTTTTAAAATATTAAATCCTGTAAAGTTATGGTCTGTTAAAATAGTCATTTTTTACTTATAAATATCCGCTCTACAAACATAATTTGGCGATGGCATATGTCTGTGGTTGTTACTTATTTCGTATGAAGAATGTTCCGGATATATAAAGTCGGGTATGCTCCCGATAGTGGCACATCTCGACATACGATGTATTATAACAGCAACTATATTTATTTAAGCTTTATTGCACAAAAAACAAATGTACAAATGGCGGACTTAATGCCAAAGGGCATTCTCTACCAGTCAACCACTGGGCCAAACAGAGACATAAAATTAGTGCTGGGTAAATGTAGAAACGTTGAGAATATAACACAGACGTAAATTAAAATATAAACGTACATAGGCCTAATAAACATTGATACAAATATATATACACATAAATACAATATATATATATTTCTTCAACATCATAGTGTTACATGGCCTTATCCTTGTTACACTGTGTTATACATATAACATTTATAACAGGCATTTTTATTAATCTCAAAAATTACGTCACGATTTTCAATAGTGAATGAGCGTCCATTTGTTTCATTTATATGCATTTAATAATCTTTAATAGCTATAGCAAAAATAAGTTGAAGCGTGATATTTTCGCGAATATTTTTAATTGGTATTGAAAAATTATTGATTTCTGTACTAGTACCATCTCCCTTTAAAAAGTGCACAAATATTATAAATAGTCGACATTATTTATGTCCGACTTTAAAAAAACTGCCATTATAATTTGAACTTTCTTGCTTTGAAAGTAAAGTCGCTTGTTCAACGGACTAATTTGATTAAATTCGGTCAATACAAATGATTACCTCTTTTTATGATTTGTGAAAATTATTTCCTGAAAGAGTGTAATATCTGGAATTCTAAGCCTTCACAAGGGTTTCTTCAGTTAACCTAAATAAAAATATCACTGTGAACGTATTTCCTGCAGGTTTCTTGCAAATGGCCAATATATAAGGGTGCCTTCCCACCAGAGATGTGCTATGCATCTACGCTACGAAAACCCGTTTCCACCAGTGCTATGCCATGTGGACCAATGAATATGATTGGTGGATTCAAAAGCATCCCTATAATAATAATAATAATAATAATAAATATTAGGGGACAATTTTTACACAAATCGAACTAGTCCCAAAGTAAGCTCAATAAGGCTTGCGTTATGGGTACTAGACGACGATATATTTAAAAGATATATACTTAAATACATAGAAAACATCCAAGTCTCAGGAACAAATGTCTCTGCTCACCACAGAAACAAATGCCCTTACCGGGATTTGAACCCGGGACCTCTAGCTTCGAAGGCAGTGACACTACCAACTAGGCTAAACAGGCCGACAAAATCTCCCCTATGGATCCCTATGGATGCTATCAACGTAGCATGCCACATCTCTGGTGGAAAGGCACCATAATGCTACATCCTTCTAGATCATGACTGAGCTTGGGTACTAATCCAAGTACAAATTGTGTCATTTTTGCCTTTTAAAGGTTATAGTAGAGGAGCCCAGGAAGAGATGCCTAAGCATTGACACCAACGCGGCAGATTAAATATGGGGGACACTGTTGAGTACTCCTCGGACGGAGGACGGAGGTGACCACTTAACATCAGGTGGGCTGTCAGCTTGTTTGCCATCGATTTGGTATAAAAAGTACCTACTTCCACTAATTAAGAGCCCTCTATATATGATCTCACGTCTAAGGCATTTAAATAAATGGCAAGAGCGTCACGCCGAAATCGTCAAATTATTGAACTGGTGCTTCTTTCAGGTCTGAGTACTTGAAGTCCCCTTCGCGTTCGATTCCCTTCAGAAATTAAATCATCATCATCATCATGTCAGCCGAAAAACGTCCACTGCTGGACATAGGCCTCCCCTAAAGACTTCCACAATGACTGGTCCTGCGCCACCCGCTTCCAGCGGACACCCGCGACCCTTACCAGAAATTAAATACTTTCAAACAATTCTAACTTGTGAAGGCTTAGATTCAATCTCGCTCCGAAAAACCTTAGTTAAGTATACATAGGTACTTCGTGTTTGCTTAGTATACATAGCAGAGACAAGTAAATATATCCTGAATACCAGGCTCCTAGGCAAATAATAAAATGGCAGAAAGGAATGTAAATTCAAAGAAAAGAGAGTTTAATTTAATGTATGTAGCTATTATTATTATGGTCTCTTGTCTGAAATAAATAAATTCATTCATTCATTTGTTTTGTTTCGTTTGATTTTTGTACAAATGAAAATGTATTGGCTGTGTGCGAAGTAGGTGGTGGTAAGCTAAGCGATCGCAGCGCACACCATCGGAGAAATGTGTAACTGCCGGGGACATCTGTCAAATTTACTTTGACGTTTTCTATTAGTTTCCTACGATTCGTTTTACGATTACTTTCTTATTTATTTCAGTAATAGTTCTAGTAAGGGTTCATTCTCTCTTACTAAAATAAATAAAATATTCATGTATTATTATTTGACATCTCTGAGTTTGACATTGTCCCGGGACCCATGACGTTTGACCTTTCGCACGTGCACATAGCCAATACATATCTGTTATACGAAATCAAAACCGTTCAGTTACAACACAATACAACTGAGGGTGTTTGGTAGCTAGGTGCAAAGGCATTCTAGGATGATAGAGGTCATTTTAAACATTTTAGACCACACTTAATACAGGATTAAATTTTATTGACTGTTCAAATTTTTCCCAGGCATTTGGTATCAATAAAAGATGTCATTTCTGAAAAAAAAACATAGATAAAATTTTCATGATAAAATTTGCTGTCCGAATAAATAATTAGTAACGTGTGGATAATCGGGAGCTGAATGACGCTCGGGGTTAGCGGTGCGGGGAGAGGGGCTCGGTCACCTACCTTATTTCGACCAAAATGGCAAATTAGTCGCACGCGCATTTCCGCATGAGCGGTCGTCCACTTCCGTGTTGTATATCTCGTAAAGACGTGCGAACGCGAACGTGACATACAACAATGTTTACGAACCGGGAGTACCCCGTGAATGAAGGAAAATTTGCCATTTCTGTTTTTTTACGGGCTTTCATTAAATTTGTTTCATAGTAGAGGGAACCTTAAAAAATGCTAAATGTGGATTTACTCGAGCGTCGTAAGTATGTCTCGGCGACTCAACGTGGGGGTGGGGCGAGCGTTATTGCCACGTTCCGCACAATTCGCCACCGCGGTATCCGCAAACGCATGGTATTTTAGGATATCTTTCAGCTGCTCTGTCTCAATGGCCTACCTGTTGCCGAGAATCTTAAACAATATCCCTTCAGAGGAAGGCTGCACTAGTTTACGATGCTATAAAAATAAAGTAAAGTTGTTTTTGCTTAGTAATCCCTTTAATAAAACACTTAGTCCTTAATGTAAGGTAATAAGTAATTATAGATATAACCCATAGATGTACCCACTGTCGCCTAGTATCAAATTGAATAAGTATCCACCTACTTTGTTATATAACTCCTACAATAAATACAATTGTAAGTTGAAATACTTTTGTAATATTTAGGTTAGTCATATATTTTTTACACAGTATTTATATATGGAAGTGTTTTGAGTGTTACAATTCGCCAACAAACTGTCATGCAGTTTGGCGAAAAAAATGTGTTTTTGTATACACTGTGTAATATTTGTTAAAAAAAAAAAATTTAGTACTGAAATACACTGAATGAAAAAACCACGTACTTTTACTTTTCGCTAAAGAAACCACTGTGAAAATTTGAACCGTCAATATTATTTCATCCTGTATAAATGCAACAAGTGACGTCAAAGAGTGTCTATGGCAATAAAATCATGTCAAAAACCGAATTTCTTCATATTTGGAGGAACTGAGAGTCAGACATATAATTTACTTGACTCTAGTAACATGTGTTATCGTTTTCGCCAGCGATCTCTTTTCTTATCTAAGACTGGAAGCCTTTATTACCAATTCCATCCGAAATATCGACTTTTTTATTCCCGCACAGCGGCCAATTTATTCCCATTTTACCTTTAATTTGACACTATTTTATATAGGCCGGTTTTAATCTAAAACAAAATAGTTTGACGTTTAAAATAGCTCGAGTATGGCACAAAAAATCTGCAATATTGTAAATGCTTTTTTTCAAACATGCAATGAAATTTCGTCATTACGTTCGTTATAACAGGCTTCAAAGTATCACGTTGCAGGCGGAACAAGTCGGGAGGACTGTAAGGGAATTTCATACAAAATTGAAGGCCTAGGCCGGGAAGTTTTTTTTATTTTAATGTCAAACATTGCGTTTTTTAAATTTGTTTTTTTGAGAGGTCTATTTTTTTTATTTCATTGCATATGTTTGAGAAAATCACTATACAAATCTCGGCCTCTATAGTAATGTAGGTACTGTTTAAAACCTTCAAAAAAATATAATTAAACAGCTGATTAGTACCAGCGACCTTCTGACATATCGGGCCAGTCACTTTACAATTGGAATTGGACAAGCGATTTTTTAAGAGGGCGCAGTACGCTCGGTTCTCCATACAAACGTATTTATGCTCTCATTTTATATCGCCATGCTAGAATAACATAAAACTTTGTATACACAATGGGATCCGGCATATCTAGGTCGGAAATTAGTTTCTGTTGCTAGAAATTGTAAAAGGAAAAAAATACAGCGGTTTTTTGAGTTTTTTACGGCTTGTATGAAAACCTTAATAATCGTTGTATTTATTCTCCATTATAATTTCAAGCAACAGAAACTATTTTCCGACCTAGATATGCCGCATCCCATTGTGTACACAAAGTTTCATGTTATTCTAGCATGGCGTTTTAAAATGAGAGCGTAAACACGTTTGTATGGAGAATCGAACGTACTGCGCAGTATTAATCTATAACTTATCAATTTTTCCATTTAAACGTGCACTATTTTAATTTTTATTAGTAACCGGGACCTAATCGCGTATAACTTAATTTATTTCCCAGAGGACTCGACGTTTCGGATGTGTCACAACAAGACGCTCGCGATTATGTCCTGTTTACTAATAATAATATTTTCTAAATATATTGAACGGGTCACTCACGTTTTTAAGGTCGAATATCGCTCGACGTGATTCAGACCGGTTCGCGGTCCTTAATTATGAGTACTAATCGCGGTGACGGTTCTTTTAACATGTCGTGCGATATTCGATCTTAAAGACGTGAGTGACCCGTTCATTATATTTTAATATGTCTCAAATTCACGGGAGTTTTCCATACAGGGTGGGCCCTGGAGCAAAAAATTAAACGGTGGACTATTTAGCAGGCCAGCAATTATTTGCAAGCGTCCGCTGTTGAAAAAAAAAAGGTTTTTCTTTAATTTTTTTTTTTCAAAGATAGCTTACGTGTATTTTTATTACTTTTCTGAAGTAATATTAATGTTAATTTACTTTAAGAACTCAATAAAATTGTTTTTTTTTTCAAAAATAACAAATATATCCATAAAAAGAAAAAATGCAAAGACAATTGTGACACAACATGATACTACCTCAAACACTGCATTGACCGACTGACGCTATAATCTCATAGCGTTGCCTGATGGTAAGCGGTCACCGCAGCCTATGGACGCCTGCAACTCCTAGGGGTGTCACATGCGCGTTGCCGACCCTTTAAGAATATATACACTCCTTTCTTGAAGAACCCCATACTGTAGTCCGTCGGGAAAACCTCGACAGGGAGCTCATTCCACAATCGGAGTGTCCGAGGGAGGAAATTCCTCTGAAACCGTACCGTACGCGACCATTTAGGTTCTAAGGTGTGAGGATGAATTAATCCATTACTCGGAGGACATAACTTTTGAACAAAATTTCTCCGAATTGAAAAATTTTGAAGGTTTTTTGGACACAAGGAGTCTGCCGATGCTCTGGAAGCGTCCTTTTAAATATTTGCTCCAGTTACAGGGCCCATCTTGTATGCATTAAAATATTTTTTCTTTTACTTTTACATTTATGATTTCGTTAACGGGCTTAAATCAAAAATTAAAGCGTTATTAAGTTACCACGTCTGGCATCGTTGTTAAGGCGAGAGCTACATGGGCCGCTGTATGTTAAGGCGGGCTCTAGTGCATAGGCTGTACGGGAGGAAAGGACTCCTGGCTCTCGTTGGGAGGGTCTTGTTCGTCGCCGGAGGGCTCGCCCTCTTGTTCCTCATCCTCTGAGGATGACAGGAGACCTGAAAAAAAATATAACAAGATTCAAATACTTGTATTTATGCACACTGGCCTGCAAAAGAAGGTATAACACTTATATGTAGAAAAATTAGTTTTCTTATATAAACTGCTTTTTGACAACCTCATTTAAAAGATGGCTGAAAACAAAACAAATATTTTTTAAGAAAAAAAAACCGACTTCAATGGGGGAGGCCGGTGTAAGATTATTATACTTAGATGGTGCACTCTTAGATTCACACTCTTCCATACAATAAAATAAAAATGGCTATAAGTATGTTTATAATGGTAGAAGACCAAGTATCCTCAATTCCCCATGGAATCATAGAAAAACCTTGCTTGCTTGACAAACAAAACAAAGAGAACAAATCGCCAAACTTGAACTACGCGTCGTTGAAGAGTTCCTATCTGATCATCATCAGCAGTTCCACTTCATCAAATATCACTTTTATGAACGAAAATGCTCGATTAGTTCATGAAAGTACTAAAATTACTATTTGTGTGCCTTTAAGGTTTGAGGAGTTCCCTCAATTCCTCATGGATCCCATTATCAGAAATCGAGCATGACAAAAATTAATCGTGTAAATAGAACTTGCTTAACAAACACAGCTAGGAGGACAAATCGCCAAACGTGAACTTTTCGTCGTTGAAGAGTTCTGTTCTGATCATCATCAGCAGTTCCACTTCATCAAATGTCACATTTTTGGATGAAAATGCTCGACTTGTTGATAAAAACACAAAAATCACTATATGTTTGCCTTTAAGATTTGAGGAGTTCCTTCAATTTCTCATGGATCCCATCATTAGAACTGCGTTTTGACAAAAACGGGACCAACTTGGATATATATACTTACAATCAAAAAAAGAATTTTCCAAATCGGTTAAGAAATGACGGAGTTATCATAAGAATCCACGTGTCATTGGGCCTACGTACTACGAGCGACTGCCCGCTGATCTTAGACTTGAACCATCTGACGAAGCATTTCGACGCCGCCTGAAACACCTTTTATTGGAAAATCCATTATACTCTGTTAAAGAGTATATGGATATGGAAATGTAAATAATAATTACTGATGTTTGTATTGAATCAATTTAATTTTAAATGTATTTATATGGACATTAATTATTTTTTAACTGGCTTGACGATTCCAAATGGAAAATGCATTTGTTTTTCTTTTTACTTTTTATCGTTTATATTATTTTACCTATGTTGACATTGTGCTATTATTATCATTATGTTCCTTGTTATGACGATCATGATAGCAATTCGTATAATTTTGACATGTATGCAAATTTATATTGTAATTCCTTATCATGAAATAAAATAATCTAATCTAATCTAATCTATGGAGTAACAAACATTAAAAAAAAAAAAAAAAAAAAAAAAAACAATCGAGTTGATAACCTCCTCTTTTGAAATCTTGAAGTCGGTTAAAAAGAAAAACGATCCCTTTTCAAATGCTGTGATTTTTTACTTTTAGCTTTCTTGAACAAAAACTGTTATACCTTATACGATTTCAAGCTAACATGGTCACTAACACTAGAATTACTGTTCAAAACGGGATATTTACCATGTATGTTGATATTGTTGAGTTCCCGATATTTCGGCGCTGTTGCAAGCACTATTTTCAAGGACTGACGTGCTGCGAGTTTTATTTGTGGTCTACTCCATAGCGATCTACCCTCTACTTGGTTCACTTCTAAATGGTGCTTGCAACAGCGCCGAAATATCGGAAACTCAACAATATTAACATACATGGTAAATATATGCCGTTTTGAACAGTAATTCTGCTGTTATACTGTGTGTGTGTGTTTTTTTAAATAATAATAATAATAATAAAATACTTTATTGTGCACTACACGGACCCGGGTATGTCCTAAAATTACGACCAAGACCACCGGGGGATGGGCAGCAGCATCCCTGGAGTGCGGTGGAGATACTGCGATCGCCAACCCGCATGCCAAGCGTGGCGATTATGGCATAGGCCTATGTCCAGCAGTGGACGTTCTTTGGCTGATATGGGGCACTACACAGAAAATTTTACAATGGTAAAACATGAAAAGGACTTAAGTACGTAGGTAACAACAGGCGGACTTATCGCTAAAAAGCGATCCCTATCAGACAACTTTCAGATAGCGATACAGCGACAAGAAATGCGTTATTAGGCAGTGCAAACCAATAAAGATATGTAAAGTTACATACAAAGCAACATATACTACACCTTCCCTACCTCCTTTATACCTTCTTTTGCAGGCCAGTGTATTTACAGAAAGAGAATGTAACCGGCATGAACACGCGAGTTGATACTGTAATTTGTGTGTCGTGATCGTGTTCGAGTTTTAGGTGAGAGTGCGTACGGTGGTAGTAGCTGTGACACTACGAAAAAAGTGAACCAAGAAGAGGGTAGATCGCTATGGAGCGTGGGTAGATCACAAATAAAACTCGCAGCACGTCAGTTAATCCTTGAAAATGGTGCTTGCAACAGCGCCGAAATATGGGGAACTCAACAATATCAACATACAATGGTAAATATCCCGTTTTGAACAGTAATTCAAATACTTGTATTGTTAAATAAGTGGAATCTGATTTCCCTATCACTGCTCAAAAAGTTTCTATCTAGAGTAATTACATGTGTATCTATGTATGTGTGTCTGTCTGTGCATCGTAGCTCTTAAGCGCGTGAACCGATTTGAATGCGGTTCCGCTTTATTTGAAAACGATATCCCAGCCATGGTTCGAAGACATGTTTTATCAAAATCAGCCCAGCCGTTTTTAAGATATTTAACTTTGAAATGTAAATGTCGGGGGTTTTTCAACTTTTCTAAGTTGTCAGTTATGACTAAATAAATTATTATTATTATTCCTCTAGAATGCAACCGGGATAGCGCTAAGAGAACATAGCTTTTTTTTAAGAGGGAAAAATGCGTTACGCATACCGGTGTGGGACTCCCATATCGGCTAAGGAGGCCTATGGTGTACCCACTAAAAACCCCTCTATATGCCGCTTCCGTGCTATAAGGCGAGGCCATGGGAACGCCGTAGGCACACTTCCGCTACAAGAGAATATACCTGCAGTGAACTGTGGATTGGAGAGAGCGTCAGGCCAGTAACGCTTGCTAATGGAAGAACCGTTTTTGCTTTTCTTGCCTCCTGAAATACAAAATAAGAGTAAACTATTTTAGGCATAGCTTATAGATTAACATTTAGAAGGCCATTGACAGAAAATATAACAAAATTATGATTATATACAGATAGATGACAATGACGGTAGATGGTAATGATTATGACCCAGTCTTGTTATACATAGCTTAGCACAGTCTAAAATTTCCTAAAGAGTTATTTACTTGCCGGAGTAAGGAAACAGTAATGATGGTACTTAGTTGAAAATGTTGAAGCATAGTAATGTGGTAATGATGACAGATGGTAATGATATTCATTGATAATAATTAAATACTGGGCTGTAAGATGCGACAATTCTTGATTGTAAATCAGTTATTACCTCACAGGAATAATAGATGGAAATTGATGATAGATGAAAATAATATAAGAAATTTTAGGCGGTAATGGTGATAAATGGATACGATGGCAGATGTTTGTGACAGAAGACATAAATGATGATAAATGGGGACGATGATAGGTTGTAATTATGACAGACGGAGATGATGATAGATGGTAATGATAATAGATGGGAATGATATGTGATAATTATGGTAGATGGATATAATGGTAGACGGAAATGATGTTAGGTGGTACTTATGGTATAATATGGTGTTGATGGTAAATGGTAATGATGCCTCACCGGGCTTGTCCGCGCAGTCTAACATGGGCTGTAGGATGCGGCGTCGAGCGTTTATGAACCAGTTGTTGACCTGCAGTAAAGTCAGCCTGGTTTGAGCCGCTAGAGTGCGCTTCTCCTCCTCAGTAGGGTATGGGTGCTGAAACAAGGCAATTAGATTTAAAAACACCTCATACCTGTATTCCCGAAATGGGTGCGCAGAGGACATTAAAATTATTCTCCAGTGTAGCAGGCATTGTGGGTTTCGAATGGAGGAAATGTGACGTGGTAACGTTGAAGGCAGGGCGCCGCGGAATTTCGTCTCGCTCATATGTGGTGTTTCCTAACAAATGGACTTCCCCCGTTGGCCTGCTTTAAATATCAGCGTAAACATTCTGCTTTATCCTAGCTCTGTAGAAAATCGCAAGTTGTGTTTGGAGGCCATCTCACTCACCACTAGATGCTGGAAGAGCCACGCCCGCATGACCTGTGTCGCGTGTCGCGGCAACACGCCTCGCTTGCCGCCCGAGTCGTCCTCGTCCTCCGGCGGCGGGGAACCGGACACGGAAGAGCACGAGTTGTTGGAGTTCGTGCCTGGAACAAGTCATGATTACTCAATATTAAATATTTTATAAACAATAGGAATAAAGGAAAATATAACTAACATAACTATAAACTAAAATAAAACAGAACTAAATAATTACAAATAAAAAAAAACAGCCCCAGTTCTGTGCCATGTGGCAAGGTGCCCAGAAGGCTGGCGGCATTGCTACGCTGGATGGCAATGGAGATCCGTTGGGCGAGATAGGCGCCAGCGGTAGTTTTAAGACTAAAATTATACCAAAAATAGTGTTTCACTATTTACGATGAACAAAAAAGGGGAATTTCACAAAAAAAACATAATTCAACAACAAATAAGTATGTCATTCATTTTTATTTTTATTATATACCGTCACTAACATTGAATTATATACAATACTTTAAATCTATAAAATGGAATAATATTTAATGTATCATTAGAATAACAGTTTATTATGTATAAAAATCAAGCCAAAAATTATATCGACTATTTTTGTCGCAAAAAAAAGGGGAAAGGTGTAGTGTGTATATGAACACACGCATTTGTGTGCGTTTACATGAGCATGTATTAGAATAGAACATCTGATTAATATCATATTTCATTGCACATTTTATTACCAATAAAACCTTGTAATACAATACTTGATACTAATTAATAGCCATTAAGTTTTACCTATAATATCTAAGGACAACTGTAACAGCCTATATAAAACGATGTAACCTTAGAATAAAGAGTTAGTATTCATCCGACTTTTGAGTTGTTAATTACAACCCTCAACGACATACACTTCACTCTGGCTACCAGTTGCCTCCACGAGCCGCTTTGCGAGCTCCCTGAAAAGAGTATGTGCTCCGGGCCCCCACGGCCCAAGCGTTTCAACCCCGAACGGCTCAAACATGCAGCCAATAGCACAAAACTCAATGAGAGTTTATTTCTAATGGGTCTCTGATTAAAACTCGAAACGCACAGAGCGGACGCGGCGCGGAGGCGGTTTAGCGTTTTTAATCTTTCCGAAACTGTCGACTGTCGATTACTGCTTCATATGTGCAACTTGATGTATATGAATTGATGAATATGAATATGAACTTTGGTGCCGATGACAGACGTATGACGTAGCGGCTTCATACAGAGTGTTTTTATTTAGATGATAGATAATCATTAATCACTAACAACTTATTGGCCTCTTTAGTACACGGATATTTTATTGACACTTGAGACGGCCAGTACTTATAAAAACATCATTACTTAACTGTCTTTGTCATTTTCATCAGAAAATTATCGAAGGCAATATTGTACATCGTTTTAGTATTTTTATTCGTGAATTTAAGAAATGTGAATTGATAAAGGTACAACATTTATAAGGTACACATTATAGGTATCGCCTGACCGTAGTCGCCATGGAGTCTATGCAGCCGTATTTGCAAACGTTTCCTTTTCAGTTGTTAAAAATGAAAAAATGTTTTGCTCCTGCTGACATGACACATCAACACTTTTATATGGATTTAACAAATTTATATTATAATACAATAAATCTTTGACATTGCTATTAAATCGGCATGCTAGTGACAACTGTTGCATCTGTCAAAGCGTGGTAACGGTTAATAACTATGTTGTGTATAATTTATAAAAACATCCTGTATGCCAATTTAGTTGCGTCATAATGATGTCATCGGCCCCGGACCCGGGGACCCGGGTATGTCCTAAAACTACGACCAAGACCACCGGGGAATGGGCAGCAGCATTCCTAGAGTGCGGTGGAGATACTGCGATCGCCAACCCGCATGCCAAGCGTGGCGATTATGGCATTTACCCCCCATGAAATTAGGGGAGGCCTATGTCCAGCAGTGGACGTCCTAGGGCTGATATGGTGGTGGTGGTGGATGTCATCGGCACCAAAGTTTCGCTGCCAGCCCGGCTAGTATGATAGCTTATACCGTCACGTTATATGGCCAAATGTACTGAAACGTCACATAAAACGTGACGGTATAAGCTATCATACTAGCCGGGCTGATCGTCACACACGCCGCCTCCGCTCTATCGCGCGGTAAAACCAACGCGGTAGAGCGGAGGCGGTGTGTGATATATGAAGCAGTAATGACAGTCGACAGTTTTGGAATGATCACAAATGCAAAACCGCCGGCGCCCCGCTACGACGCTGCGCAGCGTTCTGTAAGTTTCGAGCTTTAACCTTATTTACACAAGCAAGAGACTCGTGTGGGAGTTTCACTACATTGCGCGGTTTGACAGGTCGATTGAAATCATTATACCACGGTAACACGCAATGTAACGAAACCGAAGTCGACCTCACCACCTGATAAAATCTAGACGAGGACCCTCTCGTTACTTGATCCGACCATCGAGTTGGCGACAGGCTGAACACAATATACCTGCCTACTGAAGTAAATTGAAAAATGAGGGTACTCCTACAACAAATCAATCTGGTTACGTCAGGTGCGTATGAACACGTGCTATCCCGAATCTCGGCAATATTATTGTTACATAATTTATACAAAAAAAAAACCGACTCCAATTTTGTACTTGCTATGCCACAATTTGTGGTTTCCGTGAGCCAATGCTTGGTTAACCACAGAAAATACCGAAATCGGCATATGCGTGCCTATCAAATTCGAAGAGTTCCCTCGATTCCTCCTAGATCCCATCATCAGACCTTCACCAAATTTATATGGGACCAATGTCAGGGTACCTGCTTTGAAACTAAAAAAATATATCAATATCCGCCAACGTGGTCAAGAGTTATCGGGGAACATACATACATTTAAAAAAAACAAGCTACGAGTAACATGCAAACGAACTGCGTACCTCCTTGCGTACAAGTGCACAGTTTTGCTACAAAGTAAAAGGCAGTCGGTCCAACCACTTTGAAGTGAGCTTGGTTGTTTTTAAATAAATTTGCTTTACTTTCTTAAAAAAAAGTATTTATTGATGTACCTGTAAAGGAATCTGTTGATATCAACCCGGCTCCGATTTGACTGATTGGCGTTGATCCTTGCACCACTAGAGATTCTGAAAAGTTAAAAATTTCATAAGATTTTTTTTACACAACGAGAGACTTTCGAAGTAAACTTAACATGAAAATTATGATCCATTGTACTCCGCGCTTAACGTTTCGGTCATGTGTCGGTACTCGTAATTCGTATAGTGATCACTGACTCACTTCGTATTTATGAAGGTAATTTGATAACCTGCGAACGACCGATATCGAGGGTCCAATCTAAAAACCAGTGCTAGAACCTCTGTTTGGCAGATGCTGAGATTGAAACCCATTGCCCAACTAATTACATAATTATTATTTTTTAACCGACTTCAAGATTTCAAAGGAGGAGGTCATCAATTCGGTTGTATGTTTTTTTTTTTTTAATGTTTGTTACTCCATAACTCCGTCATTTCTTAACCGATTTGGAAAATTCTTTTTTTGATTGTAAGTATATATATCCAAGTTGGTCCCGTTTTTGTCAAAATGCAGTTCTGATGATGGGATCCATGAGGAATTGAGAGAACTCCTCAAATCTTTAAGGCAAACATATAGTGATTTTTGTGTTTTTATCAACAAGTCAAGCATTTGCATCTAAAAATGTGACATTGGATGAAGTGGAACTGCTGATGATGATCAGAACAGAACTCTTCAACGACGAAAAGTTCACGTTTGGCGATTTGTCCTCCTAGCTGTGTTTGTTAAGCAAGTTCTATTTTCACGATTAATTTTTGTCATGCTTGATTTCTGATGATGGGATCCATGAGGAATTGAGGGAACTCCTCAAATCTTAAAGGCAAACATATAGGGATTTTTGTGTTTTTATCAACAAATCGAGCATTATCATACAAAAATGTGACATTTGATGAAGTGGAACTGCTGATGATGATCAGAACAGAACTCTTCAACGACGAAAAGTTCACGTTTGGCGATTTGGCCTTCTAGCTGTGTTTGTTAAGCAAGTTCTATTTTCACGATTGTTTTTTGTCATGCTCGAGTTCTGATGATGGGATCCATTAGGAATCGAGGGAACTCCTCAAATGTGAAAGGCACACAAATAACGATTTTAGTATTTTCATGAACTAATCAAGCATTTTCATTCATAAAAGTTACATTTGATGAAGTGGAACTGCTGATGATGATCAGAACGAAACTCTTCAACGACGCGTGGTTCACGTTTGGCGATTAGTTCTCTTCTTTTTGTTTGTCAAGCAAGCAAGGTTTTTCCATGATTCCATGAGGAATTGAGGGTACTTAGTCTTCTACCATTATAAACATACTTATAGCCATTTTTATTTTATTGTATGGAATCTAAGAGTGCACCATCTAAGTATAATAATCTTTCACCGGCCTCCCCCATTGAAGTCGGGTTTTTTTTCTTAAAAATTATGTCTTTTTAATATTTTGTGTTTAGTCTTTAAGCTCAAAACCATTTGCATTTTTGATCTTTCCGAAACTGTCGACTGTCGATTACTGCTTCATATGTCACACACGCCGCCTCCGCTCTATTGCGCTACCGAATCTCTCACTCTCTCTGCAGTCGGTCCCTCATTCCTGAGGATCGTGATCACTGTTGGATGTCACTGATCTGATGACTTGTCTCCATCGGCCTCGATCCATGGTGAGGGCTCTCACTGCTTGGCGAAACTGCCTTGAGGACGACAACGACGATGACGATAAAAAAACGAATCTATTGGCGGTATGTGGCTCCCGATTATTTCTTTGTAGTCTCCCACTAGTACTCGTACAGATGAGGTAACCAGATCATCTCAAATCATCTGAGATCTTTACTCGCTGAGAGTGGAAGTGCAAATTCCTGAGGATCGTGATCACTGTTGGATGTCCTGATCTGATGACTTGTCTCCATCGGTCTCGATTCATGGTAGCCCTCACTGCTTGGTGAAACTTGCTTGAGGACGTGGCTACCTTGACCTGGTCTGTCCATCTAGTTGGTGAGCGTCCTCTGGCCCTCTTGCCTTCCACTCCACCAACCACGACCAGTTTCTCCAGACTATCAGCATCGCTGCGCATTATATGTCCAAAGTATGACAGTAGCCGTTGCCGGCAAACAGTGGATAAACGTGTTTTGACACCGAGCTGGGACTGGGAGCGCTACCGAATACCTCGCGGTTTTTTGGTACGACGTGCCCAAGACCGCGTTCGCTTTACCGCAAAACCGCCTCCGCCCCGCCACGACGCTGCGACGCGCTCTGTGCGTTTCAAGCTTTAAGGTTTTTGTGTTTAAATTTTATTCTATAAGGTTTGAGGCAATAATAGTACATTACGATACAAGTGCAGAGAACAGGAAATTCTCAACGAGTGGTGATAAATTAAAACACGACCGAAGGGAGTGTTTTAAATCGACACGAGTTGCGAATTACGCTGAAAAAGTACGCTGGTAAAGTAGCATCATATGTACTGTAAAAATATTTACAGTACATATGGTGCTACTTTACCGCACGAGTGCGATAATCAGTAGATTACGTGCATATGTCGAAACTTAAAAGAGCCATATGTACTGTAAAACGTTGTACGATACACGTGCGAACAGGTAATTCGCAACTCGTGTCGATTTAAAATACTCCCTTCGGTCGTGTTTCAATTTATCACCACTCGTTGTGAATTTCCTGTTACCTGCACTTTTATCGTAATGTACTATTCTGATTTTGATTCATAGTGGTTATGTTGTTTCTGGTGCTGTTAGTGTTCATTTTGTTAATGTATACTTACGCGGGTCTTGTCTCGGAGGCGCGAAAGGCAGCTCCGGGTGGAACACGGGGTAGGCGGGCGGCGCCGGGAGCGGCGCCACCGGTGACTGCAAGATAACAACCTTGTTAATTACTCTACAATGGCTCAAAGGTTAACTAAAGATCCCTTATTATTATTATTATTGGCTGGTTGTGGGCCATTTTATGGCGCTTCGACCAGTAGTTGATCTATTGTGGCAGCCCTTATAGGTCGTTGCTTATTCATTTATTAATTGCATCAAGTTGTATACACAAGGTCTTATATAGGTACATTATAATCCAAGACATGAACCCTGTCAGGGCACAGCAATGTTAATCTTACAGCTAACATGCAATAATAATCTTATCAAACTTGTACAAGAAAATACTAGGTTCCGAGACAACTAATTCAGGCTTAAACAGTGCAAGTATTTTTATCATTTTAATTATATGTATAATAGTTTAATAGTATTTTGTAATATTTTATAATATACCTACTTACACTTTATTGTGATACTTCGATGGTTTACTATTCATATAGCCACACTATGTTAGAAACTCGTACCCGTATGTACCTATATAACCTTGTGCTTCCAAAAATCACCAGATGAATCGAAGCATCAGCCTCTTGGAGTCTTCGGTTTTCAGAACATATCAATCCGTACACCTACCGTATTAACTTGAAATTAAAGTTAGCGTAAAAGTTCTACCTTATATATGTCAAAGGCTTATTACCTCTCGACCCGAGGACACAGATATCTGAGTAAAGCAGATTCGCTCATTTAAGTTGAAAGATTTCTATACATCTGATCTAGTCTCACTCATGCACAAATCAATAAGTTTGAGAGAGACAGACAAGTGACATCTGACAGGTCTTCACCTGTCAGTGTCTC
The DNA here is from genome assembly GCA_905163555.1 of Notocelia uddmanniana. Lineage (NCBI taxonomy): Eukaryota > Metazoa > Arthropoda > Insecta > Lepidoptera > Tortricidae > Notocelia > Notocelia uddmanniana. The sequence goes on along the minus strand of LR991079.1, from coordinate 10,498,504 downwards.
CGTCTTCATAACTGAAAATTGTATTGAACTGATGGTGTGGTGTGTTAAGTTTATATGGGATTTCACATCCTGGTGTGCTTTCAAATGGAGACAATTCGTTAACAGCTGAAAATGATCGTAATATCTGTCGCATTCTAACTCATTTTGGTGGACCATAAGGTTTTAACGAGACAACTAGACGAAAATTCATCTGACTTACCTAATACTGCGAGTCAGCTTTTCCCTGATGTCTATGACTTAAAGGTTTTACCTAAGATAACCTATATAAGTAGAAAATAACGTACATTTCATACCTGATACTGAGGAGAATTTGAAGTGCTGGAGTGGTCATCTAGAGTGCCTGATAGATTATTATTGCTTTCCACGCCACCTGAAATCATCAAAAAATTCATTCTCAACTGTGTGTGACAGTTTTTTTTAATACTAGGACGGTGGCAAACAAGCAAGTGGGAAGGAATTACACAGTTTTATACCCCCTGCCCCTTCTACTATCGGACGACCAGGGATACGGCAAGGCGACATCGTTTTACGGTGGCAGTTCCAAAATCTCGCACTAAGCGTTTCGCTCCCACTTTTATTGTGAGAACAGCCAAGCTGTGGAACTACGGAATCCTTGTTCCCTGTGAACTACAACCTAATGGTCTTCAAGACGAGACTGAACCGGTTTTTACTAGGCAAGCGCGCTCCATCCTGGACCACAATATCGCTTACCATCAGGCGATTTGTGGTCAAGCGCAAACCTATCCAGTGTAAAAAAAAGTAGTAACCCATGAACGCTTGCGACTGCAAAACAGTCCACTGCCGACCCATTTTTGCTATGAGAGTCTAATGTATAGACGCACACGATCACAGCACCACATATACACAGAACTAGTTGTGGTGTTATTATAGCTGCGGTTTTCTGTATGGCGGAGATACTTTTTTTTTTATGGGATTGATCTTGGCCAGCCTCTAGCCAGGGGGCAAAGATAAGGCCTACGATGAAGCGAGCTCACCCAGAAGATGCCTATTCACTCGTGCCTTAAAAAGGTCTGGGTTATATGAACTCGGAAATCGCGCATTATGAAAGATGAAGCAAAGCGCTTGGTTCGAATTAGAGGAATTTCGACCAGGTAAGGATGGTAGCCAGCCGTACGTCTGGATGTCCGATGGAAGAAGGGGGAAGGCGGTATGAGCTCATGGAGCTCCTGAGCATACCTCCACAGTTGGGCTGCTTCAAATAAGAGCGAGGTGACCGCTGTGCCTTACCTCTCACAGTTACCAAGTACTCATTGAGATGATTCAAAAGTGCATGTACGATTTTCATATTTTGACAGTGGAATTCTAGTATTTATTGTGAAGTGCATTCGAAAATAATCCTAGAAGTGTGAACCCGTAGCGTTGGCTGATAGTACAGTGAGGCGGCAATAAATGCTGATTTGTACCAGAAGTTATGACCGAGATATTTATCGTTATGACAGACAGACGCAAACTCTTTACTTGTATCTTTTTGGTTCGGAACCCTAAAAAGATGTACAGGGACAACTAAGACACCTTTTTTTCCAGGGGAAAATTATGGATACCACCGCACCGCGGGGACAGTGTGGAGGATATGTCGGACTTGCACCGACTAAAAACCCCCCGATCGTCATCCTCAACTCATTTCGGACGGCACTGGGATGTCAATCGGAACGCACCAGTGCCGCCCTAGAGTCACACCTTTGTGGGTCCCATCATCTCTTTTCGTAGACGATCGCAGCCCCCAACTGGGACCGTCTTCGACCCCAAGGACCCCCTTTTAGTCGCCTTGTACGACCGGCAGGGGATACCGTAGCCGTATTCTATGCCAGGGCTGCGCCCTGTACGCAGGGACAGTTAAGACACCCACCTCCCGTATAGTCGGTCCTCAGAAGATTCTCACTCTGCATCTTCGTCTTGAGACACGCTATGTACCGCCCGCAGAAGTCGCGGCATAGCTCCTGCACCTTCTCTAGTTCTAGAAGATGAATCCTGAGCACCTGCAAATGATAACAGAACATCAGAACCGGGGTTTTAATAACGAGAAACTCTTTAGAGTTATAAACAGAATATACACATTTGCCGGTTGCTGATCCGTATGCGTCATCCCGCATCCGAACCTTCTTTCTATATTAAATTTAACCCCCAACGCAATGTAAAAGAGGGGCGTTATAGGGGGGTAGTGACACCTTAGCTTACAGGCATGCGAGGAATCTAATATATGAAAACACAGTTTAGCAAATCTCTTGTAGATGCGCAGTCTAAGAAAGATACAGAATATGTTGAATTTGCTCATATAAAATTACTAAGATAATGAATGTGGTACAGACCTGTATGCTCTTAATCATGAGCCCATCGATCTCTGGGTCGTCCACGAGGAACGGCCGCCTGTCCCTGCGCTGGTGCTGCACGAAGGCCTGCAAGTCCGCCCCGAAAGCGTCCGCGGCGGGGGGCTCGGCCCCCGCCGTGGCCTGCTCGCAGCGCTCGAGAAGCAGGGCTAGAAGAGGGAACAGCGGGTGTCTGGAATGTGAATAAGACATATTTTAGTCAGCTTTTCACACCACAAGCCCCAATAATCGTCTTGGTCGTAATTTTAGGACATACCTGGGTCCGTACCAGATCCAGTACATACTTATAGTTTTTTCATCTTTAAATATTGTAATTTCAAGTACATACTTGTAGACGGTGCTCTTATCGGCCTCGAACGGCGCCTGTTCACCGTCGGTGGCGCACTCAGCATGACCTGTCGCTATAAGGTACACACAGCGCTCGTATAAGGTACATACTTGTAGACGGCGCGCTTATCGGCCTCGAACTGCGCTTGGTCGCCGTCGGTGGCGCACTGAGCATGGCCTGTCGCTATAAGGTACACAGAGCGCTCGTATAAGGTACATACTTGTAAACGGCGCGTTTATCGGCCTCGAACTGCGCTTGGTCGCCGTCGGTGGCGCACTGAGCATGGCCTGTCGCTATAAGGTACACAGAGCGCTCGTATAAGGTACATACTTGTAAACGGCGCGTTTATCGGCCTCGAACTGCGCCTGGTCGCCGTCGGTGGCGCACTGAGCATGGCCTGTCGCTATAAGGTACACAGAGCGCTCGTATAAGGTACATACTTGTAAACGGCGCGTTTATCGGCCTCGAACTGCGCTTGGTCGCCGTCGGTGGCGCACTGAGCATGGCCTGTCGCTATAAGGTACACAGAGCGCTCGTATAAGGTACATACTTGTAAACGGCGCGTTTATCGGCCTCGAACTGCGCCTGGTCACCATCAACGGCGGGCGCGCCCTGCATGCCTACCACCGCGCCCGCCCCGCCACCATCTGTGAACAAAGAAATAATAAATTATGATTTTACTATCGACCGTATAGGACACTAAGTATGACACGAGCGACAGTATTCAAGATCGCCAAAGGATGTCATATAGGGGATATAGGGGATCAATCACCTGGCGTTTACAAGACTGACTGCAGTTGTGGGAGGTCCTACATTGGTGAGACTAAGCGAATCATTGCGGAAAGGGTCAAGGAGTCAGCTGTCAGAAATCGTCAGGTTAATAAGCCTTCCATCGCCGAGCATTTAATGGAATCAGGACCAAACCACTGGACTGAGCGTCATAAATCCAAAGTCCTTTCTACAGAACGTCATTTCTACAGTGTAAAAGTACGTGAAGGCGTTGAAATCAAAAAACATCGTAATTTCAACCGGGATGAGGGTTTCAAGATTTCATCTATGTGGAATCCAGTTATTAAGTAAACGCAAGCGTCAAAATATAAAGTCGAGCACATTGTTAGTTGTTAGTAGTGTGTGTCGGGCGAGCGACAACCCTAATGTAAATGTGGTTAATAGCGACAAAGTGCGGGTAGGTCGAAAAACCCGGCGGCTAGAAGATCTTGATACTCGGTCAAGTCTGTCAACTCGAGACCACGGATGTTGTGATACATTCGAAGCCTCAGGCAAACCTCAAAAAAGGTAAATAAATTTCAATTGTACACGATTAAGCCCCTTTTTACCCGACTGCGCGACGCAAAGGAGGGTTATGTGTTTAACAGTCTATGTATGTATGTTTGTTCCTTTGTGGCACTCTAGAGACCAAACGCGTCGGCCGATTTTAATGATTCTTACGTCAATCGATTCGTCTTAATTGTCCAAATATCACTAAAGACATTTTTTAAGCAGTCAGGTTTTTAATTTTTAATTTTGCTTGTATAAATAATGTGTCAAAATCGTGTAAGTTTAAATCACACATTCATCACTCATTTCTTTTTGGGATGACGAAGAACGTAACGTTTTTGATGAGATCACAAGGTTTTCGGGGCTAAAATGTATCTAGTATAAGCTAAATGTTTGACTCAAAGAGTGCGAGTGCGGCGTGTTACGCAAGAGAGTAAAATATTACCATGACAGTCTGTCTTTGGCATAAGATTGAATTTCCTATGGACCGTGTAAAAAACGGAAACGTTGCCTAACTACCCCGCTGGACTTAGGTTTAGGGTTCACTACAACTTAATTTCATTTTGCCTTATACCACAACACCCCTAGATCTCAAAACTAGATATACCTAATATCGTTTCACAAAAATGGCTGGCTGAATGTTTATATGTTGCAGTTTTATAACGACTAAACTTAGCAGCCACTTCATCTTAAAACACCATATGTTCGAAACGATCCGGTGTTATGAAAAGAACAACAGGCGTTTTGATACTAGGTCGTTTTGAGATCTTGGAGTATTGGGCTAACCCGCCGAAATACGCACACAAACATCGGAAACAACATTCAGGTGTCGGCTGAGAAACTTTCTACTGGAAAATCCTTTATATTCTTATATTATTTATATAAGTGAAATTTTTGACATAACTGGACAAATTTTATTTTTTGTATTTAGATTAATATGAAATTGTTGTACCTATTCAATGACGATCCTTTCAGGTGAAACTGTTACCTAAATGAAGCGGACATCCTAATTTTTAGTATTATTAGTTGTATATTTTATTAATTATATTAAATTATCTTTATTTTCATTTAATATTATTGACGATCATAATAGAGATTCTTGTAAATTGACATACTTAATTTATAATGTAATCGTATATTGTGAATAAATGAATCTGAATCTGAATCTGTAAAGGTCTTTATCAATTACAAATTCTCATTTATTTAGCGTATTATCTGTGTAAATTATAAAATTTCATACGTGTTATAGTGCCATCATTGTAATTTGTAAGCTGTGTCACTGCAACATTGTTGTTATCGCACAACAGGGTGTTATTACGTGGCACAGTTGTTTTTCTAATTTTCTCTAAAAACTAACATATACTTTAATAGTACATTACGATACAAGTGCCGAGAACAGGAAATTCGCAACGAGTGGTGATAAATTAAAACACGACCGAAGGGAGTGTTTTAAATCGACACGAGTTGCGAATTACCTATTCGCACGTGTATCGTACAACGTTTTACAGTACATATGGCTCCCTTAAAGTTTCGACATATGCACGTAATTAAAGTAGCACCATATGTACTGTAATAGCTATTTACGATACAAGGGTTGTAAAACAAAGAAAGGCCGATATCGCAGATGTTTGAGGCCCGAGCCGCAGGCGAGGGTCATAAATATGCAAGAGAGGGCTTTCTGATTTACGACCCGTGTTTTGTACACCACAATTTTACGTCACCACTTGGCCAATAAGTGAGTATTTCCGGACACGAAGCGTGCGGAAAAACGCGCTTTTTGGCAAGGTGTGGTGTAAATTACCTATAGTTTTATACTTAAGTCTACTTCTAAGGACGAGTACTATCAGCTCTGAAAGTATTGGCATCTAATTTGGAAGCACCTTATATACATACATATACTAGTGACTGTGAACTGTAGATCCCGCAAAAAAAATGTTCAAATATCAAAATTTCCAAAAACTGACTCTACAAAATAATTCTATATAATTATCGAACCTGCTCACAAAATTTCACGAGAATCGGTTGAGAAATACGACCTGTAGAGGAGAACATCCGGACAGACAGACATACTTACGAAAGTTTTTTGTCGAAAGCTGATACGGAGACGCTTCGCTCGCTCGGTCAATAACGAACGAAACCCAAAAGTAAACTTTTAAGTTTGTAAAGAAACCTAAACATCCTTAGAACCCTGAAAAATAAGTGTTCGTATGGAAAACTAGAAACCATTACCCTCACCCTACAAACAATAGCAAACACACGCTGGCAACTCCAAGGCAATAAAAAGAGATATTAAACGCGCGGCCATTCATCACAAGTGTTGCCACAGATTGATATAAGATACCCTGTTTCCTTAGTCGGGTAATGGTTTTTATAGGGCTTGTGAAGGCTTTTTAATTTACCTAACGTGTTGGTGTTTGGGAAAATAAGGCGTTAGTTCTCTAAAGCACGTTTTTAAGGTTCCGTACCTTAAAAACGGAACCCTTATAGGATCACTTTGTTGTCCGTATGTCTGTCTGTGTGTCTGTCAAGGCCATTTATCTTGGGAACGCGTGGAGGTATCGAGTCTAAATTAAAACTATACAGGGTGGCCCATTCAAATCGGTCAGTATGGGAAAGTCTAAAACTATAAGACATACGAAGATTTGTTCTTAGGAACCATGTCACCGATTTTACAAGTAGAGAGGTACAAACAACCATAGAGACAATTTTACATGCCTGAACTTGTTGAATATTGTAACGGTGGTCACTTTGAACACCTACTATGATAAATTAAAGTATGTGAAAAAATGCATTTTATTCATTTTAGACATTATGTTTCTTAGAGACATTTACTGCTTAAGACCTACACAAACGATATCTGAATAGAAATAGTGTAAGTTTATTTTTTCAAAACAACCGGGTTCGATTCCCTAGCTGGGTACAGTGTTTTTTTTTTCAAATGTATGAATGCAGTTTTTCTTTTTATCAAAATCGGTGACATGGTTCCTAAGAACAAATCTTCGTATGTCTTATAGTTTCAGACTTTCCCATACTGACCGATTTGAATGGGCCACCTTGTATATACACAGGTCTACGGTCCCTTGAAGCTGTGAAAAAATCAAACTTATAAGTTTACGTTAAAAAAAGATACGGCCGTTTATGACAAAAAAAACTTATATTTCGACACTTTTAAAGGAATCAAAATTTATAGGGTACTTTCCGTAGACCTAGAACTATGAAATTTGACAAGTAATATCGTCTTATACTATCAAATCAAGATTCAAAAAAAAAACTATTGCACACTTAATGTGACATAATATTACAAAGAAGTAATAAAATGGACCCCGTAAGGCACAGCAATACTAACTTATATCTAATTATATTATTAATAAACAAGATATAGGTAGAACTTAAAAATAATACATGGTGTATAATATAGGGTAAAATCTGAAAACTATAAAAGTACGTAGTCCTTACAGTACGGAACGGAACCCCCGGAAGAGGCAAACAAGCATATGCCTGCCAGTGTAGCCTATGGACGCTTGCGACTCAACAGTCAAGAACAAGAAGCGCGCTACCAAACTTTTTTTATTTGATGATGCATTGTATTAACAGTTACAGACATGCAGGTCCCTCACTCCCAACACAGCATCCTCGGGAGCTCTGGCGACCTTACTCACCAGCTGGAACACAACACCAGATACCTACAGAGCAACTGCGACCTCTAGTCGACCTGTTTAGCCTAGTTGGTAGTGACTGCCTCCGAAGCTAGAGGTCCCGGGTTCGAATCCCGGCCAGGGCATTTATTTGTGCATTTTTCACGGATATTTGTTCTTGGGTCTTGGATGTTTTCTATGTATTTAAGTATGTATTTATCTGTATAAGTATGTATATCGTCGTCTAGTACCCATAGTACAAGCTTTGCTTTAGTTTGGGACTAGGTCGATTTGTGTAAGATTGTCCCCCAATATTATTATAGTCAGATGCATTGTGTAATAATAACTTCGTCTCATGGTGCCTCTCCAAATAGTGAAGGTTGGCAGTCAGCTCCAAATATCTCTTTCTGTTTTTTGCAAGGCTATAAAACTCCGCGGCTCTTGTGATTGCCGTCCATTGTCGAATATTGCGCAACCACTAATTCTTCCTACGCACGGCCAACTGATCCCTGCCACTAACCATTTTTGAATAGAATAGAATTATTTTACTAGAATACTTATAAAATAGTACAGGGTTTTGAGGTACAACATACAGCAGTACAGTATTCAGTCGTGAACGACATGCAAAAGTTATACATACAAGTCTTAACCTATACGATTAGTGACATTAGTGTGATTGTATTTCAACAGCATAAAAAAAGTTACAATTATCATAACTTATTGGATGTATTAGTATTCAAAAATTCTTAAAAAAAAGCAAAAATGTGTTCTTGCATGATATTTTCCTTTGTTTTTTCTGATAATTTTATTTGTTGGCAATGTAACAGTATGTGTATATATATTCGAGTACAAGGACACCTCGAAAATATATTTTTTTATTTAGACAAATATTTTCATAAGCAATTTAACAACTATTATTTAAGTAAATAAGTTTTTTTTTCTCTTGAATAGTATTGGAAACTATACAGTTTGCATATTATTAAGATAACTGTTTACAATATCTTTGTATGACTGTTTGTTTCACAATAAATAAATAAAAATAAATATTCCATTTGTCTAATTCTGCTGGAAGGTTGTTGTAAAGTAAAAACAACTAGACTTAAGTAAACAACGATGTCATTATTTCCTAACTTGCTTATTCACCTGACTTCGCCTACGTCGGGCTTAATTAGAAAACAAAAGAACCCCCGGCATTGAGAAAGCACTTATTGCCCCCGAACGGTTTTCGACAAACAAGGGGGTGATTATTGCTGTTCCTTTGTTTAATTATAAGCTTTAATATTAACCGGGGTTGTAGCTTGGTCAGATTTCGTTTGGCAATTGGGTCAGAAACATTTTGTGTATACTTCATTGTTGGTTGCTGGTAAGAGCTGCGTAGACTCAACGTTGTCAATTTTAGTTCCGTTACGTATCTAGTGCGTAGCATCAACCAAATTGAAGCATAATATAAAACGTAAAGTAATGGTATATCCTACACAGAAGTTTTCGACGAAATGTAGTCACGCTGTTATGTCGCCTAAGAAACGTGTTTTAGGTTTTAAGAATATTTTGTATTGATATGTACCTATGTAAGGCTGATCAATGTTACCATGTTGACCAAGCGTAGTCAAGACTCCCACACTCCCCCTCTAGTTTTCACGTAGTGTAATTTATTTATCATTTTTTGTGGAAAGTTAAAAAAAATGGCTCTTGTTTGTATTTTCTCATATGGCCCCTAATGCATGACGTCGAAAGTGCACGCGTAGTTAAATTGTAATTGTATTTAAGTCGAAACTGGAGAAGTTTTAGTGGTGGGGTAAACCGTGGCACGTGAGTCTGCTTCAATTAGAATGTTTCTCAAAAATATTCCACTAGCTACGTGACGAGAAGCTACCCCCCCCCCCCCCCCACCCCCGGTGACCAAGAGTGGGATTTTCAGGAACCCCTCCCCCCCTAAACGAGTCACGTAGTTTGGGTACGTTCCCTAACCTGTAGAGTGGTCTGTGTAGGCAACGTTACTTAATATAATTTAAGCTTGAAACACAGAGCGCGGCGCGGCGTCGTTGCGGGACAGAGGCGATTTTGCGGTAAGGCAAACGCGGTCCGGAGAACGTCGCGTCGCACGTAAAAACCGCGCGGTATTCGGTAGCGCGGTAGAGCGGAGACGGCGTGTGTGACGTATGAAGCAGTAATCAACAGTCGACAGTTTGAGAAAGCTACAAAAAAATTGTTTACAGGTTCGTTAAGTTTTATGAATAAATAAGGGGGTGAATCTATACTTTTCTTTTTCTTTTTTAACCCCCGACGCAAAAAGAGAGGGTGTTATAAGTTTAACGTGTCTGTCTGTGGTATCATAGCTCCCAAGCGGATGTTTTTTTTGTGTCATAGATAATTTTATCCCGAGTGTTATTAGCCATTTTTCATGAAAATCTGTTGAGTCGTTTTTGAGATATTGAGCTTTGAAATGAGAATGTCGGGGGTTTTTTCAACTTCTCTAAGTTGTAGTTTATACAAAGGCGGAGGCAAACTAGCTTATGGATCGACGCATACACCGTAGCCTATGGACGCTTGCGACTGGACAAAAATCACAATCGCGTTGCCGACCCTTATTGACTTGAGGATTCGTTGTGTTGACAAGATAGAAGACTAGAGACATATAAAAAAATTGTAATATTTTTCTAGTCTACTATTATTTCCAATATCCCCCTGCTTCGTTCAGAAACGTACACTTTACATTATCTTGAAGAACTAGGGATGTAACTGACTGATAATATCGACGTTAATTATATTATTCCCAGCCCAGCGTCTGAAGAAATTAATAAGTTATATTTTTTTCAAAATTTGGGTCTCTCAAATGTAGATAAAGGATTAAAGAACCGTTGACTGATCGTGCCATAAATATATCTATAACTAGATGAAAGCCCGGCTTCGCTCGGGTGAAATAAATAAAGTAAACATTTATTCGTGACAGTTATGCAAACGACAAAAGAAATTGTGTACAAAAATGTATAAAATAAAAACATTACAACAACGGATTATGATGAAACTTCGTATAGAAATATATTCTGTAGTCTGGATTAACATATGGAACAGTGACTACGACTACTGAGACTACGACTACTAAAAGATTACGCTGACGACGGTGAAATAAATAAGAAAGAAATAAACAAAACATTTATTCGTGACAGTTATGCAAACGACGAAAGAAATAGTGTACAAAAATGTATAAAATAAAAACATTACAACAACGGATTATGATGAAACTTCGAATCGTATAGAAATATAGTCTGTAGTCTGGATTGGGAATAAAAGTATGGAATGGAATTATATGGAATTGGGAGTAAAAGATTACGCAAACGACGTCACGGGCAAAGGCTAGTATCTTTGCAAGTTAATCCTAAGCATTTTTATAAGGGTAGTATTTAAAGGCACATAAAAAATTTGACACCGTAATCAGTACTGATTTGTATAGCTAAAATACTAATCGTTCATTAAAATTCAATTCAGATGTGCATTGTTAAACATTGATGTGCCAGTCAGTATTTTTGGTGCGAAGTCAGAGCTGCTAACGCGAAAAACAAATGAAGTTCGTGTATCTCCCTCTCTGTCGCACTTGCAAATTCGAGCGACACAGAGGGAAATACACGATGTTCGTTCGTTTTCGTTTCGCGATAGCAGCTCTCTATTCTACGGATCGTGATACGAGTATATCGCGTGATAATAATAACCATGTAACAGGCCCCTATGGATGTTGCTTCAATATTCAGTGTTTCACGTGATAATAATAACAGTTGGTAATATTTTCTCCAATTAATGGAAGCTATTTAACAACTTGTTCCGTTTTGCCAAAGGTATTTCACATTCCGATACGCGCACCATCTAGGAATAGGAGCCGTCAGACCAGAGGGCCTACCACGATCTGAAAACGAAGTATTTCCCTCTCCGCGCTCGAATATGCAAGTGCGACAGAGAGGCATATATATTTAGTTTTCGGTTGGTAGCACCTTAGTCCGAGCGTGGCGGACGGTCGAAGAAAGTCAAAGAACATTCCGTGTGTTGTCTGTCACACATATAATTTTTTAGCTTCCCATCGACCTATGAACTTGAAATTAAGTGATAATGTTTATTATGAAGTATATTTTACCAAAAATATCAATATATTGATAAATCACATTTGTTTTTTAGTTGTACGGATCCCTCAGTGTGCGACTCCGACGCACTTGGCTGGTTTTTATTACATTTTGAATTTTATTTCTCTTATAGTAAAATACCCTCTTCGTTTTAAAGTTGACGCCTGAGGGCCTACCGCGAACCAAAAACGAACTATCTTCCTCTCTGTCGTTCGAATATACATGTGCGAAAGAGGCAGATACTTCGTTTTCGGTTCGCAGTAGCGCCTCTAACGTCCGAGCGCGGCGAACGGCATGAGCTGAGGGTCTACTCCGAAATTCAAAATCCTAACTTCGTATGGTGCCGTCCCTTTCACTCTCCTGTCATAGACTATATGAGTGAAAGGGACGGCACCATACGAAGTTCGGATTTCGAATTTCGGAGTAGTCCCCCAGTACCACTAAGTTATAAGATAGAGCGAGATAGGGATAGAATTTTGCTAGACGTTTAAAAGCCATAAGTCACCTAGTAGTTTGTCACAAACAAAATAGAGACGCAGCTTTAAGATGGCGGACAGACTCAGCAAACATTCAAGTGGTGTCCTTTACACGATTAATATTATCACAATACTGGGGTGTCAATATTATCGCAGTTTTCAAATTTGTATGGAATCTGCTTTAATATTCACGTGATACTTATCGTGATATGAATCCATGTAACAGGCCCCATACATTCGCTTTGAAGGCGGTTGTTGTGACAATCAGTCTAGCTAGCACGATAGATTATACCGTTACGTTTTATGTGACGTTTTAATACATTTCGCCCATATAACGTGACGGTATAAGTTATCGTGCTAGCTAGGCTGATAGGTGTATAGAACGCTTGAAAACTACAAAAACAAAACGCTGCAGACGCGGCTAGCCGAATCCACACACCCAGAACGCAGCCCAGCAACCTGGCCAACACACCGGACGCAAACGTAGTTTACAATTTCCGAACGTACCCAACTCGACGCTGTCAACCAACGAATTTAATATGGCCGACTTTTGTTATAAAATTAACACTTTTTAATGCAAAATACGCGACAATCCGAATTTTGCGGATACATATGTTCAATTCGAAATCGTTGTTTTTATACGTTCTTCAATTTGAGACAGGTCTCGTTCGGGTCTACCGTACCCCTGCACGAAATTATTAATATAGATTTTAACGGAGGAATATCAACTCAAAAACTAGCCAAAGCATGCCCAAAACTCAGCAAACCAGGTCAATTAAGTACCTACATACCTAAGATTGTCCCCCAAAAGAAGTTCTTCAAAAATCAATGACTAGTGCGTGGCGTTTATTTATTTATATTTCACTTTGCCATCAAATAAATACTTACAATCAAGTATTTTCGTAATTCCACAGAATAATTATTAGTTATCATCATAGAAATAGATATAGAAAAACATTTATTCGTGACACACAGAATTGGGTATGTAACAGAAAAAACAACAAAATAAAAAAATGTCCCGAAGTGGTCCCAACTCAGCTGTAGCTGACCGCGGCGCTGGTCTTCCGATGGATTCAGTGAAACCACGGATTTTTTTTTAAATCTAAACCATCGTCATGATGTCACCCATCGACATGCAATTTTGTGAGCGTTATCGGTTGAAGCGTCTAGGAGGAGTACGAACTCAAACGAAATAAACTCAATCAAGCTGAGGACGTAGGTCTCCCCCAAAGAGTGCCACGTACTGGAAGGCGCAGCGTTGGTACCCCCCCCCCCCCCACAAGGTGGACTGATGACCTGGTAAAGTCGCGGGAGTCTGCTGGATGCGGGTAGCGCGGGAAAGGACCCAATACGCTATGCATCAATTTTAAATAATCTAAGATGTTCCATCATTCCTATTTACGAATATGTCGTGTTTGGTTTAACTCTTTATTAGATTAGATATACACTTGCTTAGAGCGCATGAAAAATAGAACCAGCTACTAACCTAACCTAAACCAACACTCCAACGAATTCAAAACTAAGCAAATATAAATTACATTTATCGACATCATGGCATTGGCAACACTAGCGACGGGAAAACAGATAAGTTAGCCATTTAGATTCCGAACGTGCGCCCGATCCGCGTTCGAATTTTGAATATTTACAATACACGTATACCATAGACTAGCGCTGAAAATGCGGAATTTATTGAAAGACTTGTCTCTTGCGAGGCTTATGAGGTACGTGCGTTTGTCGCTATTTTGTTTAATCTGTGCTTTTCTGTATTCTCTTTTGTTCTAAATCTCAATTGGTTTGTAATAAGATTAATAAGTATAATTTAGGCAAAAAATAAGGTCTGTTGGGTTTGAGCGTTTATTCCTTTTCTAAATATTTGAACGCCAATTTACACATACGTCCGTAATACCTACACGCCAACTAATTATCCATAACAAATAGAATATGAACCACGGAGCCAACATACGCGCGACAACACGCAAAACCTTTATGCGTTCTAGGCGTCCAAAGAATTTACAATGGTTTCCTTTATAGAGTAAGTAGGCTTTGCCTTATAAACGTACCATTACCGCCTAGACACTTGTAGAATTAAGTTAATTTAAGTAACTAATTATTTCATAAATTAAAAAAATATATACAGTGTGTTGCCTGTAATAGGAGCAAAAAATTTAACACTATTGAGCTCTCCAGCAATTATTTCCAAATGGTTTTAATTGAAAAAAAAAAGTTTTTTTTGTTTTTTTCGCAAAAGTAGCTTATATGTACTTTTTTACTCTACTGAAGTGATATTAATAACTACTTATTGAAAACTTACTAAAAAAATATTTAAAAAAATTAAAAAAACCCCAAAAATATCCGTTTAAACCAAAAATGCGACAACCATTATGAGTCATAACTTGAAGCAACCTCAAAATCAGCATTGACTGCCGCGCTATAATCTCTGAGTGCCAAGATCCATTACTTGGAGGTCATAACTTTAGGTCAAAATTTCTCCCAATTAAAAAAAGATAATTTTATTTTGGACACGTTAGGTTACTGCAGATGCTCTAAGGAAGCGTCCTTTAAATTTATTGCTCCTATTACAGGCCACACCCTGTATATATTTCACACTCCATAACCAAGACTTGTTCGGGTAGTGCAAAAAAACAAAGTAAGTTGGAATGTTAGATATTAAAATATTTCTGCTTAGACACGAGTCATGTTAATGTGGTATTTATAAAACTTTTATGAAATACTCGAAGTACGCGATATGGAGGGAAATGACCGCTTTATTTACCCATCTTGTATGTAAACGTTGTAAATTACAAGTAAAAATATGAGTGTATAAAAAGACTACCATTGACCGCCGTTCTCTATCAAAATGAAAATATAACTGAAGGAAAACTAGGGATTCATTTCCTCCACTTCGGAGCACACTTACACCAGCGGTTGTCAATTCTGCGACAGACCAGAGGAACTACTCCGAACTTCGAATCGTGTCGTCCCTTTCCGTCATATAGTGGATAACACGAGACTGAAAGGGACGGCACGACACGAAGTTCGATTTTCGAAATCATAAATCATTTATTTGCGTGAATAGGCTCAGATTACAGTTCTTATAATACATTAGTTTTAAGTATCTCCTAATTCACACCGTCCACAAACAGCATGCAAATATTTAAATAAAAATCTATCTATACATTCGAAGTTCGGAGTTCGCTCAGCTCATTGCCACTTTAGCTTGCTACTTGTGAAAAGTAGTGTAGTGTGCTTTGGTTCTCTGGCGGATTACTTCGTTTCTGATTTTATCTCTGAGAGAGAGAATAGACTCCAAGAATGATAAGGAGACATCTGCGGGTCCCTCACTCTCAACACAGCGCATCCCCAAGTCAATAATGGGTCGGCAACGCACTTGTGATTCCTCTGGGGTCGGAGGTGTCCGTGGGCTGCGGTGTCTGCTTGTCATCGGGCGGGCCGTGAGCTTGTTTGCCACCGTCGTAGTATAAAAAAAGTACTCTGAATACCCGCTGATTGTTCATTTGTGAAGTATTGACTCATGTTTGGCGTTTTAAGGTTATATTACGTACTGGATACATGAAGTAAGAATGAGACTAGCCGACAATACTGAAATGAACAACTGCAGCATTCTTTTTTTTATTATTAATTATTATAAAAAGGTACAATTGTACATTTGGTGTTTGTTCCACAAAACGGTCTCTACAGTTTGACTGTGGGATCTGAGTCTCTTTGCTGACTAATACTCCTACACATACTCGTATATAAAATAACATCTATTATAACCTATTACTATTTGCATACATACACATACAAATATGTGTGAAAGAAATGTAAGCCCACGTCTATGCGTCACGCGAGATGCACTAACGTATATCTCCTGTCCATCATCGCGTAATATTTGTCACCGTCGCCGAACCATCGTCGATGAATGCCATAACTGTCACCACATATAATACGACTAAGGATGGGATGTCACAAACGTGCTAAAGGATGTATCAGTCTTATGGTACATCTCAATTTAGTCAGGTTACCATAAGTCCGTCCCTTTTGGTGATACGCTAATCCTCCTTCTATAGTATCCTCTTTCTAGGACTGGACAGCAGCTAAAAGACAGTTATACCCTACCCAAGCTGTATTTGAAGTCCCAAAGTCAGTGTCCACATTTAGTTGTTAGGCGCCGAAACACTTATTTCCCCCAAAAAACAATCCAATCACCCTCCAAAGACGTGACATTTTAACAGCGTTCTTAAAGTCTTCCTAAACGTAACAGCACTCGACTTAATCACCACTTCTATCTGGCAACACTATTGGCCGAACGGGGCGGCGGCACGGACTGAAAAAGACTCTCTAATTGTCTATGCTCTTCAGCTTGGCGGGAAAACTTAATTGATCGAATTTGAAGTTCGAATAAGTGACGAGTGATTTGAACTTTACGTTTCATGTGACAGGAATGCCAATCCACAAAAGATAATAAATCAAAACCAGGCTACCTACACGAAGCTAGTGAATTGCGATACGGCCGCATCAGTAAGTTAAAGCAGCGTTGAATATGGACACGCCACGCGGGTCTTTGAGAGCGTTAGAGCGAAATCGCGCTGCAACACCCCATTCCTGGCCTCGTGAGGCATCTGTTACGTAGTAATTTGTATTTCATCTATGTTAAAACCAAAGAGACGAGATATAATTACTTTATCCTCGTCTAGTAATTCATTATTATTAGTATGAACACGGCCACAAAACCGCCAAAGTCGGCGGTGCCCGCCCGTGCTAACTCCGTAGAAATTATATAATCATTTTGCAACGCAGTGTATGTATAGCCAGTCTCCATCTCGCGTCTTTTTCTTTCTTATGCCATTATTTATCTCATCTCATTATTTTAGCACATTTATCTGTACTGTTTTTAAATAGACCTACTAACTAAATATATCCAAAGTTCTTGTCAACTCCGTGTGAAATTATAACCTCAACACGTATGTTATATGTTCTTTTTATGCTAATGTGTTACTTATCACGCTGGAAATGATAAGTATATATACCTATACTTTAACATGCTTTAATTTTTATTAAAAATGGGATTGCGTTTTGACTGAATTTTTGCGAAAGCCACATAACTCTCTTGTTACTGATAGTTTAAAAATAAAATCCGGTTCGAAGGACCAAGTGTGAATTAAACCGTTTTTTAGTAGTAAGTATAATTTAAAACACGTCTCACGTAACTTTCTGGCGCAGTCGGGTAAAAGTAGAAACGGTACGTTTACATTTTTTGTACTAACTGTACCAACATTGTCCAACAATTAACGCCCGAACAGAATGGTATTGCTAAGTGAACGTAACGCCATGAGCGAAGCGTGTGGTCGCCGTGTGGTGCAAAGGAGAAATAGTACTTTTTATACGCGGACAGTGGCAAACAAGTATACAGCTTGCCCGATGACAAGCAGACACAGTCTATAGACCCTTGCGATTCCAGAGATATCAAGTGTATTGCTACCCTTTGTTGATTTGAGGTTTCGTTGTGTCGAGCCGACAGTTAGACACAAATGCAGGTTTACTCTTAACTAGGGCATGAAAATTTCCGGGAATTCCCGGAAAATTTCATACAAATCGGGACCGGGACTGCAAACCCTACTCTGAACACAGCGCATTCTCTGGAGCTCTGGCGACCTTACTCACCACCAGGAACACAACACCACACACCTACAGAGCAAGTGATGGACAGCCAACAAACGCATGTCTCTTACTCTGAACACAGTGCATACTCGGGAGCTCTGGCGACCTTACTCACCACCAGGAACACAACACCACACACCTACAGAGCAAGTGATGGACAGCCAACAAACGCATGTCTCTTACTCTGAACACAGTGCATACTCGGGAGCTCTGGTGACCTTACTCACCACCAGGAACACAACACCACACACCTACAGAGCAAGTGATGGACAGCCAACAAACGCATGTCTCTTACTCTGAACACAGTGCATACTCGGGAGCTCTGGTGACCTTACTCACCACCAGGAACACAACACCACACACCTACAGAGCAAGTGATGGACAGCCAACAAACGCATGTCTCTTACTCTGAACACAGTGCATACTCGGGAGCTCTGGTGACCTTACTCACCAACAGGAACACAACACCACACACCTACAGAGCAAGTGATGGACAGCCAACAAACGCATGTCTCTTACTCTGAACACAGTGCATACTCGGGAGCTCTGGCGACCTTACTCACCACCAGGAACACAACACCACACACCTACAGAGCAAGTGATGGACAGCCAACAAACGCATGTCTCTTACTCTGAACACAGTGCATACTCGGGAACTCTGGTGACCTTACTCACCACCAAGAACACAACACCACACACCTACAGAGCAAGTGATGGACAGCCAACAAACGCATGTCCCTTACTTTCAACACAGTGCATACTCGGGAGCTCTGGCGACCTTACTCACCACCAGGAACACAACACAACTTACCCACAGAGCACGTAGTGGTGGTTAAGGTTGCGGTCTTCTGCAAGGTCCTCTGCACCGAACATGAGCGAACAATGTTGTTGGACCGCAGATTTATTCAGTTTGTAAACTATTTATATTATGATTACGTTCTCCATTCAATTAAAAAAATATTTTTTTTTAGTGTAACCTCTTTTTTTGAAGTCTGTTAATAATTTACCACTTAACAGTATTTTCAGTGTAGACAAACGGTGAGAAAACCGGGGTATGCCAAAAATATCTAGTTTTCCCTGAGTAGAAAGGTTATATATAGGCCGACGATGAAGCGAGCTCACCCAGAAGATGCCTATTCACTCGTGCCTTAAAAAGGTCCAGGTTATATGAACTCGGAAATACAGACGCCGGTAGAGAATTCCAAACCTTAGAAGTGTGCGAATGGTTTCGTAAAACCAGTATTAGGTACGAGCACTCGTACGCGAAATGTTGGGATTTGGGATTTTACGTAGATGCCAAAATGGAGCTTGCGCTGCTTTAAATTGCAACTGGGAAAAGGCTAGAGTAATGATATAAATGATGCATGCATGGAGCACCAGGGCCTCAACCGTACTGACGGCAAGAGGCCAGACGGACTCACACTGGTTCTATGGACATGGTCGCAGCCTACGAGTTACTCGTAGGCGTAATCTTATGTTAAGACTTAACAGAGAGGGAGCAAAGGTGCTAACGCAAGTTGCGTCCCAGAGTTACTCTCTCTGTTAAGTGTTAACATAAGATTACGCCTAACTATACGGCGACATCTGTTCGATAATTGGCGAACCACTTACCTGTTTCATTAGCTGTAGCTAGCATATCAATTAGTTCACCTAGTTGTATTGTAATTAGTTCACCTATTTGCCAATAGAGGTCAGTAAAGATCCGTACCTATAAAAGTCGACGCAGTAGGTATCGCCGCCTCTTCTTCTAAAATCCCGAACCGACACGGTCGACACACTGTATTAATATTATAATAAAATAGTCAGATATAGTTGTCTCTTTCTCTGCGCCTATGGTTTCCCTTGCTAACACGACTCGTGCAGCAGACGCAAGCACGCCAAATATAACACCTGCCCGGCTAGTATGATAGCTTATACCGTCACGTTATATGGCAAAAATGTACTGAAACGTCACATAAAACGTGACGGTATAAGCTATCATACTAGCCGGGCTGGAGACAGTTTATGAGTTTGAAGCGATAGCCGTGGAGAGTGGTGGGCCCCGGTGTGCCGAGGCCAAAGTGTTTGTTGCGGCCCCTGCTCGTTGTCTGAGATCGTGAAGCTGCACGGCTAGTACAAGATGGCCCGCAAGCTATATGGCGTGCGAGATAGACTATCCGTCTCTTTCCGGGTGGATAGTCTATCTCGCGCACGATATAGCTCGCGCGCCGTTTTGTGCTTACCGTGCTGATCCCGGTTCTGCTGAATACTTGGTACAGAATACCCCTGGGCATACAACCCGGTAACTCCGCCAGTATACTAGGAACCTTTGACCTGGGCGTGCACGGGAAGCAGGAATTTCAGTTTATATAGTTATAGTTTTAAAATAATTGTAAATGTACTAACTATATGATTTTATATGTGCATTTAAAGACCTCGGCGAACGTACTCCGACCAAATCGGATACATTCTGCAGAAAGGCCAGGTCAGGAGTACCCTAAGTCGGCGCGCATGAAGAATGTTATGAAAGTTCATGAAGCGAAAGTTGTAGGTCAGGATCGTAGCAAGTGGAAATCCGTGATCTCTGCCTACCCCTCTGGGAAACAGGCGTGATTATATGTATGTACGTATGTATTTAAAGCGAACATTTCATCAATTGCGCCAACACCTAAAACGTTAATGTATCGAAACGTACATAATTATCACATCGGTAAACTAGTTACAGCTGTTTGTCTGTCTGTTTGTTCCACCAATCAGACGAGCTCGCACCTCGTTGGGCCTTGATGCAACTGATTAGTGCAATTACCAAAACGGTGGTCAGCAGTCGTCCATAGAAGATTTTTATCTAAATAGGGCTTTAGGGTTGTACCAATGTTACGCTGAAAAATGTATCATCGAATGTATTTTTCCTAGAATTTTCATTTCATAAAATAATATTTTTTTATTTTTTTCATCTCATAGAATAGTACATTACTACAGAGGCCGGGACGAAAGGGGTTGCCGGCCGAAGACATATAGACGGCCGAGCGAAGCGAGGTCGGATAGGTCTCAGGCGGGCAACCCCATATTTCCCGCCGAGGTATGTATAGTGCTTTTCTCAAACATGCAATGAAATAAACAACAAAAAAATCAAAGTTTTATTTTTAATACGCATAGTGGCAGAATGTCATGATGCCTGTGCCACAAATTTATGTGGAATGGAAATTAAAAAAGAGGACTTTGCCGGCCTAGGCCTGCAACATTTGTATGAAATTGCATTAACGACCTCTTATCCTAGCCGCACCTGAAACGTCATACTTCGCAGCCAATTATAAGGAACATAACATCAATATTTCATTGCGTGTATAAGAAAAGTTTTTTTTTTCCACAAAGGATCGCAGTTCTAACCTATAACCTTAGGGATGCGTAACCTTATGGGTACAACCCAGGGCTCGGAACCGGTTAATCTCAAAATCCTGAAATAGCCAAATATTTTTAATTAGTTTATGCTCTTTATGTAGGACTCAATAAAGTATTTGGGTTATTACTTCATATTGTTAGATTGCCTGATTAAACATGAAATAGTAGACGAAAGAACGATAAGAACTAAAAAAATACCGGTATTTTTATACGGACAGAATACCGGTTTCCGAGCCCTGGTACAACCAGTTGGACATAGCGGTTGGGCCACGGGTCGGGAGCGGTTGTCTGTGGCGGACCTAAATGGGTCCTACACAATGACTTTTAGCAAAAGCGTGTTTCAGTGTAATGGTGTGTTGTGTGTAGTTCTTTATAGCTGTGCAAGTTAACGGTGCCTGATAAAAAAGCTTTCTATGGAATGAAAATTCTACGAATCAATACATTCTATGAAACATTTGTTTGTGAAACATGGAAATACAGGGTGATTTTGGGGTCGTGATCCGAAATAATTCTACATAGTCAAAAATTCAAAGTAGACAACATCACAGTCGGTATGAAGGTTTATAACTCAAATAATTTTCTTTTTTTACAAATTTTAATGGAAAATAATACTTTTTCATACAACTTGGTCACCCTACCCCACTGTCAACTCTCCATACCATCCGTCAAAGAGAGTAGGGTAACCATGTTATTTGTGATTTTGTATTTATTTAACATCAAAATAAATTAAAAATGAAATGCGTTTGTTTCGTGTCACTACAATTTTTTTGAAATGGCTAACAGATATCAAGTCTAAAAACTGGTTCTTGATCCACGAAATCACCCTGTAGGAAGGTTACTGTACACATAATATAATTCGATTTATAGCCCCTTGTCTATTTTACGACGGAATCATGACATGAATAAAGTCAAATTACCTCCTACGGATACGTTTAGCGACTACGCTTACCATCAGGCAGGCCGTACGCTTGTTTGCCACCGACGTGGCATTAAAAAAAACTAGTCAGTAATACTCATAATACGGGCAAAGTAAGCGAAATTAGTACCCATAGTACAAGCTTTGCTTAAGTTTGGGACTAGGTCGATTTGTGTAAGATTGTCCCCGAATATATATATTTTTTAATTATCTCAGCAATATTTAAAAAAATAACTACATGAATGAACATGTCGCAAATTACGAAAAACAAACATAAAATAGTAAATAAATAAATAAATAATAAATATTGGGGGACAATCTTACACAAATCGACCTAGAGCCAAACCAAGCAAAGCTTGTAGATTAGATTAGATTAGATTCATTTATTTCTATTTGGAAATTTACATGTTATTTAATAAAATGTCAATAAAATAGCATGAATTCACAAAAAGATCGTCAGAGTGTATAAGAATAATAAACAAAATTGAATACAAGGCAAAAATTAAAATGAAAGGTAATACATAAAAAACAAAAAAAATCAATAATAATACTAAAATGTACAATGTCAAATGTATAAGATGTAGTTTAAATGTCAAATCAATAATTGCTAGGCTAGGGTACCCTAGATATAAAAGGTCAAAAATTTTAAACAAAACATAACAATAATATTAATAAATAAATAAAAAATAATGAAAACAATCATTAATATACAATAATGGTCATTTTAATCCTAGAATATAATTTATTAATTAATGTCAGTAACTGTGTTTAAAATTTAACATATAACTAATTAAGCAATGAACATGTTACTAGCCCTTTAACCGCCGATAGTTTTTCATCGAACATGCCCGGGTCGCCGCCGATACGAAGTTATTAATTTTTTTATGTATACATTAATCAAATTAGAATCCGTGAGAGAGATGAATATACTGTGTAAATCATATCAGACATTTGTCTTATTTATCAGACTGCGGCGAAATGAGCTGGATATTTTATGTATTATATATCAGACTATGGCGGTTAAAAGGCTAGTCAAGTATTTTTTCATAATATTCTTTTAGAGAATACAGTGAATTTGACAATAAAATTTCCTTAAGTCGGCGCTTAAATGTGTCGTTCGAAGATTCATTTTTTAGTGTGGCGAGTATGCAGACGCTCGTACATTGACGGGCCTATTACGCGTGGGTTCATGTCGAGCAGCGCGAGTCGCCGCGGCACAGGCAGTAATCGGCCCGTCTGTCGGGTGATTCTGCCAAGCATATTTGCTCGTTTAAATAAATGAATGTTTCGACGCGTGAACATTATTACTTCAAATACATATAGTGAATAATGAGTCATTATCTTGTACTGTTTGAAAAGTTCTCTACACGAGTGCCTCTGATTTACCCCTGCCAATATGCGTAAGGCTCGTTTCTGTAATTTGAACACTCTTTCAGAGTTCGTGGAGTTCCCATACAGAACTATACCATACGACATAAGTGAAAAGAAATAAGAATAATAGATCTGTAGTAGTGCGTCACTTGAGACAATTGGCTTCAGTTTGCGCAGTGCGAATACAGCACTGCCCAACCTTTCACACAACTTCTCTACGTGTTCTTTCCACTTCAACCTGGCGTCGATGGTAAATCCGAGGAACATGTACTATGTGTACTATGGGTACTAGACGACGATAAACATCCAAGACCCAGGAACAAATATCCGTGCTAAATGCACAAATAATGCCCTGGCCGGGATTCGAACCCGGGACCTCTAGCTTCGGAGGCAGTGTCACTACCAACTAGGCTAAACAGGCCGTCGAAAATAAAAACATATAATAATTAAATAGAAGATACTCAACTATTTAAATAGGAATTCTACCATATGAATAACTTCTTGTAAAACACTGGTCATCCCAAAACAGTCCAGGAAAAAACTTATTTTCCATTTGTAGAAGAATAAAAACAGAAAGAACCATCTGGCCGGCGAATTTATGATAATATTCGTTAAATAATAGAGAAGCACGGCATTAAGATACAAATTCGAGGCGGGGAAAGGGTTCGTAGGGATGGGACATATAGTTAAGTCGATACGAGTATCGATGAATTGATTAAATTTTATTTGACGGGTACTCGTAATAATATATATCAAGAATAGGTGTAAAGTGACTGGTGTTCGTTAAGTTATTTATTTAGTCAATTAGGACGTTATATTATGAAAGTTTGTATTTGAAAAGCAAAACCAAGCCAACACCTACGCCTTGAAGAAATTTACAACAGTAGTGATACCACACCGCACCAGTTACACTCATAGACGTACAGCACGTATTTTATTTCGTAGAGATGCTATTTGGCGGCCGATATTCGCAAGCTTTTCTGTTACAAGTGCAGCGTGCCGTTAAAAATAAAGATCATACAAATCCTGAAAGGTAATATGTAAATACGAGTAAATAAGAATGTTTGGATGTGTGACTCAATCACACAAAAACAGTGAAAGGATTTAGAAGAAATTTGAGTCCTGAGACTTGGATGTTTCCTATGTATTTAAGTATAAATCTATTAAATATATCGTCGGCTAGTACCCCAAAACACAAGCCTTATTGATCTAACTATGGGACTAGTTCGATTTGTGTAAAAATTTGCCCAAAGAGATGGAATTGGGGATTGATTAGTGAGTTAACGCAGAGCAGCATAGACATGTACTTTTTTTTATACAACGACGGTGGCAAACAATCTTACGGCCTGTCTGATGACAAACACACACCGTAACCTATGGAATTTTGCGAGTCCAAAAGAATCACAAGCGCGTTGCCGACCCTGTATTAACTTGAAGATTCGCTGTGTTGCCAACCAGAGACCTGCAGGTCCCTCACTCTCAACACAGCGCATCCTCGGCAGCTCTGGCGACCTTACTCACCACCAGGAACACAACACACATATTACCTAAAGAGCAAGTATAGTGGTTTTATTATGGCTGCGGTATTCTGTAATGTGAAGGTACTTCCCCCATTTGGGCTGCTCCAAATATATAAGTACACAAGATGACGTTCCGCCGTACCCTACCTCTCATCAAATTCTAGTTGTCCCTGTGTCGCTTATTTCGTTGAAGTTCTACACCTGAACCATACAACATAGGATAACTAAATTTACCACCGAGATAGACACTATCGCCACTTGGGTTTTAAAGTAAAAAAAAAAAATACCAAAATAAAATTAATCAACTAATTGTATACTTACCTATATAAGTATGTGTGCGTGTTGTTATATTTGTGTGTCTTATGGCAAAACATAGTATATAATAAGTGTTCGACTAGGCATACAGCTATGTTCAACAAATATATATA
The DNA here is from genome assembly GCA_905163555.1 of Notocelia uddmanniana. Classification (NCBI taxonomy): domain Eukaryota; kingdom Metazoa; phylum Arthropoda; class Insecta; order Lepidoptera; family Tortricidae; genus Notocelia; species Notocelia uddmanniana. The sequence goes on along the minus strand of LR991079.1, from coordinate 10,473,059 downwards.
TTTAATGTTTTTTTTTAAGTATTTTTTAAGCCGCTTTAGCGATGCATGCCGTGGTGGTTTAGAATGAAGGCATAGACAATAGCTTCACTCCATTACGTTGGGCGCAAACTGCTTACGACTATCTAGATTTTATACTAATTTTCTAAATACTATTCGAGAAGAGAGATACTAGTGTATCATGCATGCGGTAGTCGCAAATCCCCCTATATCGACAACATCGACACCACCACACCCCCGCATTACCATGTAGGTCGCATAAAAATAACATTTTCGCCTCCCCGGCACATCTGCTCAAATATTGACTTGCCGCGATCGTGTCTGCAAGATTTTGACTTTTGCCAGAATTGGGAACCATTTTGAAACAGATTGCTTTTTGTTTTTACCCGACTGCGCCAGAAGCCGGTTTTTCGAGAGTATGTATATATGTATAATTGTTTGGTACGCTCTGCGGCCTGAACGGCTCAATGGACTTTAGCTCGAGAGGTGCCGTTAGATTCGTATTTACTGTGAGAGTGACACTGGAGTATATCAAAATGAAAAATAACAAAATGGCGGATTTTATGCGCCATATTCAAATGTTTGGCACGCTCTGCAGCCTGAACGGCTCGATGGATTTTAGCTTCAAAGTTGTCGTTAGATTCGTATTAATTGTGTGTGTGTAAATTATGGTAGTTTATTGGTATGGAACTCCAAAAGCGGTCGGGTTTTTTATTTATTAATTTCTCTTGTTTGTTTTTAGGTTGGTGCAGACATAAGAATTTACTAAATACTGTATTTTAATTGAATACGGAATTTGAAAATGAATAGTTTGTTTAGGTCTAAAATAGGCTATGTTACCACAATATGGTTATTTTCCCGAACGAAATTATTTTCCCGAACGAAGTGAGGGAAGTTAGTTCGATGGGTAATATCGTAATATGGCTTTTAGACAGGATTTATACACTATACTTTTCACTTTGATTGCGAGGAAATAAATAAACAAAGTATATCCTCCCAAATAGAACAATAAACTCCGCAGCGAACATATTATGTATAATATGGCAGCAATGGCGCCCTTTTTTTTAATATAAACTTCTTTGACACGTGCAAAATATATACACTGCTTTGAGTAAATCTTAGATTATAATAATACCAACAAAGATAATTTTCATATATTATATGTACATAGTTATCTCTTTGAATCTTTATGGTTAACTAAAAATAATATCAAAGACGAAGATTTTTTATAGTTACAATTGTGTATTCTGATTGGTGGATTTAATATGGTCAAATATTTAATTGAATATTTGACCGTATTAATGTAGGGTTTTTCAATAATTAACACTGATTAATAGTACTAGTTTATAACATTTTGAATGTAAGGTAGTTTTTATTTCTAAAAGGTCATTTGTCTATCCAACTATCAGGGTATAAAAGGGGGGAACACTCTGCGGACGGCAGTTGATCGGAGGTCGTGTTAGCGGAGAGTAGCTAATAAGTTTTATTATTGTGAACAAGTGAATGTTATTGTGAAGAAAATGAATATTGAGGCGAAGAAGTGAATACAATAAAATCATATTATCTTGAAGAGTGGTTTTAATTTTATTACATTAAATAGCGGCTAATATGACGCAGTTTTCGAGCATGACAAGTGAAAATTTTATTTTATTCATCATTATTTATTAGAGAGGACAGCGGCGTACTACGCATACGCTCACTCAAGAATAACGTACGGCCTCTTATTGTGGGGAAATAGTAGCGACGTAGACAAAATTTTCATCCTCCAGAAGAAATGTATTCGCATCCTAGCAAACATCGATCAAATGGATTCCTGCAAACCCCATTTCATCAAACTCCAGATACTCACCCTTACCTCCTTATACATCCTGGAATCATGTAAATTTGTCAAGAAACATAAACAACTATTTACGCCTATGACCGGATATAAAAGAAACGATCGGTACTTAAATAAACTCAAATTACCATTCTCCAAACTGAAAATAGTTACATCAAGCCCGCATTTCATGTTAATCAAAATTTATAATCACATACCGAACACTATTAAAAACATTGAAAAAAATACACAATTCATTAAAGAATTAAAAAAATACCTCATTGACAGATGTTTCTATAGTCTTGCCGAATTCTTTAATGATAATTAACAACACTTCGATAGCTCTTCATTACTAATTATAAAGGTGTAGGGTATTATTGATTATTGTTAGTAGTTAAAGTAAAATTATGTAATAAATTAGTATATGATTAATATGTTGCTGTGCCCTTGCAGGGCGTCACATGTAGACCTATGTATTCTTAATTCCATCTTTTTCAACTGTAATGTGACTTGCAATAAATGATTTTGACTTTGACTTTGAGGATGAGTAATGAGGGGTTGTTTCGAGAGGATAGGAGAAGATCGAATAGGTGAAGAGAGCATAAGTACATGGACCGACCGACCGGACCGCGTCCTGTGGGTCGCCCCAAGTACCGCTGGAAGGATTTGGTGGACGCGGACCTGCGTGAGCTGGAGCCGGTGCAAGCTGGCGAGAAATAGCGCAGGACCAAGAAAAGTGGCGTGCTTTTGTCTAGGCCAACGCGTTTTGGGTCGTCGTGCCAGCCTAGTTATAAATAAATAAATAAATATTAGAGAACACTTTTTTACACAAATCGAATTAGTCCCATAGTAAGCTCAATAAGGCTTGTGTAATGAGTAACTAGACGACGATATATTTAATAGATAAATATGTATATATACTTAAATAAATAGAAAACATCCAAGTCTCAAGAACAAATGTCTCTGCTCACCACAGAAACAAATGCCCTTACCGGGATTCGAACCCGGGACCTCTAGCTTCGGAGGCAGTGTCACTACCAACTAGGCTAAACAGGCCGACAAGTTAGTTATTATTCATTAGGTTTAAGCAATTGCTTGCCTATCGTAGAAGGCGACTAAAAGGTTGGGTTCGAAGACGGTCACAATTGGGGGCTGTGATCGTATATGAAAAAGCAGATGGTGGGACCCACAGACGTGTGACTCTACGGCGGCACTGGTGCGTTCCGGAGGAGATCCCAGAGCCGCCCGAAATGAGAGGACGCTCGGGGGGTTTTTAGTCGGTGCAAGTCCGACATAACCACCGCACTGTCCCCGCGGTCCGGTGGTATCCATAATGGATTTTCCCCTCGAAAAAAAAAGGTTTAGGCACTTAATTCAACTGAATTTCATACATTTCATGTGTTGTTTGGTAACACGGTTGTTTCTGAAACAACGTGTTGACGACCACTTTATCCCAGGTGGTAGTGACCCTGCCTGCGAAGCTCGTGGTCCCAGGTTCGAATCCCGCTCAGGGCGTTTATTTGTGTGATTAGCACGAACATTTGTTCTTGAGTCTAGGATATGTATTTAATTATTTATTTATCTATATAGGTAATTACAAGCGTACGATCCGCCTGATGGTAAGCGGTCACCGCAGCCTAAGGACGCCTGCAACTCCAGGGGTGTCTACCCTTCAAGAATTTATACACTACTTTCTTGAAGAACCCCATACTCTAGTCCCTCGGGAAAACCTCGGCAGGGAGCTTATTCCACAATCGGAGCGTCCGAGGGAGGAAATTCCTCTGAAACCGTACCGTACGCGACCATTGACGATTGACGACCTGTTTAGCCTAGTTGGTAGTGACTCTGCCTCCGAAGCTAGAGGTCCCAGGTTCGAATCCCGGCCAGGGCATTTATTTGTGCATTTTTCACGGATATTTGTTCTTGGGTCTTGGATGTTTTCTATGTATTTAAGTATGTATTTATCTATATAAGTATGTATATCGTCGTCTAGTACCCATAGTACAAGCTTTGCTTAGTTTGGGACTAGGTCGATTTGTGTAAGATTGTCCCCCAATATTATTATTATTATTTAAGTTCTAATTATAAGTATGTATATCGTTGCCTAGTGCCCAAAGTACAAGCTTTGCTTAGTTTGGGCACAGATTTTATAATACTAGTGTTTGGGACTAGGTCGGTTTACGGTTTGTGTAAGATTATCGAAAAAAAAAATCTTTCTTATTTCTTAATTTACTAAAACGTTATTTACGGGGTTGCCGCTACAATAAGCAACTTCTTTATACAAAACGGTGGCAAACAAGCTTACGGCCTGCCTGATGGTAAGCAGACACCGTAGCCTATGGACACTTGCGACTCCGGAAGAATCACAAGCTCGTTGCAGACCCTTTATTAACTCGAGGATTCGGTATGTCAACAGCTAGAGACAGGTCTGCAGGTCCCTCACTCCCAACACAGCGCAGCGTATCCTCGGGAACAAACAGAGGGTTAAAATTTCACATGGCCAGTCCACAAAACAATAATAGTTTGACAGTTAGTAGGGTGTGGAAAGTGCATTATGTTAGCAAGGTTTGCGCTTTTAAACAACTATATTATACCTTAATTATAACATAATATGGCTGGACTTAATAATAATTTATAAACAAATATGAAAATCCCTTTACATTCGTTTATTGATAATGGACAATACCGCAAGTACTCTCGCTACAAAAAAGTAATAGACCTACGCTAAATCTTTTCTAACTAATTAGTAGTAGTAGTAATAGTAGTAATAAACTCTTTATTGTACAAAAAGACTGTTAAAAATATTACTCAAACGTTTTTAGCTAGAGGGCATAGCTAACTAAAAACGTTTGAGTAATATTTTTAACAGTCTACTACCTTAGACAGCTTATCTGTCAACCGAGTTTGACGTTTTCCTTTTCGGTGGAACATGATCGTATGTACACCCCATTTTGTGTAGTCCCCTTTATAATTATATTTTTTTTTATCAATTATTAGAAACATGGGAATATATACATACAAGATTAACAAAAGGGCCATATGTCCCATTTATTTTCGTGAAGAAATAAAAGCCATATTGCCAGACATTCTTTTTATTCATTGAAGTTCCCAAGATTGCCGACACGTGTTGCTGCGCTCACGTCTGCACAATAAAGACAGATAAGATTTACAAAAGGAAAAAGTTAACAAAGGCTAACTATAACATTAATTAAAAATAAATAGCAAAGTCACGCAAAACAGTATGTCTCATGCTATTTAAATACATTCGTCGTCACAAAGCCGCACACGAAAACCGTCGCAACAAGCCCGCACCTCCGAGGGCGCCGCGTCAGCACCCCGATCCAATTTGAAATTTGAATTCGGAACCGCTTCCGGCTGCAGCGGCTTTCCGTCGCTTTCTTTTCGGCCAACGCGTACGAGTGGAGCCTCCGTTTATTTTATAGTCTTTTATACAAGATTTTTTATTAATAGTGGCTTGTACACATCTACATGGTGTACCCTGTGTATGTATACAGGCTTTCTGTCCCTCTTTTTTTCGGCCAGTGCTTTTGAGTAGATCCTTTATTTTACAGTTTCTTATAGGTACTACTTTTTTTATTAGTGGCTTATTCCCGTCAAGTGGATATGTATCGAATTAATATTCTCATATATACCTATGTAAAGAAACCTTAATTCGATCGAATCCGACATAAGCAGCCGTGGGATATACTTATATTGTTGAGTAGCTGACTTACTGTAGGATCAAATAGCGGCAAAAGTGCTCAAATATATCTCCGGTATGGTTCCCGGCACATACTTAAGACGATCCGGAATAGGTAACAGTCAGTAACCTGTTTGTTACTGACTGTTACCTATTCCGGTAATCTTTATATTTGTATGTAAAAATCGCAATAAAGTTTTTATTTTATTGTGCTCTTCTATGTCGTTTAGCTATTTGCAAACATTTTTTAATACAAATAAATAAATAAAAATATCGCTGTTTGACTTAAACACAGACAAGCAAAATTAAAAATTTTAAAAACCCGACAACGTAAAATATGTCTATAGTGACATTTGGACAATTAAGACGAATCGATTGACGCAGGAATCATCAAAATCGGCCGACGCGTTTGGTCTCTAGAGTGCCACAAAGGAACAAATATGCATATATAAGTAGACACAATACTTGTTACATTAGTCCTTTGCGTCGCGCAGTCGGGTAAAAAGGCGTGAATGTCACTTGCTGCAATTTCAGTTTTGAAGTTTAATAAATAGTTGCTGATTTGACTATTGGTTAACATCCCAATTCAACGTAACGGACATTTCGAATTTGGAATTGATTTGTTCGCTTCTCAAATAATATATCGTATATAAAGTTCACCCCTTCGGACATAGACAACACCTCAGCCTCATGGGAAATCGAAACTATACAAGCCGTTCCCCTTCTTAGGAGTTCAACTGCATTTTATATTTTTCCCACCGCACAAATGTGTCCATCCTGTGTGAATTGGCAATCACTGTGAGGCTATCGATGATCTGCCTTTTTAGGATATTTGAATCTTCGATCACATGGCTAGAAAGATGAACGCCAACCAGAAAAAACTCCTGGTAACAGGAAAAATACACGGAAAGGTAGAGGCAAGCAACAGGCGGTCTTACCACTTAAGATTGATCTTTTCCAGACAACCGGATCCGGATCCGGGTAGCGGATATTCGAAGACAACAGTATAAAGTAAAAAAATAAAAAATAAAATAGATATTAATAATAATAAATATTGGGGTACAATCTTACACAACGATTTGTGCTAGTCCCAAACTAAGCAAAGCTTGTACTATGGGTACTAGACGACGATATACATACTTCTATAGATAATAAATACATCCTTAAATACATAGAGAACATCCAAGACCCAAGAACAAAATCTGTGCTAAATGCACAAATAATGCCCTGGCCGGGATTCGAACCCGGGACCTCTAGCTTTGGAGGTAGTGTCAGTACCAACAAGGTTAAACAGGTCGTCAAAAAAATTTGCGCGGAGGGACGATGTAAAATATGGAAAATGCGCTAAAAATTAAAATCGTACCTATTAAAAGCGATAAAATGTATACAGACATTTCTCAAGAGACAGGTCCAAAAGCGCGTATAGTGAGGGAAATCGCTGAAGATTAGAAAATACTTGAGTTGCCATACTGATTGTTAAATCCATTTACGCAGAAAGTACAAAGCCCTACTAGTCCTCAAAACATACTTCTGAAGAAGATTTATGTAAGAAGCCGCACCAAAATAGATCATTCTTTGAAGAGCCCGAATTCCATACACTTTAAACTCTACACCCACTTACGCCGATAAAAATAGACCGAATGACCAAATGAACATATATCATTTCAAGCAACTAAACGCAAACTCCTTTGTTCGACACAAAGGAGCCGTAGCTAACCGGCGAGAAATATTAAAATTATTATCAAAAATCTGGCACCGATGCAGAAACGAAACGGAATTTCACCCGCGAAAAAAGACTTTGACAGCGAAAAAGGCGGGAAGGGACGCCATTATGGACAAGTGACGCCGCATAAGCACGTAGAACTAAAAGAGCATATGTTCAATACAAATTTGAAGAGTTGTATCTTTTTGGTGTTTAGACATCGCTGCCCGGCTGTATAATTGGTGGTGAAAGATATGGCTAAATTTTAATAACGTTTCTGGGCAAGTTATAGGTTTCAGTGTATATTTGAAGTGTTATTATTTATCTGCCTTCGTAAGCTGCCCACGTGTAAAGGAATGATTTTATATAGATAGGTTTAGAATCTTGATAAGCCTAGCTAGAAGAATCCGAACTAATAATAATTCTTGAAATGATACATGTTTTTTGTAACGTCCCAGTGTAGGTCTAAGTTGTTGGGGTCATTGCAAATGCCGACCGGCATACGAATTAAAATTTAACTAAAATGGTGAAAGTAGTAAAATAATTTGAATATTCACTATTTTAGATTTCATTATTACTTTTCGAGATTTATGTATGTTTTAGTAAAATAATTCTACTGAATGTTGATTTGATCTGGCAGTAACCCTAACCGGTAACCGACGCTTACGTCATCGTACTTTTGTATTATTTATAGGCTTTATAGTTAAAATTTTATAGTGGACCTGTACCTACTTTACAGTTCACAACTGTTCGTTTCTCCAGAAACTTCCTGCCTCACACAGCTAAACTGTGGAATGAACTGTCGCCTGCGGTATTTCCGGACCGATACGACCTTCAAACCTTGAAGAAAAGAGCGGACTCCCCGTACTTACAACCCTCCAGCGGACGTATGATAGTTGCTATTTTATCACGTATCGTCGTGGATAAGACGCCCGTCACTCTCGCACTCGCTACTTGTCAGAACGTGACGAAAATAAGTGATAAAATGGCAACCATCATAGGCCCGCTGGTGTCAAGTCATGGGCGGCGAAAATCGCTTACCATCAGGCGATTCGTCTGCTCGTTTGCCTATTTCATAAAAAACCTGTAGCGACTGTTAAATATTTTACGATAAAATCCACAATGAAGTATTCGTAAAGCAAAGTACGAGTATAATACTCCAACAAAGTTATACTACGATTCCATACAAGTAACACGGGAAAGCCCGGTTTCCCGGTTTGGGACAAGTAGCCTTCCTCCTAAAAAAATTACTCATGAAGTTGAAATGTCGAGTCGCTTGTTTGTCTGTGTTCTATCGGATACATTTTGGAGAGTGCACAGGAATTACATGACTTAGTTCCGCCCTCCCCATTCCATCACCGGACGTCCAGACGTGGTGAGCGGTTGCATCCTTGCGTTGTCAGCCTACCATTTATTCGCACGAAGCGATTTGCTTCTTCTTTCTTAATGCGAACAGCTAAGAACTGGAATTTAATGCCGCCGTCTGTATTTACTGACACATACAATCTGGGTCTCTTCAAGACAAGAGTGAATAGGCTATTACTGAAACAGTGAACCACATCTTAGGCCTTGTCATCGCTTTCCATCAGGTGAGACAAAGGCCAATCGCTGGTCAGTCTATCATAAAAAAAAATGTCTTCGCCCTTGAGTAGTGCGGATAAAGTGACCGCTCTAGGTACCAGGCGCCTTTTTTTCTCCGGGAGGAAAATCCGTCCTGGATACCACCGCACTGCGGGCACAGTGCGGAGGTTATGTCGGACTTGCACCGACTAAAACCCCCCTGGTCCTCCTCAACCTATTTCGGACGGCTCTGGGATCTCCTTCCGAACGCACCAGTGCCGCCCTAGAGTCACATCTCCGTGGGTCCTACCATCTGTTTTCATGGACATGACAGCCCCCAACTGCGACAGTCTTCGACCCCAAGGATCCCCAATTAGTCACCTTGTACAACAGGCAGGGGATATAGCCGTATTTTATGCCCGGGCTACAGGGGGCAGGTATAGTCAACGGCAAAAATAGATGATCATTTTAGTAACTTGCCACTTTCACTGCTTTGACGCATCCCTACTGTCGCAGTATTGTTGTTAGTGCGATTAAATACTAAAATGATCATCTACTTTTGATGTTGACTGTACCAGGTACCTAGGGGTGCCTATATGCCGAATTAGAAAAAACCGGCCAAGTGCGAGTCGGACTCGCGCACGAAGGGTTCCGTACCAGAAAAAAAAACGCCAACAACTACTCTGTTGTATGGGAGCCCCCTTAATTATTATTATTATTTTGATTTTAGTATTTGTTGTTGTAGCCACAATAAAATACATAATCTGTGTAAATTTCAACTGTCTAGCTATTACGGTTCTTGAGATCTAGCTCAGCGAGTGGTAGCCATGAAAAAAAAATAAGAAAAAAAAACGCCAACAACTACTCTGTTGTATGGGAGCCCCCCTTAATTATTATTATTATTTTGTTTTTAGTTTTTGTTGTTATAGCGGCAACAGAAATACACAATTTGTGAAAATTTCAACTGTCTAGCTATTACGGTTCTTGAGATACAGCCTGGTGACAGACGGACGGACAGCGAAGTCTTAGTAATAGGGTCCCGTTTTTACCCTTTGGGTACGGAACCCTAAAAATCAAGGGAAAGATATATATTTGAAGACGCCTTCAATCAAAGTGGCGCTGAATTAATAGCTCTACCCAGCGGCGTATGACGGTTGTCATTTTATCACTTATCTTTGTGGATAAGACACCCGTCACTCTCGTACTCGCATACTTATCAGAAAGTAACAAATGTCTTATCCACAACGATAAGTGATAACTGATAAGATGGCAACCATCAACATCATACGCCTCCTGATATGGCGATAACATGGACGAAGCCGCGGGAAAAAGCTAGTAGGTAATAAAAACATCATCAGGGTACACCGACACCATGGTACGGCAATTCCATGCAGAGGATTCCAGGATCTCAATATCACGGGGTCAATACTTACTCGACCACAACCAAGACCACCGGGGGAAGGGCAGCACCATCCCTGGAGTGCGGTGGAGATACTGCGATCTGATTCGTGCGGATTGGCATGCGCCAAGCGTTAATCGACTATGGTATTTACCCCCCATGAAATTGGGGGAGCCCTATCCAGCAGTGGACGGCCTTCGGCTGATATGGTGGCGGTTGTTACTCGTCGGTATATGTGACTGCGACCGTAGAACATGTATAATAAACCCATCCATTCTTGACCATCTAAGCTCATCATCATCCTAGCGTTATTCCCAGTACAGATGCATCCTGAAGGATGCCCGGGGTCCGCTACCTAATCCCAAGAATTGGCGTAGGCACTAGTTTTTACGGCTGCCATCTGACCTTTAACCCGAGGGGGAAACTAGACCTTAATGGGATTAGGCTTGTCAAGTGAGTGGGCAACTTGACTGCTAGAAGTTCTCAAGCCGCCCGGAGGCCTCTAACTTGGCTTAACGACTGCTATCGTAGACAGCAACCGGGATCACCGGCTTAACGTGCCTTCCAAAGCACGGGAACGCTCAGTTAGTAACCACTCAAAGCGGTCACCCATCCAAGGACTGACCTCCCCCGACATTGCTTAACCTCGCATACCGCACGCGGAACGCGGGCGCCGCTGGGCCACGAACGCTCCCTCTCTTGACCATCTAAGCTATAGTAAGAGATTCCTTATAACTATGAGTAATCAGGGGTCATAGTTGCAAGTAGGTATATAGGTCATAGCCCAGCTAGCACGATAGGTTAAATGTGACGTTTCAGGCGATTTCGGCTGTTAAACATGATCATATAACCTTTTTTTTTACGGTGTGAAAATGCTTTATGCATACCCCCGGCCCGGGAAGGCCATTTGGGGGTTATGTGGGACTCCTCTCCCAGGAGATCCCCTCTGACAGGAGGAGCATACCCACTAAAAACACACCGGCGTCACCCGCTCTGCCGTTAAAGGGGGCGCAATGGGATCGCGAGCATTTCACGCGAGCGGGTGATCATAAAACCTATCTCACCACCACCACTACCACTTACAAAAACTTAACCTCGCCTTTTAGCTTAGTTGGTAGTGACCTGGACCCGGGGTATGTCCTAAAACTACGACCAAGACCACCGGGGAATGGGCAGCAGCATTCCTAGAGTGCGGTGGAGATACTGCGATCGCCAACCCGCATGCCATAGCATTTACCCCCCATGAAATTGGGGGAGGCCTATGTCCAGCAGTGGACGTCCTAGGGCTGATATGGCGGGTAGTGACCTCTCCCGGGTGGTACCGGGTTTGAATCGCATGCATGGCATGTATTTATTTGTGTGAAGAACAGGAATCAAACACGGATGAAAAATTTATGACATAACTAGGTATGCATGCAATGCAGTTTGCTCGTTGCAAATGTTGAGCTGAGCGCGTCTACCCGGTCTCAAACTCCCCGACAGTTACTCGCTTAACATTGAAATGTACGGAAATTTAGTTTTTCGATGATTATTCCTGCGTGGTATGCCCGATTATCTATCTTTTTTTTAAATCTAAACCATCGTCATGATGTCACCTATCGACATGTAAAATGTGAGCGTGATCGGTTGAAGCGTCTAGGAGGAGTACGAATTCACGATATACATCTGTCGTCTAAGAACATAACTGGACCCCGGGCATCCTTCAGGATTAGAGGAAAACTTTCGGAACAACCCTCGTACTGGGAATAACGGTAGGATGATGATGATGATTTATCTATACAGGTTGCGCCCTGTAACAGGACGCAAAAAATTAAACGGTGGACTATTTGGCGGGCCAGCAATTATTTCCAAGTTGAAAAAAAAAAAAAAAATTTTTTTTCTTCAAAGATGGTTTACGTTTATTTTTATTACTTTTCTGAAGTGACATTAATGTAAATATATTTTAAAAAGTCAATAAAATTAAAAAAAAGTACCAGAAATATCCATAATAATTTTTAAGAAAAAAAACCGACTTCAATGGGGGAGGCCGGTGAAAGATTATTATACTTAGATGGTGCACTCTTAGATTCCATACAATAAAATAAAAATGGCTATAAGTATGTTTATAATAGTAGAAGACTAAGTACCCTCAATACCTCATGGAATCCTCCATCAGAACTCAAGCTTGACGAAAATGTGTCCTAAAAACCTAGTTTGCTTGACAAACAAAACAAAGAGTACAAATCGCCAAACATGAACTACGCGTCGTTGAAGAGTTCCGTTCTGATCATCATCAGCAGTTCCACTTCATCAAATGTCACTTTTTTGAATGAAAATGCTTCATTAGTTCATGAAAATACTAAAATCACTATTTGTGTGTCTTTCACATTTGAGGAGTTCTCTCTCTATTCCTAATGGATCCCATCATCAGAACTCGAGCATGACAAAAAATAATCGTGAAAACAAAACTTGCTTAACTTTTTATTATTTATTTTAAACACAGCTATAGCTTTTCGTCGTTGAAGAGTTCTGTTCTGATCATCATCAGCAGTTCCACTTCATCAAATGTCACATTTTTGGATGAAAATGCTCGACTTGTTGATAAAAACATAAAAATCACTATATGTTTGCCCTTAAGATTTGAGGAGTTCCCTCAATTCCTCATGAATCCCATCATCAGAACTGCGTTTTGACAAAAACGGAACCAATTTGGATATATATACTTACAATCAAAAAAAGAATTTTTCAAATCGGTTAAGAAATGACGGAGTTATGGAGTAACAAACATTAAAAAAAAAAAAAAAAAAAAAACATACAACCGAATTGATAACCTCCTCCTTTGAAATCTTGAAGTCGGTTAAAAACAATTCAGCCTCAAAACTTGATACTACCTCAAACACTGCATTGACTGATGTGCTATAATCTCAGGGTGCCAAGATCTATTACTCGGAGGTCATAACTTTAGATCAAAATTTCTCCGAAACGAAAATTTTTGAACAAAAATTGTACACCTGGTGTTACTGCAGATGCTCTGGAAGCGTCCTTTTAAATATTTGCTCCAGTTACAGGGCCCACCTTGTATAAAAATGTATATCGTCGCCTAGTACCCATAGTACAAGCTTTGCTAGGTTTGGAATGAGGTCGATTTGTGTAAGATTGTCAACAAATATTAGTTATGTAAGTATATGCTGGTGTCTGCCATTGAGTCACAAAACGCGACCACAGAACTAAAATACTTACTGCAGTCCGACCCTACCGGTAGCGTTTCACTATCGTATAGTCTTTAAAAAAAAAGTTTAAAGCAGAGGGAGTGAAGATTGACACTAGCAAACTAAGGGGCTCAAAGTCCGCTAGTATTAAACTGTCAAAGCTTCAAGGTGGTAATCAGCCACTAATGCATCCGAGTCCATACAAAAATCTGACCGACCTAATATTGGCCCCGCCAGGTCAAGCCCGGGAAAAGATATAATAAGTTATTACTAATAACTGCATTACGTGTTACTGAAAACGCGACAGGACTGACAGGAGGTACGATGGTATAATCAACAGCAAAGAGCGCTCGTGGCCCAGCGGCGCCCGCGTACCGCGTGCGGTATGCGAGGTTAAGCAATGTGGGCGCAGGTCAGTTCTTGGATGGGTGACCGCTTTGAGTGGTTACTAACTGAGCGCTCCCGTACTTTGGAAGGCACGTTAAGCCGTTGATCCCGGCTGTCGTTAAGCCAAGTTAGAGGCCTTCGGGTGGCTTGAGAACTTCTAACAGTCAAGTTGCCCCCTCACTTGACAAAGGGGGGTCGAAGTTGCACCACGTCCGTAGGGAGTACCCACCGTTACCCTACACGTGACCCCTGGGTGGTGCTAAAAGTGCAACAAAACTGGCAACCGTACCTGTCTTATCGAAGATACCTTGTAAATAAATGCCATACGATTAAATAATCAACAGCAAAAGTTGATGATGGTTTTAGTACCTTCTCACTTCCACTACTTTGACGCATCCGAACTGCCGCAGTATTGTTACGTTAGTGCGACAAAGTACTAAAGTGATCATGTACATTGCTGTTGACTATTAGCTGCATCAATTATTATATTTTAACTTTATGGTTTTTTTTTAACTGTTGCTATTGGTTTCAATGTATTAACAAAGTTCTTCTTTTAGGAATTTCGCAGTGTTTTAGACTTTTTAATTATTAGAATAAACAAAAAACCGGCCAAGTGCGAGTCGAGCGCGCCCATCGTTTCCGTACAACTTAAAACCAAATGTGATTTATCAATATATAGGTATTTAACTATAGACATTTTAATATATTTTTTGTAGTACCTAACTGCGGTGGGGTGTATTTGTATGTTTGTGTTGTCCGTTTGATTGCAGATCTCGAGCAGAGCAGTCTTATCAACTTATACTGGCAAATTTGTGCCAACCCTGTTGGCCAGAACGCCATTAAAAAAGAGAAGAAGAAGATGGTTGGTATTTGTCAATGGGAAATTAAAAAAATCTTCGGAACAAAATTTAAAAAAATACAGCTAACTTTGGTGGCTTCTCGTTCCTGTTTTCCAATATTTTTTTAAACAAAAAATACTATATTTTTTATACATAACGACTTTTAAACAATGATACCCTACTAGATGGGGTAGGTAAAAAAAAGTAAAACCTGTGTGACAGACGACAGACAGACACGCGAGTGCCAGCAATAGGGCTGCGTTTGGATGGTACAGTCACCGGCAATAGTATCTTCCTACACGAAGGCCGCTTAAATATGTGACACGCTCTTATGACCTTACAAAATGTATTAACATAGACTGCCTAATATATTAAAAAAAAACTGAATTTGACATTTGTTATTTTTTATTATTTGTTTCGACCATGGTTTAATTTTATTATGTTATTTTACTTATATTATGAACTACCTTTTTAATGTTAAATGTAAATTTTAATTTGAAATAAAAAAGTTTATTTCTAAGTCTAGATAAAGGTCAAAACAAAAGGCATCATGTCAGCATTTACAAGCCACTCCTTTAATTAATAATTAATGTTTGCCTATTTTTATTATAGAAATTAATGCATGTTAGACACTAAGTATCTTAATGCCAATTAGCACGTAAGGTTTAACTGTTAGTGCTAATTGAAAAGTAAATAAAAAAAAAAAACAAAAAAAAACAAATAAGAGTGTGTCACATATTTTTGCGGCCTTCGTGTAGGAAGATACTATTGCCGGTGACTGTACCATTGGTACCTGTCGTATCGAGAGGTTTAAATTGTAAACAGAAAAGGCCACGATGGGGCCCAGTGGAGAAACGGCGGTAGATAGGTACCAGAGTATCACGTAAGGTCTAACACTGATTGAAGACATAGGTTTACACGGATAAGGAATCAGGGAAAGGTCTAACATCGTACTCGTATAATTGAAAAGGCTACGGGTGATACAATGGTACCTGTCGTATTGGCTATGTGCGAAGTAGGTGGTGGGGGTAAGCTAGGCGATCGTAGCGCACACCATGACAGAAATGTGTACTTACCGGGGACCACTGTCAAATTTACTTTCACGTTTTCTATTGGTTTCTTAACGGTTTCCTACGATTCGTTTCGTTTGTATGTATTTATTTATTCTCTTATTTATTTCAGTAAAATTTCCAATACGGGGTCTTTCTCGTTTACTAAAGTAAATAAAATATTCATGTGTCATTATTTGACATCTCTGAGTTTTGACATTGTCTCGGGACCTTTGACGTTTGACGTTTCAGACGTGCAAATAGCCAATAGTGAGGTTTAAACAATGTTTTCACGGAAAAGGCCACGGGGCCCACGAGAGGCGGTACCTGCTGTATCAGGGAAAGGTAAAAAAGCTACGGGCGATACGATGGTACCTGTCGTACAGTTAGGTTTAACATGTTTTCAAGGAAAAGGCCACGGGGCCCACGAGAGAAACGGCGGTACCTGCGGTATTAGGAAATAGTTATTTGTTCAACAAGAGAGCAAAGTAGATTTTTGCTGCGAGTGTTGATGTTGAGTCCCGAGCAAACGAAAGATTCTATAATCTTGAGCGTAGCGAGAGACTCAAAGACACGAGATGCAAATATCTTTGCTCTCGTGTGATACATACAACTTTTCACCTCAGCCGCGAGAACATATAACGCAAAGGAATAGTAATAGAGAGAATGAAGTTACTTAAACTAACCTACGATATGAAAAATTTAAAAGTAAGTTTTTTTTAAGCTCGCAGCAAGATTGCATTTTGCTCACTGGTTTCAAGCAGCAAAACCGCCATTTTCGAGCCGCTGAGGTGAAAATGTTTATTCCATCCAGTCCTACTAGTAGTTCGATAGTCGAACTGTTTGGATTTTATTTTTCCAAATTGTTAGACTGACTGATCGAACTATCTGGAAACGCGGATTTTATTCCAAATAGTACTGCTTCCAATGTACAGTGAGATTGCAAAGAATAAAACATCAATTACTTACTTTTTGACATATGTTTTTATCAACAACTAGAACTAAAGCCTACAAGAAAGAATAGTACCTACATAACTACAGAGGCCGGGACGAAAAGGGTTGCCGGCCGAAGACATATAGCACAGCCACAAATTTATGTGGAATGGAAATTAGGAAATTAAAAAAGAGGACTTTGCCGGCCCAGGCCTGCAAGATTTGTATGAAACTCCATTAACGACCTCTTGTCCTAGCCGCACCTGAAACTTTATACTTCGCAGCCTATTATAAGGAACATAACATCAATATTTCATTGCATGTTTGAGAAAAGGTTGTTTTTGACATTTCACCTCAAAATTTCTAAACAGTGTCTTACAGAGATGTCGCCATTTATTAGATCTAACGACTGTTTTTGTTCGTGCCAAAACTGGGCCTTTAGGTTTTTTATATTTCCATTTAATCTTTAATTTACCTAAAAAATATGAGATTGGAATAGTTATAATTATAAAAGATCGTGTGACACCCAGCTATCACAATTTAGTAGGAAAATAAAACAAACATATTTTGTATGGTACAAATATTAGCTTATGGTGGCAAACGGACACCATAGCATATAATTTTTTTTCTTGTTTTTAAGGTCGATTATTGCTGGGCTTATTTCGGACCTGTACGCGGTCCTTTATCATGAGCACTGGTCGCTGCGTCCCGTTTAGCACTGCGTGCTTTTGGCAAAAAGTGCCATAAAAAGTGCCAAATATGGCACTAGATTGCTTACCGTAAAACTGATTTATTGCGGCTTAATGCATTTTGAGCTTTAACTTGGCAGTTTTCTTAAATATCCAACAGCTTTCATGGTATTATATTTATGACAGTATACAACATAGAAAATTGATCTCATACCTTTTGTCGGTGAAGACGATAACCACGCATCGCATATTCTTAATTTATTTAATCGTATGGCATTTATTTACGAACCGTGAGATCTTCGAGAAGACAAGTACGGTTGCCAGTTTTTGTATTCTTAATAATATTAATATTATATTTAGGTAAATATTGAACTAGGCTTTCATTTTCACACTTACGTTTTTGATGGGAATTATATATCCATGCCAAATTGCAGCTTTCTAGCACTAACAATCACAGAGCAAAGCCTCAGACAGACAGATTGGACATGGCGAAACTACATATAAGGGTTCCTAGTTGACCTAAGGACCTTGTGAAACATTTAAATGACATTGAGTCCCCTGAGGAGAGGGATGTACGGATTGCGACTAGACGTAAAAATCTGCCACAGTCATTTGTTACTCGACTCAGAGTGGTAAAGCATGCTGAGAGTTACCAGAGCATTGCTCTTTATAATAAGTTGCCCCCAGAACTTAAGGTGCTTACGAGTAATAACATATTTATAGCTAAATTGAAAAAGATATTGTTAAAACAGTGCTTGTATGCAGTGGATGAGTTTGACACTTGATAGGTGAACAGACTATTTATTCATTAATCAGCATGAAATGTAATTATGACATTTTTATTTGTTTTAATTTTAGTTATTTTAGTTTTTGTTCAATCTAATTTGTATATTTAAAATATTTTTTTATGTATTTATTGTAATTATCTAATTTGTATATGATTTCAAACACAATCGTGGTATTGTTTGTGAGTAAATAAATGAAATGGAAATGATATGACTACGGAACTCTAAGACTGCTATTTAGAAACCATAAATAGCAGTCTGTCATCGCGTTTCTGGATCAACACTTGTGCCATGAGTTATAAATAAATATTAATGGACATTTATTTACACAAATCGAACTAGTCCCGTAGTAAGATCAATAAGGCTTGTGTTAGGGGACTAGATGGCAATGTATTTAATAGATCATCATCATCATCCTAGCGTTATTCCCAGTACAGTTGCATCCTGAAAGATGCCTGGGGTTCGCTACCAAGTCTCAGGAAAATATATTTGCTCACCACATAAACAAATGCCCTTACCGGGATTTCAATCTGGGACCTAACCTGGAGCCTGTTAATAGTGTATAATAAGTCACTGAAGCCATGTGGTAAGGCAAATCTGGATGTCATGGGTTCGTAACCAGACTCTTACCACAGTTTCAAAAGCTTATGAAAAGGTATACAATACATTCTGCTTATTGCAAATGTTGAGCGGAGTGTGGTTATAGGTATGACATATGGACATCATATGAGTAAAACTCGGAAACCGGAGAGAAAGAATTTGTTTTCAATGATTTTCCTCCATGGTCAGTCTGATTTTTATGATTTCAGAGTTATGCACTCAAAGCTATCCACTTTGTCATTTCGCCAAATTTGAAGCAGATTAGTGAAGCTGTTTTGGAGGAGCAGAAGTAATTGCTTGTTGCTGCCTGTAGTCTCACTGATGGTCCCAGTGGAAAACCAGCGCTAGTTACATCGTGTCATATTTGTTGTTGTTTAATTATTCTTAGACTACGTACAAAGCTTAAATTTCTCAGAGATATTGTAACTATTTCCAACAATAGGTGAACTAAAACGGTCTTTTAAATAGTAGAGTACATCTAGTGTCTTTAGATGTTGACTGAATATCGTGAGAAAATGGGAAATGTGCAGTTCAAAAGTATCCTTAAAAAAATTACGCAACACTTAACATAAGTATCTAATTAATATACCAATTACCCAGTGAAAATAGTGGATCACAACGTACACACTTGCAGTAAAAGCTTTGAAACCTGAGGTAAGAAACATTGTAGAAATTCGGTTGGAAACAAAAAGAAATACCAGTTTGGAGCTTTTAATCCACTTGCTAATCTTTCTTGAAACAAACTTTCCAAGTTAAGAAATTTTAAAGGATAATTAATAATGTTCAACCATTTCAATTATACTTCTTCTTTAATTAATAATTATGTATTTTTACAGACAATAATTATTCATTTAACTTGTCAAGTAGTTATGATTATTTGACGTTTGTTGACATTGACGTAAGGGGTGCAAATGTCCCTAAAAAATAAATATGAATTATTAATCAATTACCAACATAACAGAAAAAAGTCAAAAATCGATAAACGTAAACTACTATTCGGAAATCAAAACAATCGAATAATGAAAAGAAAGCGCAAATGTCTTCAAACCACGTGGAGCGGCAAGGTCGAATTTATGTTTTCAACTTGTCAAGCGCGGCGTGTGATAAATTAATTCTACGGGCCGTTATCGCGGTCTCTGCTATGGCAATTCATACCTTAAGTGCGACGCCTAAGGTCGGATTTGTCCCGCGCTAGATGCCCACGCATAGTCGCCAGCCCAGGCAATATATCTTAGGCCGTGTACTGCCCGTGACAGTTCGTAAACAAACTGGAGCTACCGCAACAAAGGATCACTGCCATTTTGCAACGTTAATATATAACACAAGCCAACTGTGAGCACAGCCAACGATTGTATTTCCCGAAATATCCATTATAATATATGCACCGACGCTTTTAATAAGCATACAATGTAATGTTGAGGTCTAAATAAGGCTTACTTACCAAACTTAAACACCACGGTGTCGCTTGGTACTGCGGAGTCATCTGCACATCTTGCACATATCGATCACAGTCTTGCAGTTCTTAAAAACACTAAGCTAAAAAAAGAGGTTAGCACCAAAAGTCTCAAACAGTCATTTATCAATCACAAGTCACATGAAACAGTATAAAATATACGGGTTTTTATTACAAAATACAACACGAGCACGTTATGTGATTCACTATCAAAATAAAAATAGTGGCAGACGCTCCGTCGACGGCCGAGCCACTGTCTGTCTGCCGTGCTGTCAATATTCGTCAAAACGAAAATGGCGACACCCTCGACAGAATACGATCAGCACCGGCCTGCCTGCTCTTGCCCTTCCCTTCTAACCTTCGTGTTAGTAAAGGACGGAGAATCGAAGTGTTGTCTTCAACCCGACCGAGTTGATTTGTGATGTCACGCCCAGCGGCGTAACGTTTGCGTAATTATACGCTCATGACGGCTCTTAAACTCGTTTTAATAGCGTTAATTTACAACTATTTCTTAAAATAAGGTCGCCGGTTGAAAGTGTCGGTCATACAACAGGTTAATGTAATGTAATGTGTCATGATGTTTTAGTAATTCGTCTTTGCGCAGGCTAAGCCCGTCCCACCACTCAATATCTGTCGTGAGAGCGCCTCCTACTTTTTCTTATTTTATTCGTGTCTATTTTTTTCAGACGTTCATCTCGACTGCATTAATCTGGTGCAGTCTCACTGCAGTTTGATTAATAATCAAGTTAAAGCGCTGCTCTCTTTGACAACTCGTTCGCTGATATTAAAATAACGTTGTTTTATCATTATCACTTTTTAGCTTTTACATTTTCTAACATCTGGTTTAAATTTAGAGTACCTACGGATGTTTAATTTACTGACAAAACTTTCTAGAACTAAATTTAGCCTTTAATTCAGGTTAATCGCATGATTCTTATCTATCGGAGATTACAGGCTTTCAATTAACGAACGCTTCGAAGAATAATATATATTATACATCATAGATATCTGTAGATTACGCAATGAATTGATAAATAGGCTGATAAGATAAAAGGATCTTATAAATATTATAGATCACTTTAAGTACCAATAAAAATGTTAATAGCGGATTTTACTTTTTGTCGATATATTCATCAATGTGGCATTATCGTATTTTTACATTATCGATTATTACACCTCATTATTGAATGTAATCGATTTCAAGTGTACCAACATTTCAATAAAGAACAACATATTTTTAATTAGAACATTTTTTATTTAATTTATGTTCTTAAAAGTATACTGTACTGATAATTATTGATAAATGAGAAATAAGAAAAAATTGTGTTCGACAAAAAGTGTAGTAGAACTAATTCGGTTTATTTTGACCACATATTTTAATAAAGTAAGGGGTTTTTGTGGGTGTTTTTTTATCATTTAGATACAAAAGAATTTCGAGAAAGCGCCATCTTTCGGCTATGCTGATAATACATTTTGACATTTAATCTACTAAACTAATTTTAGGAATAATAGACATATTTTGCTATGTATATTTTATGATACGCCTGAAATTGTACGAGTTTAATATTATTTGAACTTTTTATTTTAATAATCTTGTGTAGTCGCTTGTGTTAAATAGTAGTGAAAGCGAAAATGTTTGACTCTCGGCTGGTTTCCGAACGCACAATTGTCAGAATGGTGCTGCAAGTTAAAAAAATATTGACAACTGTTTTATTTGAAGATTACAATTTCAAACAATAAGACTAAAAGACTGATAATAATATAGCAAGAACTTGTTGTAGATGTCTGTTATGTACCATAAAAATGAAAAATATTTTTTTAAATCACCCAGACACAAAGAGCTTCTAAGGGCAGCTACACGATGGCAACACCGGTTACCGCCCGTTACCTTTCGAAATTTATTTTACACAAAGGAAACGAAGTTATCGAGTTGTGGCCAAGAATTTTGTGATATCTTTACATTAATTAGTTTTTTTTCGTTCATTTTGGATTATAATCATGTCTGAAAAGAACCATACGTCGCGATTGTCTGCTTACAAAAACGCTGGTGTTGGAACTACTGTAAGTATAAACTTACTTTGTCAAAACCTTTGTTCTGTAATGAAACTCGTAAAGTGGATGAAGTCCTTATAATTCACGATTTAAATGACGCGACAAGTTTAATTATAGTTATTTCATATTAATTAGTGTAGTTGCTAGTATGCGGCAGATTTTTACTTCTTAAATGTAGCTTTTTCGGATTTACAATCTGGGTTGGAGGGTAGAGCAACAACACTGATAATAGTAACGGTTCAACTATTTCAAATAAACCCTACATAGAGCCTATGTATGTGCACTACAGGTTCAAACATCAGCTTTAGTTTTCTGTTTCTCGCTAACCATATATTTATTTTGGTTAAAATGTATTATTATACTGACATCCACAAAATGCGATTATGAATGGCACTATACATAGTTCTGTAAACCTAAAGAGAAGCCCCCGAAACTGTAAATCTATATACTTTGTTAGTGGTCATAAAGATATTTTTTATTTATTTTTTTGGCTATAGCAGATGGAGAGAACACCCATCTGTGATGATGATTAGGCTTTATTTATCCTGTTAGGGTTATAAGGCTTGCAGAAAAGCTCTCCATTAGTCTTGATTTTGTGCTGCTTCCGTGCTTCCAGCAATTTTTAACCAAGTCCTGTTGAAACAACAACCGGCTATATTTGAATTAATGAAAATTATTGTTGCTAAGCCAAGTTGAGACCTTTGGGTGGCTTGAGAAGTTCTAACAGTCAATTTGCCCACTCACTTGACAAGCCTAATCCCAATAAGGTCCAATTTCCTCCTTGGTTTGGAAGGTTATATAAATAAATAATAATAACTATTGACGACCTGTTTAGCCTAGTTGGTAGTGACCCTGCCTCCGAAGCTAGAGGTCCCGGGTTCGAATCCCGGCCAGGGCATTTATTTGTGCATTTATCACAGATATTTGTTCTTGGGTCTTGGATGTTTTCTATGTATTTAAGTATGTATTTATCTATATAAGTATGTATATCGTCGTCTAGTACCCATAGTACAAGCTTTGCTTAGTTTGGGACTAGGTCGATTTGTGTAAGATTGTCCCCCAATATTTATTTATTTATTAATTTATTAGGGGAATTTTTTTACACAAATATAAGTAGTCCCATGGTAAGCTCAATAAGGTTTATGTTATGGTGATGATGATGATGATGATGATGATAGAAAACATCCAAGTCTCAGGAACAAATGTCTCTGCTCACCACAGAAACAAATGCCCTTACCGGGATTAGAATCCGGGACCTCTAGCTTCGGAGGCAGTGACACTACCAACTAGGCTAAACAGGTCATATGGCAGTCGCTTCTGTAAAAAGTAGTGACTACACCAATTTGCGGTTAGGTACTTTAGGTAGCATCCTTCAGGTTGTAACTACTGGATAATGCTAGAATGATGAATGAAAATTTATGTTTACATTAGATGCCCTAAAGTATATGTAAAAAACTTAGGAAAATGGCCAGTCGTATGTTGTTGTGACATGTTTGAATAGACATTTGTTTTGTTAGGCTGGGTTGCACCGACTTACGATCACAGACTGATCAACGTTAAATATGGCGCCGGCAGCTGTCATCCCATAGAAACTTGTCAAACTTTCTATACATTCAAATTTTAACGAACACAGCTTACAATTACAGACGGTTTGGTGCAACCCAGCCTTAGTGTTACACATTTTAAATATGTAATGTGAAATCTTAGATGGTCAGATGATCTTAAGAAAATAGGAGGAGGTATCTGGCTGCAAAAAGCAAGGGATCGTGACAAATGGAAAGCTCTAGAAGAGGCCTTTGTCAAGGGACAAGTTGAGGTTGTCAATGGAGAAGAGTAAAAACAAAAACTATTAACAAAATAAATAAAATAATAAATAAATGTATTGAGCATAGATAATAAGAAAAATGTAACTTCAGCAATAAAGGCTATTTTTATTTTACTTATTTTTATTTAATGTGAAATGTGACGACCTGTTTAGCCTAGTTTGGTAGTGACTGCCACCGAAGCTAGAGGTCCCGGGTTCGTATCCCGGCCAGGGCATTTATTTGAGCATTTTTCACGGATATTTGTTCTTGGGTCTTGGATGGGTTTTCTATGTATTTAAGTATGTATTTATCTATATAAGTATGTATATCGTCGTCTAGTACCCATAGTACAAGCTTTGCTTAGTTTGGGACTAGGTCGACTTGTGTAAGATTGTCCCCCAATATTGTTATTATATTTATTATTATTATGTCTATTCGAACACGTCACAACTCCATAAGACAGGTAGTTTTCTTAAGTTTTTCACATATATATTGATACAGGGTTATATCAACTTTTCCTTGTTGTTATTCTGTCCCATCAACAGCCAACAACAGTAACAGAGTTTCTTAGAATAAATGTCATAATATTGTCTTCAAGCATGCTCCAGAGATGACCTCCATTTAATTTATAATCATCCATTGTGTTTATAATCATCGCTAAAACTCATTTTTGGTAGATTTAAACCCATGACTCAGGAGATGTAACCACGGTAATGAGTAACAAAGAATAGTTGATTGACCCATATAAATTTGAAGAGCTTTATCCTACTTTGGAGACTGTCTATGTTACTTCACATAAAAACTTTGTGTTCTTTAAATGCCACAGGATCTCCGTCGGAAGCGTGCTGAGCTCAGCGTAGCCCTCCGGAAGCAGGCCAGAGATGAGCAGCTCCTCAAGCGCAGGGCCCTGTCTCCGGAGGCCAAGGATGAGGACACACATCCGGTGGAAAAGCTGCCCAGCCCTCCGGAAATTGTTAAAGGTGATAGCATAAATATTCCCTTATTCTTTTTTTATATACGACATCGGCCCGCCTGTTGGTAAGCGGTCACCGCAGCCTATGGACGTCTGCAACTCCAGGGGTGTCACATGCGCGTTGCGCACACTTTGAAAATGTATGCACTCCTTTCTTGAAGAACCCCATACTGTGGGCCCTCGGTAAAACCTCGGCAGGGAGGGAGCTCATTCCACAATCGGAGCGTCGGAGGGAGCAAAAAAAAAGTAAAATCACAAATCATAAAGAAAAATATTATTAGTTAAATCATTAAACTGCTGGAAACTGGGTTTGAATCCCAGTTGGTATGATAAGCATGAATAGGTACTTGTTCCTTAGTATTGATGCTTTTCATGTATATTTTGGATGTTTTGTATGTATGAGTTAGGCGACGATATATCTAATAGATATATACTTAAATCCAAGTCTCAGGAGCAAATGTGTTTGCTCATCACTCTCATCAGATAAACGAATGCCTGTACTCGGATTCGAACCCGGGACCTCCAAATTCGTAGGCAGTGTCACTCAGATGGACTAAACGGGCCTTCATTTATGTATTATTGATTATAAAACGCATGCACATACCTAGATTTAAGTATAATGAATGAAATATTGAGTGCCCTTTCAGGGTGTCATGTACCTACCAATCTAAATGTATCACATCTTAATGTATTATGAACATGACTGCAATACAATCAAGAATAAAGAATAATTCTTTTATTTTTTACAGGTCTCAAGTCATCAGACCTGTCCGTGATGACGGCATCGGCGAGAGCTGCCCGGCGTATCCTGTCCCGAGAGCAGAACCCTCCCATCACCATCATGGTATCGGCCGGAGTTATCCCACCACTTGTCGCGGCTCTGGAGAGAGACGATTGGTAAGACATCATTTTTCAACTCCATTCATCCATCCATTTCCGAATCGCTTTTTTTTATTATCAAAAATGGGATTGCTCTCGGCCAGCATCTGGCCAGGGGCAAAGATGAGGCCGACGATGAAGCGAGCTCACCCAGAATGCCTATTCACTCGCTAAACTTACATGGCAGTAGTAGTAGTAGTAAAATTCATTGTTGTAAAACACACAACAGATAAGATTTACAAAAGGAAAAATTTAAGTACAAAGGCGGACTTATCCCTTTAAGGGATCTCTTCCAGTTAAGGTTTGAATAGATAAGAGTAAAATCAATAAAGGTTGACAAATGCAGCAACATGTTCAAAAGGCACAGGAGAAATAATAAACATACAGACATACATATGAGTATATAATTATTTTCTTTGTTAGGCCGGCAACTATTTGACCACACCTCGTATATTACAGTAGAATATAACTTATACGTGGAGCATTCGTGGCCTAGCGGCGCCCGCGTACCGCGTGCTGTATGCGAAGCTTAAGCAATATCGGCGGGAAACAAAAACTAATTTCCGGCCTAGATATGGCGGATCCCGTTGTGTGTACAAAGTTTCATGTCATTAATGAGACTGAAACTGCGTTTGTATGGAGAATCGAGTTCAGTCGAGCGTGCTGAGGACCGTTACAGCTATGTTCATCGTGTCACGGGTTAAATTTTGATTTTATTTTCAGTGCGGACCTTCAATTCGAAGCTGCCTGGGCTCTCACCAACATAGCTTCGGGCACGCACGATCACACCATGGCAGTTATTGAGGTAAGTCACAAAAATGTAGTGGTATGTGTTAATCTTAACTAATGTACACCACAGCTTACAGATTACTCGGGGATCCAGCACAAGCAATCCTAGGAAGCATTTTTTACCAAATCGTGAAGTACACGAGTGGAATAAATTACCAGAGACAGTGATAAGTGCCCCTTCGGTAAATAGCTTCAAAAATAGACTGGACAAATTTTAAAGCAAAAAATAATTAAACATTATTAAAAAAAAAGTCCTGTGATATACACGCATCAGCTTATAGTAGTGTATAAATAAATAATACTTGCTACGTGCTCACGGACTTAGTAAAACGTATAAATGAAATAGAGACAAAAGAACTAAGGGAAAAACGACTTGCAACACGACGTAAGGACTTGCCGAATCCTGATATTACCAGGCTCAACGTGGTTAAGCACTGCGCGAGTTACCAGGCCGTTCTGCTATTTAATAAGTTGCCGATTCCATTAAAGTCACTAACTAATAGTTATATTTTTAAAAATAAATTAAGTGCTTTCTTGCTGGAGAAGTGCTATTACTCAATAGAGGAATTTTGTAATCCAAGCGTTTCTTAATGTATACATTGTTTTATTATTATTCACTTTATTTATTTCTCGTCTTAGGTTGGTTTTTACAATATTTCTATAAAAGTAAAATATATAACTATAAATACTAAACATAAAATCATTATAAAAACCTAACCTAGGGTGCCGCCGGCAGCGAGGCAGGGCCTAAGCTACCGGTGGTTAGGGCGACAGAGAGAGGAACCTCCGGACTATCCGCGCCGTGTCCAGGAGTACCGCCTTCTGTATCTGACCCTTGACCCAGCCATCTAGCGAGAGTCTCTTGAGGTGTTGGTCGAGACTCTTCGCTATTAAACCGTTCGCGATGTCGGGCTTATTGGCTACAATAGTCCTGTCCGTGATGATAGATCGATCCCAATAGAGCGTAGCACGACCATTTTCGAGAACTGGCGCAGGTAAGTATTTATAGTACATATTCACAAGACCGTATGAAAGAGCAAGTCGCTGGTGAATAATTCTGGCTACCAAGTTATGCCTGTGCAAGTACTCGCCGTTAGCAAGATGACCACAACCGGAAATGATATGCCTGAGTGACTCTCCGGGACGGCGGCATGCCCGACAAATGTCGACCGTACCGTCCCTCAGGATATATTTCCGGTAGTTGTTCGTCATGATAACTTCGTCCGCAATTGCACAGACAAAACCTTCGGTTTCCCCGAAGAGATCCCCGAAACGTAGCCAGTTCACCGACGCGAGCAGGTCTACGTCGGGCCCCGTAAGGGCCTTGTAGAACCGCCCGTGTAGCTCCCTACTCTTCCATTCCGCCTTGCGGTCCTCGGTGCTCAGTACTTTAAATCTGCGCCAGTTCTCGTTTGCTATGGAGAGCGGGGTGAAAGATGCGTCTACTGCCACTACGTCACGATGCATCCCACACTCGCTGTTTAGGAAATAATCCCTGAGACTGCACACCTCGCGGTTGTGGAGGTCTTTGGCATTTAAAAAGCCGCGACCTCCACACTTCCGCGGGATGTACAGTCTCATAACAGACGAGCGTGGGTGCAACATGCGGTGAGTAGTGAGCAGTACACGCACCCTTCGATCCAGGGCATCCAGCTCAGTCTGAGTCCACCTTAGTATGCCAAAGGAGTATGTGAGCAAGGGCATAACCCAGGCGTTGAATGCGCGCACCTTATTGCCACCCGACAAAAAACTATTAAGTACTTTTGTCAGGCGACAGAGGAAGCGCTCCTTCACCGCCTGCTTTATGCCCTCACCCTCAATACCCAAAGACTGTGACATACCAAGATATTTGTAGGTTTCTGCTTCGGAGAGAGATCTGAGTGACATTGTCTCAGAAAGCTGTAAATTTGTTGAATTTACAACTTTCCCCCGCTGTACATGCATGACCGCACATTTATCTACACCAAATTCCATTTTGATGGCGCTACTGAAAACTTCTGTTGTTTTCAGTAGCTCCAACAGGTCCTGTCTATTTGGTGCAAATAGCTTGAGGTCATCCATGTAGAGCAGATGAGAAATGACCTCACCCCCTCTCCGCAGCTGGCAACCTAGCCCCGAATCCTTCAGCAGAGTGCTGAGCGGATTCAGCCTAGGCAGAACCACAAGGGACTCAGACTGTCACCCTGGAAAATACCTCGCTCAATCCTGATAGAGTCTTGCGGACCAGAGGAGCCGTCTCCTCCTCCCGGTTGACGAAGGACTGTGGTCCACTGCCCCATGCAAGCACTTAAGAAGGATCTTAAAGCTGCATCAACTTTATACAGCTCTAAGATCCTCCTCAGCCATGAATGAGGCACCGAATCATAGGCCTTCTTATAGTCAATCCAAGCGGCCGAGAGGGCCCCTCTGCTCAGCCGGACTCGTTGGCAAATGGTCATGTCTATGAGGAGGAGCTCTTTAGTACCACGCGACCCAACCCTACATCCATTTTGAGCAGGGGCCAAAATGTTGTTCGCAACAATGTGCGTGTTAATTTTTGCTCTTAAAATGGATGTAAGGAGCTTGTACAGCGTAGGCAAGCACGTGATGGGTCTGTAGTTCTTCGCTTCCGTGGTACTACCGGACTTGTAGAGCAGGGAGGTAACACCAGTTGTTAAGAGATGTGGCAGGGAACCGAGCTCGAGGGCTTGCTGGAACTGTGTTGCCAAACGTTCATGTGAGCATTGAAACCACTTCAGCCAGAAGTTGTGCAATCCATCCGGTCCCGGACTTTTCCAGTTCGGGGCAGTACGGATGGCACAACTTATGTCTTCGGGGCTGATGGTAACAGACCCCATGGGTTCGATGGACTCACACTCACGTTCGACAACACCGATCCAGGCACCTTCAGTGTGTTCGACAGGCACCGACCAGATACTACGCCAAAAGTTACCCATGGCAGTAGCATCCGGTCGCTGACCGTCGCACACACGATGGTCGGTTCCCTCCCACTTCCGGTATACCTTCCTTTGGTCGGTATACCTTTCCTTTATTATTATTATTGTTATATTAATTTATTTGAAATTTGTTTTGATTCCATTTTTATCGTTTATCCTTTTTAATTTAATTTGACTTGTTACTTCATTTAATAATTATTTGTTAATATTAATCCCAATTTGAAATTTGTTATGTTAGTATTTAATTAACTTTTGTATGTATTTCAAACACAATGCATATTGTTCGTGAATAAATGACTAATGAATGACTAATGACTAATAATAATACAATTACTCGGGGATCCAGCACAAGCAATCCTAGGAAGCATTTTTTACCAAATCGTGAAGTACACGAGTGGAATAAATTACCAGAGACAGTGATAAGTGCCCCTTCGGTAAATAGCTTCAAAAATAGACTGGACAAATTTTAAAGCAAAAAATAATTAAACATTATAAAAAAAAAAGTCCTGTAACATACACGCATCAGCTTATAGTAGTGTATAAATAAATAATAATACAAGAGATTCAGGGCACAGCGGAACAACATCTCGCTCACATTTGGAACAGCCCAACTGTTAGGGAGGTATTCCACTCATCCAATACCTTTGTCCAATATACATTTGATCAAAGAAATTGGATGATTTCATCCAACTTGGATGGGACCCCGACATTTGATCAAAGATTCTTATGACATTTAAATAATTATGGCTACTCTACTACTACTCATGAAAAAATAAAACTTGGACAAAGTTATTGGATGAGTGGAATGGGCCTCTGTCAAAGTAATTTGATCAAAGATTGGACAAAGATATTGGACGAGTGGAACACCACCCTTACAGAAGACTGCAGCCATTACAACAGCACTACTTGCTCGTTAGGTATGTGGTGTTGTGTTCCTGGTGGTGAGTAAGGTCGCCAGAGCTCCCGAGGACGCTGTGTTGAGAGTGAGGGTGCATGTCTGTAGCTGTCAACATGATGAATCCTCAAGGAGTCGCAAGTGTCCATAGGCTACGGTGTCTGCATACCATCAGGCAGGCCGTAAGCTTGTCTGCCAGATGTATAGAAAAAAATGTTTAGTTGTAATCTGTCAAGTCTACTGAAGACTAGGATTCGATGCTGTCCCTGCCCGTGTCATGGGACGTACACAGAGACAGCACCCGCCAGAGTGTACTGGTTGATAAATGCATTTACGCATCCCGCCTAGCCGGGAAACTAGGACAGGTATGACGGACTCCCGGGAACCGCCCGGACTACCGTCTAAAACCACCAGGGTATGCCCATCACACAGCATTAGTGGCGGTGACACGGGATCGCCAAGGCACACAACCGCGAACACCGCCTGCTGCGACAGCCGATGCTGTCCCCTCTCGGTAGGGGCTTGCGCCCCCCACCCGACGGCAAGCGTGCAGGGCGACACCACACACTTGCCGACCAAAGAACCAGGGTAAATAGGGTAGGGACAGTGCGGCCGTTAGGAGCAGTTGTGACGTCATCGGTAATAAGTAGTCGTTCGGACGCAGGGTTGTACAAAACGTCTTTCTTTGATTTGACATGTGATTAGCATCATTCCTATATTATTCGTGAGAATAGATAGATAAAAATGCGTATCTAAGTAAATTAATGAAAAAAAACCGGCCGAGTGCGAGTCGGTCTCGCGCACTGAGTGTTCCTACAAGTAAAAAAAATCTGATTTATTAATGTACTGGTATTTTCTTGTAAAATATACGTAATGATAAACAAATCACTAAATTTCAAGTTGATATGTCAACGGGAATTCAAAAAAATCTTCGGAACAAAATGTTTGACAGACGGACACGCAAGTGACAGCAATAGGGCTCCAATTCCTCCACATACCAAACATTCATGATCTAAGTAAGTACATATATTCTATTCAAGAAAGAGTTGTTTAATTTTCTAGTTAAGAAATCATATTATTCCTCAAAATAGTATTTAAATGATTACGACATAAAATAATGAACTACTTTATTACGAACTTCATTATTAAGTATATATTTTTCACTATGAAAAGTATTATTATCATTTATTTCTCTTTTAAAAATAAGTACTAAGTGTTTTAGGTATTTAAGGTACAACGTGCTCTTACTTGATCCGTTCCTATGTAATTCATACCTAATATTACACACTATTATAAATAGATTCAAGTGGTCGGCAATATTTATGAATTGAAACATCCATAAACATAACAATGACGGTCGTAACTTGACTTAATTTGTCGCGCGAAGTAATTGCCGGCCTGACTTTACGTTAAACGTGTTGCCGCGACGGCGAGGCGGCCCCGACTGAGAACGGCGGAGACCGGCCGACACGTCAATCATTTAGCGCGTAGCACAAGCGACCGCGCACACATCGCCGCGTCTATGTGTGCGTGAGCCGCGGATGTACCTTTTGTATGGAGTGTCCTTACCCGGTATACCCTGAAAGAACCTCCACGCCAGGAGAGAGTGAAAAACCCCGGATTCACTCCCTCAGGTCCCCTTGTAACTTTTTATAGAGGTTTTCTCCCTCGCAGCCACCACCCGGCCCCGGCCTGACGGTGACAGCCCCCGCTCCCGACTATAGCGGCCCTCTGCCGAAGTCAGGGTTACGGGTCCGTAATTCTATAAACAGGCATACGGCATGGCCTGTCCCTCTCGCCGCACCTGGGGTGTCATGCGACTCCCTGATGCGGAACCCCCCATCCCCCCATTGGTCGCATCTGGAGTGTCCTCCGCCAAACAGAGGAACACCCAGAGCGACCCCGTCTCCGGGTTATTGGTAGCACCGGTAAGCGATCCCTCCGAAGATGAATCACTTACCGTTGCCTCCAGGGCGCACCGGCCAGAACCCTTCCCCTTCCCTCAGACCCGCGAGGGTCCACAGGAACTGGCAGAGCCCAGACACTCGTAGAGGTTACCCGACTAGCGCCCCGCCCCGCTCCACCCTACTCTGTACTACTGGCTTGAAATGCATGTTTTTTTTTTAACTAGGGCGGCGCCATCCCCAAGCTAGTGACCCTGCTAGGCCGCGGGAGCTCAGTCGGCGAACAGTGCGCCTGGGCGCTCGGCAACATCGCGGGCGACGGCCCCGCGCCGCGCGACGCCGTGCTGCAGGCCGGCGCGCTGCCAGCATTGCTGCCCAGCATGTCGCCCGGCGCCGCGCCCAGCACGCTGCGGACCGCCGTGTGGACGTACAGCAACTTCTGCAGGTAAGTGCTGGGTTTATAGTGACTTCTGTGGGTAACGTACCTATTAGGTTTATAGCAACCTCTCCAGGTGGCAAGTAGGTTTTAAAAAGCATTTGCAGGTGGCAAGTAGGTTCATAGCAACTTCTGCAGGTTCCTACTAGATTTATAGCAACTTCTGCAGATGACAAATAGATTAATAGCAACTTCTGCAGGTGACAAATAGATTTATAGCAACTGCTGCAGGTGACTACTAGGTTTCTAGCAACTTCTACAGGTGACAAATAGATTAATAGCAACTTCTGC
The DNA here is from genome assembly GCA_905163555.1 of Notocelia uddmanniana. Taxonomy (NCBI): domain Eukaryota; kingdom Metazoa; phylum Arthropoda; class Insecta; order Lepidoptera; family Tortricidae; genus Notocelia; species Notocelia uddmanniana. The sequence goes on along the minus strand of LR991079.1, from coordinate 10,440,002 downwards.
AGGTGACAAATAGATTTATAGCAACTGCTGCAGGTGACTACTAGGTTTCTAGCAACTTCTACAGGTGACAAATAGATTAATAGCAACTTCTGCAGGTGATAAATAGATTTATAGCAACTTCTGCAGGTGACTACTAGGTTTCCAGCAACTTCTACAGGTGACAAGTAGGTTTCTAGCAACTTATACAGGTGACAAGTAGATTTATAGCAACTTCTGTAAGTGACAAGTCGATTTATAGCAACTTCTGCAGTTGGCAACAAGTTTTAAAACACCAATGCAACACCGATTAACCTTTTGAACGCCACGGTCGGCCATAGACGTCAACGTAAAATCGTCACCCCGACGCCAACGACGGCACTGGCCGACAATATTTTTTTTATGAAAAACTACTGAGAAGCTGCCCAATTTTATATTGGCATTATTTCTTTACACATATTTTTTTTACCGTTGTGGCGTCAGGGGCACGGCGAATTACTTTGACGTCTGGCGGCGAAAAGGTTCCGATGTCGATGTCCTTGTAAAATAAATAAATAGCAACCTCAGCAGGTAACTACTATTAAGTATTAAATATATAAAACTAGGTATTGTAATTATAAGCATGAAATGTATTTTTAAATTGAATTTGTTATGGAAATAAAAAACTTAAATAAATAAAATACAATAAGTATTTGTCTATTACTGTTACAGAAACAAAAATCCTCTCGTGAACTTCGAACTGGTGGCGCCTGCCTTACCCTTCATCTCAGAATTGCTGGAGCTGCAAGATGCAGACGTACTAGGTAATTTTATACATTTTTAATTTTGCATTACATTTGCTCGTAAAGGGTCCTATTGCACGCAGGTGTATAGAGCAGCTGTAGGCGATTTACCTCCCGAGGGAGTTATACGTTTTTGTGTGATCTGATTAGTTTTTATAAATCTAGTTGGCCGCGCTCCACAAGAATGTTGCTTTGTGATTGGTTGAAGTAATGAAGCTGCGCGCTCCTCGCAAGGACGCCCCGACGATCATGCACTGACACTGGAGGTGAACTTGACGATTTCGTCAATTTGGATTAGTGCTAGAGTTATTGATTTCCTCGCAAACGTGATGAAAAACATTGTGATTAACTCGGGCGTAAGAAATTGCAAACAGTCATCAAATTTACTATCGTGCACCTATAGGCAGTTTAGGTTGCATCATCGTTTAAACCCTTTTTGTTAATGTGTATATTAGAATTGTTATTTGGTCGAATATGGTGACATGTTTACACTTTCCTACCGATCATTCTATCGCCAATTTGTCGTCAATTGTAATTCAATCACTGAAAAAAAACATAAGCTCTGGTCATGTGAACCAAAAAAAACTATAACTCCTTTATGATTTGAACCAGTTTAAACTTGTTACATGTACCCCCCTGGCCACGACTTTCTACAATGAAAGAGAGAGAGATTCAACATAAAATCTAAGGTTTCTTTTTCTATTACAGCGGACGCCTGCTGGGCCATATCGTACCTAACCGATGGTCCGAACGAGCGAATTGAGGAGGTCCAAATGACTCCCAATCTACTGCAACGCGTCGTGCGCCTGTTGGACCACAGGTCCGCCGCAGTGAAGACCCCAGCCTTGAGGGCGGCTGGGAATATGCTCACTGGCTCTGATGAACAGGTACTGATATGACATTTTTGTAATATTTCTCATCCTGACCATGATACTATTTCACGTTTGACACCCTATAAGGTCCTTTTCACTCTTCGCGGCAACCTTGTCACCCCGTTCATGACATATTTGTCACTTTTATATTCTTTGTTACTTATTTGTCATGCTCACGTCATCTTTTTTTGAGTTCTTGATAAGTGGATAACACAATCCATGACCCTCTTGTCGCACTCACAATGATACCCTGCTGATATTCTTCAAACACTGTTTTCACCCTCCCTACGACCCCTTATTACACTCTTGGCATTCGTTCTCGTTTACCTCCTGTCATAAAAAAATAAATATATATAAGACTATTTTATTCTTAATTTTGTATTAAACAGTAACGCTGCTAACGAAAATTCCAAATTTCAAATTAAAGAGAAATATTGAAAATTTAGTGCTCCGACCAGGATTCGAACCTGCGATGATGTGAACCTGTATTTTTCTTTAATTTTAAATTTTCAAGTTTCGTTAGCAGCGTAACTGCTTAATACAAAATTAATTCAGTGTGGGATGGCGTAACGTTACTGTCATTTCTCAATGTAATTTGAGACGTTGGTGCCGTTCATAGAAGCCTAAGTCTTCTACGGTAGATGTCGCTGTACGCCTCCCTAAGGCGTTGTACGAGGGAACTATTGAAGGATTTCGTGGCCGAGCTTGATTGTTCCGATAGCTCAGAGGCTAGAGCGATTGGCCGCGTATGCCAGATGTCGCAGGTTCGAATCGAATCCTGCTCGGAGAAACTAAATTTTTCCTTTTAAGAAAGTATCAACGAGTACACTAGCTCCACTCGTAAAACTTGTGATTATTTAAATTTAACGACAGATATTTAAAAAAAAGGGACTGCTATGTACTATATTTTGTGCTTTACTACCTTTTGAGTACATTGAAGCAGTTATTACGTTGCTAGATTCGTCAATCTATTCCATAGAGAAAATAAGTAAGAGAGCTAACTCCATGCATCATTTTTTTACTTATTATTTCGTAGTCGACATCTAGCGTCAAATAGCGGAATTATCAGTACTGCCATAAAGATACTAGATGTCACGTATGTCGCTACTGACGAAAAGTGTATTTCTAAACAATTTACTACTAATATTTAAAGCAGAGGGAGTTCAAAACAAAGTTCCGGTTAATCCGGTTATAATATTAGCTAAAAATGGTTGAGCATTCGATTGTTCGTTCGTCACGGCGTCTATTGTCGAGTAGCAGTACTGATAATTCCGCTATTTGACGCTAGATGTCGACTACGAAATAATAAGTAAAAAATGTTGCATGAAGTCATATGGAGTGAGCTCTCTATTCTTACTTATTTTCTCTATGTCTATGCGTAGAAAGAAAAACGGCTGTTTTATTTTTGAACTCAAAGATTGACAAATCTCGCTACGTAATAACTGGTTTGGTATATTCAAAAGGTACTTAAATACAAAATACAGTACATAGCAGTCCCCTTTTTTAGGGTTCCGTACCCAAACGGTAAAAATGGGACCCTATTACTAAGACTTCGCTGTCCGTCCGTCCGTCTGTCACCAGGCTGTATCTCAAGAACCGTAATAGCTAGACAGTTGAAATTTTCACAGATTGTGTATTTCTGTTGCCGCTATAACAACAAATACTAAAAACAAAATAATAATACTAATTAAGGGGGGCTCCCATACAAAAAACGTGATATTTTAGCACTTTTTCATGGCTACCACTCGCCGAGCTAGATCTCAAGAACCGTAATAGCTAGACAGTTGAAATTGGCACAGATTATGTATTTTTATTGTGGCTACAACAACAAATACTAAAATCAAAATAATAATAATAATTAAGGGGGGCTCCCATACAACAGAGTAGTTGTTGGCGTTTTTTTTCTGGTACGGAACCCTTCGTGCGCGAGTCCGACTCGCACTTGGCCGGTTTTATTTAATATGTATTGTTAAATAATCTCATTTTTTACGAATGGCGCTAGTCGATCCGTTGATACCCTCTTAATTTGAATTTTTTTCTTGTTCACAGACCGACCGCTGCCTGGACGCTGGCTGTATCGGCTACCTGCTGGCTCTGCTGAGTTGCGGAAAGTCTTCGCTGGTTAAGGAGGCCGCTTGGGCCGCAAGCAATATCCTAGCCGGAACACAGGTACGATAATAATACGTTATTATTTCCAAATATCAAATTAAAGGCAAAAATTTTAAAAAATTGTGCTTCGAGCAAGATTTCAACGAATTTAGGAAATGCCGCGAGCATCCTCGGTACAATGGCTCAAGGGCCTGTTTTAGATTTAAGTTTATATTATTTTGGTTAAATATTCTAGTATCTATTATATTTTCTTTGTACATAAATAAATTATTGATTGATTGGCTGGGCCAGCGTGGCGACTGCTGCTCGCTCTCTTCAATCACGTCTGTGCCCAGCAGTGGGACGTACCTAATGATAGGGGTCTCTATTGTTATATCAAAAAAATATTGACAAATTATCATTTCGCAAACAATTTTCCGCAAATTTTCATTTGCCAAATTATTATTTGGCAAATAAACTCTTGACAAATAATTATAATACAAACCTAATGTCTGGCAAGTGAACAGTTACACAATGACTCGCTTACCAACTAGTACTTTAACCAAATTTCAAGTAGTCAAATGTTTCAGTTGTAAAAACATATTTTACGCAAAATATAATAAGGCAAATATTACAAGGGTGCTTCTTCCACTTGGGGCAAATTCTAAACAGGTAAACATGTGTTCAGGTTCAGATTTATCTATGTTCCTAAAATTAACGGTACTAAAAAGCAAGCAAGCAAGCAAAGTTTTCCCGCTCTTTTATAAAAAAAATAACCTCGAAGACGAAAGCGGGAGCAAAGCTTTTTGTCAGAACAATTCATTTGACAAAATATTTATTGTCTAAAGATTTTCTGCTTTAATGAAGTATTTGGTAAAAGACCAAATGCCTGAACGTTATTTTCCGTGATAATATTATGTTAAGTAAAAATGTGTCCAAATGAAAATGTGCCTACTAAAATTATTCCAAAGATTGCATTACCAAACGTAACAGTTGCCAAAATTTGTTTGGGTAATGAAATTTTACCAAAATAACTTTGGCAAAACGGCAGGATCCCCTAATGATAGTAATGATGATGATGGTTCCAGATACAAATACAACGGGCGATCGACCAAGGCATGCTTCCAAAACTCATCTATGTGCTGGCACATGAAGACGCCAAGTAAGTAAATTGTATCAAATTCTACCACTAGTGGCCATGGTCTAAGGAAACAAGTTCTGCCACTCCGGATCGTGACACAAGCCTACGTCACCGTCGTGTTGCCACTTTATAGTAACTAAACGACTCATGAAGGAGTTTTATCCGCCGTAATCATGCAAAATATATTATTTACGCATTACAATTGTCATTTGTTTGTTTAAGCAAATAAAATAGGTCAGGGTAAACATGAATTATGAAGTTAAACATGGACCCGGGTATGTCCTAAAACTGCGACCGGGACCACCGGGGAATGGGCAGCAGCATTCCTAGAATGCGGTGGAGATACTGCGATCGCCAACCCGCATGCCAAGCGTGGCGATTATGGCATTTACCCCCCATGAAATTGGGGGAGGCCTGTGTCCAGCAGTGGACGTCCTAGGGCTGATATGGTGGATGGTAAACATGAATTAATAAACATGAATTAGTAAACATAATTAACGTAATATGTTAATAAAACACTCACAGGTATACATGGGGGTCGGGGAGTGTCATAATACAACACTGGCAACACAGCAACTCACACTTACGCCGTCAGAACCATCGATACAAGTGATGACGTAGGCTTGTGTCACCCACACTACTGTATTTCCCCGGAGTGCTATACCTTGTATTCTTGTATTATGCTAGTGGCCCTGTGAGCTCTAGACCTCGCAAATTAATTTCATAATTTCCAAAAACGGACTCGACAAAAAAAAATCTATAATAATTATCGAACCTGCTCACAAAATTTCACGAGAATCGGTTGAGAAATGCAACCTGTAGAGAGCATCCGGACAGACATACGAAAGATTTTTTGTCGAAAGCTGAAACGGAGAAGCTTCGCTCGCTCGGTCAATAAAATTCCTAAACACATTACTGAACTTAGCAGTTCAAAATTCAGATCTGTAGTAAAATTAAAACTTATTTCAAAAGCATATTATACGGTAAACTAAGCGAGGTGTCATTTATTTTCAAAACAATATACATTGTATAGTTAAACATAAAATTACAGTGTCGCTACTACAAAATAACAATGTTACAGCAGAAAACCTATTTTCGCAATAGATTACCCGTGCAGGACGCTATCACTGACAAACATCCCTATCCATGATGTAATCGTTTATCTTATAATATGCTCTTGAAATAAGTGTTTGTTTTACTACAGATTTGAATTTAGAATTGCTAAGTTCAGTAATGTGTTTAGGAATTTTATTGTAGAATTTTTTTTTAGCAATTTTTACATTATTTAGGTATTTCAATCTTAATGAAGTCTGTTTTTATTGTTAAAATTATATCAATAAATGATTGAAATTGAATGTGTTTGACAGGTGTCAAAAGGAAGCCGCCTGGGCCATCACGAACCTGTGCCTGGGCGGGAGCCCGGCGCAGCTGGACGCGCTGCTCAGCGCCGGCTTCCTCGCGCCGTACTGCGGCCTGCTCGGCGCCGCCGACCACCGCGCCGTCACCGTCGTGCTGGAGGGCCTCACCAACCTCTTACAGGTAGCTCCACCCCCACCATAAGGTTTGGAATTCTCTGCCGGCGTCTGTATTACCGAGTTCATATAACCTGAACCTTTTCGAGGTACAACTGAATAGGCATCTTCTGGGCGAGCTCGCTTCATCGTCGGCCTCATCTTTGCCCCCTGGCTAGATCCCAATTTTCATAATAAAAAAAAAACATATCAGCCGAAGGACGTTCACTGCTAAACATACCACCACCACCATAGCAGCTAAAGGACGTCCACTGCTGGACATAGGCCTGCCCCAAATTCATTGCACAAATAACTATTTTCGTTTTGTTTTGATATTTTATGGTTTCCTATTCTCTATGGATGACGCCATGTTATAAATGTTAACGTGTGGCATATACCCATTTAAACCTTCTTTGCAGGCTGCCGAGAAATATGGACAGGTGGAGGCGTTGTGCATTAAACTGGAAGAAATAGGCGCTTTGGACAAGATCGAAGGGCTGCAATCGCATGAAAACGAACAGGTACCACGTTTAATTTTGTCTGTACTCATATGCCATATGGGCGATACATATATATATGTATCGCCATTTTCTCAAAGGTTAGCTGGAAGAGATCCCTTATAGGGATAAGTTCGCCTTTGTACTTTTACATTTTGTTATTTTGTTTCGATTGTTATTGTTTTTTTTTGTGCAATAAAGTGTTACACATACATACTCGTATATTAGAATTACTGTTCAAAACGGGGTATTTTTTATACCACGTCGGTGGCGAACAAGCGCACTGCCCGCCTGATGGTAAGCGGTCACCGCAGCCTATGGACGCCTGCAACTCCAGGGGTGCCACATGCGCGTTGCCGACCCTTTAAAAATGTATACACTCCTCACTCTTTATTTATATTTCTTGGGTTTCCGATATTTCGGCACTGTTGCAAGCATCATCATCTGTTGCATGTGATCGTGTTCGAGTTTCGAGTGAAAGTGCGGACGGTAGTAGTAGCTGTGACACTGGGCGAAAAAAGCGAACCAAGAAGAGGGTAGATCGCTATGGAGTGTGGGTAGGCCACAAATAAAACTCGCTGCACGTCAGTTAACCCTTGAAAATGATGCTTGCAACAGCGCCGAAATATCGGGAACTCAACAAATACAGGGTGGGCCCTGTAACCACCACCACCATATCAGCAAAAGGACGTCCACTGCTGGACTTAAGCCTCCCCAAAATTCACAGGGGGTATATGCCATAATCGCCACGCTTGGCATGCGGGTTGGCGATCGCAGAATCTCCACCGCACTTCAGGGATGCTGCTGCCCATCCCCCGGTGGTCTTGGTCGTAGTTTTAGGACGTACCCGGGTTCCGGGGCCCTGTAACAGCAGCAAAAAATTAAACGGTGGACTATTTAGCGGGCCAGCAATAATTTCCAAGTGGTCTCAGTTGAAATAAACAAATTTTCTTTTTGTCATCAAAGATGGCTTACGTGTATTTTTATTACTATTCTGAAGTGACATTACCTAATGTCAATTTATTTTAAAAGGTCAATAAAATAAATTAAAAATATACTTGAAAACAAAAAATGCAAAAACAAATATGACTCATAACTTGATACTACCTCGAACACTGCATTGACTGATGTCAAGACATGTCTCGTGGTATCAAGATCCATTACTCGGAGGTCATAACTATAGCTCAAAATTTCACCGAAACGATTTTTTTTGAAAAATTGATCACCATGTGTTACTGCAGATGGCCTAAGGAAGCGTCCTTTTAAATATTTGCTGCAGTTACAGGGCCCACCTGTATGACATACATTTGAACAGTAATTCTAACGTTAATGAAATTCAAATTTCATTATTTCCAAAAATTGCCTTGACAATAAAATTATACATAAATATCGAACTTGCTCACAAAATTCCACGAGAATCGCTTGAGAAACGCTTGGCTCGCTCGGTCAATTACATAAATACATACATTAACTCACGCCTATATTCGCAAAAGGGGTAGGCAGAGCACATGAAAATTAATTTTCAGTGCCACTTAGCAATAATATGTATATTTTCTCAAACATGCAATGAAATATTGATGTTATGTTCCTTATAATAGGCTGCGAAGTATGACGTTTCAGGTACGGCTAGGACAAGAGATCTTTAATGGAATTTCATACAAATCTTACAGGCCTAGGCCGGCAGAGTCCTCTTTTTTAATTTCCATTCCACATAAATTTGTGGCACAGGCATCATGACATTCTGCCACTATGCGTATTAAAGATAAAACTTTGATTTTTTTTGTTGTTTATTTCATTGCATGTTTTAGGAAAGCACTATACATACCTCGGCGGGAAATATGGGGTTGCCCGCCTTAGACCTATCTATATGTCTTCGGCCGGCAATCCCTTTCGTCCCGGCCTCTGTAGTAATGTACTATTATTATTATATTCCAGGTATATAAGAAAACTTTGCACATACTGGACACGTACTTTGCGGAAAACGAAGACCAAAATGCAGCCCCGGAGCAGACTAACGATGAATATCAATTTGGCACGAACCAGCCGAATAATATCAACTTTTAATGCTAAGCTATTTATTACACATCTGCAGGTGACATGTTTCGAACCCTTCGGGAGCTCTTGATGATGCGTTTGAGTTCTCGCGGCTGTACCGTTACGGTGCGTCTGGCTGAAGAATCCGAAACATGTCGCATTAACGAATTAATGCGTTTAACTTCTGCGGGGGATATGTTTCGAACCCTTCGGGAGGTCTTCGTGATGCCTTTGAGTTCTCGCGGCTGGATCGTTACGCACCGTCTGGCTGAAGAATTCGAAACATGTCGCATTAACAAATTAATACGCGTATGAATTTGTTAACGCTTGTTAATTTGTAAAACGTATTTTTAGTCTAATTTAATATAATCACTATGCTATTTATTTCTATGTAATTTAGGAGTGGATATCGCCGGTTGACAAATAATCTGTCAATATTCTTAGAAACGTCATATCTCAATACTTAAGAGGGCGCAGTACGCTCGGTTCTCCATACAAACGTATTTACGCTCTCGTTTTAAAACGCCATGCTAGAATAACATGAAACTTTGTGTACACAATGGGATCCGGCATATCTAGGTCAAAAATTAGTTTCTGTTGCTAGAAATTGTAAAAGAAAACAAATACAGCGGTTTTTTGAGTTTTTTACGGCTTGTATGAAAACCTTAATAAACGCTGTATTTTTTTCTCCATTATAATTTCAAGCAACAGAAACTAATTTCCGACCTAGATATGCCGAATCCCATTGTGTATACAAAGTTTCACGTTATTCTAGCATGGCGTTTTAAAATGAGAGCATAAATACGTTTGCATGGAGAACCGAACATACTGCGCATAATATTTCCACCAAACGGCCCGCAACGGATCGGAACGAAAAAAATTTTCATAGTCTTTAAACGATACTGAATCATATATGTACTGTTTTTAAGTCTACATTAGCAAGTTGCGCACAACAGCTTGACCGCGGGCGTCTTCCGCGACATGTGAACTAAAGTATGCTGCGGCACGCGATCGGCTCCGTTCGCTTGCGATCGGCCCCGTCCGCTTGTCGTCGTGTGCGATCGGAACCTTTCGGCTGTCGATGCCGTCGAAACTTCATTGACCATTCTGTAATAATCTTTGAATTTTTTCACATCCAATTTCAAATCATTGTGAAGTGTATGGAATTCGCGAACCTTACGCCGCTTTTGCCACAAGTTATTAACCCAAACTTTTCTTTTCCTCTTTTGTGTATTATGAGTACGGCTAAGTACTAACTTGCCGCACTCGACTCGGTGGACCGCAGAGCCAGGAGGCTCATTGGCGGCAGTACGGTGGTGGGAAATAAGCTGCAGAGCTTAGCACATCGACGCAAAGTAGCATGTCTGTGCGTCTTCTACAAACTGTACTTCGGTGAGTGTGCTCAGGAGCTCCATGAGCTCATACCGCCTTCCCCCTTCTTCCATCGGACTTCCAGACGTACGGCTGGCTACCATCCTTACCTGGTCGAAATTCCTCTAATTCGAACCAAGCGCTTTGCATCTTCTTTTATAATGCGCACTTCTAAGGTTTGGAATTCTCTGCCGGCGTCTGTATTTCCGAGTTCATATAACCTGGACCTTTTTAAGGCACGAGTGAATAGGCATCTTCTGGGTGAGCTCGCTTCATCGTCGGCCTCATCTTTGCCCCCTGGCTAGATGCTGGCCAAGAGCAATCCCATTTTTAATAAAAAAAAAATGATGATATTCTTCTTCTTCTAGTGCAATAGCCAGTAATACTACGTCAACTTCAACCATTTTCATAAATTACAACACGAACGGCTGTTACCGCCCGGTTGTACACGTCGACATGCCGCCGGACACGATCGGTTGTCGCCGCATCCGTTCGTATTCTTTCCGATCCGATCCGATGCGGGCCGGTTGGTGGAAATATTACTTTAAGCGATGTTGCGATGTTGAAATACGAGCTTTATTTTTAGTAGGTAGGTATTGTACGTACTTAGTGAGTTTGGTCGTCAACCGCCGATGTGTCGATTGTGCCTTAAGTATGTTATTCGTGTCTAGAATAAGTTTAAAATGGTAGTTTCAGTCAAATTTTTACCTTTTAATTTTGTATGTATGTATAACACTTTATTGTATAAGTACAAAGTACAAAGGCTAACTTATCCCTATAAGGGATCTCTTCCAGCTAACCTTCGAGAAAATGAGAAAAATAAATGTAGTACACAAAGGCGACAAACTAATTTTGCACAAACACGGACATTTAAGATAAGATAATTTTCTTCTGGTTACTTTAATATTTTTTATGGTGCCAATCGGACCAGAGAAGATAAAATGTCTATATGGGACCAACTCAATACCATTTTATAGGCAGTTAATTAAAAAAAAACATCTAAGAAAAAAAGCTTGTGATAGTCCTTAAGAGGGCGCAGTACGCTCGGCCTGGGTCGGTTCTCCATACAAACGTATTTACCCTCTCATTTTAAAACGCCATGCTAGAATAACATGAAACTTTGTATACACAATGGGATCCGGCATATCTAGGTAAAAGAAAAAAATGCAGCGATTTTTTGAGTTTTTTACGTCTTGTATGAAAACCTTAATAATCGCTGTATTTTTTCTCCATTATAATTTCAAGCAACAGAAACTAATTTCCGACCTAGATATGCCGGATCCCATTGTGTATACAAAGTTTCATGTTATTCTAGCACGGCGTTTTAAAATAAGAGCGTAAATACGTTTGTATGGAGAACCGAGCGTACTGCGCACTCTTAAGAGCTTCATAATTATTTATATTTTATCATTAGCTACCATTGTAAGTCCTGATTTCTGGAAAGTCGCATACTATATATTTGAACCATAGGCGTAAGAATTGAGGTGTTGATAGCAATAAAAATAAAATTCTCTTACATTACCAATAAATAAATCTCACGAAAATACTCGGAAAATAACACGCGTACTTATTTTTGCTATTTTAAATACATGAAGAACAATAAACGGACGCCATTTGATCATAGAAAAGGCGTGACGTCACTTGTTCCTATTTCCCTACAAACTTCATACTAACAGAGCGTTGTTGTCGTTTCATTAAAAGTTGCTGATTTGACTATCAGTCAACATCCCTATTATACACTACCGTCAGAAATTTTAAGAGTGCGCGGTACGTTCGGTTCTCCATACAAACGTATTTACGCTCTCATTTTAAAACGCCATGCTAGAATAACGTGAAACTTTGTATACACAATGGGATTCGGCATATCTAGGTCGGAAATTAGTTTGTTGCTTGAAATTATAATGGAGAAAAAATACAGCGATTATTAAGGTTTTCATACAACCAATATAAAAGTTTTTTACGTCTTGTATGAAAACCTTAATAATCGCTGTATTTTTTCTCCATTATAATTTCAAGCAACAGAAACTATTTTTCGACCTAGATATGCCGGATTCCATTGTGTATACAAAGTTTCATGTTATGGCGTTTTAAAATGAGAGCATAAATACGTTTGTATGGAGAACCAAGCGTACAGCGCCCTCTTAAGACCAAACACAAAATATGCAAATAATCAATTTTTTTGATTATTCATTCAACGTTGATTCATCTGTCCGTAGTACTCTCGACCAGTTTGCTAAAGTCCAATCCAAGTGAGATATATAGCCCATTGCAATATTTTTGCCTTGTTTGGTTTGCGTAATAATTTATGAAAATTAAACTAAAAATTGTGTTTGGTCATAAACTTTTTGACGGTACTGTAGACTATCGAAAAATATGTGTTGACCGATGATCACTCTTGTGTGAACACCACCTAGGCTGTAATCAGCAAGGCAACAATTTGTTAACCTTTTCACCGCCATACCACGAAACATAATCATCCTGACTCCACGGCATTAAAACAACAGATAGAAATGAAATGTGTCGGCAGTAGCCGTGGCGTCGTAGTCACAACATTCTCATGTCGTATATTGAATGTGGCGGTGAAAAGGTTATAGGTGAAAAACTTAGTAAGTCGCCTGTTGTATGTAGTTGTGACGTGTTCGAATAGGCGTTCGTTTTGTTTGTGTTGCACATTTTAAATATGTAATCTCTATTCGAACACGTCACAACTACATACAACAGGTGGCTTACTTAAGTTTTTCACCTATAACGCTGGGGAAAGAGACTGATAATTTCCAGAAATTACCACAAGTGTTGCTGGTAACAAGTGGGAATAGCCACAAAATATTTCATGACCTGATTTTATCATTAGACCTAAAATAATAATAGGGTATATCCGAGGGAGTGTAGTTTAATTCTAAATACATTTTAAGTATCAATATCCAATTCGGAGGAAATAACTACAACTTGGAAAAGTTGAAAAACCCCCGTCATTTTCATTTCAAAGCTCAATATCTCAAAAACGGCTGAACAGATTTTCATGAAACATGGCTAAGAACACTGGGGATAAAATTATCTATGACACGAACAAAACTAAACGAAAATCGTTTCATCCGTGTTCCAACTTATAACACCCTCTTTTTGTTGATTGACTGATGACTTCATAATTTCACATTTTAACTGATTCTATTATTAATTGTATGACTAATTTTCGTTACACAATGGAATCAATTAAAATGTAGACACAGTGAAGTCTTGAACACAACAATAACAACAACAATATTTTTTTTTTTAATTCAGCCATGTCTATATAATTGCAGTGTGTGATAAATGTATTAATTCCCGTATTTTTAATATAGACTGGCATGGTTAAGACTGAAATGTGATAATCATTTGTTAAGTATGTTAATAATAAAATTTTACTTTTCTAATTGGTTTCTTATTATATTGTTCTATTTTAATTAGTGCAAGACAGAGTACACTTGATTTCAAGAACCATCTTATACAGGTTGTGGCCTATTTTTACCGACTTTAATAGAAGGAGTTACTCAGTTCGTCAGTACATTTGCTTGTACAGTCAGCATCATAAATATGTATACATTTCGGAACTAATGTCTGGGGAATAAGGTTCAAAATTGTATACATATTTATGATGCTGACTGTAATTTTCTTTTTTTTATGTATGTTCCCCGATAACTCTTGGCCACGTTGGCCGATTTTAATAATTCTTTTTTTGTTTCAAAGCAGGTAGCCCGACATTGGTCCCATATAAAATTGGTGAAGGTCTGATGATGGGATCTAGGAGGAATCGAGGGAACTCCTCGAATTTGATAGGCACGCATATGCAGATTTCGGTATTTTCTGTAGGTAACTAAGCAGTGGCTCACGGAAACCACAAATTGTGGCATAGCAAGTACAAAATTGGAGTTTTTTTTTGGTATAAATTATCTTCCTTTCGTTAGTTTGAAAAAGACAATCTGCTTTGTTTTAATTAGGGATAATTCCCATAATGCTCAAGTCTGCGAGCTCCCCACCAGAGTCAATCGAATTGGAACCCTCCATACAGAAGCTAGACTTCCTATCTAGCAGTGACCGACTGCTGTTCGCGACCCATTAAAAAATGTAATTAACTTCTGTATAGATAAGATAGCCTTTATTTGCAGATTTTTCATTTTACATTTCATATGATATTAATAGTAATTATAAGTGTAAAATTTACACTGTAAATAAATCATATTTGCGCATGCATACATAATTGAATTCTGTATGGCGTGTTCGAATTCCTTTGACCCTGGTAGGGTGCGCATCGAATCCGGCCGTTCGGTGTGAATCGTCCCTAGGGGTTGGGTTGCACCAACTTACAAATACAGACCAGTCAACATTAACCCTTTGAACGCCAAGAATCTATAAAGTGGTCGTGTGTCGACGTGCCCACCACGCCAGCAACCACTAAAAAGGTCGGCGTGCAGGTGTACTTTAATCATGAAAAAATCTATTACGATTTTTTTTATTGGTTTTAACACTACATAAATTTTTGATACCTTGACGTCTGAGTAAACACATCATTCAAATATGAAAGTATTCAAAGGGTTAAATATGGCACCAGAAGCTGTCATCCCATAGAAACTTGTCAAACTCTCCATACAATCGGATTTTTAGAAAACCCCACTTTCGATAGTTTCAATTACAGCCAATTTGGTTGGTGCAACCCACCTTAACACGTTCGGTGCCAACAAGGCAATTATACATACAAGAATGACACTGTTTCGTGTCACCGGCACCGAATGTGTTAAAGGTTAAGATGCACACAGAAATGTATTGCAATAATAGCCAAACTGTAGAAATAAAGAATTTATTTTAAGAACTTACAAACATGGGGGACTTATGGCTATGTTACTGTCTAAGATTTGTTTTGTTCCTTCAACTTCTCCAGCTGTTGTCTGTAACAAATAGAAAAATAAAGTTAAACTTCCGTATATTAATTATACAGGTGCGAGGTAAGGAGATTCACAATGAATTTGGATTTAATAAGATAATAATAATATTGGGGGACAATCTAACACAAATCGACCTAGTCCCAAACTAAGCAAAACTTGTACTATGGGTACTAGACGACGATATACATACTTACTTAGTCGGCTCATAAGTTCTGTCATATACATAGTATCAAATAAAAACAAAAGTTTAAGTTTATTCCGTATAATTTGTACAGCGTTTGAAAGCTTATAAACTAGAGAATCTAAATGTATAACATTTATTCAAAATGACCGCCATAATTATCTACACAGGCTTGAAGTCTGCGTGGCCAGTCGTCAATAGATTCACGCACCACTTTCATGCCGATATTGGCCACTGCCGTAGCAAGGGATTTTTTCAGCGAGTCTAGATTTGCATGAGGTTTTGAGCACACCTTTTCCTCTAAATACTGCCATATTTTATAGTCTAACGGATTAAGATCTGGGCTAGAGGAGGGCCAATCTTCATGCCGTATAAAGTCAATTTTATTGGAGGCGAGCCAGGCTTGTGTAGACTTTGCCTTATGGGCTGGAGCAGAGTCCTGCTGGAAAACCCAATGCTGGTTTAGAAACATCGTATGGGATAGTGGTTTCACAATATTAGCCAACAGCGTGTCTTGGTACACTTTGGCACTAGTTTTTACTCCTTTCTCACAAAAATGCATACTAGTGACGCCCGCATAAGAAACTCCCAGCCAAACCATCACAGATGAAGGGTGATGACCTCTTTGAATACGGAGAATGCTATTAGACGCTTCTTTACTATTGCGAGCGTACACTCTATCATTTTGTTTATTACAGTTTTCTTCTATGTCAAAAATTTTCTCGTCCGAAAACAGTATACAACAATGCTTATTTTTAGCGTACTTCTTCAATAAAGCTTTAGATCTTTTAAGCCTTAAAGCTTTAAGCCGACCATTGAGAAGATGGCCAGTTTTTCGTTTATAAGCACGAAGTCTCAGGTCTTGATTAAGCACTCTTTTCACCGTGTTTCTGCTCAAACCCATCTGGAGGGCCATAACTTTTTGTTTCCTAGCGGGATTTCTGGCAATGCGTGCCCTAATTGCTTGTACAACCGCTGGAGTCCTAGCTGTACGCGGACGACCGCTTCTTTTCTTGTCATTTAAACTAGAGACCTCACTGTATCTTTCTATGGTACGATACACAAATCTTAGAGAGAATTTTAAATTTTCAAGTAGCTTAAAAATTTTAGTCGGCGAGTGTCCACAACGATATAGTGCAATTATTGCGGTACGGCTATCTTTAAGCGTCCACTCCATGTTAAAGAAAACAGAAAATTGCAAAATTATACTACTCAAATATTTAAAAAAGATTCGAAATTCAAATGCACAACGGTTTTTGTTTAAGGAGTTCCAAATTTAAATTTTAAAGGTCAGTGACAGAACTTATGAGCCGACTAAGTATATACATAAATACATAGAAAACATCCAAGACCCAAGAACAAATATCCGTGAAAAATGCACAAATAAATGCCCTGGCTGGGATTCGAACCCGGGACCTCTAGCTTCGAAGGCAGAGTCACTACCAACTAGACTAAACAGGCTGTCACATTTATTTCCTTCATCAGTTAATTTCCGGCCTAGATATGCCAGATCCCCAGGGCTGCCAGATTGTATAATTGGATACAAAAACTGTATAAGTAGGTGACTGAATCTATCCTGGATGCTCATGTATAATTGGATACATAAAATCTATTGTGTTTTTTTAGTCAAGTTGCCAGCCTAGCAAGCACGATATTTTTGTTGTAGTGTTTTATGCAGTGTTTGTATCCTGACATGCAATTTTGTATAATTTCAGAAGCATGGCTGAATAATTTTAAAAAATCTACTGGTAGCCCTGCAGATCCCATTGCCTATGCATAGTTTCATGTTATTTCAGCATGCCATTTTAAAATGAGAGTGAAACTACATTTTAGGGTATTTCTCTGGACATTTTGGGCCCCAACTTGACTTCCTAGCCGTTAGCCGCATTATTGACAATGCACCAAGGTTTTGGTATTTGACATGACTTCGATGCTAGTTAGACGCTGTTTCTATCCCCCGCTTAAAACAAGTTCTCAATTTATCTGCATAAAAGCTATTCCATCCTTCCCTCTTGGGTGCGAAACGTATAGGCACTATGTAATTCTTCCTTTACAATTTCAACAGATTGACTGACTGGAATGAGAATACTGTAGGAACACGAAACTAACCTCAATTGCTGATTGAAATCATCCTGAACCACATCGTCCTCCCAGTTATCCTCCCACACCGACACATCCTCGTCATCAGCGTCCTCCGTCCCCCAATCTGTAAAACACAACAATCAACAAAAAGAGCACCAAAAAGCAACTTTCTGACGCGTCATGTTGTAGTACACAATTCTTACTTTCGGTGGGAAATTCTTCGAATTCGTCGTCTTCTTCCAATAAACCGAGGTCTACTTTCTGCTTGTCTGCCATTTTATTGGACTAATTTGATCGCAAAATTAAAATGTGAGTTTTTGTCGTTGTATTCCGCTATTTCCGCTAAACAACGCAGGCAAAATCAATGTATGATTATGAGTTATGACATGAGTGACATGACATCAGACATGAGAGCGTAAAATTTGACAGCTCGCTTCGCAAGTCACTGTAGGAATGTTGCCAGTTTATAAATTGATATTGCTGATTTCGTTTGCGTTCCGTTGTACGTTACTACCTAGGTGATGTAAATGATAATTTTTTCCGGAAAATTTTAAAGTGATTGATTCTAGACATGTGGTATACCGTTAGAATAGCTAAGAGCTGGAGAAGTGTTATGACATTGGAAGACCTGAGGATATTCTACAGTTTTTTAACTGTACCATTTTTTTTTATAAACATAAACTATATTTTGTGTCCATCACACTTTGTTGGTTCATAATTTTATTTTATTTATATGTACTTTCACATTTCAAATAAATATAGGTAAACAAAAATGGTAAAAATTCTGGAAAACCCTCAAAAATGCACTGTGTGTGGAATGAGCAGAGAATCTGTATATAAAACTAAAAAAACCATATCAAGACAAATGTTAGTCGGACTCGCACACGTCGGTATAGCCTCACTTGTGCCCAACTGTACAAAAACTTTTGTTTTTTTTAACGATTTTAATTTTAATACACGTGTATGTCACCTTCATCAAAATCTACTTCACTTTGATGACCACTTAACTTAAAGTCTAGTTACTGCCAACCAAGCTTCGGGGTTTGAATCCCGGTAAGGACATTTACATTACTTTAATATTTCCCAGGGCAATTCCTGATGGTTCCTGAATAAAGGATGTTTTCTTACGGTCATTCATAAACTTCCATCAAAGTTATTCAAGTTAAAATGTCGCTAAAATTAGTTTGTCCTTATTTGTTACGTTGACATTTATGTTTGTGAAAAAGGGGCAGAATTAATTTTAGATAACAAGGATTTGTTATTATTTATGAACAAGGAAGTTAATGTATAAGGCTTTATACACTAACAAATTATTTAGTATGAAAATGAAAAAATGGCTATATGCTTGAAGGAAATCAATAACAATACCCTGTATATCGTGGTTTAGTAGACCTATCGATAATACAAGTTACATGGTTGTGTTGAGTACTACTAAGCAATAGTTTGGGAATAGGTCGATTTGTGTAAGATTGTCTATAAATATTTATTTATTTACTGTGTGGGGGTCCAGAGTAAAAGTCATACATATTGTTTTATTATAAAATGAAAGATAAATTGTTCTTCAGGCATTTATTTCCCAAATACAGTTTTACAGTCGCAGAGAATAATATACCTGAGATCTTTATACACGATCACAAGTAGAAACTTAATTCTAATTATATATCACAATGTATCACATAGCAATAATGTAATCAGACTACAAAAATGGACAAAACAATACAAAACAAAGATATACCGTCTTCTTGGCCTTGATAAGAATCTTGGTAATTATATCAATACATAAATTATTAATAATTTTAAGGACTAAGCAAATGATCAATTTCAATAAATGGTAGGTATAATATATGGTATGGATATCAAATTCAATTCAATTCAATTAGCCTTTATTTGACAATCATATCATTTAACGTTTAACATTGTTCAACTTTTAGACTTCGGAATTCGGATTGTCTTGCTTTCCAGCATAGGCCTCCCCCAGGATGGATATCAAATAATCTGATATAAATACAATTTTGTTTTAATACATTTGATATAATCATCTATAAAGCATTTTACTTTTTCATTGGCATAATATAAAAACGAGACTTAACAATAAAATAACTGACGCAAATGTCACAATACGCAAAATAATAATAAGTTACAGAATACAAAAACATATTTTCAATAAATTTCCGTCACTTTTTACGGACCTCACGAAATCCAATCAACTCCCACAAATCTGGGAAAACTTCCTTTTTCTGGCAACACCGACAAAAAGGCCATAGGCCAAGCAAAACTTGTGCCGAAATGAAAATCCAATAAAAAACTGCATAAATATCTTTAGCTGCACTCGAAAAGCAAATAATGGTGCAGAGTTTTCGGTATTTCGAATTTAGGAGCTAATTCCACCAATAAATTACCTAGCTGTCTTCGGAAGAAAATTCTTGTTTGAGCGAGCAAGGAAATAGGGGTCTTAGCTCGTTCGATTAGAATCTGTTTTTGAATAGCGTTGAGAGTGTTGTTTCTTTTGATCATGCAAAGGTCGAAGGCCTCGGCTGCTTCTAGAAGTTGGTAGAAGATGTGCTCGTATTCTTCCGCGGTGACGTTCTGGAGGTGGTTTAGGATGCCGTCTGGGTCACGGAACTGAGTTTTCATAATTACCTGAAATAATAAAAATAATTTAATTTTACATTATCCTGTCCTTCACAATAATCATCGGAGGTAAGACTTTATTCAGGGTGGGCCCTGTAACAGGAGCATATGTTTAAAAGGACGCTTACTTAGAGCATTCGCAGTAACTGTATCACAATTTTTTTTTATCAATCCGAGGAAATTTTAATCTAAAGCGCGGCAGTCGATCAATCAAAAATCTTTGCCCAGAAGTGAGACGCATATAGACTGATTACCCTGACACCAGGTCGCAGCAGCATAGCGACAATCTCTCCGCTGGGGTCAGGGTCGCTACTTCAAGCTCCGCTGTACTCTCTGAGGAGCTTTCATATGGTGCTTCCAAGCTGCTATCACGATCAAAATGGAACGCATATCGTTATTCTATCCCATCATGTTTTTGTCTTAGACTGCTTAGCTTACTCCCTCTCGTTCATTGGAAAACTGTGCTCGGAAGTGAGGCCCATAAAGACTGTTGATGTGATTACCCTGGCTCCGTGTCGCAGCAGTATGGCAACGATCTCTCCACTGTGGTCAGGGTCGCAACTTCATCAAATTGATATCTCAGTCTGCTTTCTTCCTCTAGCAATTGGAAACCTGTGCCCAGAAGTGAGACTCGTATACCGATTACCCTGGCTGCATGTCGCAGCAACATGGCGACAATCTCTCCGCTGGGGTCAGGGTCGCAACTTCATCAAATGGATATCTCAGTCTGCTTACTTCCTCTAGTCAATTGGAAACCTGTGCCCAGAAGAAGACTCGTATACCGATTACCCTGGCTGCATGTCGCAACAGCATGGCGACGATCTCTCCGCTGGGGTTAGGGCCGCTACTTCAAGCTCCGCAGTACTATCTGAGAGCTTGCACAAGGTGCCTCCAGCTGCTGTAAATGTCAAAAGGAGACGCATATCGTTGCTCCATTCCATCATGTTGTTGTCTTGACTGCTTCCCCCCTCTTGTCCACACCTGTGCCCAGAAGTGAGACACATAAATACTGATGATGTCATTACCCTGGCTCCGTGTCGCAGCAGCATAGCCACGATCTCGCCACTAGGGTCAGGGTTACTGGCGAGGTACTCGGCCAGTGCTGGCCGCAGCTGTGTCGCGTCTTCATCGTTGTACACCTTCAGGTTCGGGTCGGCTCCGCTTTCTAGAAGGATCTAGAACAAGGAACATCCATACTATTATTATAAGTTCGAAAGCAACTCTGTCTGTTTGTTACCTTTTCACGCTCAAACCGCTATACCGATTGAGATGAAATTTATTATCAAAGGGGGTGAAATGGAGGGTGGAAGTTTGCGTGGAGGTACGATATAAATGAGTTCCACACGAACGGAGTCAAGGGCAAATGGTATAGTTTCTATATACTTATCAGAAATCTTCATTCATAGCTATAAGGACTACCTATACTTGCTCTGTAAGTATTTGGTGTTGTGCGCTTGCGAATCTAGCACGATAAATTTCATAGTTATGGGGAATGGAGAGAAAGGAAAACATATGTAGAGGTTTTCGATTTGATAGGAGAGAAAAGACTGCTTCTGCCACCTTCTGCTTCTAAGGATGATTGAGAAGAGGAAATATCTTGGGGCACCTGATACGACATGACAATTATGTCCATGAAAAGTATAAATCGTAATCAAAGGAAAGATAAAGGGGGAGAAAGGGAGGGGAAGATCGAGACGTGCGTTTATAGATCGAGCCAAAGAGAAGGTCAATGTAATTTTGTATCTTCAGGAGCTCAAGGCATTGGCAGAGAACCGAACGGAATGGTGATTACGCCTTATGCCACTGACAAGAGCTATTATAGGTAAAATACTTGTATAATGATGATGGTTTACGCTTCAAACTGCCGTAATGACCATAAAACATATCATGCTGGCAAGCCTGGTCGTCAGAGTTCCCGTGGATGCGCGGTGTTGAGTTGAGAGTGAGGGCCTAAATGTCAACGCAACCAAAACTCAAACGAGTACAGGTTGAGCGATGCGCTGGCGATTCTTCTGGAGTCCAAAGTCTCCATGGCAGACTATGGTGTTAGTAGGTATGCCACCGTCGTGATATAATAAAACTGTACCTGAACTATTTCCTTCCTGTTGGTAATGTTGTCGGAGCAGGCCACGTGGAGAGGTGAACCAATCACGGAGCTGGAAGAGTTGACTCTGGCACCTGTAGACAAATGTAACATTTTCATTGACCAATCATAATCTTTCCACTTCTGGGACAAGGATGCATCGGTTGTACACCAGCTAGATGGATAGATGACATTAGGAAGATGTCGGTGCACTTCTGGCTAAAATTAGCTCAGTAACGGGACGTTCCTCAGCAGTCGGCGATTATGGGCTGTAAATGTTAACGACGATGAATCATAATCTTCATCCTGTCATCACATGTTCACCCTTAGCATGCCCTTGGGTCTCGTGCACCCTTCTTATATTCAAGTTCCAAATTCTAATGGAGATGTATCTAGATTTTCATGGCAATTTCTTGATCTTAAGAACGAAAGCAATTGACACTATTGTCTGTTTATATGTCTATTTCCAACATAACCGTTATTGTACAGCGTCACTGTTCCATGAAATAATTTAAAAGCACGATGTAGGTTTTTCACGCAACGTACAACGTCACCCCTTTAACAAATGGGAAATTGACATTAAACTGGTTAACTGGAAGCCAAGCACCTGTACCATTATAAAATGCTTATCAGTAGCCGATAGCAACTGTAGGTACCATAGACAAACCTACTTTTAACATGGCGAGATCTAGTGACAATGTCCCATCGGGTCAGCATTCCCGAAAAAATCTTAATAGCGCGATGTAGGAACGAACTCGGAACGGCACTGGTAAATGACCCTAGCTCCTTGCTTCACCAGGGACAGAACCATATAACAAGTCCTTCCAGAGTCATAATTTCGAGAAAAAACTTAATAGCGCGATATAGGATTTCACCAACACAGAACAGCGCCATCTATTGAGCAATTCAGACACTTACCAGCAGCCAGCAGTAGCTGCACCATCCGCACGTCTCCCTTGACTATGGCGAGGTCAAGCTCACAGAAGCTCACTGATAGTTGACTCTGGCTCCTTGCTTCACGAGGGATAGAAGCATACTTATCTTCTATCCATGAAGTAAGCCAAACAAAACAAGTCCTTCCAGAGTCATAATTTCGAGAACAATCTTAATAGCGTGATGTAGGTTTTCACCGACATGGAACAGCGCCATCTACAGTAATTCGGACGCTTACCAGCAGCCAGTAGTAGCTGCACCATCGGCACGTCCCCCTTGAGTATGGCGAGGTCCAGCGCACTGGGCTTGCTCAGCGTCGGACACTGGTAGTTGACCCTGGCTCCTTGCTTCACCAGGAGATTCACCACGTCTGTGTTTCCTGGAAAATTATAAAAGTGTGAGTAAAATGTAACAACTTAACAATACGAGTACTTTCCCACTTCTCCGCGTGACAGAATGGTGCGCATTAACAAAATACCCGTTGTATTAAGTGTTTTTTTTTTGTAATTCTGAGGATTTCTTCACACAACAACAAAGGAACTTGAGGTACTGAAAATCACCAAAGTTAATTGAATAATAATACCTCCATTTTAACTTTAACACAAACGGCGATCTGCTAACTGCTTTCCAGATCTTATAATTCGCAATATCTATACTAATAAAGCTGAAAAGTTTGTTTGAACGCGCTAATCTCAGGAACTACTGGTCTGAATGGAAAAATTATTTTTGTGTTGGATAGTCCATTTATCGAGGAAGGCTTTAGGCTATATAACATCACGCTGCGACCAAAAGGAGCGAAGACGCGGACGAAGTCGTGGGCAACAGCTAGTAGTTTATAAATCTGTATCTATCCGACTGGCCATCTGCCTATACCTATAGTTTATCGAAAGATGGATGGATGTATATCAAAAAACAAACCGCTAAGCACGGCGTAATGCAGCACAGTCCTATAATCGTTTCTGGCGTCTGCCATGGCGTTCACGTCCGCTCCATGGCTGATTAGTAGAAGTACGGCATCCATGCCCTGAAGGAAGAAAACAACATTTCAATGCATTTTTTTTTTCAAACAATAGCGTCGGCTACGAGCCTTTCTAAAGCGTAATTAGAAGAGTGAAGTTGAACGAGTTGTCTCGTTGCGTAAGTAATCCTAAGGTTATTCTAGTGGTGACCCGTGAAGGATGAAAAAATACGACTCCGTTACATCATTTTATTACAACTGAATTACAAGGGGTATATGCCCGGTGCGCGGTGGGCCCGATGCCCGGTACGCGGTGGGCCCGAAGCCCGGCCCACGCCCCGCGCCGGGGGGGGGGGGGGGGTTTAAGAGATTGTTTAAGAGATTGGAGCACTTATCGTGAATTCATCATAATTCAATTCAATTTCAAGAGCAATCCAGAGCATATTATTGATTTATTTTAACCTTCCAGCAGATACATATAATATTCATAAAAAACTGAACCGACGATGAAGCGAGCTCACCCAGAAAATGCCTATTCACTCGTGCCTTAAAAAGGTCTAGGTTATATGAACTCGGAAATACAGACGCCGGCAGAGAATTCCAAACCTTAGAAGTGGGCATTATGAAAGATGAAGCAAAGGCCTCCCCCATTATTTTCCATTTTCGACGGTCGGCGGTGAGGCGCGTCCACGCTACGCCTGTGTTCCGGAACCGTTGCAGCTCGTCTCGCCAGCGTACGCGCGGTCGCCCGCGCCCCCGGGTCGTGACCCGGTATCGTGGGCACCACTGTGTACTCTCGTAGGTCCATCGGCCGTCCTTACAGCGTATTATGTGTCCAGCCCACATCCACTTCAGTTTTTAGCGTGATAGACGACATCATTCAACTTACTCTGTTCTCCCAGACACTTATTTGACGTTTTTTGTGCTAATGTTAGAAGATCCAGACCATAATAGAAAGGAATAAGTCGAGTTATCAATACATAATTCATAGTTCTCTCTACCAACCTTTCTTTGCCTTGCAGCCTTCATGAGCGGGGTCAGCCCCACGCGGTCTCGGGAGTCAGAGTTGGCTTCGAAGGTCAGCAACAGCTCGAGGTACTCAGAGTCAGAGACCAGGTTAATCTCGGCGCCGAAGAATTACGCTTGTTGGGGTTCAGTCCCGTGCTCCATAACGTGTTATGTTGACAGCTAGACACGTATGCAGGCAGGTCCCCATATTCTCAACATAGAGCATCATCATAGCTCCCTACCTTTCTCACTACCAGGAACGCAACACAACAAGGCTAAAGAGCTAGTAGTGGTTTGTGCGGTGGAAGTACCCAGTTGGGCTTCTCCAAATATGATCGAATTGACGTTCCGCTACCTCTCTTAGGTACTTCATCTCAAGAGCGATCAAGACCATATTATCAAGGATTAAGTTGAATTACCTTTCTTTGCCTAGCAGCCTTCATGAGCGGGGTCAGCCCCGCGCGGTCGCGGGAGTCAGGATTGGCTCCGAAAGTCAGCAGCAGCTCGAGGTACTCAGGGTCAGAGACCAGGTTGATCTCGGCGCCGAAGAAGTAGCGCTTGTTGGGGTCAGCCCCGTGCTCCAAGAGGAGACGGGCTACCTCCTGAAAAGATTTTAAATTGGTTAGTTATGAAGCCAAATGGTAGGTCTTACGCTATTTCTAGGGTAGCTACTGCTAGCTACCGTATAATTAGCGCAGGTCAGATGAATGACTTGATGATGTTTTGCATGCAGGGCTCCTTCAGGAGGCAAACGCAGTAACGGAGAGATGAAGCGTCAGAAAGAATAATTTTGTGGTATATAATCACAGTGGCGAACACTCAGCAGTGGGCGATTACGTGGTGAATATGATGAATTACTGTATAAGACACGTAAGACACCAATTTCGTGATCATCTGAATGATTTAAGAAAGAAAGAAGCAAGAAAATAGTTTTATTTAGCATTTTAAAAACAATGAAAGAGTACATATAATAAAAAACAACTGGATACAATGCTAAAATGGTCGCCACTCAGCTTGGTGCCACGAAATAAGCCATTAGGTGTTATTTCGTGGCGCTGATTTTCAGTGGCGCCAGGTAACCGAAGCAGGTAGCTGCCGCCGCTTATCAAATAAATCACAAACTTAAAATAACATGCACAAATCTCCAAACCATTCATAAAAAGTGTGTGTGTGTGAGTGATTTATTAATATTTTTGTAACTACTGTAGTTAGACCTACTTATCTGATAAGATAAACTCACATAGTGCTTGTTCCTGATAGCCAGCCGGAGGGGCTCATCGCAGAGCGTGGTCCTCGGGAACTCCTCGCCAGTGTCCGGACGGTAGTCCACGGCAGCACCACTCTGAAGCAGCAGCTTCACCAGTTCTGTGTAGCTGGAACAGAAGTAACTTGACTATGGACTGTCTCTAAAATTAATAAGACGACGAAGGGAAATCACAGATTAATATATTCGACGTCAAAGATGTAATATTTCTCGTCTTATTGCAAAATCGTAGGTAGGCATATATTATCTTTGGACGTCGACCACACACCACACCTATGCAATATACTAGTACTACGAGTAGTGAGTTCCATCAAGGATTGAACAATCTCATACTTCTCTCAGTGCTTTTGCCATTTTAAGTGAAATTTCCGGGGATAAACATGTTCATTAAAAGCAGTGTTATTTTATGCGTTTATAGTTACCGAAGTGACCGATATAGCCCTTCGAATCGCTAAACTTAAGTGGCAGTGGGCGGGGCACATAGCACGCAGAACCGATGGCCGTTTTGGGGCGATAAGGTTCTCGAGTGGCGACCACGTACCGGAAGGCGTAGCGTGGGCAGGCCCCCCACACGGTGGACTGATAACCTGGTAAGGGTTGCGGGTGTCCGCTGGATGCGGGTGGCGCAGGACCGGTCATTGTGTAAGTCGTTGGGGGAGGCCTATGTCCAGCAGTGGACGTCATTCGGCTGACATGATAGTTCTATTCTAAATGCACCGCACCCCCGATCTCCGACGGCGCGCAGACCTCTTCTTCATAAGTAACGGTCGCTGCAACAATCATCTGTCAAGATGCTGTGGCCAATCATGAAGTTCTATAGTCCAGAAACGTTTAAATTACCTAATCTCCTACAGTCGACAAGCAGCCTGTTGGCTTTATAGCATTGACAAAGGCCATGCGTCATCGACACCTTACCCATAATATGCTCCGAAGACAGATACAGCGCACTTCAAATAGCAGCCTGGTGTCTTCAAGTTATAGTATTCACGCATACCCTGCGTCATTGACTTACCCATGCTCCGAAGACAGATGCAGCGCGCTGTATCCACAGTCGTCACGGGCGTTCACGTCACATCCTCTGACGAGCAGTAACCTGGTGGCTTCAAGGTAGCGCTGCCATATCGCGTAGTGCAGTGGACGCAGGCCTTGCGTCACTGGCTCGTTCACCTGGTAACAGTACAGAATCTAAGCTCATGTCCTCAACCACCATCTATTTGGAGGCCAGATCTAGACCGAGCTCTATTCTAACATAAGGATGTTTTGTTTTGTAATTTCTCACATTGTTTTTGCCAATATGAACTCGTACCTATTTAATACTAAGTTAATCAGCATGCTTGGTTAAGTACTGTAAATATTGATTGTGAACTTATAAATAAATAAATTATAAATTAATTTCAATTCAAATATGGCTGACAAGCGAGACTTATGGACAAGGGATCTCCCGCCATCATCTATGCGAGGCGCCTCTACGCTAGACCGCCAGAAAACATCAGTTATTCTCAATCTCCCCCATTTATCAACCCCCAACGCAAAGCAAAATAGGCCAACGCAAAATTTAAATTTAATCTGTGTATTTAATCTGTGTGCTGCAGAACCAAAGTGACCGATATAGCCCTTCGAATCGTAAACTTAAGTGGCAGTGGGCGGGGCACATAGCACGTAGAACCGATGGCCGTTGGGGCGGAAAGGTTCTCGAGTGGTGACCACGTACCGGAAGGCGTAGCGTAGGGCACGGTGGACTGATGACCGCGGTAAGGGTCGCGGGTGTCCGCTGGATGCGGGTGGCGCAGCACCGGTCATTGTGGAAGTCTTTAGGGGAGGCCTATGTCCAGCAGTGGACGTCATTCGGCTGACATGATGATGATGATGATGATATGTGTGTCTGTCTGTGGCACCATAGCTCTTTAACGTATTAACCGATTGGAGTGTGTTTTTTTAATATGAAAGCAGTCGAAATTATGTATTCAAAAGAAGGTTTGCGGTGACTATTATTATCGGTCTGTTTAGCCTAGTTAGTAGTGACACTGCCTACGACGCTAGAAGTCCCGGGTTCGAATCCCGATAAGGGCATTTGTTTATGTGGTGACCAAAAGTGTTTGTTGCTGAGACCTGTACGTTTCCTATGTATTTAAGTATTAGTATATATATTAAATACATTCCGATATTTTTCTTCTTTGAGCTCTAGTACGGATTGCTAAATGACTGGTAAATACTTAAATTTATAGTAACGTGAGACATAAATAAATAAATAAATATTGGGGGACAATCATACACAAATCGACCCAGTCCCAAACTAAGCAATGCTTGTACTATGGGTACTAGGCGACGACATACTTATATAGATAAATACATACGTAAATACATAGAGAACATCCAAGACCCAAGAACAAAATCCGTGCTAAATGCACAAATAATGCCCTGGCCGGGATTCGAACCCGGGACCTCTAGCTTCGGATGCAGTGTCACTACCAAATAGGCTAAATAGGTCGTCCAAAAATTTGGTCTTAAAGACCCTCTGGCATTCCAGTAAAGCATAGGCTGATGAAAATGATGCATACCTTGGCTCCACACGCCAGCAGGATCCTGATCTCGTCGAGAGGTACCATCCTAATGATGGAGTCCGCTAGCTCCCGCTGAAGCGACTTCCCGGTGATCACTTCCGACGGCATTTCTGTGGGCAAAATAGGCAGGTAAGGAACTTGTCTTTCCGAATATCTACCATAGGTTCCTTTTAAAGGTTATCCTTAAAAAGGCAGAGGCGATTTAGCGACCACATATGTGTCAATGGAATTTAAATCTTAGTTCTTCGGTTTAAGTTACAAATTAGATTGCATTTTCGTAAAAATGACTCCTCTTGAAATGAATCACCAAAACGTAACTATTTTATTCATATACACGCTGTTGCCCGCGACTTCGTCCGCGTATTCGCTCCTATTAGTCGCAGCGTGATGTTATATAGCCTTAAGCCATCCTCGATAAATGGACTATCCAACACAAAAAGATTTTTTCAATTCGAACCAGTAGTTCCTGAGATTAGCGCGTTCAAACAAACAAACAAACTCTTCAGCTGATATTAGTAAAGATTACGTTTTTTGTAAAGCCTTATTAAGGGTTATATCGTCACGTTTAGGAACATTGACGACTTCATTGACGTGCCCAAGCTGAATCGATCTCACTTCAAAGTTAGCTACCAATAACAAGGGCAGTGTACCGGGGTACCTGCGCTGAAATGCCGAACCATGAGTAAAAAACCGGCCAAGTCTACACAATATTCTATATTCTATACAATATTAAGACACTTTATTATAACCTTTGCTTAATTTAATTTAAATAATGTATTTTTGAATATTTTTAACAGTAATAATAACGTTAAATAACATCAAGTTGAATGTCGGTCAAGTGCGGGTCGGATTTTAGTTTTTCCATACATTTTGAGACCCAGCGCCTGATGAAGGCAACAAGCATCTTTTTAAAAGTTTTTTTGTATTGGAGCTCCCTTAAATATATATTAATATTGTTTTTAGTATTTGTTGTTATATCAGCAACAGAATTACATCATCTGTGAAAATTTCAACTATCTAGCTATCACGATTCATGAGATATTAGCTGTGACAGACGGACAGACGAATGGACGGACGGACGGACAGCGGAGTCCTAGTAATAGCGTCCCGTTTTACCCTTTGGGTACGGAACCCTGAAAATCAAGGGAAGATAAAATTTTGGAAGCGTTTTTGAGTGGCGCGGAACAAATCGCTCTAAGCTGGTCAGGGGCCTAGGGCCGGCGTTGTCAATAACGTAGATACATTGACAATTGCAATTGATCGTCTTCAGTCAACTTTGGAAACGAATAACTTTTTTCTAAAAGTCTATCTCAAACAAAAACAAAATCTTGTTTTCCAGCCAGACTATTTTGAGATAATCAAGGTTGAAAAACTACGTGTATATGTTTATCAGACATTTTTACGCATTTACAAGACTTAAACGCAGATAGTAAGTCTGCGTAGATGTAACGAAGTTAAAAATATATCTAGTTATGGATTGAGGCCGTTGGGCAGTGTGCCCATTTGGATAATTATGTTTATGCATCGGTTTGGTCTGTAGACTGATACTCGTCTCTGATCGAAGTTCATTAAAGGAAACCACCGATTGAACACTAAAAGTGAGGTTGAAGATCGCAAAAGGTAAATATTAATTTATTCCTGAAAGCCTGTTAGCCTATTAGTTGAATATTTAGCTTATTCCAAGTTCACTGCTGGCTGCCGGCAAAAGTGCGTGCGTAGCTCGTTACTTGTACCCGACCACTTATATAAGTACTTACGACTGAGAACCAGGCTCGTCCAATGCTACATTTGGCTTGTTGATCTGTATAGTTGTGAAGCGTGGACCATGATCTTATCGAAGCAAGCTTCGCGTCAGTTGGACGGATAAATTAATAATAATAATAATATTGGGGGACAATCTTACACAATTCGACCTAGTCCCTCACTAAGCAAAGCTTGTACTATGGGTACTAGACGACGATATACATACTTATATAGATAAATACATACTTAAATACATAGAAAACATCCAAGACCCAAGAACAAATATCCGTGAATAATGCACAAATAAATGCCCTGGCCGGGATTCGAACCCGGGACCTCTAGCTTCGGAGGCAGAGTCACTACCAACTAGGCTAAACAGGTCGTCAAAAAATTTACGAATACTGTAGAAGTTTCGCGCCGAAAGGGAAAAAACCTGGAACTTATCCGTACCATCAAACAGAGAAAGGTCTCAAACCTCGGGCATGTTCTACGGCACGATCGGTATTCTCTCCTACATACGAACATGATCAGATAAGTATCTGGAAAACATAAATCTGGAGGAAGTAGGATGTCTTGGCTCCGTTATACCAAGGAGTGGGAGGGTGGATTAAGACCGTTGAGCATTGTTCAGACTGACACGTGATTAGGATAATTTTAAAAAGCTGACTGGTAACTTTCAGTAATGGAGAGGGACTTGAAGAAGAAGAAGCAACCGTCCTAGGCAGGTTCATAACAAAACTCGACGATCTAAAGTTAATATACCTACCTACTAATCCAATAGATGACACCTTTTGATCACCTCTGTCATTATGACATAAGATTCAAAGTGCCATGTATGGTTAAGTGCCCAGCACTGGGACATTTTCCTAAGTGGTGTTATTCTGGCTGCGGAAGACTGTAAAGAGGTACTTCCCCGTTGAAGCCTCGGTCTTTTCGCCATGCACACCACTGCGATAAGCGTCACTATACTACAAGTCTGCGTTAAAATTGACGCAACTGGCAGCGGTATGCGTGGCCATCAAGAGACCGAAGCTCAAGCTGGTAACTATGATCGAGATGATATTCCGCACTACTTCTCTAGATAAGTTAGTAAACAGCGGAAACATTCACCACGTGTTCTGTCTGTACTACGTACACAATGGGTGCAAGGGCATTGGCCGGTCGCCATAAGACGAAAATTTATTTGGCCGGCAAACAAAGAAAATCCGTGTGACACCAATACCATCCTAATGCATCGTGCATCAACTTCAAAATTCGAGGAAACAAGACGAAATATAACCATAAATGAAAACAAAACAAGTACCTAACCACCGACTTCAAAAAAAGGAGGTTTTCAAATTCTTCGGAATATTTTTTATGTATGTTCACCGATTACTCGGAGCTAGTCTCCGAGGTGGACCGATTTAAGAAAATATTTTTTGTTTGAAAGGTTATGTTTTCTAGTTGGTCCCATTGTCACCAAGTCTGGATCCGATGACGGGATCTTGGGAAAGTCGAGGGAACTCCTCAAATTATATAGCAGTAAAAGCCGAGTGAGAGTATGTTTTTTGTTAAAAAATTACTTGTCATTTAAAACCTCACAAGGTCTTATGGTAATGAAAGTTGAGTGAGGTGTGGCAGAAGAAGCATCAGAGTCAAGTGAACAGTAGAAATGAGAGCGTTGAGAAGTATTTGTGGCGTTATTTTGAGAGATAGAGTGAGAAACACCGTCATAAGACGGAGGTATGTGGAGTGAATTAAGATATAGTGACAAATTTTGAGAAAGGTACGCTAAGATAGTTTGGACATGTAGAGAGGACATGTATGAAGGAAGAGTCGATGGAAAAGTTGGAAGGGAAAGACCTCAGCGAACGTACTCCGGCCAAATCGGAGACATTCTGAAGAAAGTCCAGGTCAAGAGTACCCTAAATCGGCGCGCATGAAAATCCGCGCTTTTGGAAATTCTTCGTCGGATTATTACTATCGTTTGCGCCTACAACAACGCTGTTATGACATTCTTGCCATATATAATTCGTACGTAAATGTTGCTCTCGTTTTGGACTAACAATAGCGACATGCAAGTGTCGCACTTTAATGGACGATGCTTTTTTAAAAAGGGTTAATCCATCTTTTGATAAGATGGTAATTATATGATATTATTTTATTTACCCTAGTAACATGGCACTGACCTCGTATCACTATAATTCGCATGTTTGTTTGTACACATGATCTGGAAGACCTGGTGTCTTGGAAGACTTCCAAACAGTCGCTAAGAGACGTCCGGGCGGTTTCCTAACACATACGACGAAATGATTTATTACGTATACCTATCGATTACATACCTAATAAATATATCTTAAAGAAACCCCTTCCTAGACCTTTTTAAGGCACGAGTGAATAGGCATCTTCTGGGTGTGCTCCCTTCATCGTCGGCCTCATCTTTGCCCCCCCCGGCTAGAGGCTGGCCAAAAGCAATCCTATAAAATAAAAATAAAAAAATCTATTTTTTAATTTTTTCCCCAGTAATTTCGTATGTATGCTTTAGTGAGGTTTCCTCTGCGAGCAGAGCGGATTTCGTAAAGGTTTATAAAATCTATGAAATTGCTAGAATAGACTACGACAGCTGAGTGTATATACTCAGTCAGACCATAGAACACCACTTAATGTGCTTGCGACATTAATTGTGACGCTTGTTATGTGTCGATGTCGCGACCGTACTCCGTAGAAATAGAATAAATATATCATGGTCGCCACCAACGCCGTGTGAACACGTGATGTCGAATGTCTGGAGAAGTGTCACAGGTTTTCGAACGGTCGCGATTTTTTTCCAGACACTCGCCCGGTCACCCGCGCTTCCTGCGTTCAACAAAAATAGCTGAACTATGAAGAATATCTATTAGATTTTGATTTTATAGACGGAAAGAAATTACAAAAGTAAATATACAAATAAGCAGCGGTTCAATGCTTAGCGGAACAGCTTGTTTTTTTTTATGACAGGAGGCAAACGAGCAGACGAATCGCCTGATGGTAAGCGATTAGCGCCGCCCATGGGTGTCCAACACCAGAGGGGTGGTAAGGTAGAGGCTAATGTCTAACTCAGTTTGTTGCTTCTAAGCTCTGCTATTTGGAAGGGCTTTTGTATGCAGTTATGGACGATTCTCACCGAACGGCTGGAGTCGGCGCGCATCCCACTAGAGTCAAAGGAATTCGAACCCTCCATAAACAAGGTCGGCTCCGGTCGGCTGCCGCTGGCTGTGCCGCTGCCGTTTGGATACGAAGTTGAGCTTCTGTACGGAGGTTTCGAATACTTCGAATTCCTTTGACTCTGGTGGCGGGCGCGCCAACGCCCGCTGTTTGGTGTGAATCGTCCAAACTGTTGCGAATTAAACATTTAAAAAAGGAGTCATTAGTGATTACGGAGTCCGCTTCGCAGGCATTGGAAACCCAGCTACAAGTGCGTAGATGTGAAGTGAAAGACTGGAGCTTTAGTTCAAAATTAGTTTAACTCCACATCAGCACACAACTTGCACATTGCTTGTTCGATTGCTTTTTCTCATACCATCTTGCCACTTGTACATGTTCTTCAGTATATCTGCCATATAAAATGTCCTCTCAGTTACTCAAAGGTTAACTGGAAGAGATCCCTTAAAGGGATAAGTTCGCCTTTGTACAAAAGTCTAAAATTAAGTTTATTTTTCTTTTATGTACTTGTTTTGTGCAATAAAGAGTTTAAACAAACAAACAAACAACTTCACATTCTTGCTGACAAACAAAATGGTTATTTTATCATCATCACCATGTCAGCCCAAACGTCCACGGCTGGATAAAAGCCTGCCCCAACGATCTCCACAATGACCGGTCTTGCGCCATCCTCATCCAACGACCTCGCACGATCTTAACCCCTTGTTGGGGCCTTCGCGGCGTGATGCATCTTCCGTTGCGTGGTCGCCACTCAAGAACCTTTCAGCCCCAAACGGCCAATGATTATTTATTTTACAGTACATATGGTGCTACAT
Source organism: Notocelia uddmanniana (assembly GCA_905163555.1). NCBI lineage: Eukaryota > Metazoa > Arthropoda > Insecta > Lepidoptera > Tortricidae > Notocelia > Notocelia uddmanniana. The sequence goes on along the minus strand of LR991079.1, from coordinate 10,405,375 downwards.
TACCGCACAAGTGCGGTAATCAGCAGATTACGTGCATATGTCGATACTTTAAAGAGCCATATGTATATACTGTAAAACGTTGTACGATACACGTGCGAACAGGTAATTCGCAACTCGTGGCGATTTAAACCCTTCGGTCATGTTTTAATTTATCACCACTCGTTGTGAATTTCCTATTCTCTGCACTTGTATCGTAATGTACTATTAATTAAAAAAACAGATTCGTTTTTTCTTTGCAGGAAAACGGAAGTCGAAATTATATTTGGCTGGTTTATACCTTGTTAATTTTTTTTTAAATAACGCGTCGCGTTGGCAATCAAACTTTAGGCCTGCCTGCCCCGCTAGTATGATAGCTTATACCGTCACGTTATGTGGCAAAAATTTACTGAAACGTCACATAAAACGTGACGGTATAAGCTATCATACTAGCCAGGCTGGTGGTAAGCAGACACCGTAGCCTATGGATGCTTGCAACTGCAGGAAAAAAATCACAGACACGCTGCCGACCTTCATTTGATTGAGGATTCGTCGTATTTACAGCTGTAGACAAAGTTATAAATGCAGCTGCGACCTTAATACCTAACCGACAGGATCACAACACCACGCACAAGATTGAATGAATTCGGTAAACACTGAAAAGAACATTTACCTTAATACGAATATAAAAAAAGATTTCAGTGTCGACTCTTGCTAAATATTTCCAAGAAGCACGCGTTCATTGCCACGGGTTGGAGGCCTGCCATCTTTGTCAATTTTCTTTTAAAACGAATGACGATGTACCATAGACACGCGCCGTTTAACTATTGCGTTTTGACAGGCAACACTGACGCAGATTTATAGTTTTAAATCGTGGTATTAAGATGGCAAATCTACGCGTGTGCGATTGATTAATTTATGGGTCCTTTATCAGTTTAAAACGTTCGTCTATTTATTTAAAAAAAGTGCATACGTGCAATCACAAACTCATGGTTAATGGATAGTTGCAAACCTTTATTTAAAAAATACAATATACTGACTTTGGCATGTATGTATATTAGAAAGGCCTGTCTGTTTGTCAAAGCTCATAGGGATTATTTTCAATTACATTCCGATTTGTCTACCGGAACACAAAGGGCACAGTACAGAAATCTCTTATATCAACCTCGATGTCGTGCTGATATATATAGACGCAATGCCTACTATTCTTGCATATTAGTGTACAATAACTTACCAGACGAAATTAAACTTTTGTGCAATATAGAATTTAGGACAAAATTGACGAAATGGCTCCATGAACATTGTTTTTACTCCGTAAAGGAATTTTTGGACATTGCACGCAACTAAATTAATTTATAACCTTAAATTGTTTTCCTAATATCATTAGTTCATCAATATTTTTATTTGTAATTATTAATAGAGTATTATGCTAATATTTGCATGCCGTTTAAGGCTGAATACTGCGACTCATAATATAATGTTAACATCTTATGTACATATTCTTGCAAATAAACTTTACTTTACTTTACCTTTTTTACCGTGTGAATTGACATATAATATGTTGAAATTTACTCTAGAGGTCCTATTGTGGCTTACTATCATAGAATCTGTATGTGTTTGCTGGATTTTTCATGTGGAAATTTTGTTACTAACATATTACTACAATCAAGAAATTTTAAGCGAAAAAAAAATCCCCTTTAAACTCTACTACTCACAATAAAAGCAAAACAAGCTCGGTTATTAAGCATTGTATCCTTTGCTAAGTTTATTAGAACTTACTTATTACGATTTTTGTCATAATTTGAGTTCAACACATACTGGTTTTTTTTAAACACAGCATGTTGGATAAATCAAACATGCTTTAACCTTTTAAGTGTTAATACTTTATTGACACAAGAAATTATTTAAATATGCAACAAGACTCATCCGCCATTGCCGGACATATCAAGAAGAAGGCAACCAAACCACGTCAGTGTTGCCATCTTACAATTTTGACATAGACAAATAAAAGTATTTCACATATTCTTGAACAATCATCATCATTATCATCATGTCAGCCGAAAGACGTCCACTGCAGGACATAGGCCTCCCCCAAAGACTTCCACCATGACCGGTCCTGCGCCACCCGCATCCAGCGGACACCGGCGACCTTTACCAGGTCATCGGTCCACCGTGTGGGGGGCCTGCCCACGCTACGCCTTCCGGTACGTGGTTGCCACTCGAGAACCTTTCCGCCCCAACGGCCATCGGTTCTACGTGCAATGTGCCCCGCCAACTCCACTTAAGTTTAGCGATTCGGAGGGCTATATCGGTCACTTTGGTTCTGCTGCGGATGGCCTCATTCCTGATGCGATCACGCAGAGAAACTCCTAACATAGCTCTCTCCATTGCTCTTTGGGTGAATGAACAATAAGGCCTTTTAATTCATTTCTTTATTGACATCCGGCAACTTGGCCCATGCCATCCATTACTAATCCAACCATACTAATATATTACGTATAAAATTCGAAAGTGTGTCTGTCTGTTACCTCTTCACGCTTAGACCGCTGACCGATTTAGATGAAATTTGGTATAAAGGTAGTTTGAGTCCCGGGAAAGGACATAGGATAGTTGGCATCCCGGAGAGCATTTCTTAGAGGGTAAAAGTGGGGTGGAAGTTTGTATGGGAGAGCGATAGTTAAGCGTGCGCCTGCAATAATTTAATAGCAACTAAGGCGATAACGAGTTCCACGCGGACGGAGTCGCGGGCAAAAGCTAGTATTACAAATGCGAAAGTAACTCTGTCTGTATGTTACCTCTTCACGTTTTTAAGCCGCTGAACGAATTTGGGTGTGATTTGGTGTGGAGATAGTTTGAGCTCCGGAGGAGGACATAGGATCGTTTGCATCCCGAATAAAATCCTCTAAGGGGTGAAATGGGGGAATCATTTTCTTTAAAAATAATTAAGAATAAACCCACTTTATCCGGCTTGGCTCATACCACTGGGTTTTTCAAAAACATAGTATGAAATATGATTTGATATTTAACAGTAGCTCTTCGATGAAGTAAAATCCCAACAACGCCTATACAACCTAATTACTGAGACTCCGTTGTCTGTCCGTCCGTCTGTTACGGGTTATATCTTTCGAACTCAAAACCATATTATTATATAATTTTGCACGATTGGTATCAATGTTAATAGTACATTACGATACAAGTGCAGAAATTAGGAAATTAGAAACGAGTATAAATTAAAACATGACCGAAGGGAGTTGCGAATCACCTATTCGCACGTGTATCGTACAACGTTTTACAGTACATATGGCTCTTTAAAGTTTCGACATATGCACGTAATCTGTTGATTACCGCACTCGTGCGGTAAAGTAGCACCATATGTACTGTAAATAAACTTAAGGGTCCTTTTCAGTTAAGGGTCTCCTGCACGCTCAACTCGACGCTTTAAAATGAGAGCGAAACTACGTTTTTATTGAGAACTTAGTTTCCTGCGGACTCTTAAACACCACCACCACCACCATATCAGCCAAAGAACGTCCACTGCTGGACATAGGCCTCCCTCAAACTCACCGGGGGTATATGCCATAATCGCCACGCTTGGCATGCGGGTTGGCGATCGCAGTATCTCCACCGCACTCCAGGGATGCTGCTGTCCATCCCTCGGTGGTCTTGGTCGTAGTTTTAGGACATACCCGGGTCCCGACATACCCGGGTCCCTACAACACGCTCATCTGCATATTGAAGCTATACATTTTCATTGATTATTATTATTATGGCCCAATTATATATATTACATGTATTTTTCGCTTTTTCATTAAGAAATACAGTTCTCCATATCGACAAACCAGCCAATACCTGTTTTTTTTTTTCAGATATTCCTACGTCTTAACTCAATAAAAGTACAAAAGTGGCCTTGTTATTATCTAAAAGGCATCGTGTGCTATAATCAATTTATTAGAGTACTCGGAATCAATACTTTTATGATAATTTGAGTTTTACAATAAGTAAGGTCTCCTAACCTAAAAATACGCGCAAAATGGGGTCAACGTTCGTTCGGCTTCGGCCGAGGTTGATTTGACAGTTGGATGACTTTTACGACAGTGTTGCCAATTTCCGACCCGAGACTTATATGGTCACACCTTGTTGCTGCTGGCAGAATCGCCGAGATCTTGGCCTAGTAATACACGTAACAGTTTTGATAATTATATCTTTGTTTAAAAATATTTATAAAAAACTGGCTTCAGAAGGAGTTCAGGCCAAATATGGACTGATTTTGAGTCAATGTGGTTTCTTTTAGCATGTGATATTTTAGTTAATAGTGCAATACAATTTAATTTTTTTTAAATTAGGTCGTCAAGAGTTTGTTTTGTAATGTGTATTAAAATGTGTACTTTTGGCAAAAAAATGTAGGTATTTAGTTCAGTGGCAAATAAGCGTACGGCCCGCTTTTTTTTTATTAAATATTGGATTGCTCTTGGCCAGCATCTAGCCTATAGACGCTTGCAACTCCAGGGCAAACACATGCTCGTATCTGAAAATGAGGTTCAACCTCTGAAGATACTGAGGTTACGAGCCACAACATATGCCTTATTTTCATTCAGTTACCTAATTGTACTGTGACTATTGTGTTTATGATGTGGTAACGATTCATATGTTATCAACATTCGCGGGCTTTCCGGTATAGAATATTTTGGCAAAGTACACATTACATAATAACATGCCTTCCTCAATTGTTTGTCAATATCCAACAACCTTCTCTTTCCAACCCATTGATAATATGATGTACTATCACTATTGACGTAATCATCAGTCAAATCCAATTTGGACGTGATTTCGTTGCCATGTATTTGTTTGTACATTAATTTATTAATTTTGACGCGACGTCACGACAAGGTCAACGCGGGCATCACCCGTCTGCAGTATCGGCCAATCAGTGCGCGGTTGCTATGGCGACGCGAGACATTTTGCAAGTGATAACATTGAAAAGGCGTGTCTTATGACATACTTAATATTTATTATTATTGCCAGCACGAGTTTTGAGTGCACATTAAACATTTATAACATGTTATGCCATGCACTTAATGTGTATTTACATAATCAAGTTAGTATGCAATTAGAAATAGTCTCTGTTCGAGTTTTGAAAGCTAATTTATCTATTAATAACTTATATGTATTGGTTTTTTAAGTCAGTCAGACATTGAAAATCACTTTTAAACCAGCAAAAACTTATCTAAAACCACTACCTGCAACTTTGTGAACTGAACTACCTAGTTTATTTTCAGATATGTATCCTACCTAAAAATTTCAGGTATTCCTATCCTATCATCATCATCATCATATCAGCCGAAGGGCGTCGACTGCTGGACATAGGCCTCCACCAAAGACTTCCACGGTGGACTGATGCCCTGGTAAGGGCCGCGGGTGTCCGCTGGATGCGGGTGGCGCAGGACCAGTCATTGTGGACGTCCTATCCTTTGCTACTACTTAAGTCTTCAAGTTTATATTCCGAACACATCTAAGCTCTATTTATTTCTCGCAAACATTTTTCACCGCAAAGGTTAAACGCCAGACGGCCAAGATGGCGGATAAAAGCAAATGGCGGTTATTTTTAGACATCCGCCATTGAACTCTATCCTTGAAGCTAATTATATTGCTGTTTTACGGTGAAAACAAAGACAGCCTTGATTATGATCTTTTGGCATTTATTTTGCTAATTAAAGCTTGGAAATGCTAGTGACCAATGTGAAAGCAAAGAATCAACACTTCACGCGATAATGTTCCACCCACATGAGTAATTCTGGCTCTGCCGAAGTGGATTGACGCCTGACGAAGACCTCTTCCACCGTTCCACCTTCACTTCCATTAGCACACTGCCTTCACAGTAACATCCTTTAACAGACTTCACTGACCATACGATAGCCACTAACGCATAGCCCCAACGTGTATATATTCTTGAATGAAGAGCAATATAAAAACCCGCTCAACTAATCAACTATCCTATCCTATCTATAATCAAAAATTTCCAGACAACCCAAAATCACAAAGGAGCTGGGATAATATTTACTGTGATTTAAATTACAATTTTCTTCTAAACAGCAGTGCAGGTCCAGATCGTGCCAGACTTTTGGCGGTCGGAACCCGGGAGGCTGGTTACTGGCTACATGCCCATCCCTCGCCAAATACCGGTACCTTCCTGGATCCGACCTCCCTTAGATTGGCGACTGGACTGCGACTCGGGGTCGCGGTATGTACCCCACATATATGCTCTTGTGGCACGGACGTGGACCGACTGGGACACCATGGATTGTGTTGTCAAAAAAGTGCAGGCCGTTTTTCGAGACATGCGACGCTTAATGATATAATCCGCCGGTCTCTTGCCACCGTCAATGTGCCTGCTCTTCTTGAGCCGACTGGCATGGTCAGGGACGATGGCAAGAGACCTGATGGGGTGTCTTTAGTTCCTTGGAGCGTGGGACGGATGTTGGTGTGGGATGCTACCTGTGTAGACACACTGGCACCGTCTCCAACGGACTACAGTAAAAGCGGGTGCAGCAGCGGAAAACGCCGAAATTCTAAAGCGTAAAAAAAACAAGGGCCTCGGCAGAGAGTACATGTTTGTACCTTTTGGCGTTGAAACTCTAGGTCCATGGGGTCCCAGCGCGCATAAGTTATTTGCAGAAATTGCGAAGCGTCTGGTTGACGTAACTGGTGACCGAAGAGCTGACGGTTTCCTCGCTCAACGTATCAGCATTGCGATACAGTGAGGAAATGCCGCCAGCATCCTCGGTACAATGCCTCAAGGGCCCGTTTTAGATTTAAGTTAGTTTTCATTTTCTTTATATTATTTTGGTTAAGTATTCTTGTATATATTTTCGTTGTACATAAATAAATGAATTTTAATAATCAACCATCTACCTCAGGAGAGTTCACAGTTTGTGCGAGCACTAGTACCGGCGCGTGCCAAATACAAAACATAAACACTAGTAAAAATTGAGGACAAGAAACAGAGACTGAATACACACCCGTTGGATAGATGCAATCTATGAAGGAATGCACTTGAAACCCCAACGCTCTTGGAGGCAGGCAGAAAATCGTTCTATTTGGAGGGTACTGCAGATTAAAGCGACTTATTGTGGACACGACTCTCAGTCATGAAGTGATAGAGAAGGAGACGATAGATAGTCAAGGCCTATAGAAGTTATGAACGTGAGAAACTCTTCAAAAAAGAAGATTAAGCCCCCAAAAAATTAGCTAAGCTTGACTCGATATAGTACACTAAAAGGAGTTTTTTCTAGAGTTTTCTTCTAGTAGGGAGATCGGTCAGCCCGGAGAGCACTATATCGGTCAACGGTCGTTTTCATCAAGAGTCTACCTTGGTATCTATCTGTCTTGTGGCATTGTAAGTCTTGCATGCCTGTTTTGCGCAGCTGTCGGTTGAGAACTAAGTCCTGTTGTCGTCGGTTTTGTTTCATTTGTCTTGTAATAGCCTAGAATTAAAATGAAATGTCTGTTCAGTTCAAATAGTCAGTCAGTCAGCCAGTCATAGTCAGGACTGTCAGTCTGCGCGGAGGTTAGACACCCTGACAATTAGTCATGAGTTTTCGATTAATTTGATATTAAGTTGCAAAACATTTTGGAAAAGTTAAGAATATTCTCAGTAAATTCTGAAATCCTTTATTAGAACTTAAAGACGATTAACTTAACTTCCATCCAGGAAGGGCCCAGTAGAAAATCCTTTAATATTCGAGAACTTTCCACGTAGAAAAGAAAATTGGCAGCTTTCGAAATTTCTCATAATTATGTTCTCATCATAGGTAACTAGTACGTTAGTTTCGATCTCACGTTAAAGAAGAATACTCGTAGAGTCGAAGAACCATGAAGAATCCGGAAAGCAAATCCAAAAAGTTTCAATTCAATTAACCCGCCGAACTCATGGTATTTCCCAAAATATTTACAAATGCAATTGTTGATCGAACCAACTTTCCGGCAGGAATCAAAACATCGTAAACGTATTCTTGGCACCGCGCACTTCCGTCACACCTACGTTATTGGTAAAGTTTATTTTCGGCTTCAATTTATTGGTATTAGTTCAGGAGTGCGGATATGTTTATTTCTTTGAATGTTTTTGTTTTTAATGCGTTTCTTTAAAGCTTAAAGGAAGGGTTGTATATAGCCGCTATACGGGTAGGTATACGTCCACGAGGTTGTTGTCTGGTTTGTGTGAGCTTTAAAGTAAGTTCCTGTCTTGATGAAGCACCCTAATGTTTTTGATTGTGTTTTTTTATACTACCACCACCATATCAGCCTAAGGACGTCCACTGCTGGACATAGGCCTCCCCCAAATTCACGGGGGAATATGCCATTAATCGTCACGCTTGGCATGCGTGTTGGCGAACGCAGTATCTCCACCGCACTCCAGGGATGCTGCTGCCCAGCCCTCGGTGGTGTATTGATTTTTTTCGTCCAAAGCAAACAAGAGGGATATGCGCGAGAGGAGAGACCATCATCAGCGAAATAGGCATGGATTCAAGGATACCTTTCAAGGTTTTCATCATGTTGTGTAGTTTTGAACTCAAATTATGATAAAAGTATTGATTTAGACAGGTACAGGTAGTATAAGAGTACTATTACTTATTCCGTGCTATAAAGAGCATTGTTTTGATTTTATCTTGTGTAGTAAAATTTAATCGGAATAACCAGTTATTACCTTAAATTTTTTCGATTTAGAGTCTGAAACTATATTTCTTTAACAAAAAAATAATGAATACATTTAAATCGCATAATTTTAGGCCACAATAGTCCAATCCTATCCTAGATAGTAACGAAGAGAAAATATGAAAATACGTTTCAATTAACACAGAAAATAGTCTAAATATCTAGATAAGAGTTTTTTTAATAGAAATAAGGACTGCTCGTTTTAGAAATGACCTCAAATTCAAAACGTACAGTCAAGGAATTTAATTTGTGACCCCCTTAAGGTTGACAGTCCTGTCAAATTGTATAGAAATTCAAAGATAAAGTTTGCGAAATGGGTAGAGAATTACATTTCTTGACTGCACGTAACAATCAACTCACCTTGCTGCTCAGCCGTAGTTGCAATTCCAAACACAAAGGATGTATCACAAACGCTTTCGCGCCTAAAAAACCAAAAAAGCGCGCGCGTCGTCTACAGATAACCTCAAAATGTAATTATAACCTCAAAATTTACAACAAAATTGAGTTTAACAACAAAATAACGGCTTCTATTGTTTATCTAGCAAACTCTAACGTGTGTTCAGTTGGCTAGTTTCTGTCGCACTGTTTCGGAAAGCGGACTTGATGTAAGGTTGATCTCATGCCAAGATGGCGGGGAGCCAAATACGAAGTACACGCGTTAGGGCGAAGGGGCGGGTTGTTGGCTATTAATTTCCTGTGGGGAAAACGTGAATAATTGGGAATGATTAATATCGTCATAGATAGAACACGTGTCACTTTTCAACTTAGACGAATTAGACTCGTCACATACATGCGCCTAAGAGGGACAGAAAACTTATTAAATATTTTTTTATACATCGACGGTGGCAAGCAATCTTACCACCAGCAGCACCATATCAGCCAAAAGACGTCCACCGCTGGACATGGGCCTCCCCCAAATTCACAGGGGGTATATGCCATAATCGCCACGCTTGGCATGCGGGGTGCCGATCGCAGTACCTCCACCGCATTCTAGGGATGCTGCTGCTAATCCCCCGGTGGTCTTGGTCGTAGTTTTAGGACATACCTGGAACCCAACAATCTTACAATCAACCTTAATTTTACTTTTCGACATGTTGTTGGCTTAGTCCTGAACTTCAGCCCGTCCAAATGGGGTTCGGTTCCAAGAGTGGCTGCGAAGCTGCTGTACACGCCGTGCAACCTTTCCTCGATCATGACGCAGGAGAAGTTCTGCTGAAGGTGGACGTTTGCAATGCCTTCAATTCTGTAGACAGAGGCGCCTTGTTGACACAAATAAAAGAAAAAATTCCTTCAACACACAAATTCCTTTGGCAGTGCTATAGTTCTCCGTCCAAATTATTGTATAACACCAACGTTCTGGCTTCATCAGTAGGTTGTCAAACAAGGCGACCCCCTGGGCCCCGCAATTTTCAGTCTCGCTATAGACATAGACATATTTTACACATTCGATCATTAAAGATCTAAATTCAAAATTAAACGCGTGGTATCTGGACGACGGGACCCTCGGCGGTGAAGTGATTTCTGTTAAAGAAGATTTATAAAGATAATCACAGATATGAATACTATTGGTCTCTCCCTAAATTGTTCCAAATGCGAGCTTTTTTAGTTTAAATAAAAAAATACAACAGACCTTTTTTAAAAATCTTGCTCCTGGCATCAGAATTATATCGAAAGAATCGCTTCACCTCCTCGGTTGTCCCGTCTTGGACCAGGCCTTTGAAAATTCGTCGACACCAAAATTCAAAAGTTTAAAACCACATCATATCGTTTGGCCAAAATTAACCTCCACTCAGCATATTCCATTATCAAATATTGTTTTTTCATCCCAAAATTTACATACATTCTTCGTGGATCTCATCTTTGGAAATATCCCAATTTGATCTCAAAATTGGATACCTTAGTAGTAGAAACCCTCACATCCATTTTCAACATTTCTTTTGACGAAAGTACCTGGACCCAGGCTATCCTACCTATGAGGTTCGATGGCCTGGGTATCCGCAAAACTCCTGTGTGGCTCTACCTGCATTCTTATCCTCGGTGCATGTTGCTCAAACCCTAATAGGCAAAATTTTTGCCCGTTCCATCGGGTCCCTGGAGGCTGCACACTGCTCCGAGGCGAAGAACGTTTGGTCCTTAACATGTCCTAATACAGAACAGCCTGCTCGCAGAGGCGATGGGACGAGCCGCTCTGTCAACTAGTACGGAAAAATCTGTTGGATACGTCAACTAGTTCGTCAGACCGAGCTCATCTCCTCGCTCCTGCAGAGTGGGAGTCAGGTCTATGGGTCCAAGCACTACCCTCACAAAATATTGGTACTTTCCTAGATAATACTACTTTTTTTTTTTATTAAAAATGGGGTTGCTCTTTCCGCCTGGCAGCTAGCCTACGTTTGGGGGCTTCAACAAACCAGCCACATCGCTGCCAATGTGGTGTCATGGTCAACCGTCTGGGTCACCACGGCCTTTCGTGCGTTCGAAGCGCTGGGAGGATCCCCCGCCATGCCAGCATCAATGATGTCATCCGACGGGCCCTTGTCAGTGCCAAACTGCCGGCAGTCTTAGAACCTAGCAGTTTGGCTAGGGACGACGGCAAAAGGCCCGACGGAATGACACTGGTGCCTTGGAGTATGGGTCGGCCGCTAGTTTGGGATGCTACTTGCGTTGATACTCTGGCACCGTCCCATATTCCAAACACCCAAATTGCTGCTGGTGCTGCGGCATCCTCTGCCGAAAACCTAAAGCGCCGCAAATATGCCGCCCTAGGAAGTGGCTACATGTTTGCGGCGTCTGGCGTTGAAACTTTGCCGTGGTGACCGAGCGCGCGTCGACTATTCATAGATCTCTCGAAGCGCCTAATAGAGGCTTCAAGGTGACCAGAGGGCTGGCCTCTATTTCGCTAACCGAATTAGTATTGCCGTGCAGCGAGGTAATACAGCCAGCCTTCTGGGCACCCTCCCCATTGACAGCGATTTGGGCCAATTTTTTTATTTGAAACTTTAATTAGTTTATTATTATTATCATGCTTTTGGTACTAAGATTGTTATATCAATAAACCAAACCTGTTGTCTTGTTAAACTAAACTACGCATTATAAATCCTGATGCGTAGAAAAAAGGTAATAATCAAATTCAAAAGTTGTTCATTGTTCATGAGCGAGTTCGTACTCAGACTCACACTTGGCCGATTTTTGGGTGGCTGTGACCACAACCTTACATACAGAGCAAGAAGTGGTGTTATTATGGGTGCGGTCTTAAGTAAGGTGGAGGTATATCCTCGGAGTGAGACCCTATCTCTCTTGGCTGCTACCATAAACAGTCTACTTACTTATTGACTTGGGCGGTTAATGGTGTATTTGCCACCTCCTATCAAACCCATTGTACATACATACTTGACGGCCTGTTTAGCCTAGTTGGTAGTGACACTGCCTCCGAAGCTAGAGGTCCTGGGTTCGGATCCCGGCCAGGGCATTATTTGTGCATTTAGCACGGATATTTGTTCTTGGGTCTTGGATGTTGTCTATGTATTGAAGGATGTATTTATCTATATAAGTATGTATATCGTCGTCTAGTACATACCCATAGTACAAGCTTTGCTTAGTTTGGGACTAGGTCGATTTGTGTAAGATTGTCCCCCAATATTTATTAATTATTATTATACATATAATCACGCCTGTTTCCCAGAGGGGTAAGCAGAGATCACTGGTTTCCATTTGCTACGATCCCGACATAGAACTTTCGCTTCATGAACTCTCATATACGTAACCGATTCTGGCAGACAAAAAAAACTAAGTATTCATAGACAACACACGATATCTCTGTCGCTTTTATTCAAAATTGTACACGAGCAGCACCCTACTAACTAAAATTCAAAATTTCAAATTTCGTAAGCTTGATTGTTACGATAGCTCAGTTGGCTAGAGCGATTGGTCGCGAATGCCATGATGTCACAGGTTCGAATCCCTCTTAGAGCACATTTTCAAAATTTTCTCTTATATTTGAAACTCACGACCATTTTATTTGGCACCTAGTCGTAATAATTATCAGATGACGAGAGACTGAGCTTTCCAACGAGTTAGAGGCAGTATTTAGCGAAATTTAGAAGCCACTGATGTTATTTGTTATTGGACTGTGCTTGAAACTTTCCAAGACCGCAATAGCCACCGAAAACCCACAACCGGCGCACTCACCCTACTGAATAAAAGCGCAGTTCTGTTCTTTGTGCAATACCGGCGCCGTGCGATGAACCTCGGGCGTGGCTGATGACCTGACACACACTTTGTACCTGTAGTGAATATACAAACAGATTAAATTAAACTTCAGTGGTAATTCAGTTTCACGTAAAATATAACCTAAGTACTTTATTATTTATTTAACAACGGTGGCAAGCTGTAGCGTAACAATCAACTCACCTTGCTGTTCAGCCGTAGTTGAAATTCCTAACACCATGGCCACCCATCTCATACAACGTATAATTAATACTTAGTAAAATCTCATAGATGGCGCTACAGGTATCACGTGAAATAATATTGCACGTAATCTTGAGAAAATAATGATTTTTACACCCCAATAAATTCACATAGCATATTTTAGTCTCAAACATTATTCTACACATAAAATAAATACTAAATTTTGTATTTTACTAAATACAATAAAATTGATACCTTACGTGTGAGCTTCCAAGCTTGCCACGTATTATTGAGTTTTTTCACTAGATGGTGCTATAACAGCGCTATGTATATTTGTCTCTGTCACACGCGCACAGTAATAGTGCCCTCACGCTCGCACAGTAACCGTAATTGCCAGCTGCAGAGATTGTAAACCTTAGGTTCGCAGGTATACGGACGGGATCTTAAGCACGTGTTATTTTGCTTGCAATGTTATTGGTCCCATGATCATAAGCTGTAATATTTTTTAAAGCGGTATTCTATAGTGGGATGCGTTTGTGATCACATAGTTCTCGGACTCTTTACTTGTTAAATCGCTGTTTAAGTTACGTTTGTTGTGTTTGTTATCTTTTTTGTTACTATTCGTTGAGTTTATTTGCGTTGTTAATTTTTTGTTATTAAAAGTTGGTGTTATTAAAGACATGGAACCGACTCCATCTACCCCAAGTGGCCCACGCCTCTTCAAGGTGTTTGTGTCACCACGGAAGAAACGGAAAATGTCTCATTTAAGTGAAAATTTGTATAATCCATATAAGTGATAATCCAGTAATCGTAGCGTTTTATTTCTTCCGCTTTATATATTTATTAAAATGTCTAGAAATCTTTAAATTGCTAATTGAAAAATTACCTACCTTTCCAATTTTTTTGACGTAAGTAGTTATTTTATTGTGTTTGGTTCTTCACCGTATTGGCTATGTGCACGTCTGAAACGTCAAACGTCAGGGGTCCCGAGACAATGTCAAACTCAGAGATGTCAAGTGGTGACACATTCATATTTTATTTATTTTAGTAAACGAGAAAGACCCCTTACTGGAAATTTTACTGAAATAAATAAGAAAATAAATAAATAAATACGAACGAAACGAATCGTAGGAAACCGTTAAGAAACCAATAGAAATCGTGAAAGTAAATTTGACAGATGTCCCAGGAAAGTACACATTTCTGCCATGGTGTGCGCTGCGATCGCCTAGCTTACCCCCACCACCTACTTCGCACATAGCCAATAGGTACCTAAATTAGTTAGAATGGCAATGAGAACAATAAAATTCAACGGAAACAAGTAAAATGCCCTCTATAAATGTAATAGATATTATTTGAAATTAATTACACATCCTTGCCATAATTCATTGAACACAGTATAAAAATGTTGTTGACCACTGCACTGGTTGTAGATGCAACGGTCAAGGTCGGTCAGCGAACTACAGCCGTGACGCGCTTCGTTTTTGAATGTTCTTATGTGATGTGTAATATGGTCTCAAAAATATTACTTGTATATTATAAGTATAAAATAGAGTATTAGGTAAAATAATGTGTTGCAAAATATAAACACAGTCATAACACCGTTTTGTCTTCGTGTAAGTATTAAAATCTAAGCTCAAATAAGTAACGTAACGAACAACGTATTATCTTTAATAATGCAATGGAAGTAACAAAACTCACAGACGGTTTGTGTACAAACATTGATGCGTAGTTTTTAACCGACTTCAAGATTTCAAAAGAGGAGGTTATCAATTCGGTTGTATGTTTTTTTTTGTTTTTTTTTTTTAATGTTTGTTACTCCATAACTCCGTCATTTCTTAACCGATTTGAAAAATTCTTTTTTTGATTGTATGTATATATATCCAAGTTGGTCCCGTTTTTGTCAAAAGGCAGTTCTGATGATGGAATCCATGAGGAATTGAAGGAACTCCTCAAATCTTTAAGGCAAACATATAGTGATTTTTGTGTTTTTATCAACAAATCAAGCATTTGCATCCAAAAATGTGACATTGGATGAAGTGGAACTGCTGATGATGATCAGAACAGAACTCTTCAACGACGAAAAGTTCACGTTTGGCGATTTGTCCTCCTAGCTGTGTTTGTTAAGCAAGTTCTATTTTCACGATTAATTTTTGTCATGCTCGAGTTCTGATGATGGGATCCATGAGGAATTGAGGGAACTCCTCAAATCTTAAAGGCAAACATATAGTGATTTTTGTGTTTTTATCAACAAATCGAGCATTATCATACAAAAATGTGACATTTGATGAAGTGGAACTGCTGATGATGATCAGAACAGAACTCTTCAACGACGAAAAGTTCACGTTTGGCGATTTGTCCTTCTAGCTGTGTTTGTTAAGCAAGTTCCATTTTCACGATTGATTTTTGTCATGCTCGAGTTCTGATGATGGGATCCATTAGGAATCGAGGAAACTCCTCAAATGTGAAAGGCACACAAATAGTGATTTTAGTATTTTCATGAACTAATCAAGCATTTTCATTCATAAAAGTGACATTTGATGAAGTGGAACTGCTGATGATGATCAGAACGGAACTCTTCAACGACGCGTAGTTCACGTTTGGCGATTTGTTCTCTTCGTTTTGTTTGTCAAGCAAGCAAGGTTTTTCCATGATTTCATGAGGAATTGAGGGTACTTAGTCTTCTACCATTATAAACATACTTATAGCCATTTTTGTATTTTATTGTATGGAATCTAAGAGTGCACCATCTAAGATTAATAATCTTTCACCGGACTCCCCCATTGAAGTCGGTTTTTTTTTCTTAAAAATTATGCGTGTAGCTTCGTTTCGTTTGATTCCAAATAAGTTATAAGCGAAAGAAAAGCGAAAGAAAGGTGTCGTTAGATTAGTATTTACTGTGAGAGTGACACTAGATATATAAAAAACAATGGCGGCTTTTTGGCGCCAAATTCTAGTGGCGTCAAATTCTATTCTATTCTAATTACACTGAAACGCAGTCGGGTTTTAGGATTTAAAATGGAATCCTTATAGATTCGTCATGTCTGTCCGTCCGTCCGTCCGTATGTCACAGCTAGGACTTGAATAAACGGTATTTTTGGAAACCGGTATTGTGACCTTGTACCAGGAACCGGTATCAGACATGGTACCGGTACTAGCTAAAGTACTAGTATTGCTAAAACCGGTATCCTAAATGATACCGGTACCGTGAGAACCGGTAAATTGATGAAATTTACCGGTTTTTAACAGTCAAAATACCGATACTCGAAAGTGCGAGTGGAGTGAGTGAGAGAGATAGAGCTACTGAGGTCACAAACACTCACATCGCGAGTAATGTATGGAGAATGTATGCAATTAACATTAGTGTCCGCTGCTCTAACTTTTTAAATTTGCTTACTAAAATCAACTGATAAAGGAAATATTACATAGAGCCAACCGCCACGATTTTGTATATATATTTTTAATTTGTTATATAAATTGTTTTTTTTTTGTTTTTCCGGGGTTTTTTATTGTACTTGTATTTTTGTAGCATTTTTTGTTTTTTTTTGTTTTTTTCCGAATTTTTCGAGTATTTATGTATTTAGTTCGTGTCTTTTGATTTTTTTGGACTGTTTAAAAGTTTTGTCGTATTTTTTGGCTTTTTATAAGTTTTTCTTATTTTTTTTTGTACTTTTCGTCAGATTTTTTTGTTTTTTTTTTATATATATATATTTTGGTATTTCTTTTAGTATTTACGTGTTTCTTTTACATTTTTTCAATTCTTTCGTGTTTTTTAAATCGTGCTTGAATTTTGTAGCATTTTTCGTGTTTTTAGTTGTTTTTTTCGATTTTTTGTGTTTTTATTTTATTTTTACTCGTTATTTTGTAGCGTTTTTCTGTTTTTGGATGTTTTTGGAATGTTCAAAAGTTTTGTTTGTACTTTTCGTCAGCTCTGTTTTGTGTTTTGGCTTTGTTTTACGTGTTTTTTTGTATTTTTTGTTCTTTAATATGTTTTTTTTAAGTCTTGCTTGTATCAGTTTGTGTGTTTTTGTTGTTTCTTTCGAATTTTTCGTGAATATAGGTATTTTTTTTATTTTTTCGTGTAATTTTGTAGCTTGTTTTTGATGTATCTGGATTTTTTTATTTTTTTCGTGTTTATTCAGTTTTTTTTTGTTTTTTTTTTAATATGATTTTTGTTATTTTTTGTAGTATTATTGCTTTTAGTTGTTTTTTTCGATTTTTTTGTGAACTGTGGTTTTTTTTTAAGTTTTTACTTGTTATTTTATAGCGCTTTTGCTGTTTTTTGATGTTTTTGGAATGTTTAAAAGTTTTTTTTATACTTTTCGTCAGTTTTATTTAGTGTTTTGGCTTTGTTTTAGTTTTACGTGTTTTTTGGTATATATCTTTGTTCTTTTCTTTGTTTTTTTTTAAGTCGTGCTTGTATTTTTGTATCATCTTGTGTGTTTTTTGTTGTTTCTTTCAAATTTTTCGTGAATTTTGGTATTTTTTTAGTTTTTTCGTGTTATTTTGTAGCTTTATGTTTGTGTTTTTTGATATATTTTGACTTTTTAAGTTTTTACTTGTTATTTTATAGCGCTTTTGCTGTTTTTTGATGTTTTTGGAATGTTTAAAAGTTTTTTTTATACTGTTCGTCAGTTTTATTTAGTGTTTTGGCTTTGTTTTAGTTTTACGTGTTTTTTGGTATATATCTTTGTTCTTTTCTTTGTTTTTTTTTAAGTCTTGCTTGTATTTTTGTATCATATTGTGTGTTTTTTGTTGTTTCTTTAAAATTTTTCGTGAATTTTGGTATTTTTTTTAGTTTTTTCGTGTTATTTTGTAGCTTTATGTTTGTGTTTTTTTAAATATATTTTGACTTTTTAAAAGTTTTTCGTATATTTTTGTACTTTCGGTCGTTTTTTAAATGATTTTCCATGTTTTTTGGTAATTTTTTAGTTTATACGTGTTTTTGGTGTTTTTTTAGTTCTTTCGTGTTTTTTTTTAAATGGTGCTTGTATTTTGTAGCATTTTTCGTGTTGTTAGTTGTTTATTACGATTTTTTTGTGGTTTTTTTTATTTTTGTTTTTACTTGTTATTTTTTACGGTTTTTCGTGTTATTTTGATGTTTTTTGACTGTTGAAAAGTTTTTTCGTATATTTTGACTTTTCATAAGTTATTTCCTATCTTTTTTTGTACTTTTCGTCAAGTTTTTTTTTTATGTTTTTTTTTGGTATATCGTATAGTTTGTACGTGTATTTTGGTATTTTTTTTAATTCTTTTGTGTTTTTTTTAAATCGTGCTTGAATTTTGTAGCATTTTTCGTGTTTTTAGTTGTTTTCGTGGATTTTTTTGTGAATATTGGTATTTTTTTTAAGTGTTTACGTGTTGTTTTGTAGCGTTTTTTCTGTTTCTTGATGTTATTGTAATGTTTAAGTTTTTTTTTTGTACTTTTCGTCAGTTTTGTTATTTCTTTCGAATTTTTTTAGTTTTTTCGTGTTATTTTGTAGCGTTTTTTTGTTTTTTGATGTTTCTGGAATTGTTAAAGCATTATTCGTGTTCTTATGCTTTTATGTTTAATTATATTGACATTTTTGGTTATTTTCGTGTTTTTTTGATTTTTTTTGTTGTATTTTTCGTGTTTTTATTTGCTATACTTTGCTTTTTTTGGACGTCTTGTATTTTTTATTTTTTTTACTTTGCAGTTTTTTATTGTTTTTTTTTTTCTAACATGTTTGAGAAAAGTACTGTACAATCCTCGGCCGGAACAGGGATTGCAGGACTCGTTTTATCCGGCCTCGTCTACGACTCGGCAGTTTATCCCAAACTCGTCCAGCAATCCTTACTTCACGGCCTCTGCAGTAATGTACTATTAGGTACCTAAGTTCCGCCACCGCGCCGCGCATACGCACGAAATGGCAACATCGCATACAAGTGTAGGAACCTTTATAAAGAACCGGTATTTTTCGGTTCTAATACCGGTATTTTTTCTTAACCGGTTCTCTGGAACCGAAACGAAGAAAACCTATAAATACCGGTATGTTACAGGTATTTTCGGTACCGGTTTCAAGCCCTGGTCACAGCCGATTTACTCGGAGACTATGACCACTACAATTATGAAATTGTGTGTGTGAAGGTGTATGTTATGAACCGCTATAGAAATATGATGTGAAATTATAAAAAAGAAATATTAAACGAGGGGGGCACGCCATTCATGTAATAGGGGAGTAATTTTTTTTCCAATGCACATAGGCGTGTAGGGTGTCTAGGGATAGGCCGTCAAAAATGACATAGAGGTTTCTAGAAAACTTTTCCATTTAAGTCAACTGTTTGGTGAGATATTAGCTGTCAAAGTCGTAAAAAGTGTCCCCCCCCCCTCTAATTTCCAAAATATGAAGTTTAAAATTCTGAAAAAAATCAAGATGATGTACATTAATAAATCCTTTTAACGATTTTTAGTTTGAGCAAGATAAGTTTAACGCTTTTTGAGTTATTCAATGAAAAACTGTCTCGCCAAAACAAAAGAGCGTAAGTGCCGTAAGTTTCCTATGAAGATACGACCTTTTTTACCCGACAGCGCCAGAAGGAGGGTTATGTTTTTCGAGAGTATGTTTGTATGCATAATTGTTTGGCACGCTCAGGGGCCTAAACGGCTCGATGGATTTTAGCTTGAGAGGTGACGTTAGATTCGTATTTACTGTGAGAGTGACACTGGGAATATTATCAAAATGAAAATAAAAACAAAACGGCGGATTTTTGGCGCCAAATTACAAAGGAGCGCAGTCAGGTTTTTTTAGTTTTTTTAAATAATTAGTCTTGTTTATTAAATGTATTGTATAGTGGTTTTAAATGTAGATTATGAGAGGTGTCGGTAAGGAACCCTTCTTTGTGCATGGTCCGACACGCACTTGGTCGGGTTTTTTTGTTTTTTATTTGATTAGTCTTGTTTCTAATAACGACGACCAGACCTTCTAAACGGATATTGTGATTTGTGTTCTTTATCGTTCGCGACTGTTTATGTGTACGGATTCGTACGAATACAGCACTTACGACGACTTGGCACTGACTTCGGACCCTGGCAGATAAATCTACGCATGACGACGTGGCTTTTGAAGATTATAGAGTCACAATAATAATGTCTTGTTCAGTGGAAAAGATTACAAACACATTATTATAAGTAGCCGGAATTAATCGATTGTAATTAAATATATTCACGTTTTTTGAGGTTTACCCGACGTTTCGGATGTATCACAACACAACATTCTTAATCGAGAGCTGACTGGAATGGGCATAAAATAAAACCCGTGCGGCTAGATGTTGATATCCGCTCACGCGAGTCAGGGGGTCTACTACGAAATTCGAAATCCGAACTTCGTATGGTGCCGTCCCTTTCACTCTCCTGTCATACACTATATGAGTGAAAAAGATGGCACCATACAAAGTTCCGATTTCGTATTTCGGAGTAGACGCCCAGTTCGTAACCAAGCTCGAAGTGACACATCCGAAACGCCGGGTGATTCTCAAAAAGGTAATTACATTTTAATGGTCGCGATTAAGTCTCATTTACGTACTAACGTAAAGGAGTGAAATATTGCCAGTTTAGTAGTACCTAGTAGCACTTCAGCGAACGATTTCTACTAAGACAAACGAATAAGGCTGGGTTGCACCGACTTACGATCACAGACTGATCAACGTTAAATATGGCGCCGGCAGCTGTCATCCCATAAAAACTTGTCAAACTTTCCATACATTCAAATTTTAACGAACACAGCTTACGATTACAGACGGTTTGGTGCAACTCAGCCTTAGACTGGGTTGCACCAAACCGTCTGTAATCGTAACCTGTGTTCGTTAAAATTTGAATGTATGGAAAGTTTGACAAGTTTCTATGGGATGACAGCTGCCGGCGCCATATTTAACGTTGATCAGTCTGTGATCGTAAGTTGGTGCAACCCAGCCTTAGGCTGGGTTGCACCAAACCGTCTGTAATCGTAAGCTGTGTTCGTTAAAATCTAAATGTATGGAAAGTTTGACAAGTTTCTATGGGATGACAGCTGCCGGCGCCATATTTAACGTTGATCGGTCTGTGATCGTAAGTCGGTGCAACCGAGCCTTAGTCTACGAAAGAAACTGCATTAACACACTACAAAATACTACTGACATATTGAACGGAGGCACATTCCAATGCCCCAAAATAGGTTTTATTGTAAAGCCAACCGCCTTCCGTAAGTAAAAGTTTAAACACGTAGTACTACGATTAAATATCGACCTGTAAAGCAAACAGTGACTCAGGAGAAGCGAGCGCTCCCGAGCTTACGCATACAAGTATACTCAACCCGGTTTCGTATCAAAAAGTTTCAGAAACTAAAAACACGCTAACGTCAACATATAACGAACTGTAAGGCAACCAGTGACTCAGGAGAGGCGAGCGCTCCCGAGCTTACGCATACAAGTATGGCGAACCCAGTTTCGTAACCAAAAGTTTTAGAACCTAAAAAATACGCCGTCATCAATATAATAATGAACTGTAAGGCAACCAGTGACTCAGGAGAGGCGAGCGCTCCCGAGCTTACGCATACAAGTATGGCGTACCCAGTTTCGTAACCAAAAGTTTGAGAACCTAAAAAATACGCCGTCATCAATATATAATGAACTGTAAGGCGGCCAGTGACTCAGGAGAGGCGAGCGCTCCCGAGCTTACGAATACAAGTATGGCGAACCCGGTTTCGTAACCAAAAGTTTTAGAACCTAAAAATAAGCCGCCATTAATATATAACGAATTGTAAAGCAACCAGTGACTCAGGAGAGGCGAGCGCTCCCGAGCTTACGCATACAAGTATGGCGAAACCGGTTTCGTAACCAAAAGTTTTAGAACCTAAAAATACGCCGCCATCAATATAATAATGAACTGTAAAGCAATCAGTGACTCAGTAGAGGCGAGCGCTCCCGAGCTTACGCATACAAGTATAGCGAACCCGGTTTCGTAACCATAAGTTTTAGAACCTAAAAATACGCCACCATTAATATATAACGAACTGTAAGGTAACCAGTGACTCGGGAGAGGCAAGCGCTCCCGAGCTTACGCATACAAGTATACTCAACCCGGTTTCGTATCAAAAAGTTTCAGAAACTAAAAACACGCTAACGTCAACATATAACGAACTGTAAGGCAACCAGTGACTCAGGAGAGGCGAGCGCTCCCGAGCTTACGCATACAAGTATGGCGAACCCAGTTTCGTAACCAAAAGTTTTAGAACCTAAAAAATACGCCGTCATCAATATATAATGAACTGTAAGGCGACCAGTGACTCAGGAGAGGCGAGCGCTCCCGAGCTTACGAATACAAGTATGGCGAACCCTGTTTCGTAACCAAAAGTTTTAGAACCTAAAAATACGCCGCCATTAATATATAACGAACTGTAAGGCAACCAGTGACTCAGGAGAAGCAAGCGCTCCCGAGCTTACGCATACAAGTATACTCAACCCCGTTTCGTATCAAAAAGTTTCAGAAACTAAAAACACGCTAACGTCAACATATAACGAACTGTAAGGCAACCAGTGACTCAGGAGAGGCGAGCGCTCCCGAGCTTACGCATACAAGTATGGCAAACCCGGTTTCGTAACTAAAAGTTTTAAAATATAACTGTAAGGCAACTTAGTGACTCAAGAGATGCGACCGCTCCTGAGCTTACACATACAAGTATGGTCAACCCGGTTACGTAACTGAAAACTTACACACGCATAACTATGACATACATAAAAAAATTGAGACGAACTGAGAACCTACTTTCTTCTATTGAAGTCGGTTAAAAAGTTAATATATTTATACAATTTATAAAACTATTAATAATATATACCCAAAAAAACCTGACTCCAATTTTGTACTTCGCTATGCCCCACACATGACATTTTTGCATATTCTTCCCACTTCACCACCTGTACTGCTTTCCGATAACAAAGGAGGTGGTTACTGTTACTACAGATCCCAACCAAGTCACTTTATATGGGCCGATGATATTTGAGGAGTTCCGTCGATTCCTCAGGGAACCCATACTGACGTTCAGTTACTCATCATAAGTTCCACTTTAAAATGTGTATTTTGACGAGCATTAGTGGCTACGTCAACGAAATTTTATCGTAATCTGTGAAATGCCTAGATGATTGAGCAGTTCCATAAGTCATCTGTGGTCATCATCACCAGTTCCGCTTCACCAAAGTTGAGGTTTCTGTGGTAAAAGGTATATACAGAAAATACCGAAATCGGCATTAGCATATCAAATCAATTCGAGGAGTTCCCTCGATTCCTCCTAGTTCCCACCGTCAGACCTTCACCAAATTCATATTGAACCTCGTTGAGGGTACCTACTTTGATACAAAAAAAGAATTATCAAAATCGCCGAATGTGATCAGGGAACATATCAATGTCAATACAAGAAATAAACATGTTATAGTTATAGTCTATAGGTAGGTATTAAACATTTGGAATCGCACAACGATGAAGGAATAAACTGAATGAATGCTTTAGGTATATTATTCATTTTGAATAAACACAACCTTAAAGAACCCCTGGACGTCGCGCGTCTCCACTCGCTGCCAGAGAAGTCACGCCATCTAGTGACATCTTAATACATTACTAAACTACTAGCCACGGCGACAGCGTCACAGTCGTGTTAACCCAGTTACTGCATCTAGTGTTGGAACTATGGAAATAAAAATTGCCTACCGAATAGCCTACCTTAGGAAGGCACACTTTTTCTCTATGGGATTGGGTATCTGTACTAGTATTCTTTGATCTGTGCTAACACAAAGGATGTATCACAAAGGCCTTCGCGCCTCGTCGCCTACAGATAACCTCAAAATGTAATTATAACCTCAAAATTTACAACAAAATTGAGTTACGTTCTTGGGTAAGCAGACACCGTAGTCTATGGACGCTTGAAACTCCACAAGATTTAAAAGCGCGTTTCCAACCCTTTATTGGCCTGAGAATTTGTCGTGTTGACAGCTGCAGACAAATACTGGTCCCCCATTCTTAACACAACGCTTCCTGGGGAGCTCTGCTCCAGGCTCTAGGCTCTATAGGAATACAACCCAATAATATTTACAGAAGACAGAACAAAGTAGTGGTGTTATTTTATTATGACTGCGGTCTTTAAAACGGAACTGCCCCGGTTGGACTGCTCTTCTTCTCATGTCGATGGTGACTTACTAAACTTCTGACTTAGATCGTATGGAACCAGAAGCTGGCGATAGCTAAAGCCCGGTCTGTCGCGTCACGAAGGTCTCGCTCGGAATAGGAGTACGGGCATGCCGGGCAAGACAACATAATTGCTTCATTGTTTTTGGAGCCATCCCGAATACAGACAGAGCGTCCGACCCGCTAAGGATGCCCCATTTCGCGCCCTGTAGCCGGGGCATAGAATACGGCTACGGTATCCTCTGCCTGTAGTAAAAAGCGACTAAAATGGGGTCCTTGGGGTCGAAGACGGTCGCAGTTGGGGGCTGCGATCGTCTATGAAAACAGATGGTGGGACCCACAGAGGTGTGACTCTAGGGCGGCACTGGTGCGTTCCGTTCCGATTCGAGAGTCGTCCGAAATGAGTTGAGGAGGACATAACCTCCGCAGTCCATTTCATAAGGTTTTCCTTACTGTTCTAAATATAAGAGACATGATATTATGCTGTGCCCTCGCTCTCTATACCTTTTTTTTCCGGGGCGAAATTCCATTATGGATACCACCGCACCGCGGGGACAGTGCGGAGGTTATGTCAGACTTGCACCGACTAAAAACCCCCCGATCGTCCTCCTCAACTCATTTCGGGCGGCTCTGGTATCTCCGTCGGAACGCACCAGTGCCGCCTTAGAGTCGCACCTCTGTGGGTCCCACCATCTGTTTTCATGGACGATCGCAGCCCCCAACTGCGACCGTCTTCGACCCCAAGGACCCCATTGTAGCCGTATTCTATGCCCGGGCTACATACAGGGCGCTGCTCTCTTTACCTATTGGAACTAAGGAGGGTGATGTTTCATCCCGACACCACACATGGCAGTGACAGACTTTCTAACCTATTAATATCAAATCAATTTAATGAGTTGAAACGACGACTGATCGTGTCCTATTTTTAAAGTATCGACGTAAAAACTTCGCAAGTCATAAGATCTACTACGGTCCACGTGGTCACGGCAATGTTTAAAATAGACGAAATAAAGGAGCGAATAAGAAACAAACTCGTCGTCTAGTACCTGTAGTACAAGCTTTACTTGGGACTAGGCCGATTTGTGTAAGAGTCCCTCAATATTTATTTTATATATTTTTAATTAAATAAATATTTATGAACAATCTTACACAAATCGATCTAGTCCCGAACTAAGCAGATCTTGTACCTACCATGGGTACTAGACGACGATATACATACTTATAAATAAGTAATTACTTAAATATGTACATAGAAAACATCCACGACTCAGGAGAAAATATTCGTGTCCATTACGCAAATAAATGGCCTGACAGGGATTCGAACCCGGGACTACCAGCTTCGCAGGCAGGGTCATTACATTACCAATTAACGAATTATATACAAGAATACTTAACCAAAATAATATAAATACAATTAAAACTAAATTAAATCTAAAACAGACCCTTGAGGCATTGTATATACCGAGGATGCTGGCGGCATTTCCTCGCTGTATCGCAATGCTGGGGGTCTACTCCGAAATTCGAAATCCGAACTTCATATGGTGCCGTCCCTTTCACTCTGCTGTCATACACTATATGAGTGAAATGGACGGCACCATACGAAGATACGTTGTGCGAGGAAGGCGCCAGCTCTTCGGTCACCAGTTACGTCAACCAGACACTGCTCAATTTCACTAAATAATTTGTGTGCGCTTGGACCCCATGGACCTAGAGTTTCGACGCCAAAAGTACAAATTGTACTCTCTGCCGTACCGGGGCCCATTTATTACTTTAAGATTAAGGTATATTTTGCCACATCTGGTACATGGTAGCTTTTACCGTCACGTTTTATGTGACGTTTTAGTTCATTTCGGCCATATAGTGTGTCGGTATAAACGATCGTGCTAGGTAGGCTGATCTACAAATAAGTGGGTTTTTCCATGAACATCGGTAATTGGCACAAAACCGTGTGGCCATAAAATTGTCTGAGCAAATCTAAGGTAGGTATATTAATAAGAATGGAGCAGGCATCTTGGGGCGCAAATTATCCGATGGTTATGCGAGTTATCCGGGAGATTAGATCGCGTATCGCGTCGTGACGACACCTGAGAAAGCTCGGGGCACACTGGGCTCGCTATAATCCAGATTTATAAAACATGTTACTATCAAAAACAAAAAAATTCGAATAAGCTTTTATTGCCGAGTGTACTTTTTGAACAGTCAGCATCACAATTATGTATACATTCTAGACTTTTATTGCTTCGAGATAGTGACACAAAAATTAAAGTACTTTATGTATGTTTTTTTTAAATAGGTCTATTTTCTTAATAATTTCAAAACTATTTATGTTAAAAATATAAAGAATATATATTTGAAATTCTCACCACAAATACTATCATTAGGTAAGTCACAAGATATATTTTGAAAACTTTTTTTAGGGTTCCGTACCCAAAGGATAAAAACGGGACCCTATTACTAAGACTTTGCTGTCCGTCCGTCTGTCACCAGGCTGTATCTCAAGAACCGTAATAGCTAGACAGTTGAAATTTTCACAGATTATGTATTTTTATTGGCTACAACAACTAATACTAAAATCAAAATAATAATAATAAGGGGGCTCCCATATGGCGTTTTTTTTTACGGAACCCTTCGTGCGCGAGTCCGACTCGCACTTGGCCGGTTTTTTTTTTTTTTACCGGCAAAAGGGGCCTTCATGTTTAAAATTAATGTATTTATAAATGTTACACGTCGGTCGTTGAGTCACCGACTCAGATATTTGTATAGTCGAGGAATGAAGGTTCGCCACTTTTCGACCTTAGGCTAGGTTCACACGGCGCAATTTTTCCCGTATACCGTACACGACATTTTATCGAATATCGTAGTGACAACAAAATTTGTATGGCAACTTTGAAAATCGTTCACGCGGCATCCATGCGGTAAAACCTCGTATTCGAGAATTTCGAGATATATTTTTCGAAAAGTGTTAAGTTAAATTTTAAGTCAATCACTGACCCAGTAATTGACTCTGTGGTTATCTTACATGTCATTATGAATGATAGATGTAAAACGATGGGTGTCAACAATTTGAGGAGACAAAGATATGTTTATCTTAGTCATTATTCGATGCCGACTGACTTAGTAATTATCCGATGAACACGTCGATGGATGATAGACGCTAATAAAACCACATCTTTGAGTGTACAAAGCATTTCGTCCAATCGACTTGCATCAGTATTTTTACTTTTTGTTGTGAGTTTACTAATTTCTCAGAATTTGTATTTTTTTATGTTAATGTCTTTAATTATTTATTCCACTATCCAAGTTTTTTCATACATTTTGTTTGCGACGGTCGCACAGTGGGAACCTAAAAAATTTAAGTATGGAAATTAGGGGGTTTTTTTGTCTATATCAGAATCAATACTATGTACCGACTGTACAAATTATTCCGACCACGAAACAAAAAAATACCAAATTCCGACAAATAAACACAACAAAAAGTGAAAACGCCCAAATGGGAACAACGATTTGTACTAAATATAGTTTTATGCGTTCGATGAATTGTTGTAAACATGTTTTTTATGAATAGGTACATGAGTAGCAAAACAGTGTCGTATTTAGCTATAGGTGTTTCGATCACCTCTACGCATCAATTGTGCGCAAAATTAGTTCAATAGCATTGTCTAAAGCTATTTATATTTACCGCGAAAATCGATCGTCTTTTGAATGATATTCGTCTCTCGCGATGATTGTGGAACTGCCTTCCTTGTCTTCTCTCCCTCCACCACACTCAGTCTTACGTGTCAGCGTGTAAGTATAGCAAAGAATTTAACTGAGCTTTTTACTGAATTCATCCATAATTTAGTCGATTCCCAATATCTTGTAGATAAAGTGTCGTTCCGTTGTCCTAGCTTCCGGACTCGGTCTACTGATTTATTTTCCATTCCATTTAGTCGTAAAAGATACGTTAAGAATAAATATTTAGCAAGAGCATGCAATATTTATAATAAAAAGTATTCACATTTAGATATGTTCCAATTAAACCATAACAAGTTTGTTTCTGAAATGAAAGCAATTGTTAAAACATAAGTCTACTCATATTAAATGTTTGTAAAATAATTAAACTGGAAAATGCGCTAGTGTACTCTAAGTAATTGTAATTAACTTTTGTTCTTTTTTCTTTTCTCCACATTATTATAATTTTTTTTTAATTCTTTTTAAATTTTAACAAAATGTCAAAGATTTTGTTATTTGTGTTTGCTGCATCGTTTGTACTCAGAGCAAAAATGTAATAACTCTTGGTGGAAACTGTTTTCGCCTATGTATAAACTAAGTTGTTTCCTATACATTTGTGTAATATATGCTGTTTGTTTCCCATTACAATAAAAAAAAAAACCACTTCGGTCATTCTCTCATTCGGGTACCTGGAGACGTTATAATGCTTGCCATTTTATCACTTATGGTCGTGGATACATAAGATGTACGTCACGTTCTGACAAGTAATCAGTAATCTTTATTGCTTTTCATGGGTACAGTAGTTAGTAAAAAATATAAATGATCTGCCATGAAACCCTGCAGGGCACTGCAACATGCGTTTGATAAAATACGTACATAAATTAGCGTACGAGTAATTAAATAAACCATTTTTGAAGTTATAATAAAAAAAATGCGAGTAAGAGAGTGAAGGGAGTCTTATACGCAACGATAAGTGATAAAATGGAAACCATCATACGCCCGCTGGGGTTTTGAGGGTCAGGGTTTTATTTATTAATTTAAACTATATAATTTAATTTTATTTTATTTTAATATTTTATTTATTTTTAGTTAGTTTAATTTGTTTTTTAGTTTACCTTGTAAAATTATATAAATATTGACAAATAAAAGTTTAAAAGTGTTTAACTTTATTGCACAGATACACAAAAGTACAATTGGCGGACTTAATGCCTTAAGGAATTCTCTACCAGTCAACCATTGGGCTAAACAAAAAACTCTAGAGGTGCAGGATAATAAACGCCGAGACGCGAATGGAAACACAAATCATTTTATTTATACGTAATAGTATCGTCTATATACGTACACATATAATGAATAAATGCATATACATACATACACATACTTATATACATACATTATATGTAAGTACTCATACAAAGATAACATGGTGACCATTAATCTTGAAGTCTTAAAAAGAGATGCTTACGAAACTTGCGTTTGAAGGAGAGTTCAGTATGATGTATGTTCAGTTGGGTTTTCAAGTTTTCATTATGATGTCAGCTGGCCTCCTCTTTAATGCCAATACCATCAAAACCTAGTAACCTAGTCTCCTGCAGCTGGGTACCATAGACGTCTATCAACCGTACTTTAGTTAAAATACCGTTAATATCAATGATATTTTAAGTATGGTTAATATTCGGGGGGTAAGGGGGAGAACAGCTCTAACATCTAGTTGGCCCCATATGTCAACCTCACCTGCCCGCGCTGGCGCTTCTGTCGGCGGCGGTGGTATTTACCACCGCGGTGCCCCCTGCTGGATAACAGACGAGGCTCTGACGACCGAGCCGTGGCGGAATAACCAGACACCTAACCGGGCTACCGGCTAGAAGAGGTTTCAGTAGCCTTGGGGTCTAAATAATCCTATAAAAAAAATGACTGGCGCAGAAGGCAACGGGAAACCACTGCAGCTATTATCTCAAGATAATCAACATGAAGGTACCTCGAAGGTACAGTCAAAGATATTTGGACCGCCATGCGACCCGCTTAGCAACCGGCGCCGCACTGCGTCCGGGGTACGTGGTGGGAAATGGGCTACCGGCCACGATGGAGTAGGAGACCAGGCTCCTCATGGAAATTCTACTACTGGAATCTCCTTCAAGCTGCGTCAAATGCAGACGATAGGGGCATGGAATGTACGCGGCTTGCTTTGTCCCGGAAAACTTGCCATCGTGGAGAAAGATTTTGCCTTGCTGTCTTTCTAGACCTAAAAAAGGCCTTTGATACAGTCTTTGTCCCTATCCTCCTAAAAAAAACTAGAAAAAATGGGTATTAGGGGTACACCACTTACTCTTTTTGAAAATTATCTCACTAACAGGAAGCAAAGAGTAAAACTATCACAACACGTTAGTACAGACGAAAATGTGTCTTATGGCGTACCGCAGGGTAGTGTCTTGGGACCTACACTGTTCCTGATTTATATCAATGACCTCTGTAATATGTCCATCCCTGACGCAAAACTTTTTTCCTATGCCGATGACACTGCAGTTGTCTTTACTGGAAAATCGTGGAACCAAGTCAAAATCTGCGCAGAGCTGGGTATGATTCAGATCTCAAAGTGGTTAAGAATGAACTTACTAACACTTAATACCAGCAAAACAAAATATATGTGTTTTAGTATCACACGTAGCACACAACCCACACAGTGTATGGAGGTCAAAATACATTCTGGACGATGTGATAGTGCTAATTGTGGCTGCCCATCTATCGAGAAAATTGCTCAAACTAAGTACCTTGGAGTTGTCCTAGATGAGCACCTCAATTGGTACTCTCACATTAACCAGGTTATATGTCGAACCAGAAAACTGCTCTGGATATTTAAGACGCTAAGACACATTGTCCCAAGAATGATAATGACGGATAAAGCAAAGTCTCGCAATAATGAAATATATATGTCTTTGGTGCAATCTGTTTTGGTATATTGCATATCGGTCTGGGGTGGTGCGGCTAAAAGTCGCTTCCTAGACCTTGAACGTGCACAACGTGCACTATTAAAGATGATGTACTTTAAAAAAATTACATTTCCTACGGAGCAATTATACCAAGTCTGTGGCTTACTATCGGTTAGGAAATTATACATTCTCCAAACCACATTAAAAAGGCATAAAACCTTACCTTACAACCCAAGCTATAAAAAGAAAAGACTGATAACGAACATAGCTAAAATAACCAAAACTCGAACCACTTTTGCCAGCTCCCAATACAACACAAAGTCCGCACTCCTATACAATAAAATTAATAAATCACTAGACATTCACTCAAAACCTTACCTTGAATTTTTTTTTTTCTCATGAATGTAAAAATATTCTAATAAACTGGCTAAAAAGTAAAACCTACGAAGATATAGAGAATTTACTTTGATGAATTGAATTGAGCTATTGTAATACATACACACTGACATACTCACACAAACACACACGCACGCACGCACGCACGCACGCACACACACACACACACACACACACACACACACACACACACACACACACACACACACACACATACATACACACACACACACACATACATACACACACACACACACACACACACACACACACACACACACACACACAAACGTGCACAAACATGCACACAAGATAAAAGAGGTATTACCATTAGCTTACCTGTGTCTTTTTTTTCCTTTTTGTTTAATAATTAATTTTCAATTGAAATGTATTTCCAAATTAGAGTTAGAGTTGTAAATATGAGGAAGAGCGGTGCCTCCCAACACAGGCAATTTTTTGCTTACAGGGTGGCTCCATCCCTTAGACCACATAACACGTGTATTTTATGAAATAAAGAATTTTGTATTTTGTATTTTTTTTGTATTTTGAAAGAGATAACCAGATGTGTGTTGAGCATTTGTGAAACTCATTGGAAAAGTAATGATCATTTCCTCGCCGACGACCATGTTATTTACTTCTCTGGCAATGATAGTGACAGCAAAAATGGGGTTGCAATTCTTGTTCCTAAAAAACGAAACAACAGAATTTTGGGATATGAAGCAGTCAATGACCGTATAATTCGAATCATACTTAAAGCATCTCCAGTGAATCTGAACATCATCCAAGTCTATGCCCCCACGAGTGCTGCAATGCAAATGACGACGTTATCGAGAGTTTCTACTCTGAACTGGATACGACTATTGCTAGGATCCCCAATAGAGAGAGGTTGTGGTCATGGGTGATTTTAATGCCAAAATTGGAGAAAATTCCAATCATCTTAGCAGTTGCATTGGTAGATTTGGGTTGGGAGTGCGCAATGATAGAGGGGAAGACTCATACAATTTGCGACTGAAAATGGCCTGGTGATTACAAATACTACATTGAAGCACCATCCCCGAAGGTTGTATACATGTACATCACCAGACGGAAAGCATCGTAACCAGAATGATTACATCTTAATCAGAGATCGATGGAAGACTACTGTAAGAAATGCACATACACTACCCGGAGCAGACTGCGGATCAGACTACCAACTGCTGATTTCAAAGTTGAAACTTAAACTCATGGCTGCACGAACACCTAACAAACCAAGTAGATTACTAGTAATGGACGGTTCTAAGTTCCGGGCAGCTATTCACCAAGAATGGGCAAAATGGTCCGAAGATAGTCTTATGGAACAAACATCAGACGTATGGAACAAACATGGCTGAGATACGCGTCATACTCGTGATCGGGTGCTGTTTGTGGAGTCCGGTCTGTTCATGCTTGCAAGGGCAAAGTAAATACCTTAATACTAGTGTTATTTTATTGTATGTAGATTGACGAGAGACATAATCCTGTTCTGGATTAGTTTTATTGTTATTGACGCTTAGAGACCTTATACATCTCTAACAATATTAAGTTTACTTATTTTAATTTTACCGCTTAGAGATCATTTACATCTCTAAGGACTTTGAAATAATTGTATTTAATCGTATTTGGACGCTCAGAGACCATATACATCTCTGAGATATTAAATTAATTTTATGTTGTTTATTCGGACAGATCGTATTCAATACGTCCTTAATATTTGTAAATTTATTTTTATTTAATTGTGAATCAGTATATTTTTTAAATCATTATTATTAAGTAAGATTGTCAGTTTTTTTTAATTGTATAAATTCACGCTTTGACTTGTAAAAGTGCCCTTGTGGCCTATTTGCAGAATAAATATTTGATTTTGATTTTTTGATTTTGACGCAATATGGGACCGAGCCAAAAACCTCATTGAACATGGGCAGTGTTGCTGAGTGAAATTGCAGACGCCAAAAGATCAGTCGGACGCCCTATGCTTCGTTTTAAGGATTCCTGCAAGCGAGACATGTTGTCCTTTGGCATCGACTCGAATAACTGGGAAACGGAAGCCATTATAAGATCGGAATGGCGTAACCTTTGGCAACAGGGAGAAATGCGCTGCACCCCCGATCTACGACGGCGCTCAGACGTCTTCTTAAGGAACGGTCGCTGCAACAAACAAATGTCAATATGCTGTGATGATGCAGGCGGCTAGTTTCGGAATTGAATTCATCGCTGCTATGAATTTGAACTGGACCCTTTTGAATCGGCACTTGCGTCGTGGGAGACGTTTAACGCTAGCTCTGGGAACGGCAAAAGAGGCAGCCGGCAAAGTTAAAGAGTCGTATCCTAAAGCAGATTGGATTCAAAAGGACGACCATGTACGTTTAATGAGGAGAGAAGAGCTCTTAAAGAAAGTGGTCTGAGCTCAGAGCCAAAGAGACAACGGTATCGTAGCCTGCATACGAGTAGTACATATCAAAGACTGTGCAGAAGAGACAAGAACGCGTCTATCGAGGAAGTGTGTTCAGACCGAGAAATCTGCAAACCATGCCTACACCAAAGACATGTTCGCAAAAGTGAAAATTCATTATTCTGAACCTCTAAGGTATCCTCTACCATCCGTATGTGAATGACAGCTAACTGAAAGATGTCAACGTGCGCAAGCTATATTAAAAGTACAATAGCACTAGTAGTAGTAGTTGTCAGGCTGTTTAGCCTAGTTGGTAGTGTAACTGCCTCCGAAGCTAGAGGTCCCGGGTTTGAATCCCGGTAAGGGCATTTGTTTCTGTGGTGAGCAGAGACATTTGTTCCTGAGACTTGGATGTTTTCTATGTATTTAAGTATATATCTATTAAATATATCGTCGTCTAGTACCCATAACACAAGCCTTATTGAGCTTACTATGGGACTAGTTCGATTTGTGTAAAAATTGTCCCCTAATATTTATTTATTTAATAGGTTATATAAACACTTCACTCGAACAACTAGGCATACCTAATTGAAGGCGAGAATCAATTCACCCAAACTCTAAACCATAATGCCAAGACATAGAAATGTTGATAAAATAACTTCAGTTTTAAGGTTATTTTAATTTAATTTAAGCGTATGGCATTTATTTACGAATCGAGAGATCTTCGAGAAGACAGTTCGGTTGCCAGTTTTTGTAAGGTTATTAAAAATTCCGGAAACAATACAGACGGCTTGGTGTATCCCTAACCGGAAGCATCCCTTAAACACCTCACTTACCCCCTAGCTGTGAACGCGAGCGGCTGCCAGCTGTCTGTCTGTCTCTCTGTCTGTCATTTTAAGGTAAGTTCACGTTCATTACTAACCTTTAGATCGCCCCTGTATTTTTAGGTTGTGTCTCACACGCCAAAATATTGTAGCAAAAGACTAAAAAAAACCTTACAATACAACGAATACTTTTTATCGCACCCCTCAAAAAAAGATACAAATTGTTCAAAGAAACAGCATAGTGATCTCACTATGCTGTTTCTGAACAATTTGTAATTTTGCAGAGGTAAAATACTGGCGGTCTTATCGCTAAAGAACCTTACTTGAAACATAAATGTCAAAGTAGCAGATAAGGACAAATCAACATGCTTGTTAACTAATAGAGGCTTGATGAATAAGGGGGTTTATCTTTACATCGACTTGATATGAAGTCATGGCGTGTGGGGCACTCGATGTACTGACTTTCTAACAAGTCCGCCAAAAGGTTAACTCCCGCACGCTCGACTGAACTGGATTCTCCATATAAACGTAGTTTCGTTCTCATTTTAAAACGCCGTGCAGAAATAACATGAAACTTCGTATACACAATGGAATCCGCCACATCTAGGCCGAAACTACGAGTACGTTTGTATGGAGAACCGAGCTTCCTGTACTTAGAATCTTAATCACTAGATCACACTCCCGCAATCATAGATTCCCTCTAGATGTACTTATCCCACGAGTTAATCCGCGTAGACTCGTCAAACGCCGCATGGTTGTTTGCTATTAGGTTCTTGGTCTTACAGGCGAGGCGCATGCAATACCTATGTAAATAGTTTAAAGTTTGACGACCTGTTTAGCCTAGTTGGTAGTGACACTGCCTCCGAAGCTAGAGGTCCCGGGTTCCAATCCCGGCCAGTTATCACCGTTGTGCGTTTCTTACGCGACTTCCTGACGGGGCGGGATCGATATGTGGTATTTTGTTCTTTGAAAAGTCAGATGGCAGTCGCTTTCTTAAAAATAGTGCCTACGCCAAATCTTGGAACAGCGGACCCCGCGGTCTCTTTCAGATTACAACCGAGATTATATAGTGTATAGTTTATATCGTTTTTTTATTTGCCTGAATCATGGTAATTACAATGTAGATGATAGATATAATTTAACAATACAGCTCAGCACAATTCACCACTATCTTGGCATGCAAATATTTCTAGGTCAATTACACTCTTAAATCCAAAATAATTATTAAATTTAACATACACTTAACTCATGAAAAAGTCAATTAAACTAAAACAAATTAAATAAATTAAAAACAAATTATTGAATAATACATGTCACCGAAGTAACTAGATCAATTTAAGGCTTAACTAGATCAATTAAAGAACTAGCATTGCAGAGTAAGACAATAATATTATAAAATAAAATATAGCTATCACATAACAGTCAAGAAAACAAAAAATAGACAATAATACAATTTAAGACCATTTCATTCATTAATATTGTCAAAATATTCTTTAATATTGTAGAAACATTTATCCTTGAGCCAACCACGAAGCCTCGTTAAAAACAACTTAATAGGTAACAGTCTGAGTTCTAGAGGTATAATGTGATTATATATTTTAATGGACATGATATAACAATTTTTACTATGTAGGGCAGTTTTTGAGACTGGATTTGTTACACGAAATAAATCCCTCGTACGCAAGTTCGGATTTTGAACCGGTTTAGAATACATTTCAGAATTATTTCTAACAAACTTTGCATGCTCGAATATAAAAATACTTGTAAGAGTCGATATATTAAGCCTTTTAAAGAGTGGTTCACACGAAACTAAGGGGCCCACAGCACAAATTGCGCGGACACATCTCTTCTGAATTAAAAAAGTTCTTTGAATATCTGTTGAGTTTCCCCAAATTATTATTCCGTAGCGGAGAAGCGACGAAACATAACCATGATATGCCGTTACTGCGATTTGTTCCCCTCCTACACTTCTCAACCTTTTCAGAGCATAGACAAACCTGTTCAGTTTATTAGATATATTATTAATGCGTAGCTTCCAATTACAGAATCTGTCAAGTATCATGCCTAAAAAGTTAACTTCATCGTTGTTAATTATAGTTTTCCCCTTATAATTCACATACGCTAAGAGGA
Organism: Notocelia uddmanniana; assembly: GCA_905163555.1. NCBI lineage: Eukaryota > Metazoa > Arthropoda > Insecta > Lepidoptera > Tortricidae > Notocelia > Notocelia uddmanniana. Next base: position 10,368,724 of record LR991079.1, on the reverse strand, counting down.
TGATACGCTAAGAGGATGATATTTTTTCTGTAAATGCTTCGAAGGATTAATCCGACTTTAAACGTGCCTGTACAGTCACAAGCTGGATAACGTACCCCTGGGCGGGGTGGCGAGTAATTGGTATAAGGTACCGTACCCAGGACGGGTCGGTAAATTATCCCAGGATGGGGAGAATGGAAAGTAGTTAGAAGTATCCCTAGGTTCGGGATTTAACTTATCCAGCGTGCGGCTGCACAGACTGCGGATAATTGAGGGGTGGGTTTCAGCAAGAGAGCCTAACGCCCTAAATCCCTAAGTCCCTAACCTATCCTCAACTTACGACCTTAAAGTACACAGGGATACCTGTTACCACGAGACCTAAGGCAACAGGTGGATTCCTGCGGGGAGGAAATTGGGTAGCGGAGGGTGATTTTCTCACAGCCGATCAAACAGGCTCTTTTGATCGATTGAGGACTTGAAGGTGTCTTCGCCACTGTGAGAGGATTACACGTAGAAGGAAGGAAGACCCTACACTCCCGGAGAGAGCGTAGGGTTTAGGTAATAAAACACCAACGGACAATTGGTAACTGAACTTTAATACATATTTCTTATTCTATTTATACAATGTTTACCTACAGCACACTGCTATGCAAATTTCTTTGTATGCTGTAGGTGTAAAGTGCAAGATGTGACATTAGGTAAAATGAAGAGTTAACTATATATTGCTCTTTAGACTTGTTTATGCTAATTATGCGGAATCTTAAGATTTACTTAATACTAGGTCGATGTCGCCATCGAGGGCGCCTTGGGAGGCGCGTGTTTCTGTTCTCTGAACAGTGCCGTATTTGCCGAATAACTTTGTATGAGGGCTTCTAAAGGGATTTTAAAACCCATCGTAGGTATAAGTCGGCATAAGACGACGACGTACGTAGGTACCTAGTTAATAATGATAATCTATAATAAACTTATTTAATGAAAACCATATTGCTTGTGTTAACAATGTGCTTGCGTAGGTATTACACAGTTCATGCATTATTGCAGTTGCCTAATAAATATACTAATAAATGCAATTTGTATACAAGAAAGGCACTTGATAAATCATAAGTTATCTAACACTAAGTAAAAATCTGGAACATACAAACGAATCATATTATTAATTCTAGTGTAAAAATACAAATCAAGGCGACCACAGGGCTGGTTCCTTCTTTGCCCAGCGGCTTAGTCTAGCGGTGCAAAGAGGCAATGCCGCCAGCGTCTTAGGGTCCATGCCTCAAGCTTGTGAACTATATGGGGTTTTCTATATATAAGTGGTTTATTTATAAGTCTAGTAAGTAGTTTTTTTATTATTATTATATTTGTAAACCATAATATAATACAAACGAATCGTATCAATCATATATTTCTACATTAAGTATTTATGACTTTGGGAAAGAATTTAACTGACATGAATTGAATAGTTCGTGCGCAAAATTATCTAACATTTCCTTGCAGTGCTAGAAATACCTACTCGTAGCGCCTGGTTCTGGCATATTAACTGCGAATTACTAATGTCTGTATCTACAAACATCAATTGATTAATTAACCTTTTTACGCAATCGTCTGATGTATCCGACGTGTCACTTCGTCGTGTAAGTGACATTTATTTATTTTTTGATTGAGTTGAATATTGTGAGTAATTTATTTAGTGTTCGGCGGTTAAAGGGTTAATTAATACAACACTGTCAAAGATTTTTCCTTTAGTTATTCATCCAATCATCAATCGTTATTATTTATTTCATTCCTTCATTTAATATATCAGATTCATAGAATTGAATAAAATAGAATAAAATATTATTTATTATATTGATCATACATTGTCAAGAGCATATCCATTTACCATACCTTCCTTCATGGCTCCCCCATTTTAACTTCATTGTACTTAATATTGTTTTATCTAACCATTCGGATATTCATTCGCTTGTTAATTAAATAATTGAAAAAAAAAACTATTTATTAACTGATAATTCAGTCGAAATATCTATTTCCATTCATCAATTCGTTCACCGATACACAGAATGCCGTACACCCGTCCGCCCAGCACCACAACTGTGTGGCGCCGGTTCCAAGCCCGCGGGGTCACGCTGCGAGTCCAGGACCTGACTCCAGACCTACACGAGCCGGCTATAGCACTGCTAAGGACCTACTTCACCAGGGACGAGCCGCCATGCAAGTTCATAGGTATGATTTAGCAGGATTAACACCTGGTCACTTTATGATGGGTTTTAGGTTTATTGGAAAGTCAAAGGGTAGCTGTTTCAAGTCCACGAGGTCACGCTGTGGGACCAGCACATGACTCTAGACCTGTACGAGGTGGCTATAGTGCTGCTGAGGACCTACTACACCAAATGCACTACGGTCAGAAAGTTTAAGACCAAACACAAAATATGCATATGATCAACATTGATTGATTATTTATTCAACCTTGATTCATCCGTAGTACTCTCGACCAGTTTGCAAAAGTCTTGATTGGACTTTTGCAAACTGCTTTTGGGCTGTTGCCTATTGCAATCTTTTTCCCTTGTTTGGTTTGCGTAATAATTTATGAAAATAAAACTAAAAATTGTGTTTGGTCTTAAACTTTTTGACGGTAGTTTACGAGCCGCCTTGCAAGTACATCGGTATGATTTAGCAGGATTAACACCTGGTCACTTTATGCTGGGTCGGCTTGGAATACTTCGGAAGATTAAACAGTGATATTATCTCGGTCATGACTGTCTCCTAAGCCATATAAATTGACCGAGTAATAAGTGATGCAAAAAAACAAACTGAGCGAGTCGTTTGTGTATTAAACACTATAAAAAAATAATGAAAAATGAACTAAATAGTGTATATAGTTTGAAAGTTTGAAAAGATAAATCAAAGGATGCATAATATATTTGAAGAATTAAATTTTACTAAAACGATAAATAGTTTTTAATACTTAATGTGGGACACTAACTTGTCTCTAATCGCACAGGCATCGAGAAGTATCCGTCAGCGATGCACGAACTCGAGCAATTGTGGCGCAAGGCACTTCACGACAACGTGTCGGTGGCGTGCGTCACCGACGACGGCGTTGTCATCGGCTGCAACATATTGGCTGTCGTCTGTAAGGAGGACCAAGACGAGCCATTTCAGGTGATACTCACTACGCTAAGAACGCTACAGAAGATAAATAAGAATAAATATTACGGGACAATTTTACACAAATCGAACTATTTAGTCATATAGTAAGCTCAAATAAGGCTTGTGTACTAGACGACGATATATTTGAAAGATATATACTTAAATACGTAAAAAAACATCCAAGTTACAAGGATCTCTGCTCACCACAGAAACAAATGCCCTTACAGGCTTCGGAGGTACTTGACACTACCAGCTAGGCTAAACAGACCGACAATGACTCTTTACATCACTGTCTATATCTATCCCATTTGTTTGCATGCCTTTTTCTTCCATGCTTCTATTATCTATCACCTCGTCACTCATAAACTCAGTTGATTTGTATCTTGAAAGTTTCATCTTGCCCGCACCTACCTTCTATGCTCACTATGTCAGACAATGAGTCCACTATGCCTCATAGTCCGTCAAATCAATACTTAAATAAAAACACATGTTTCTTCCCAGACTGACGACAAGATCTGGGCGCAGCTCTACGGCGCAGTAGACCTGGTGTCACGAGGAGTAGACATATTCGAGAAGTACGGGGTCGACAAGTACATGACTGCTTACGGACTGGTGGTAGACCCAGAGTGGAGGGGGCATGGAGTCGCTAAGGAGATACTCAAAGCTAGGTAACTTGGTAATTTTACAGCCATGGGTCTAGTGAATGGATAAATAAAAGAAAGAGGTCTATAAATGAATGAATGAAAAATTTTGTAAATGAGAGAAGATACATGAATAATTAAAGAAAAATCATAATTTAATACAAAATTGAGGTATGAATGAAGGAAGGAAAGATAGACCATATACATAAATGATAAGCCAATTAATCCAATTTGAAACAAGGGCTCTGGTCATTTCGTTGCTGTAAACCTGGTGTCACGAGGAGAGGACGCGTGAGAATTACGGAGTCGAAAAGTACATGACTGTGTATAGACTGGTGGTAGAACCGGTGTGCAGGGGCAGAGAGGGACTTTCCAAGGGATCCTGCGCACTTCTAAGGTTTGGAATTCTCTGCCGGCGTCTGTATTTCCGAGTTCATATAACCTGGACCTTTTTAAGGCACGAGTGAATAGGCATCTTCTGGGTGAGCTCGTTTAATCGTCGGCCTCATCAAAAAAAAAACCTCAAATGTATACTGCGTGTAATCTTAGAGTACAGTACAGCAGTAGGCATATTTTTTAGTGAAAATATCGAATAACTGGATGAATAACTGATAATAGCTCAAAGCCATGAATAAAGAATGGAGGAAGACAGAATTAGTAGTTGGAGGAAATAATGAATAAATGAATGGAGGAATAATACAAATATTAAATAATGAATTATTCATTGAATGAAGGTAATAAATAATCAATAAAAACAAAAAATCTATTAAACCAATACTTAAATAAATTATGGTGGACTTGGTGTACGGCAGGTTTCCAGTGTGGCTCTGCCAGCTTTTCTGTCCTCGGCGCACAGCGTGCTACCTCTAATCGGTAAAATTCTACTTCTGTCACTTCGTGGTTTTGAGGTAGCTTGTCTGTCTGACGCCAAGGACGCCTGGAGAGCCGCATGTCCGGATAAGGATCCACAGTACGGGGCGGAGTCCCAAAAACTCTGGGATGAACCTATTAGCCGAACAGTCCACAGTCACCTGTTAGACACATGTGACTCGGCCCAAGACAAAGCACGCCTTCTGGCAGTCTTTGAACGGGAGTCAGGGTACTGGCTCCATGCTCTCCCGTCAGCACCTTCCGCCACACTTTTAGATAACCAATCTTTTAGATTGGCTGTTGGACTGCGTTTGGGCTGTAACATTGTGGAGCCGCATCGCTGCTGCTGTGGTGCTCAGGTGGACCGCCTGGGCCTGCATGGACTCTCATGCGCGAAGAGTTCTGGTAGCCTTTCCCGCCATGCCTGCCTGAACGACACCATCCGCCGGGCTCTGGTTAGTGTCAACGTGCCTGCTACCCTCAAACCTAGTGGGCTGGCTCGTAATGACGGTAAGAGACCCGACGGCATGACTTTAGTGCCTTGGGAGGGTGGTCGACCCTTAGTCTGGGACGCTACGTGCGTGGATACACTGGCGCCATCCCACCTCTGCACTACATCGCTCAGGGCTGGCGGGGCGGCTGCTACTGCCGAGATCGCTAAGCACCGAAAGTACGAATGCCTCGGCGACATTTTTCTATTCGTAGCTTTTGCGGTAGAAACGCTAGGTCCGTGGGGTCCAGGCGGCCACACACTTTACGAGGCTTTAAAAAAAATTGATCAACACCACTGGTGACCTGAGGGCTGGCTCGTTCCTCGGCCAACGAATAGGCATTGCGGTGCAACGAGGTAACGCAGCCAGCCTTCTGGGAACCATACCCAGCAGCGGTGATTTAGGCGACATAGGTTACACTTTTTTTTTTAGTTCTTTAATATTTAGTTTATTTTTAAGTATTATTTTAAGCTTATTTGTACTGTTTATTTATTAGTTCGTTGTATTTCCTTAAATAATTAAACCAATGACAAAAAAAAAACACATAATTGACGGACCTTGGGACAATTAGGGTAGATGTCCAACTTACTAGTACTATTAATCGACAAGGATTATACTTCACTAAAAATTATGTTGAATTCAAATACGCATTCAAAACCCCACATTCAAGTTATACCTACATTTAAGTAATTAAATTAAAATATTTTTATTTTCGTATTCACCTATTTAAGTAAGCCCCTTATTTTAATATCCTACTCGAGGAGATCTTAAAAAAAATCTTTTGTAGCGTGCACATTAGAGCGCATAGAATCCGACATTTTGTTTTTTTTAAGAAATGTATATGCCTTACAGACATATACATATATACCTACAGGTCAAGCACATAACCATTTGAGCTTTGCCGCAGTCGGGTAAATATAAGTTTAGCGGGAACTGACAAAAAATTAATTCGTGTCGGAATCGATTAGGAATCCAATTGTCGCGTGGCTCCCGTCACGCCGCGGACGAATTCCTCCTTTATTAAGTTACTGGAATGCGGTCGGCCGCGGGATATAGATATGGAGTTAGCAGTAGATTTCCCATTGACATGTAAAATTGGCGGCCAAGACTCACAAGCTCAAAGAAGAAAAGAGCGTACTCCCATAGATGATGAGAACGTACTCATATCTATACTATAATATTATAAAGCTGATGAAGAGTTTGTTTGTTTGTTTCTTTGAACGCGCTAATCTCAGGAACTACTTGGTTCCAATTGAAAAATTATTTTTGTGTTGGATATTCCATTTATCGAGGAAGGCTTTAGGCTATATAACATCACGCTGCGACCAATAGGAGCGAAGACGCGGACGAAGTCGCGGACATCAGCTAGAATCCTACATAGGCCGGCAACGCACTTACAACCCCTCTTGTGTTGCGGGTGTCCATTGGTGCCGCTAATCGCTTACCATCAGGCGATTCGTCTGCTCGTTTGCCACCTATGTCTTAAAAGAAAAGCTAATAACGCCTTCGCTTTACTTTAGTATAATAATATCTTCCTTGCCTTCGCTGTAAAAAATGTTATCAAGATCCGAGGAAAAGCCATGCCTCTAAGCACTGACTTTACTAACCCTGCACCCTCGTCTCATAGATCTATTGCATGATTGCATGTAACAACATTGAAGACCTGTGACGTAATTTCATACTCTGAGTGGCCAAATCGAAAAAAAATTAAGTAGGTATGAATAAAGTTTAATAGCTAGCCCTCGTGTGGTGCCGGGTTTAGAATAGCACCACCCCCATTGTTCCCCTGGGTGTCGTAAAGAGTCGATTATGGGAACCAGGTTGAAGTGTGTTGTGGGCGATGGGCTAGCAACCCGTCACTGCAATATCACATTTTCTCCATCTACGAGTATAAACCTACAATTGCTAAAAGTGGCACTGAAATTAATGTTCGTGTGCTCTGCCTACCCCGTTTGGGAATATGGGCGTGAGTTTATGTATGTATGTAAAAGCTAGATTAATGAAACTTTGTGTATGTTATATGTTCTCTAACTACATCTTATTCTCTGAATTTGGGCACTCAGGTGTTATCCGAGTCGACGTTATGAGGGTTTGCTGGGGTTTGCAAATGAGAAGAAACGGTTCGAGAAAAGGTAGTTTAGTACGCCTTCTTTTTTGTTGGTCTTGGCGTGGGCACCGTGCCCCCTGATAGACTGCCATCCGACGTCTACACTTGTTGCATTTGTCGCGTGCCTTTAAAATAATAGGCCTTCTGCAGCTAGTTTCACTATGGAGAAGTCTTATACTATTCAATTAGTTTGACACTTAGATTAGACCTCTGCTTAAAATAATAGCTCCATCAAGATATAAAACCTCCTAATATATGTAGATGACGGGCAGCGCGCAATACCTAAACTGGCCTCAGGTTAACAGTATTTTAACAAAAACTTATCTTGTTCAAATCAAAAATGGTATTAAGTTTATTTTTCACACTTTTTACGACTTTGACAGAGTTTTTAGAAACCACTCACTCACTTTCACTTTTAAAGGCCTATATACATACATATATTATATATAATACCCCACAAGCCAATCTATGTGCATTTATTTTTTTGTCAGCCCCAGGTTACAAGTATGGCGTGCTGTGTGTACCTATCGGCTGTGACATACGGACGGACTAAACTTTAAGGGTTCCGTTTTCGCCATTTGGCTGGAGAACCCTAAAAATAAGTTGAAGCTCAAAGCCTGTATCAAAAAGGCAGCCTATGTCCAGCTGTGGACGTCCTTCGGCTGACATGATGATGATGTGGAATTCTGTAGCGTAGGTACCTACAGTCAATAGCAAATGTACGAGTAGATGATCATTTTATTACTTTAGGCCACACCTGGCGAAAAAGTGGCTTTTACCTTACGGAAAAAGCCGCTTTCTGGCCAAGTGTAGTAATAAAATGATGTACACAACACGGGAGGTAAAAAATATAGCCCTCGATCGCATATACAGGGTGTGGCCTGTAATAGGAGCAATAAATTTAAAGGACGCTTCCTTAGAGCATCAGCACTCTGCAGTTCGTGTCCAAAAAAAATTTTTATTTTTCAATTGGGAGAAATTTTGTTCTAAAGTTATGACCTCCGAGTAATGGATCTTGGCACCCAGAGATTATAGCGCGGCAGTCAATGCTGATTTTGAGGTTGCTTTAAGTTATGACTCGTAATTGTTGTCGCATTTTTGGTATAAAACGAAGTTTTTGGGATTTTTTAATTTTTAGAGTTTTTTGTATAGTTATTAATGTCACTCCAGTAGATTAAAAAAGTACATATAAGCTACTTTTGCGAAAAAAACTCAAAAAAAACTTTTTTTTTCAATTAAAACCATTTGGAAATAATTGGAGAGCTCAATAGTGTACCGTTTAATTTTTTGCTCCTATTACAGGCCACACCCTGCATATATAGACATCCCTCTCCCTCGCCTACAGCTTGGGCCGCAAAATCTGCGATCTCAGCCTTTCTTTGTGTTACCCTAGTTGTGTAATGTACTATTACAGTACATATGGTGCTACATTACCGCACGAGTGCGGTAATCAGCAGATTACGTGCATATGTCGTAACTTTAAAGAGCCATATGTACTGTAAAACGTTGTACGATAGTACGATACACGTGCGAATATCCTGTTCTCTGCACTTGTATCGTAATGTACTATTGACGCACTAATAACAATACTGCGACAGTTGGGATGCGTCAAAAGCTCGAAACGCACAGAGCGGGCGCGGCGCGGTGCGGCCGGAGGTGGTTTTGCATATATATTTGATCTTTCCGAAACTGTCGACTGTCGATTACTGCTTCATATGTCACACACATCGCCTCCGCTCCGTTATCCCGCGGTTTTTTTGTGCGACGTCCCCCGGACCGTGTTCGATTTACCGCAAAACCGCCTCCGCCTCGCAACGACGCTGCGTGTTGCAAGCTAAATCAGTGAAAGTGACAAGGTAAGTACTAAAATGATCATCTATGTACTTTTGCTGTTGACAATACCTAACATAACATAAGCAATGGAAACCTATCATCATTTTGTTAACCCATTGAAGACACCTGACCTGAAATGACAAAAAAAAAACTCTGCCTACGATATTTGCTGAAAGTCGGAAAAACGCTTCTGTGGCCTATGGCGTTCATGTTTCACAAAAAAAATCTGGTGCGCTCGCGGCCCAGCGGCGCCCGCGAACCGCGTGCGGTATGCGAGGTTAAGCAATGTGGGCGCAGGTCAGTTTTTGGATGGGTGACCGCTTTGAGTGGTTACCAACTGAGCGCTCCCGTGCTTTGGAAGGCACGTTAAGCCGTTGACCCCGGCTGCAGTCTACGACAGCAGTCGTTAAGCCAAGTTCCTGTAACTTCGGACGGATTGAGAACTTCTAACAGTCAAGTTGCGCCCACTCACTTGACAAGGGGGGTCGAAGTTGCACCACGTCCGTAGGGAGTACCCACCGTCACCCTACACCGTGACCCCTGGGTGGTGCTAAAAGTGCAACAAAACTGGCAACCGTACTTGTCTTCTCGACGATCTCACGGTTCGTAAAATAAATGCCATACGATTATTATCTAAATATATAAAAGAAGAAACTGACTGACTGACTGACTGACTGACATATCAACGCACAGCCCAAACCGCTGGTCCTAGAAATTCCAAATTTGGCACGTAGGTTCCTTATAAGGTCTAGGGGTGCACTAAGAAAGGATTTTTCAAAATTCACCCCCTAAGGGGGTGAAATGGGGGTCCGAAGTTTGTATGGGGAAACAAGATTAGTTGGACTATTTTATTCGAAACTTCACAGGAGTATTTCTAACGATAAATAAGTAAATACGTGTTTCAGGTTTTTTGAGAAATCAACCCCTAAAAGGGGGAAATCTGGTGACAAATTCTGAAAATCGACATGGGTATTGTTTTTATGATATACCGGGTCGCTGATAACGAAAACAACAATGATTTTAAAATCTCACGCGGAGGATGTGAAATACCATCCCCTCTGTTGGGGTGCGAGGGGGATGAAATGTCTAAATCTTAATATGGGTGTCGTTTTTATAATTTTTTGGGACGTTAATTACGAAAATGGCATCGGTTTTGTAATTTAATATTGTGGACATGAATTTTTTTTAAAAATTGTGCCAAATTTCAAGAAATAACTGACTGACTGAGAGACTGACATTTCACCGCACAGCGCAAACTGGTGGTTCTAGAGATTCCAAATTTAGTATGTAGGTTCCATATAAGGTCTTGAGGTGCATTAAGAAAGGATTTTTCAAAATTCAACGCCTAAGGGGGTGAAATGGGGGTCCGCAGATTGTATGGGTAATCAAGATTAGCTGGATTATTTTATTCGAAACTTTACAGGAGTATTTCTAACGATAAATGAGTAAACATGTGTTTCAGGTTTTTTGAGAAATCAACCCCTAAAAGGGGGAAATCTGGTGACAAATTCTGAAAATCGATATGGGTGTTGTTTCCATGGTTTATTGGGTAGCCGTATTTCTGTACTTCAAAGGACCAGAGTTTATGGCCGCTGCGCGCTGTTAGGTCGTTTACAGGCCTATTGGTGTTACTGTAGTACACAGATACTTTTACTAAGAGCCATTTAAGACATGTTTTTATTTCATCGGCCCTTTCCCCTTCGGCCTCTCGGAAATGTATGATAATAGTTTTCGATCCTTATTTTTGCCAAAATCAAATGAAATTCAACAGTTTGCCGGTTCTCAGAATATATACTGACTTTTTATCTGTTCATCTGTTAATAAATCACAACCACCAAACTTCGTATAGCGAAACCCCAGAATGTAACAACTACTTTTCTGGAGACCGCATCTAAATCGGTTCAGCCAAACGCGAGATAATCTTGGACAAACATACGAACCTGTTTTTTGTAGACGGTTAAAAATTTCGCTTAGTACGCGGGCGAAGCCGCGGGCAAATGCTAGTTAATAATAAAATTCTGAAGACAGGACAAAACCAACGAAGAATACTACAAATTCATAATATTTTAGGTGCATTTACGATCGTTATTATTACGAAAGAGAATTGGAAGCCTCGAGGGCCTCTGGCAGAGTCAGCGGAGGGTTCAATTAACAACGAAATAATTAATAAAACCATTTAACAAATATAAATTGCGACCCTCGCCAAGAGGGCGACTAGCAAAATCGAGATAATTTACGATCGCGAAAGTGGTAAGGTGAACGGCCCATTTTTAAACAACTTCAAAAAAAGGAGGAGGTTGTCAATTCGTCGGGTTTTTTTATGCATGTCCACCGATTACTCGGAGACTAGTGGACCGATATAAAATTTCTTTTTTTGTTTGAAATGGTATGTTTTTTAGTTGGTCCCACTGTCACCAAGTATGGATCTAATGATGGGGTCTTGGAGAAATCGAGGGAAACCCTCAAAATTATACTAGGAGAGGTCAAGTAAGAGTGGATAAGTATGGAGTCGGTTTTTTTTTTGTTAAAAATTCACTAGTATGAATATAACTACTAAATGTCAAAAAAAGTCTTAGAAACAAATGGACGTAGGTCACATATGGTCACATTAATCCACTAGGTTCTTTATTACAAATCAATCTTCCTTCTGCAAATTTCCTTTCCATCACGGCTCAGAGTAGGTACCTACGCTACGCGAGAGAAGACGTCAAATAAAAATACCGCTACTGAGCGAGATAGTCATATACTAAATTGAATAAGAGCGTCATAGGGGATATGTCATTATATATGTTGTCCTTGTCATACTCCCGCTTTTCTTTATTTGCCTCAATTTCATCTAGTCACTCAAGTCAAGTCAAATAGTTATAACCCGTCCTAATTAAAGAGATAGTTTATGGTGAGCCGCCAGACGTTTAAGAGCAGTTCTCAATTTAGCTGCGTAAGAGATTTTCTGTCGCCCTTGGTGGAACTCGTATAGGATCTCTATAGAAAAGAAATCCTTGATCTGAGCATCACGCGGCCATAAACAACAAAATAGTTTGACATACCCCCACTTTGACACTGACTTTACAATTGACAGTTTCCGTCATAGTTCTTTATTTACACTAATTTTATAGTCGAATGTTTACATTATTTTAGAATAACTTTTATTTTTAGTTGGAAATGGGGCCCAAATCTCCGCGGAAATGCATATGCGACACAAAAGCAGTAATCAGAAAGATCACAGGTCACCCACCGCCGTTGACTGTTACAGAGATCAATAATATAAGACTTGGTCTGTTTACCGAAAAGAACTCCGATGGCTCAGGGTATTTAGTACTCAGAGGTCATGATATATACGACAGATATAAAAGAAGAATCAAAGATAGCGACATAAGAGCTATATGCAAATATATTAAAGAGTTACCAAGAAGAATAACGAAGCTAGATTTGTGTTACAATCAAATTACTGATGTCGGTTTTTATAAATTGTTAAAAAAGTTACTTGTCAAAGGCCGATCAAGTATAATTAATTTAAATATAATGAACAACGAATTAACTGAGACCTCTATACTTAGACTCGCGAATTATGCTAAATTTATTAAGTTGAGATATCTACGAATTAATGGGAATGATATAGGAACTAAAGGGGGAGAGTATTTTGCGAAATTTCTCAGAGAAAACACTAGTGTAGAATATTGTGATATCGGGGAAACGGGACAGACTTTAAGTAGTGTCGCGCATCTTGTCACAGCTTTAAGAACAGACCAGGGATCGAACACAACCCTAAAAGTGTTGGATTTTAGCAGAATCATACCTTTGTTTAACCGCTATTCTTACGAAACTAAATGGCTTGCGTATCACATCGAGTATCTACTTGAAAGAAACGAAACTCTCGTAGAACTACATCTTCAAAAGAACCAGTTTATAGGTCACGATGTGGAGTATTTCGTGAGGGGTTTACGTTGTAATAAAACATTGCTTTACTTAGATTTGTCTTTTAATAGCATTGGAGAATACGGAGCTGAATTACTAGCGAAATACTTGGCAGAAAAACCTAACTTAATTCTTCTTAATTTGGCGGGAAATGATATTAAAGATACTGGCGCGCGCGCGCTAAGTTTCGGGTTGCCATATTCAAAAATTCGCGCGTTGGATGTCAGTCGCAACAAAATAACCCAACGAGGTATTTTGGATTTGTTAAATTCTGTGAAAAAGCCATATTATTTAAGATTTTTGAATATCTGGGGAAATTCAATTGGTCCTATAGCATGCGAGGTAATTCAGAGGATGTTGCTGAGTGAAGCTTTGTTTCAACATACAATCGATGTACAAATTTACGAAGTGGATGAAGTTTTATATGCAGCTTACTATCCGAATCCCTCTAACAGAAACAAACACTTTTATTATTGTGAATTGGATTATGGATGCGCGCAGCCAATTTATCATATTAAAAGGAATGTCATTGAAGAGCAAAAGCCGGTTAAAGTTGATTGTAAACACCGACAGAAGTTGGATAAGGAGTATAAAATTAGACAAATGTCTTGATTCTTGGTTTATTTATATTTTAATAAATGTTTTACCTTTTTAACTGTGTATTATTTAACTGTGTACCTTTCTAATTGTGTATTATTTATTATGTATTTTGATTGCATTCAGTTTACTGTGTTCCTGTCCTTTCATTAGGCTCAACGCTTTGTAAACCCGAAGACGGTCTTGAATTGCAGTCCTGCTTAGTTATATGGCTGACTTATGCTGTCACGTTTAAAGGCCGATTTAAAACATTTTAAAACGTCACATAAAACGTGACGGCATAAGCTATCATGCTAGCTTAGGCTGCAAGCTATACGATAGAGGGAGAAACCGCGGTTATTTGTCTTCCTATCTCGTTTTATCTTATATCTTGCATCGCGCGCTGGATTGCCGTTCAATGCATTGAGGAGCATAAAGATACTGGGAAGATACCACAAGAATCATTTTTTGAGTTTCCGTCGGCATAATGTATGTATTTTTTCTTTGCGTTTTTATTCAGTTGCTATATCTACTTTTTTTTAAAGTAGATACTCGATCTGTAACTATATTTATTTTTCCAGAATTAACCTGTGTCGCAGTCTGGGTATTAAAGTGACCGCCACGGTGTTCACTGCCAGGGCATCGCAGGTAGCAGCAAAGAAAGCAGGGTTTGTTGACCTCTACGAAATAACTTACGAGGAACTGGCTAAGAAGGGATGTGTGTTTCCCGGAGTTGAGGAGGACACAAAATCTTCCAAACTAATGGCTTTGGTCATTGATGAAAATTAAAAATAATAAAATTTTGTTGCAATGTACGAGTATCTTATAGAAATCTAAGTGTGTGAAATGTAAAATATATATGAGTTAAAGTAGTGCCAAATTACTACATAATCATGGAAGCTTTAAATAAAGTTATGAAAAAATAAGTGGAAAATGATTTATATTTTTATGCCCTCTGTGAAGCGAAAGTTGTAACGGTAGTGAGCGCCATCTATGGGGCAATAGCCACACTAATTTATTACAAACCTACCTCTCATGGAGTACTGTGGATAGATGTCGCTACATAGAACAATAGGAAAATAATTAATTAATGAATTTTGTAACTACACAGTTATAATAGTTACTACATAGTTATAAAACCAATAAATTTTCTTTTTCTGTACTTTATGAAAGTAAAGTTATATAATATTACGGTAAATTTAAATCGCAAGTATTTTAAAGGCGCAGTAATCAAAATGGGGAGTTCAAACTCATTGTACTGGCAACACTGAAAGCAAAATGGCGTCGCGTTGTGTCCAAAATGAAATGTCAAACGGTTGTTGACTCCCGTCGCGGGTGAGCTCGTAACGTCCGTGCATTTAATTTAATCATTAATTAAAATTGTAATAAAACCTGTCGATAATACGACACGAATACTATCGTTTTCGTCGCAAAACAAACCGTGAAATTTAACTTTAGCTCCTCAGTCCTTTCAAAAGTCTACGTGGGCTATTTCAAAAACGAAAACATCAAAAGTCAGTGCAAAAGAAAACAGTTTTGTGTAATTCCTAAACATCCTGCATTGAAAAATGTTTAGTTAAACTAGTGACCTACCGTTCCTTTCCTTGTTTCGCTATTTAAAAACCTATGTTATTTTTTATGTTCGTTTGAAGTGTTTTGCAAAATAAATATGTCAAATAGTGAAGTGTTGTGAAAGTGCGTGTGTGAAGTGTACTAAATATGGATTAATTTTGATTCATTAAGGATTTACACCCTGCATTGAAGGTATGTTTAAAATGTGATCTATTTTTATCCCTAATCCTTGTACCACTGAGTTGGCTTATTTAACTACTTTCAGATTAAACGTCTTTTCTATGATATATATTTTGAATACAAAATAACGTGACTTAAAATACTTTTATTTGATTATTTAAATATAAATAAAACTGCCAGAAAAATCTTTTGAAATCTATCTTGTACAGCAGGCCTTGTTTTTAACCATCTTTATATCATGGTTAGTATTGCAACCAATTCAGTTTTTATCAACTGATTTCAAAAAAGGAGGTTTATGTTCCACATTATGTATTGATTGAGCTGACAAATGCTGGTCCCTAACTCACAACATAGTGCAGCCTCGGGAGCTCTCCCAACATGACCACTATGAACACATTACCACATTATGTACCTACTGAGTAAGTATTAGTTCTCTTAGAATTACTGTTAACAACAGAAAAGTTGAAAAACCCCTGACATTTTCATTACAATGCTCAATATCTCAAAAAAGGCTGAACGAATTTTCATGAAAGATGACTAAGAACACTCGGGATAAAATTATCTATGACACAAACAAAACTAAACGAAAATTGGTTCATCTGTTTGGGAGCTACAATACCACAGACAGACATGTTAAACTTATAACACCCCTCTTTTTGCGTCGGGGGTTAAAAGCAGGGTATTTACCATGTATATTTGTTATGTTGACTTTCTGATATTTCAGCACTACCTGGTAAATACCTTATTTTTAACAGTAATTCTAATGTAAACGACCATGTTAGTTTGAAATCATCTAGTTCTCATCTTCAAATGTAACAACAGCTTTACATATATTAGAAAAGATGTGGAGTTCCTTGTATTGAGGTTAAATTTCTCATGGAATCATCAATTAACATGGTGCGAAAATATGCCAAACTTTCTTTCTTCCATGTTAATTAAATTTGCAAATTGTACATTAAATTAGACCACTAGACCATGGGCAATGAAGTTTATTTTCACACAATAAATATTTGCAAAAGCAGTAAGTACATGAAGGTTCATTTTATTTCAGTAACACTTTTAGCATATGTAGGTTTAAAGATGACAAAAATGGTTATTATTCAGTATTCAGTATGTTTTCGAATGATCAGTATTTGGCTGAATTTTTTTAGTGCAACTGCCTTTACCGAACAAATTCAGAGGATTTTGTCTATGAGTTGCAAGAATGTAAAATAATCACTATATTGAGAAATTATTATCCCTTCCACCACCACATCAGCCCTAGGACGTCCACTGCTGGACATAGGCCTCCCCCAATTTCATGGGAGGTAAATGCCATAATTGCCACGCTTGGCATGCGAGTTGGCGATCGCAGTATCTCCACCGCACTCTAGGAATGCTGCTGCCCATTCCCCAGTGGTCTTGGTCGTAGTTTAAGGACATACCCGGGTCCATTTATTATCCCTTAAATTGACAGAATTAAAAAAAAACCGGGTGCAAGTCTTCATTGTCTCAATGTTGGTTTCAAATAGAACAACCTTAAAACAAAAATTATGTGCTGCAATGCGTGTTGACTATACAACTGTGGATGGCCAACGGATCAATAGTGTTGACAAGTATGTTTACTTGGGTTTAGTTATAAGTCTGGAGAGGAGTGAACAAGAACGCAATAATATCCAACGGTGAAGGGGGGCTTTTGGTGAGCTTTCTGTCATGTTAAAGGACAATAAGTGCCTTAAAGAGCCGGGCCACGCTTGATCGCCATGATGGCTTATGGAGCCCAGACTTGGATGCTGACTAGGCATCACCAGCCACAGCTGAAGACATTACGTTGAACCGAATAATTCCTTAGCAGTTCTGATGGTGACGACATAAGGATGAAACCGCTCCCCATGCTTAGACGTCTGGTGATACAGGGCATAGTAAAACCAATTTTAAACTTAACACCCCTCCAATGAAAATCGATACAATGTCTTCTTTGAGAGTGGCGTTCATTTAAGGATTGTTTTAAGCACGAAACACACGGAACGGGTGCGGGTCGTGTTTGTACGGCGGGCCTATTCACATAGCTCTATAATACTAGCAACACACAGAGGGCGGGCTTACGGGTGTGATATTGTTCATATGGACCTCGGTGAATCGGCTCGCCGTACTCCCGCCCGACCCAACCCGCTTTCGACTCGCGCCCGTCATCTGTGTGTGATGCGCTTAAGTATTTAAAAATCGTCATTGAAATGTAGTTTTAAGTTCAGGTACCTTGTGACTTGTGAGTATCTATGCGGGATTTAGCTAACCGCTTAGACCTCGGCAAGAATAGGTCTACGGTCTTCCCGCCTGTCGTAAAAGGCGACTAAAGGGGGCATAGATAACCCCCTCTAGATGGCCCCTATGAACGATTTAGTTCGAATCAAAAATCACCAAGGTTAGCGGTATGTGCGGGTCGCGGGGAGGTCGGTAACGTCGCTGCCATTGGCTGTTTCATAGAGCGCGCGCTTGGGTTCAACATGGCGCGCGCGGCGTAGGGATGGACGCGTTGTTTATTACCGGCTTTTACCGGTAACGCCATTTATTTTAGGGTAACAATTTTAAATAGCGTATATGCTCATCTATTAATTTAGTATCTAGAATAATATTTTTAGGCAGCGCATAGTGTAATGTAGTGTAGGTCCATTCACAAGAGCTGGCGCGGAAAATGTATGAAACTGTCATTAATTTCATAGACATTCCGCGCCAGCTCTTGTGAATCGACTTACACGGTTACAGCACTGGTGAATGTAAAAATTGCGGAATATTTTGACGACCACTTTGGCTTAGTTGGTAGTGGTCCTGCCTACGAAGGCGGAGTTCCCGGGCTCGAATCCCGGCTAGAGCATTTATTTGTGAGATGAACTAACACGAATATTTGATCCTGAGTCTTGGAAGTTTTTCTATAGAAATAAATTTGTTTATCTATATAAATAAATACAGTAGAACCACAAATATCAGTTACATCGGCAATCTTCGTTCACGCCGACGAGTACAGACAAGTACCGAATGAAACCGAATGTACGACCAATTCAATAAAGACCTTGTTGCATTATACGTAAGGTCAAGGTAGAATATGCAATGACAGTTGAACTAGTGCTCTCGTGCTTCGCGCAGCCAGACAAAATGGCGATCGCCGGCGTCGCGCGTAAATTGTTGGCCAATGGCTGTTGAGGAATTTACCCACGCAAAGCACTGCCTTGTGATTGGCTAAAATGTTTTCAAAAAGTTTGCTTACCAAGACGATTCGAAAAACCCAATTGTAATGGCTCCTTCTCCAACCGATTCCGAGATCCCTTATACTTCTTCGAGGTCCAGCATAGGGTCCACCTCGTGACACTAGTCCTAATTGCTCACCAAGACGAAACGAAAAACCAAATTGCAATGGCTCCTTCTCCAACCGATTCCGAGATCCCTTATACTTCTTCGAGGTCCAGCATAGGGTCCACCTCGTGACACTAGTCCTAATTGCTCACCAAGACGAAACGAAAAACCAAATTGCAATGGCTCCTTCTCCAACCGATTCCGAGATCCCTTATACTTCTACGAGGTCCAGCATGGGGTCCACCTCGTGACACTAGTCCTAACTGCTCACCAAGACGATTCGAAAAAACCCAATTGCAATGGCTCCACCTCTAACCACTTCCGAGATCCCTTATACTTCTTCGAAGTCCAGCATAGGGTTCACCTCGTGATACCAGTGCTAAATGCTAGGGAAATCTATGTCCTACTTAGTGGTAATACTGTTACTAATTTGTTATTTCATTAGATATACATACTCGATATTACATAGCAATAAATATGATACAACCGGTTAATAAACTTTATAATAAAATAAAACTACACATTAACTACTTCCAAACTAAATATTCCATTCTACTACATTGATATGTACCCGTATCGTACCTGTAGCGTATAAATAAAATAGAACGAGACACTAATTTACTACATTACTACTTTAATTAAAAGAACACTGGCAACACTGACAGTTTAATGTAAAATAACTAATGACCTTTTCCAATAGAATTTCAATATTAATAAAACAGCGCAACAAAACGCGGACGAATACATAATTAATTGAAATCGAGACTTATACGGTAATGTCGAAAGCGTCACTGGCACATCACTAGCCCGAGCATGTACTTTCGTCAGAAGGGAGAGTATATTGACATTTGAATTGTTGGAAAGGGACAAGAATACTTCTGTACTTCTTACTGGCTAATGTAAAATGAACTCCGCCTGGCAGAATAAAATATGCCTTTTGTAATTAATTTAACTTATCTGTGAAATGTTATTCCGTCATTCTTGTACTTTGCTGTTCGAGAGCTTTTCCCACATAACTTTACGCAGCAAAACACCATTTCTAATGGATAAAATCGATTTTCAATGCTCGTTTATCTGACGTACGTATAGATCGCGAACCTGGACGAGTCTGACTGAGAGCGCGAGGCGTTTTTGCTTACATGTACTAGTGGTACATAGGTGAGGTGACCGCACGTCGCCCTATAATCTCCATCTAGAGGGGGTTATCTATGAAAGGGGGTTAACGGGGTTGCGAGTACACCACGTGGCGGGGACCACAGCACGCGACTATCAATCCCAGGGAAGCAGGTGACGTCGATTGATTGAGGAGGCAAAAAGTCTTCCGCTTTGCGCGGAGATGGCGGTCACCGTGGAGTTTTTAGTGCATATAATTGGCAGTAGCATTCCTAGAGTGCGGTGGAGATACTGCGATCGCCAACCCGCATGCCAAGCGTGGCGATTAAGGCATTTATACCCCCCCCCCCCCTGAAATTGGGAGAGGCCTATGTCCAGTAGTGGACGTCCTAGGGCTGATATGGTGGTGGATGTGTTTTTGTAATGCCTATAGCAAATAGATTCACGAGGGACAATGGACGTGCGAGCTTTCTTTAATCTACGTTAATTGCCCTCAATTGATATGCGCGCCGATAAAGGGCCTTTGTTAATTACTGTGGTATTAGGCGCATGCGCAGCTACGTCGAGTAGGACTAGATTACATAAGTAGATCCAAACTTTTTATTCTTTTTTATTAAAAATGGGATTGCTCTTGGCCAGCATCTAGCCAGGGGGCAAAGATGAGGCCGACGTTGAAGCGAGCTCACCCATAAGATGTCTATTCACTCGTGCCTTAAAAAGGTCCAGGTTATATGAACTCGGAAATACAGACGCCGGCAGAGAATTCCAAACCTTAGAAGTGCGCATTATAAAAATGATGCAAAGTGCTTGGTTCGAATTAGAGACATTTCGATCAGGTAAGAATGGTAGCCAGCCGTACCACAGAATAAGGAATAGTACAAGTACAGAAATTTCACTTCCTAACAAAAACGGCGTTTAGGCATAAGAAACGTGCCTACTCTCTGCATCTCTGTCTATCCCATAACTTGTATTCATTCACGCGCGGCACGTGTAGCCCTAGGGTTGTCACGCCAAAAATACTTCAATGAGGCAAAACATGTTCTACCTCACCAGATGTCGCTTAAGTACAGTGAACCGAAATTAATTAAGTACATGTTACTTCACATGAATAGAGCGTTCATGGCCCAGCGGCGCCCGCGTACCGCGTGCGGTATGCGAGGTTAAGCAATTTCGGGCGGGGTCAGTCCTTGGGTGACCGCTTTGAGTGGTTACTAACTGAAGCAGTCGTTAAGCCAAGTTGGAGGCCTCCGGGCGGCTTGAGAACCTCTAACAGTCAAGTTGCCCACTCACTTGACAAGCCTAATCCCAATAAGGTCTAGTTTCCCCGTCGGGATAGAAGGTCAGATGGCAGTCACTTCCGTAAAAAACTAGTGCCTACGCCAATTCTTGGGATTAGGTAGCGGCCCCAGGCATCCTTCAGGATGCAACTGTACTGGGAATAACGCTAGGATGATGATGATGATGTTAGTTCACATGAAGGCTAGTGTCATTATGAATAACACTATAAATTAAATTGATCTTGAGAAGGGAAAATCAATTTATTTCTTGAAAGTTTAATTCATAACTAAGCTCACAAAACACACGTCTTTATTAAAATCTAGACACGCGGCAGCGTGTCCAGCCAAGTTCACCCCAGCCACTTTTGACCCCCCAATAACTCTAAATCTATCTAACATGAAAAAATGAAATTTAGTACATGTATTAAGATCCTTTAGAACAACTAGAACCCCAAATTTCATAAATATAGGTTTAATAATTATTGAGATATTAAATTCCAAAAACGGCATATTTACCACTGACTGACTGACAGACTAGTAATCAAAAACCTAACCCACTTCCATGTAACCTAGAAAGCTGAAATTTGGCATGCAGCTTGGTTATAGTGTGTGTACACCAGAAAAAATCAGAAAACGGTGTTTTTTTTATTAGTTTTATTATTATTATTATTTATGCTAGTTACCTCAGAACTCCGTCATTTATTAAACGATTTGGAAAATTCTTTTTTTGTTTGAAACGGTTGTTCGTATCGTATTCATTCGTATTGTTGTTGTACATTGTAACTTACAACTTGATAATTTTAAACACCAATGTTATACTAAATAAGTAATTATCATTACATATACCAAACTAAAAGAAAAACTTACCGTTCACAATTTGTAGGTAATTGAAAAAAAGACACACCAACGTTCCTTCGGGTATTTAAACAACCATATACAGAACATGTGGTGCCGGTTATAGGTTTCATCGTGTTTTTTTTAAATCACACAAAAAAATACGTTAGCGCGGTTTGTCGCGATCAAGTCGGCGGCGCACGGCAGCGGATCACGACGGGCACGTACACGGCGTACACGCTCGGACAGCGACGGCCCGCGACTGACAGCTAGTTTCGGGGATTTCGAGCGTTAGGTTATTAACGCGGCGCGCTCCACCCATTGCAAGGCCCTTGGCCGTACGTCTGGATGTCCGATGGAAAAATCTTAAGCCTTATGCTTTATTTACGTACGTATGAGACTCGTATGACTCGATTTTCACTTACATTGCGCGGTTTGAAAGATCGATTGAACTCAATACTCATTATACCACGGTAACACGCAATGTAATGAAACCCGCATGCGTGTCTCGTGTGTGTACTGTTTACGGAGGCCTTAAAACTCAACGCCCATCAAGTGTTTCCCGCTCACATCTCGTCGGTTGACAACAGAAACAAACTAATGGACGATTCACTCCAAACGGCCGGATTCGGCGCGCACGCCACCAGAGTCAAGGGAATTCGAACCCTTCATAAAGAAGCTAATATAGACTTCGTATCCAAACGGCAGCGGCAGAGCCGGCGGCAGCCGACCGGCTCCGACCGGCTGCCCGTAACCCATTCAAATATAAAATCTAACTTCTAACACACCCGCAACACCAGAGGGGTTGTAAGTGCGTTGCCGGCCTTTAAGATGGGAGTACGTTCTTTTCTTGAGCTTATTTACTTAGTGCGTAAGGAGTTGTTCGACAGTTAAGTTCTCAAGTGCCATTCGGACATTTCACATAAATGCTACTATAACAAGTTCGCAATATCAATAAACACATACCTACCGTAATACATTTATAACATCCAGCAATCTGGAATATAAATACTCATGCTCATCGCACAAATGAATGCCCTTACCGGGATCCAAATCCGGGACCTGCGGGTAGAGTAGGGATGCTATCAACAAGCCGATAGTGGCCGTCAACTTGCCATAGGTGATATACATAAAACTCCTATTCATCTTATCCCGGTCATATCAAGGAGAATGGTACATGTGTAGAAATCAGTTGAGACTGGTCTCGGCTGAGGCTAATAAGTATTCTGCGGTCCTGGCTAGATCGAAAGTGGAAAGTGATACGTGTACAGTGAAACGCCATGACTCAGGCCTTGTAAGCAAGAAGGCCTATCTGCAAAACTGTCAAGGTCATTCACGGTTTGTCTATTTCTATAAGGTGGCAAACAAGCATACGACCTGCTCGTAAAATACAATTGACATCATAATTTTTTTAAGTGGACTTTTTTCCGATGCTCCTTGTTCCTCGTAGATTACCACCAATCTTATATAACCTAACCAGCGCTGGAAGAGGACAAATACGACTGGGGTAAAGCGCACACGCGTAGCCTGTGGACTCTAGAAGAATCGCAAGCGCGTTCTGCTTTCCCGTCGAAACCTCATTTGATTAAAAGATTTCTTGTGTCATTGTGTTGCCAGTTGACAGCTGCGTAGAGGAGTGTGGACTCTGGTGACCTTACTCACAACCAGGAACACAACCGCAAATATTGATGTTATTATGGCTGCAATCTTTTGTAGGTAAGAAAGTTGTATGTAGGGATCGTAGCAAATGGAAATCCGTGATCTCTGCCTACCCCTTTGGGAAACAGGCGTGATTATGTATGTCTTCTGTAGGTGGAGGTAAGTCCAAATAAGATCTGACCTTTCGCTCTGCCCTACGTTTCTAAATATTTCGAGTACAGTCGCGAGTACACATGGTACAGTCGCAAAATGAAAACTTCTTACCAAATTTCATAACTGTAGTGCTTGTAGTCTCCGAGTAAACCGGGCTGGGACATACGCACGGACGGACGGACAGACATGAGTCATGACGAAACTCTAAGGCTTCCGTTTTCGCCATTTTGGCTACGCAACCCTAATAAGGGTCGTCGTGTATTAAGTAAATAAATATTAGCCATGTCGCTCACAGTACTACGCTAACGCTTAAAGAAAACAAGCTACTGGTGGCGGAAAGAAGAATCATCCGGAAAATACTAGATCTTGTGAGAAGAGATGATGGAACTGTCCGAGTCCGAAAGAACGTCGAAATTGAGGATCATCGGAGAGATGAAAGTGCACCGCCTTGCCTCCGCTGGCTAGGCCATGGGGAAAGGATGGGAGAAGATCGGGGCGCCAAAAGGGAAGCCACCAGTATCCAGTAGGGAAGCGACCAGTCGACCGTCCTAGGTATCGGTGGAACGATGCCGTTGAGTCGGACCGGACCTGCGCAGTCTCCAAACCGCCAAGCGGAGAGGTGGCGGGAAGTGGCGCAGGATCGCGTTAGGTGGCGAAAACTCGTGTCGGAGGCCAAGATTCACTTTGGGTCGATGAGCCATTACGTCACTTATTTTTTGAGTAAGTTGTATACACTAAACTCATATTTTTGTACTTTTCTGTAAATTCTTCCCCTATCGTTCATAACAAAATCCACATTCCCCACCATAAAAGGATACTTTATCGACGCAAAAATATGACGGCAATCCGATGTTGACATAACACGGAATATGAGGAAGCTTGTCTGTCAACACGTTACCATTGTCGCCATTCGGAGAAGTTCTTGACGCAAGCGAAAGCATTTTCTTTATAATGCAGTCAATGCACTAAATGCAAAGGATATCGTGATGCCTTGTTTTGAAGACAAAAGTTTGATAGATGTATTAATTCGCAGAATTATTAATTTCATAGAAAGCTTTTTTTCCGAAACCGTCAACTTTCTAGGTAGGCTTTTTAGGTCATTGTGTAGAACTCATTTAAGGCCGAGCCACACCGAATGCGTGCGCGTGTGCGTGGCGTGCGCTTTGTATCGTATGAAATGTCATAGTAGACGACATGCCGCTTGTGTGGCGTGCACGTGCGCGTGACTTGCAAGCGGTGTGTCACCTACACCCTACACCTACATGACATTTCATTCGATACAACGCGCACGCCAAGCACACGCGCACGCATTCGGTGTGGCTCGGCTTTTAGGTCTACCAGAAAAGTAGGTTAGGTTAGAACTGCGATTCTTTTGAAAAGGATACAGGATAGTTTTGTACCCCGGAAAACATCCCTTACTTAACCTTTTCAGTGCTCTGTAAAATACAAACGCTGTCACACACGCCATGGTATGGGAATGTCAAACACGAACTTGAACCCTATAGCCCCATTTCTATATATAGAAATGCATGTATGTTGAGAGTTATGGAAGAAAAAAACATGCTGCGCCGACCCCAAGTAAATGGGAAAAGGGCACGCGAATGATGATGTATGTTGATATCGCATTGGACGCCATGACGGATATATATGCGTCGCTGGCGTCGAACCGACGGTGCGCATACGTACGTCGATTGGTTTAGAAAAGGTTAAGCGTGGAAAAGGGGGTGGAAGTTTGTAAGTATGGGGGAGCGCTGAGTGTACGTATTGTTATAGAAGTATTTTACAACACATTTTTTTTACGTTACCCAGAAATGAAACTTCAGTTCATTTATGCAATTTTAAATATTTTTGATTTGATATACATAAATACGTATGAAGAATGGACGCGTTTTGACCATAGAAAATTGTGACGTCATCAGGGACATTTCCCTACAAAATTCATAGTAAACCGAGCGTTCTTGACGTTTCGTAACAAGTTGCTGATTTGACTGGATATCAGTGAAATATCGTATTGTTCTCTCTTAAGGCGCAGGCTAGGGCAAGCCATTCTCCATACAAAGGTTGTGCAAGTTTTTTGCGTTAGTTTTGGCACTACAGCATTTAATTTAATTTTTTGTTGGTACATATTGGATATACGCAGAACTTGATGTTGAATAATTAATAATGTATGTATTTTTTTTTTTTTTAAATATTGCATATTTCAAAAAAAAAAAAATACAAAAAATAATTAAAATTAAAAAAGAAAAACATCAAGACATAGCTAACAAAAAAATAAACATATGGACCAAAAATAGTAACTGGAGTGCATACACAAACGAAGAAAAACTTGCACAAAGTTTGTATGGAAAGGGCTTGCACACCCCTTCGCCCTAAACTACGTGGACGAAGTCGCATGCAAAACCTAGTAACTACACTGGCCTGCAAAATAAGGTATAACACTTATAAACGTGACGATAACTTCTGTACTATTTAAATTAGAAACTTGAAATAAAAAGCATTATGTAGAAAATTAGTGTTGTTATATGAACTCCTTTTTGACAACCTCCTTTTGAAAAGATGGCTGAAAAAAATCTTTTTTAACTGTTCTGAATGTTGTTTTTGTTTCAAGTCTCTAAGTTTAATAGTTTAGGAGAAAATTGAATTTAAAAACTGTTAGACCTTCTTAGGCAGGCCAGTCTATATTAATAATAATAATAAGAGTCACGTACATAGTAATTCCACGCCGTACCCAGACTCTGCGGCACCTGGTCTAATAATTCGCGCAGCCTTCGCGGTTTGCGGTCATCTTCTAACCCGTCTTATATTACGCTACTTACGTTTCTCTAACATGGGAAACAAATATAGAAACACACCACTTACCACACACCGCTTTTTAGGGTTCCGTAGCCAAAATGGTAAAACGGAACTGTATACTTATACTTAAATCTATACTAATATTATAAAGCTGAAGAGTTTGTTTGTTTGAACGCGCTAATCTCAGGAACTACTGGTTCGAATTGAAAAATTCTTTCGGTGTTGGATAATCACGCTGCGACCAATAGGAGCGAAGACGCGGACGAAGTCGCGGGCAACAGCTAGTAACGAATAAATGTAAGAAAACTAAATTGTGTAATATGATACGATTAAATTATTGTATTGTAAGAAATGACTTAAAAAACTATTATGAATAAATGAATGAATCAATGAATGCACCCTTGTAGATTCGTCATGTCTGTCCGTCCGTCCGTATGTATGTCATAGCCGATTTACTCGCAGACTATAAGCACTACAAGTATGAAATTTGATAGGAAGGTGTATTCTATGATGAACCGCTACAGAAAAAAATGATGTGATATTACGAAAAAATAACATAACATGAAGAAACTATAAAGGTTCCGTTTTCGCACCTTGTTTCCACTTATCGTCTGTTGGACCCTGATTTATATCGGGTGCCGGCTCCCCATACAAGTTGGTGTCCGCCGGTCCGGCCAGTGTGAATAGCTTCATATGAAAAGTTCTGCCACCGGGAAATCCGATTAAAATACGTAAACGCTTCAAGAATAGTATTTTATGCAACATGATTGATAAGGGTTCTTATATAAAATTCGAAAGTCGCTGCAACAAAATGAGCGTAGCGAGTTTGTTATTAAAGACTCGAGAATTTTAAGACCTAATATTGTAGAGTTGCATAGAATATTTTTTCTATGACAGCAAAATAATTTGTTTTAGAATGAGTGAACTGTTAGCCGATTCGTAGCCTCGAGCAACACCCGCGGTAGCTCAGTTGGAAAGACCGATGGAGGATTCCAGAGGTCGTGGGTTCAAATCCCGCCCGCGGTGATCAATTTTAATTTTTTCACTCCAGTTGGAAATTTCAAAATTTGTTTTAAATAAAAAAAATATATGGTGGCAGAATGCAGAAAACGGGCATTGACGTGTGCACCTTTCTAAAAAAAAATATAATAATGTTTGGGAATCCATTTTGATTCTTCCACCAGTCATAATGACTTGTGTATGGTGTAGACTTGCATTTGTATAAAAAGTTTATTGTTTTAATACTGCTGTCAGTTACTTAATTGACAGATTGTAATTCTGGAGTAGAGAAATGAACGTTCTTGTGTATGTACAAATTCATATTGAGTGACTGACATTTAACAGTAGCTCAAATATGAAATAATGGATCCCAAAGAATCGCAGGCAGTATTTGTTATTTCAATGTGGGGTTATTTCAAGCCAAAGGTCCCTCCAATTTAGGTGAAAGGTCTCGCTGACTCGTGTGATATTCACGAAACGACGATACCTTTTTGTGTGGAGGAGATCTGCGTACTAGATGCCATGTGCCTACATGTACATTTGGCTCCTGTACTGTAGTACAGGAGCCCGTTTCACAACTTACAAATTTCTTTCTTAACTGGCAGCACCGAGGCGCTATACCAATAACGATTGGCTATTTGACCGATATTGCCAGTGGAGACTTTTTTAAATACCACGTCAGTGGCAAACAAGCGTACGGCCCGCCTGATGGTAAGCAGTCACCGCAGCCTATAAACGCCTGCAACAATTGTAATATTAGCTTCGTAAAACAGGCTACAGGAGTTGACGCTTCCATCTGTACGAAAGATTTAAAACGATCCAATAACTAACCAACGAGCAAAAGTTGAAAAGTCCCCGACATTTTCATTTCAAAGTTCAATATCTCAAAAACGGTTGAACCGATTGTGATAAAACATGTCTAAGAACCATCGCTAGAAAACTTGCTTTCAAATAAAACGCAGACAGACAGACATATACACAAATAGACGAGGGTTAAAAATGACCGCACAGAAGGCCTCATTGCGATTCAGTTATATTTTCGCTGTCTTTCTTCGGCTCGTGCTATGCCTTTGAGCATCACAAGCGACTCCGGTGACTTTTAGCCGCCATTGTTCAACGAGGGGTCGACGTAAACCTATTATTGTAGCTCAAATCACCGTCACAAGCTAAATAAAACCGAAACTACTATACGGCTTCTCTGCCTACCAACTGTCAAACGCACTTAAGAATATTGTCACTTATTGCAATAATATAAAGTCTAAAATCTTCACTTGGTGTTCATTTATTAAGTTTACCGTCTCTAGCCAGCGCTCGAGTGCAATTAGACAAATAGGTAAATGTAGATATTGCGTGATCTGTTATTTTGAATATTTTAAGAATGTATTAATAGGTGACTAAATTTAACTAAGATCATTTAAATTTGAAATTAACTTAAGATTACATATACATTGCTTTGGCTCGAACATCGAGACAAACCATTACGTGGTTTTACGATGTTTTGTAAATAACATTGTACTCAATTGTTTACTAAATAAATAAAAAAAAGTCGCGTCAGCTGGTAAATAGGGCGCATTCCAGTGTTCAACCTGGTTAGAAAAGCTAGCGGCCTTTACACGTAAAGTTCGGACTGCGCATCTGGGACTGCGTTCCGAACCGAGTTCCGAACCGTCGGTTCTTATCACAGATCAAACTGTCATGCGCTAATTTGGCACGGATGGACCGACGGTACTATCCTCAGTTCGGAACGCAGTCCCAGATGCGCAGTCCGAACTTGCGTAAAGGCCATCCATGTTTACATTACAAAGGTTTCCCACGCTCCAAACCGCCAATGCTTTTTGCGTTTATACGAGATGCGCGCTCTCACGCATTGAACTGTCAACCGCCGCGTACGGTTCGGAACGAGGGTTGGAATGGCGCGAGGCGTTTCCCGCGGTCCGAACTCTACGTGTAAAGGCCGCTTATGTGTGGGAATTCTGCTGTAATGTAAAATATGCCTTTGACAGCTGGCGGCTGATATTTTTTATACCATATGGTGGATTACGTAACGTTTTCGGACGCGCAGTTGATATAAAATAAATATTAGTGAACAATGTCACAGAAATTTACCTAACCCCCAAACTAAGCAAGGCTTGAACTATTTGTCCTAGATGACTATATACACACATATTGACCGAGTGAAACGAAGGTCTGCGTCGAATGATTTCGTATGTCAGGCGGGTTTCCGGATTTCCGGCTGTTTTCCTCTGCAGGTCACATTTCTCAACCGATTCTCGTGAAATTTCGTGTTCATCACACAAATAAAATACCCCAACCGGATTTGAACCCGGATCCACCAGCGTCGTGGGCAGGGTCACTCCAACTGGGCTACAGTGGTCGGAAACAACTTACCGGAAAACATCCTTTTAAGGTTGAGGTTTGGAAGTTGTATGGTTACTATCGCGAAGTCGCGGGCAAAAAAATTTAATTTAATTCTGGTGTTGCGAGTGTCCATGGGCGGCGCTGGAGGCCAATTCTCGGGTCGTTCGAGACGAGGTCTATTCAAAATGATCTCGATTGATGCAATGTCTATTGAAAAATCTCACCAAAATGTCGAACACAGCGAAATTTCGTATTCTAGGACACGATCGAGATTATGTCGAACAACGATCTAATGTCTATTGTAATACGCGTTCCGTTTTTTTCGATTGTGTTAATTTACAATCGAGTGTATGATAATAAATAATTTTATAAGTTTTTCCACTTAATTATATATATCTTATATCAAAAACCAAAGTGTTATTAATTTTTAAATAATCTATATATATAATTATGGTGATTTAACACCTCAAACATATTTACGAGTATCTGCTCGTTTATGTACTTACGTGAAATGGAACGCATAAGAACTGTTTTGACTTGACAGTTTTGAGTTAAAGACAACTTGCAATATTTGAGAGCTGTCAATATTTTCCGTCAACCGCCATTCCACCACTGAACGTATCAAAAATATTTAATTCTTTAGCCGTTAAATAATTTCAATGAATCGAATAGTTTTCGCGAATATGTTCATTTTGTACTGCTGTAAACAGTCGATCAACTACTTAAGTTGTCAATATTTCCCGCCACTGACAAATCAAATGTCAAGAAATTTGTGATAAAATCATCTCGATCGCTACCGACCACTCGTTGCATCGCGAACGCCGGGAGTAGACATATCTCGAGCGTGAGATTTTGAGACTAAGCAAATGGGTTTCCGATCAAGATCCGCCATTTTTTATCGAGATATGTTTAATAGAGATCATCTCTATCGGCCCGAGAATTGGCCTCCTGATCGCTTATCATCAGGCGTATAGTCTGCTCCTTTGCATCCTAAGTCATTAAAAAAACAAAAGCTAGTAACAACGTAAAATGCTGAGCTCATTCGGCCTTGGGTTGAAAGGGGTGGCCGCTGACGTCACCGCTGGTTATGTCTCGCCCTAAACTACCCATTTGTTAAGGGCATTAGGGACACACCCGTCACGTAACGGGCTTTTTGTGCTGCGCCAATTATTATTTATGTAAAATAATTTATTGTACAATGTACAATGTACAATGTAGATGATCATTTTAGTACTTTGTCGCGCTAACATAACAATACTGCGACAGTTGCGATGGGTCAAAGTAGTGAAAGTTACAAGGTGCTAAAATGATCATCTACTTTTGCTGTTGACTGTACATTAGAACATGAGTAGAACACAAAGAATTACAAGAACAGCAAGTTTTTTTTTATGGGACAAGAATACAACTTATCGTACAAAAGGCGGGCTTAATGGCATGCTGTGAAATCCAACTGTTATATAAATAAATAAATAAATAAATAAATGACTCCATGAGGTTTTCTAGGCGGTGCAACTAATAGTAAATTTGGTAAGCTTACATCATACAAAATATTGACTCATACACATGCATAACCTAAACTAACTAAATATTAGTATCCATTTAACCGGCCAATAAAATATCACCCTAATGTACTTTTTGACTATTTGTTTTAATACTGAATGATTTTCATTTTCATCAACTTAGCGCGAATAATATAAAAATCACGATAACTAAGATAATTATCATCGATAATAATGATAATTGTCCTTCGAACCCTGCTACCAACAGTACCAACTAGGCTAATGTGGTCGTCACAGAAACGGACTTCGTTCTGACGCGCCACGAGACGACACGTCAGAATAGTAAGAATCCGGCTTCAAGGGAAGCGTAATACACTGGCCTGCAAAAGAAGGAATGACACTCATAAATGCGACGATAACTCCTGTACTATTTAAGTTTTTACCATTCAGTGAAAATGGCTACTCTTTGTTTTTATGTTTCATTTATGTTAAAAACATTAAGTTAAGTAAAATAAACTTATTTATTTATATTTATTAAAAGCCTATAAAGTGTCCCACTGCTGGGCAAAGGCCTCCCCTCTTGATTTCCACTCGTCCCGGTTCTGAGCAATCTCTGGCCAATCGTCGCGATATGTGTCCAGGTCATCCCGCCATCTCCGTTGCGGCCTGCCACGTCGTCGCCACCCATCGTTCGACACCCACTCCGGGGCTAGTTTGGCCCACCTTTGCGGATGCATGCGGCAGACATGGCCGGCGCATTCCCATTTCGGCTTGGCGGTCTTGACTCCAACGTCAGCAATTCCGGTTTTTGAGCGTACGAGTAGCGTAGAGTTTCGAACCCGGTCGATCCGTTTCACTCCTAGGATGCAAAACAACGTATGTTCAAAAAATCTTTTTTAACTGTTCTAAATGGTGTTTTTATTTCAAGTCTCTAAGTTTAATAGTTTAGGAGGAAATTGAATATAAAAACTGTTGTACCTTCTTTTGCAGGCCAGTGTAGTTTACAGAATCGCGGGACTTACGCGCGTGCGAAATCTTTTCGCAATTATCCTGCTGTGTCATCAGTGCTTGATTTTCTAACAAAACAAGCCACAAGGTCTAGCTTACCCTCAGGGCTGGGAGGGCACATAGCAGTCCCTTCCGTAAAACTGGTGCCTGTGCCAAATCGTGGGATTACGGGTCAAAGCGGCCCGGGTTCCTCTAGAATGCAACCGGGAAGAGCTAGGAGGATGATGGTTTCTAAACAAACACACTAGAAATCCCAGTGTTTATGGGCAACAGTCCTGGAGCGTTATATTCCCTTGACCTATATAAGGTTTGCGCATTGCGGGCCGACTCCGCGGAACGATGGTCGTAAACATAGTCAATTTCACAGGCTTTTGGGGCTCCGTACCATATTGTTAAAAAAGGGTAGTAATAAAAGTTACGAAAAAAGATTGAGCATAACTGAAAATATGTAATTTGCTGTTTTATACAATTCCGACGACTTATTTTTCTTTTTTTTTCTTTTTTTATTCGGTGACAATATTACACAAATAGACCTAGTCCCGAACTAAGCAACGCTTGTAGTATGGGTACTAGACGACGATATACATACTTATATACATAAATACATAGAAAACATCCAAGACCCAGGAACAAATATCCGTGCTAAATGCACAAATAATGCCTTGGCCGGGATTCGAACCCGGGACTTCTAGCTTGGTATGATGCAAACATGAATATGATGATGTTATAGCAAATATATCCAACAGATTTCTGGTCCGAAAGCGTCGGTGGAAACCTTGGTGGAAACTCTAGCTTCGGAGGCAGTGTCACTACCAACTAGGCTGAACGGGCGGACTTTATACAGAGAATCCCGAAAAATCAATAGATTGCGTTTGCTGGGTAATATTTTTCCACCGCAGCTTAAATTACGCTTTCCCGAAAACTACAAGTTAGTCATTCTCATCGCAACTCTGTTGTTACAGGTTTCCGTGACGAACAAATACTTCACTTTCGGAAACCAACACCATGTTTAGTATGTTGTTAGGCATGTCTCCTGGACACAGACCATCACCTGACGACCTGTTTAGCCTAGTTGGTAGTGACTCTGCCTCCGAAGCTAGAGGTCCCGGGTTCGAATCCCGGCCGCGGCATTTATTTGTGCATTTTTCACGGATATTTGTTCTTGGGTCTTGGATGTTTTCTATGTATTTAAGTATGTATTTATCTATATAAGTATGTATATCGTCGTCTAGTACCCATACCTAGTACAAGCTTTGCTTAGTTTGGGACTAGGTCGATTTGTGTAAGATTGTCCCCCAATATTATTATTATTACTTATCTCTAAGTGGTCTGCGCTCCTGGACCGCGTAACTCCCAGGAAACAATCTGTAAGAGGTTGGTCTCCCGAGTAATGACGCTATCAAAATTTGCACCGCATGCGCATATTGCCACTCTGGCCGGCAAACTTAGTTCTGCGGCCTATGCAGTAAGACGTATTAGACAGTTAACTGACGTTGAGACGGCCAGGCTGGTATATTACAGTTACTTTCATAGTGTTATGTCCTATGGAATCCTGTTGTGGGGAAAAGCGGCTGACATCCAGACCGTTTTCGTGCTACAGAAACGAGCTGTACGCTCCATTTACCAACTTAAGGCCAGAGAATCTCTCAGAGAAAAATTTAAGGAGGCAAATATTCTTACTGTGGCATGTCAATACATTCTTGAAAACATTATGTATGTTCGAAAAAATATTCAAGAATTCAAACTTAACAGTGATATCCACGACTACAACACTAGAAGTAAACACAAGATTGCAGTGAAGGCCAGTCGTCTCCGGAAGGTTAGCACGTCGTTTGTGGGGAACTGTATACGATTTTATAATAAAATACCCATCGATATAGTTAATTTTCCACTTAGTAAATTTAAGTCTCATATTAAACGTTATTTGTTAAGCCAGGCCTATTATACTGTCAACGATTTCTTAAATGACAAAAATGCTTTTAAGCCAGTGATAGTTAAATCCTGTTACTTTTAATATACCTATGCTTCACTTAGCATATTTCCTTGTATAAATACTTATCTCTGTCGTTGCATTTTATGAAACATGATGCTGTTTCTCGCCGAAGAGTAATTTTAATCTTTGATTTTATTAATGTCCGGCAGCCTGAATATGTCATGCTCGCTTAAAGGGCTTTGCTTACGGTGGCGTCGTTGATCGGGTCGCCACCTTCCCTAACAGATGGTCGAGGGAGGCGATGGCTGAGATACGCGTCATACTCGTGATCGGGTGCTGTTTGTGGAGTCCGGTCTGTTCATGCTTGCAAGGGCATAGTAAATACCTTAATACTAGTGTTATTTTATTGTATGTAGATTGACGAGAGACATGATCCTGTTCTGGATTAGTGTTATTATTATTGACGCTTAGAGACCTTATACAGCTCTAACAATATTAAGTTTACTTATTTTAATTTTAGCGCTTAGAGATCATTTACATCTCTAAGCACTTTGAAATCATTGTTATTAATCATATTTGGACGCTCAGAGACCATATACATCTCTGAGATATTAAATTAATTTTATATTCCTTTTGTTTATTCGGACACAGATCGTATTCAATACGTCCTTAATATTTGTAAATTTATTTTCATTGAATTGTCAATCAGTATATTTTTTTTGTATCATTATTATTAAGTAAGATTGTCAGTTTTTTAAATTGTATAAATTCATGCTTTGACATGTAAAAGTGCCCTTGTGGCCTATTTGCAGAATAAATATTTGATTTTGATTTTGATTTTGATTTTGACCGCCGCGTTTTGAAAAATGTCAAGTACACCAAAACTATGCATCCCAATGGACAGGACACTAAATTTACTGACACAACACTGTCTAAATCATATCCTCAAATGACGAACCACCCGCGATATTACTCACCTAGTAAATTTTCCTTGTTATGCAAGAATAGTAAGACGAGCAAAATTTTGCTGAAATTTTCTGAGCAAAATTTTGCTGATTTTGCGAATAATTTAATGAAATTTCATGAAATTATTCGTCAGCGAGTGAGTCAACGCTGAAAGAGAAATTTCGTGGAATTTGAGAGGGATAAAGTCCCCCTACCGTCTCGCCATGGTGTCTGGAAGGGGAGGCTGGTAAACTACTAGTCCATAATAGTTACACACAGTTCTGTTTGTGTGTTACCTTATCGGTCTTTTCACACTTAAATGTCTGAATCCTAATCTTGGGTAAAATATACGTTTTGAAAATTGACCCCACAAATGCAGCGCTCCGCTTTTTTTTTATACAACGACGGTGACAAACAAGCTTACGGCCTGCCTGATGGTAAGCAGACACAGTAGCCTATGGACAAGACAATTATGTGATGGGGACAAGTGCGTTGACAACCCTTTATCGACTTGGGCATGCGCTATGTTGAAAGTGAGTTATAATGCAAAAATGTCTTTCTGTGTGTACCTTTTTGTAGTTTGTAGTGAATGTTTTAGTTAAATTAAAACTTAAGTAAAGTTCCTATTTCTTATTCGTACACTTGGTAGACTATTAAGTATAATTATTTTATATATTTTCTGTAGTAAATATGAGTAAATTGTATTATTTCAGATAAATAAATTCTTAACCCTTTTCTTGGCAAATTAAAAAAAATCGTGAGTACAAGCCTCATTTCGAGTTCCGTGTCGTTTCGAGAGTCCGTGTCTACGCAGTAAAGCAGTGTATGGGGTTAAGAGCTGCATTAATTCTCTTTCCCCGCCCGGCGGTCGAGACTTATGTTGGGTGGCCCACTCGTCCCCTGCCTTGGCGTAATTGCCTACAGAGAATCCTCCGCGGCCGAAAGGCTAAGGACACAAGAGAAGCATTGAGACTCGAGGCCTTTTAACGGCTAAGAGTCCTGAAACACCGGGCCTATGCCTGGAACTAGCCGTATTTATGACTTGTAGAGCAAAAAATAATGATACAAAAGAATGCCAAAAGATTTTCCAATATTTGTGTATTATAATACTCATATGGATTATACGATACACTACCAAGAAAGGGGTTAAACCGTAATAGTACATTACTACAGAGGCCGGGGCGAAAGGGGTTGCGGGCCGAAGACATATAGACGGCCGAGCGAAGCGAGGCTGTATAGGTCTGAGGCGGGCAATATTTCCCGTCCCCATATTTCCCGCCGAGGTATGTATAGTACTTTTCTCAAACATGAAATAAACAACAAAAAAATCAAAGTTTTATTTTTAATACGCATAGTGGCAGAATGTCATGATGCCTGTGCCACAAATTTATGTGGAATGGAAATTAAAAAAGAGGACTTTGCCGGCCTAGGCCTGCATGATTTGTATGAAATTCCATTAACGACCTCTTGTCCTAGCCGCACCTGAAACGTCATACTTCGCTGCCTATTATAAGGAACATAACATCAATATTTCATTGCATGTTTGAGAAAAATCTATTATATAATTATCAAACCTTAACAAAATTTCACGAGAAACGATGAGAAATGCGACCTTTAGAGGAAAACAGCGGGAAATCCGCCGGCCGGACATACGAAAGCATTTTGCCGAAGCGAAACGGAGACCTTCGTTTCACTCGGTCAAATATGGTGTTTTAATATGTATGAAACACACTGGTTCTCTTCTATTTCAAATTTAAAGTTACGTTTTTTTATAACTGTACTTAAAGTTAATAAATAGTACCTGAAAAAGTCATCGGGGGTATCAAAACTTGAAAACTCTCACTCAAATTCAGAGAAATATTTTTCCTATTTTGTGATAGGTAACTGTCACGTCGTCTAGCCAAGACGGCGAGCCGGCGACACTATTATATATATGTTTAGCTATAGATAGATATGTTATCCGCCACTAAACTAACCCTTGAACTCATTTGAACGCAACATTTACTTGAAATTGAAATTAGCGGCAACATATCATCATAAATAATTACTTAAGGCAAGGAGACTAACCCCCTTATTCATAAAACTTAACAAACCTCTGTTAACTAAAAGTTATTTTGTCTTTAACACAAACATAAATGTCAAAGTGACAGATAAGGACAAACCAACTTTAGGTGCTTGTTAACTAATAGAGGCTTGATGGACGTTTATGAATAAGGGGGTTAGTTTATATTTAAAAAACTAGTTACCACTAGGGAGCTAGAAAACTCAATCCTGTATAGATTTGTTCAACAAACCTTTTAAACCTAAACCCTAGCCATTTTATGTACAGTGTTTTTTAAAACTGTTGTGTTTTCTTTTTGATAGAGGATCTTTGCCATAAGGATTACCTACACGAATTTATTTAAAAAATACGAATACGAAATAAAAAGTATTTCGCCCAACGTGGGGCTCGAACCCACGACCCTGAGATTAAGAGTCTCATGCTCTACCGACTGAGCTAGCCGGGCTGTGTCCGAGTGACCCAATTTAGGTAACCGCTTCCGAGCAAGGTTAACTCTTGAGAACGATCTCTCTTGCTAACTTTGAAAAAGACATATATTAGTAGAAAAATTTAGTCGGTTTGGCTCTTTTGAAAACTGGAAGTAGCATTATGTTATACAAAGTGTGAGATGGTTATAAAGCACCTTAAGGCGGTGAGTTAAGGGTCGTATTCGTCTGGCGCAGTTATGATGATAATTTTAACTGGCCGTGAATACATTGAATTTTTAAATATCGAACGCGGCCCATTCTAATTTGGGTTGCCAGTGTAAGAAAAAAAGACGTACAATCAGGTATAATATAATCGTGTTTTATATGTATATTATTTTTCATGTATATTGATTTAAATGATGAGACATACATAAAACGTGTGCAGGTAGGTACAGAATTTTTGTATTGGTGGAACAGACTTTAATTTTTTTTTCCTTAAGAGCTAGTCCGCAGTAAGCTCGGTTCTTCAAACAAACGTAGATTCGCTCTCATTTTAAAATGGCATGCTGGAATAATTTGAAACTTTCTATACACAGTTGGATCCTGTATATCTAGGTCGGAAATTATAGTTACTGGTGCTTGAAGTTATAATGAATAAAAAATACAGCAATTATTAAGGTTTATTCATACAAGACCAAAAAAATTAAAACACGCTGTATTTTTTTTCTTTTCTAATTTCTAGCAACAGAAACTAACTTCCGACTTATATTTGGTGGATCCCATTGTGTTTACAAAGTTTCATGTTATTTCGGCATGGCGTTTTATAATTAGAACGAAAATACGTTTGTATGGCGAATCGAGTTCGGACTCTTAAGAGATCTAGTTGTTTTGTAGACTAATCTTAGCATGCGCATGCGACGTAGATGCCTCACGAGATATTTTAATCGTGATAACCCGTCATTATAAAATATCTAGCTTGCTCCGTTTTCGCGGTGTCGCCATTTTTAATTAGCAGTCTGCTTGTGCAGTTTCTCCTGATAGTCGGTAAAGTTCAAAATATAGGTTTTATTGTCGGTAGGTACCTCTCTCCAATGTCTCCAGTACGGTATAGTTGACAACAGTAACAATAATTATCTTACATTACCAATTAAATAATAACTTGATTCTAACAGTTGCAAAATATCACGCTATAGGTTATGTTTGGTATTTGAATGACTTATTTACTGCATCATTGTAATCTGTCAATTAAATGACTGACAGACAGCAGTATTAAAACATACAAATGCAAGTCTATACCATATACAAGTCATTATATAACTGGCGGAAGAATCAAAATGGATTTCCATACATTGTTATTTTTTTTTATATATTTAGGACTCACACGTCAATGCCCGTATTCTGCCACCATGTCGATTTTTTTATTTAAATAAAATTATTTTGCTGTCGAAAAAAATATTGTATGCAACGTTAGGTACATAATCAGATCTTAAAATTCTCGAGTCTTTAACCCTTTGAACGCCAAGAGCCTATAAAGTGGTCGTGTCGTCGCGACGACACGACGCGTCGTGCCCACCACGCTAACAACCACTAAAAAGGTCGGAGTGAAGGTGTACTTTGATCATGAAAAACAAAATCAATTAAGAATTGTTTTTATTTGTTTTAATTGGTTTAAACGTTACATCAATTTTTGATACCTTGGCGGCTGAGTGATCGCTTCATTCAAATATGATGGTGTTCAAAGGGTTAATAACTTTAAAATACCTGAAGATCAAAAAATGTACGCTCTCTGACCATAAAAAAATCGTGCTGTGGGAAATAGCGCCCTATTTGAGAATGACGCATTTTTGTTGAATAACTATGAAAGGTGCCAAGCCCCAAAAACTAGTAATTATCTACAGTTTAACTATGGTATAATTGTGGCCTTTTGACTATGATACAAACGACCACGAACTCAATTTATTATTATTAAAATCCCAATAATTATTGGCTGTCTGGTTCCGTTATTCGGTTTGCAAGATAGTTTTGGGCCATTATCGTGTGCCAGCTAGTTTTAAATTTGACCTCGAATATAAAATTTGTATTTTCATATATCACTAAATTGCTCAAAGGTTAGTTGGGAGAGACCCCTTATAGGGTTAATATCGCCTTTGTACTTTTAATCTTATGTAAAACATACAAGACCCGTGCAGGAACAAATATCCGTGCTAAATGCACAAATAATGCCCCAGCCGGGATTCGAACCCGGGACCTCTAGCTTCGGAGGCAGTGTCACTACCAACTAGGCTAAACAGGCCGTCAGTAGCTCGGGGTGTCTCACTCGCAGGTTGTCTGGAAGAGATCGCTCTTTAGCGACCGCCTGTTGTCTACCTCACCCTACTTGTTGCTGTTTTCTTTCTGTCTGTAACTAATTCATTTTTGTGACGTCCACTGCTGGACATAGGCCTCCCCCACAAAAAATAAAGTTTTTTTTTAATGGAAATAACGAAGAAACAATAATAAATAAATATTCATATTAAAATGCGCGAAGCGATAATCTTTGCTTAAGCAAAGTTAGAAGGCAATAGGTAACATTATAGTTGTAGCTGAACTGTTATAATAATATGACTAAGAAATCAACAGGCTGAGCTTTAGACTACTAGGACGACATTAAAATACAGAACTATAGATACATTTTTTAGTGAAAACAGACTTAAACAGGGGTGCGGGAATATAGATCGACTTCGTTTAAAAATGTATATTTGTATTGTAACTCATAACATGTAGTTTTCATCGTAATTGGCTAAAAAACTGACGGGTCCGGTATTCGTGAGCGGATTTCGCTACACTCCGTAATAAATGATGATATGATGATTGATTTTTACCTCATTTTTTTACAGATACGCAACGATGCAGCGGTGTAGGTTGTGAAAACTGGATTCAAGCGGCGAAAACGTAAGTCTATTGCACAATGATGTTTATTTAATCGTATGGCGTTTCGTGAAGTAGGAATATTCATTATTTATTTCATTTTTTATTTGGCTTCTTACCCTGTCCTATGACGAAACCGAGGACATTATCAAGACCTAACTCACACTTGCTCTTTCTCTCTCTCACAAAAAACACACACACATACACACACACGCACGCACGCACGCACGCTCACACACAAACACACACACACACACACACACACACACACACACACACACACACACACACACACACACACACACACACACACACACACACACATATATATATATATATGTACATATTTAAGCTCGCCTTCTAGCGGGTGCGCTTGCCCCATAATGTTACGATAGTTTGGGCATATATACTGTTTTAGATTTTAGAATTTCTTCGCACGGTCATCTGTATTCTCGGCTCCCAAAATACAGGCTGTGCCTAGTTTGGGGCTGACGGATATCCTTAACTGTATTTTCAATATTGCATGATCATATTAGTTTAGTTAAAATAATGTATTGATGTAACATGTTGTTATGGTAAATAAATTATTATTATTAGAATATATAAAAAAGGTGGCTTAT
This sequence comes from Notocelia uddmanniana, assembly GCA_905163555.1. Taxonomy (NCBI): domain Eukaryota; kingdom Metazoa; phylum Arthropoda; class Insecta; order Lepidoptera; family Tortricidae; genus Notocelia; species Notocelia uddmanniana. Next base: position 10,327,522 of record LR991079.1, on the reverse strand, counting down.
ATATCCACATCCAGGGTGCACAACCAATCCAAAGCCCTGGTGTTAAATTATAGAAGTCACCCGGGTCGCCCCGATAACAATGATGTTAAAACATGTATTAGGAACTACCGTATAGCCGATCGATAACGTGACTTTTAATCTGGAGTCTGGAGGGATGTGGGTTTGAACCCCAACTCGTATAACTGGATTGAAAAAAAAGCACTGCATAACTGGAGATGGAATGGATCTCGAGACGAGACATCATTTGATGTGTAGCTTTTCAGACAAGGGAAAGATAAGATTATAGTATTTTATGTAACAGTTAAGGGTTCTTAAAATTCAAGAGTCGAGAACTCTAGATTTTTAAGATAGATTTTATGTAACGGTGCATACAATATTTTTTGTACGAAAGGAAAATAATTTGATGTAAATTAAAAAAAAAACGATTTGGTGGCAAAATACGGGCAGTAACATGTTCCTCTTTTAACTCTTTGAACGCTAGGAGCCTATAAAGTGGTCGTGTGTCGTCGTGACTCGTGTTCACCATGGACCGAGCCAACAACCACTAAAAAGGTCGGAGTGAAGGTGTACTTTGATCATGAAAAAAATCAATTGTGAATTGTTTTTGTTTGTTTTAATTGGATTAAACGTACATCGATATTTCACACCTTGGCGTCTGAGTGATCACTTCATTCAAATATGATGGCGTTCAAAGGGTTAAATATTAAATCACAATTACAATTGTATAATAATTTAATAATGTATGGAAATATATTTTGATTCTCCCACCAGTCATATAATGACTTGTCTATGGTATAGACTTGCATTTGTATAAATAGTTTATTGTTTTAATACTGCTGTCAGTTATCTAAGTGACAGATTATAATGCTGGAGTAGAAAAAATAAATAATAGCGATATGGTTCTACCACTTATATAGGTCGATTCACAAGAGCTGGCGCGGAAAATGTATGTAACTGTCATTAATTTCATACACATTCCGCGCCAGCTCTTGTGAATCGAGCTATACCTCCTCGCAATCGATGGTTCTTTAATGAAATTTACTAGTAATAGCCATTTACCGTTTAAGCGTTTATTACATTCAATAAAAGCGCGAATCATGTTTGGCTATTAGTATCCATTATTGTAATAATATTGAATATTCGATTATACTTATCCTTCTAATAAACCTATACAACTGCAGTAAAGCTATTCTCAACGTAACTGTACCCATCAATTCGACAATTACACTACAATAAATACAATAATAAGTTGAACAACACAAACATTACAAAGCCGAAAAGTTATAAACATGAACGAAACCCATAAGACATATGACGTTCTGCATCTAAGTAACTCTCATCGAACACCATTGTAATTTAAATTAAAAACGGTTTATAAACGTATAAAAACGCGGTACTTACGATCTTTGGTAAATAACTAACTTGAAACGTTTATAATTGGAATTTCAAAACGTTGTATGGAGTATAAACAGCACCCGTATAAAAGACCTTCTGTCTATGGGACGGAACAACCTAATTGACAGCTAACGGAAGTGCCAATGAACTTGGCGGGAAATGGACGTTCTTATTTTAAATATTCGAAATTGTCAAGGCGACCGGTGGCGACAGTGGTGCAGGTTGTTTCTGGATTTAAGTGTTAAACCCTCTTATTCACATACCGACTCGCCCTCCATCTCACCCGTTTCTATAATTATGGAAACTGTCAAATGTCATTTGTCAAATTTTGATTATTCGGCGTGACGTCACTCACGAGACCTCACTCCTGAACTTTGACACGCCTTATCTTTGTATTTTTTTCATGATTACAAAATAAAAACATCGTGTTGTAATTTTTTTTTTATTAAAAATGGGATTGGAAAATGTGATTTTTTGATAATTAATATGACGGACTAATTATAATAGTGGTATTGGTTTTAACCCGTTTCGCAGAAAAATGTTTCATCAAACGTAACATTTTTCATATAAAGCATTTTTTTCACTAAGGGTAAAAGTTGTAGCCTAACCTACTTTTATACCTAAATAGGTTCTACACAATGGCCATTAGTGTACCTAAAAGGAAACGGTTTTAAAAAAGGTTTCTAAGAAATAAAATTCTGCCGAATCAAAACATTCTATGAACCATCTGTCTGCAAAGCAAGGGGCTACGATTTTTTTTTAACCGTGACCCTACTCTATTAGCAAATTGATATTGTCTGGTGACAACTAACAAGTTGGTGGAATAGGGAGTTGTTTCCTTGGCGTTACCGCCAATAATGCATTGTAAAGTTAAGGAATTGTGTAAAAATAAACTTAACTATGGCTCCCTCGGTGTCTCTGGTTCTTATTATAGAATATCGTGTTTACAGTAACCACCATGTTTCGACTTTTAACGTATTTACGCTGTTAACTTAATGTATCGCTAGATATTTTTAATCTGTATTTAGACACGGCAGGGCCATGCAAGTTCGAAGAATAAACGGTGGCTTCAGCGTGTGTGTGTGTATGTGCAGGCGGCTTTCGTAAATTAAAATATAATGACAAGGGTTCCTGACGTCTTTAAGGTCAAATATCGCTTGACACGTTGCAGACCGGTTTGCGGTGTTAGTCATGAGTACTTATCGCGGCGGCGGCTCGTTTGGCACATATATAAGTATGTAAGCTAGGCAAAAAAAAATCCCAAACGTCTGCATGAGTCTTCATTAGTTCATTACTGACATTTAATTGTTTGCAAAAACCTTGCGCACGCGGTCATTGACTGCTACTTGACCATCGCCTGACCCCGCAAAGGTCAATATCATGTAGTCAGGACCGACGTAGCAAATACACGCTTAGCTTTCGCACGCTTCAAGACACTTCGCTTCGCTTTTTTTTTAAATATAAAATGGGAGGCAAACGGGCAGACGAATCGCTTGATGATAGCTAAGCGATTAGCTCCGCCCGTGGACACCCGCAACACCAGAGGGGTTGTAAGTGCGTTGCCGGCCTTTAAGATGGGAGTACGCTCTTTTCTTGAGGGTTTGAACGTTGAAGGTCGTATCGGTCCGGAAATACCGCAGGCACCGCAGGCGACAGTTCATTCCACAGTTTAGCAGTGCGTGGCAGGAAGTTTCTGGAGAAGCGCACAGTTAAATGTGACGTTCCACTGACAAAGGCACCTTATGGCTATAGCCACGAGATACCCTATCCGTGGAACTCCACATATAAGATTTTTCATAAATATAATTTTCGGTACACTGTTAAGAGAGTTCCAAATTCCAATGAGCCCAATGAGAGCAACTTACGGTAGTATGGGCATGTTATGCGGAAGGATGAAAGTCATGTGATGTGAGAAGAAAGGTATTAGGCATGAATGAGGAGGGCTAGGCCAAGGAAAAGGTGGATGGATTACGTGAGAGACGATATGAAGAGGAAGGTTGTGAGTGACGAGATGACGGGCGATAGAGAGGCATGGAAGAATACATGCTGCACCGGCCCCAAGTAAATGGGAAAAGGGCACGCGAATGATAAATGATCCCAAACATACCGAGTTTATCTTGTTTAGTTTAGGAGTTCCTATGACCATATTCCGACTGCATCATCAGACCGGCATGGTGGTATATTATTGTTTTGTTGTAGCTCAATCGGTCTGCGGGATTTAACCGTGAATACACATACATACAGACTTTGCAAGTTAAATAAATGCTTGTAGAAAAGTGAACAAGGTTTAAATGTATTTTGAGCCTTTTCCCGAAGGAGTCTTCATAATATCACTTTTAGTTTAAAAGCGGTATCGGATTTAAAGTAGAAAACAGCATCATTTGAATATACAGTTCGACATCTTAGTTAGTATTTATTGTTCTACAAAAATTCAAACAATGAAAAGTGTTATTGAAATTCTAAATCTTCGTTTTATTTGCTTGATTAGGTTCAGAGCCTTAGGCCCTCAAAAACCCATTTATATATATATATTTAGTTTGAGCTGGTACTGCGTGAGAACTTTAGGAATTTATCGAGTGCCTCATTCTACCTAACCGTTACAAAAACCACATTAAACTCCACGAACTGCCTTTTGTCGTGTCAAAGTGAAAATACCATGTAATGCTGGCAACAGTGACAACCGTTAAACACTTATGTCCGTGGGAAACTGGGAAATGCTTTCAATTACATCGTGGTGACAAATTGTAATAAAATTACTATACAAACGGATATCAACCTTAAAACGTAAGTAGTAAGGTCGAATTTTAATTGATCAATATTCGCGTTGATGCTCCATTCTGACGTTCCATTTTCGAAAATTATAATATACCTAATTTTGTATGTCATTGTGCTGATCTGCTGATAATATATATGACGGGTCTTAAGCTGTTTTAGAGTTGAACGGGTGATAGGGTATTGGGTGTTGCTAGTTTATTGCGTAATACCCTTAAATAGAATAAACATGGGTTTAATTATGAGTCATATCATAAGATTCGTAAGTCATAATGTCCTAGTACAAGTTGAGTGACGAGTCACTTTTACCGCCACAACAGTTACAAATCTACAATTGGGTATTGTTTACATGTTAACAATCATAATATTTGTGATGAAGATGAATAATATTCACCACGAATATAACATTTGTGACGAATATATTCGTATAATTGAAAAAGTGTATATTTCTTATGTCTTATGTCTTATTACCCGACATAGCCACAAGGAGGGATATGTTTTTCGAGAGTATGTATAATTATTTGGCACTCTCTGCGGCCTGAACGGCTCGATGGATTTTAGCTTGAGAGGGTGTCGTAATGTCGTTAGATTCGTATTTATAGTATGAGAGTGACACTGGGTATATCAAAATAAAATAAAAAACAAAATGGCAGATTTTTGGCGCCAAATTAAATGTTTGGCACGCTCTGCAGCCTGAACGGCTCGATGGATTTTAGCTTCAATTGTGTGTGTAAATGATGGTAGTTTATTGGTATGAAACTCCAAAAGCAGTCGGGATTTTAAAAAAAAAATAATTTTCCTTGTTGTTGTGCTCTAATTTTATTCTAGTGTGTCTCATGTAGAGATTTCATCCTATTTAAAAACTGATTCGAAAGGCAGCATTAAAAATATGTAGCATTCTTGATACTGATATCAGTATGTTATTATGTGGGTAGGGGAACGCGAAATTACTAACATTGAGGCATTCCATCTGAGATTGCATGTGGCTATATCTTACAACCATACCATTATCTAGTTGACCTCTAATGTAACTGTGCTTGCGGGCCAGTGACGGTAAGCTTGGTTAAGCAACGACGGCTGCGGTCAGTCCTTGGGTTCGCTTTGAGTGAGTAATAAATAAAATAAATAAATATTGTGGAACATTTTTTGTACACAAATCGAACTAGGTCCCATAGTAAGCTCAATAAGACTTGTGTTAGGGGTACTAGACGACGATATATTTAATAGATATATACTTAAATACATAGAAAACATCCAAGTCTCACGAACAAATGTTTCTGCTCACCGCAGAAACAAATGCCGTTACCGGGATTCGAACCCGGGACCTCTAGCCTCGGAGGCAGTGTTACTACCAACTAGGCTAAACAGGCCGACAGTAATAAGAGAGGCACTAACTCTTTTCACATCTATGGGAGAAAAACTCGATTTTGCTTTCGATTATGGCATTTTACCCCCCATGCAGAAAGTCATTGTGGCTTCCTTGGGGGGAGGTCTATGTCCAGCAGTGGACGTCCGTCGGCTGACATGCAATCGTCTATGATATACGTTAGGAACAGAAAGTTAATAATCAACAAAGGGTTGCCACGCGTATTTGGCTCCTCTGCCTCCAGAGACGGACCATCAGTGCCGTACGTTTGTTTGCCACCGTCGTATTAAAATGAGCTAGAGACAGCTGCACTAGCCCTTATACATAATTTTCGATTTAACCGCACACCGCATGTCAAAGTCCGGTTTTAGAAAGCAGACGATCAACCGGTTCCACACAAACTGCAACATAATTCACTGACCTATAATAGAGCTTATGTACTTGTAATAAGATACACAAATGATCATTTAACAAGTGTTGCCAATGATACAACCAGCAACAAGCTACGCTCACTACTGGACCTTAACATCTTTGTAATAAGGCTGAAGGCTGGCCAGTTTGTGTTGCCAGCCCAATGGTACACTGGACCGGTATCGGATTATCGGCCATGATGATATATGTCGAATAGCGATTAATTTGAGAAAGTTACAGTAGTGTGTTACTAGGGACCCACTTTATCTATGCACTAGTGGGCCTCTTGCCTCAGCTTTCGTGCACCTCCGAGCTGTAATTCACCCGAACGCGGTTGACAGTGAGACTTGGCATATTGCGGCGTTGTAGGTACTAAGTCTACTATGATGACGACACGCAAACGTGTCCCTAACTCCACCATGAGTTTATACCGCCTTCCCCTTCTTCCATCCGACATCCAGACGTACAGCTGGCTACCATCCCTGCGGGCCTATGATGGTTGCCATTTTATCACTTATCGTCGCGTCGTAGATAAGAAATTCGTCACGTTCTGACAAGAATGCGAGTGCGAGAGTGACGGGCGTCTTATCCATGACGATAAGTGATAAAATGGCAGCTGGTCGAAATGCCTCTAATTCGAACCAGGCGCTTTGCATCATCTTTCATTATGCGCACTTCTAAGGAGATCTCTCCCGGCGTTTTTATTTCCGAGTTCATATAACCTAGACCTTTTTAAGGCACGAGTGAATAGGCATCTTCTGGGTGAGCTCGCATCATCGTTGGCCTCATCTTTGCCCCCTGGCTAGATACTGGCCAAGAGCAATCCCATTTCTAATAAAAAAGAAAAGTATCGTTAGCGACCTTGGATTCGATTGAGCGTCATGCTCGTAGACTTCTCGAGGATGATCCGGCGGTTGAATTTAAGTTACAGAGCTTGGAACACCGCCGTCGAGTAGCTTGTCTGTTTTTGTTCTATCGGATACATTTTGGGGAGGTGCACATGAATCACATGACTTAATTCTGCCTTCCCCGTTCCATCACCTGACTTCCAGACGTGGTCAGCGGATACACACTTACGTTGTCAATCTACCATTTATTCGCACGAAGCGATTCGCTTCTTCCCCCGGGTATGTCCTAAAACTATGACCAAAACCGCCGGCGGTTGGGCAGCAGCATCCTTGGAGTGCGGTGGAGATACTGCGATCGCCAATCCGCATGCCAAGCGTGGCGATTATGGTATTTACCCCCCATGAAATTGGGGGAGGCCTATGTCCAGCAGTGGACGTCCTACGGCTGATGTGGTGGTGGTGGTGGTGGATTCGCTTCTTCTTTCCTAATGCGAATAGCGAAGGCGTGGAATTTGCTGCCGTCGTTTGTATTTCCAGATACTTACAATCTGCGTCTCTTCAAGGCAAGAGTGAATACGAGGGTAAAACTGAAAGTTTCGGGAATAGAAGAAAATATGCAGTATAAGTGAGTTTATTTATTTTTATTGTTTTTCAAAATATTCTCCTTTGTATTTCATGCACTTATGCATGCGTTCAAACCAGTCCATAAAGCACTTTTTGAACTCTGAAGTAGGGGTCGACAAAATGGCTATTTTATAGGCCTCCACTGCTTCTTCTGGCGTCTGAAACCGCTGACCACGCAGTTTGTCCTTGATTCTGGGGAATGTAAAAAAGTCGTTGGGACTTAAGTCAGGGCTATATGGAGGGTGGTCCAATATTTCGACTTTTTCACCGTCCAGGTACTCAGTTGTTGTCCGAGCGGTGTGTGGGCTGGCGTTGTCGTGGTGAAGGATGATGCGACGACTAGGGTTTGTTTTTCGGAGTTCAGCAAAGACGTTCGGCAAACAAATAGTGGTGTACCAATCAGCATTGACTGTTCTACGATCCTCAAGAGCCACAGTAGCTACGTGACCAGATTTAGAGATAAACGTAGCCACCATCTTCTTAGCCGTACTGCGAGAACGAACAACTTTTGTGGGTTTGAGCTCGTCTTCGAAGACCCATACTCGGGATTGGTTTTTAGTTTCAGGCTCATAAGCGTATATCCACGACTCGTCACCTGATACTATGCTAAAAACAGCATTTGAGCGTCCCTTGTTAAATCTTTTCAAAGTTTTGCGGCACCAATTGACACGGACTATTTTCTGCTCGTCAGACAATAGGTGAGGTATCCAACGGGAAAATAACTTTTTCACGCCTAATTCTTCTTTTAAAATAATTTGTATTTGACTCATTCCAATACCCAGGTGCTCTTGAATTTCCCGATATGTCACATGTCGGTCTTCATTTATCAGACGACGCACAACATCGACGTTTTCTTGCGTGACTGCCGATTTTGGTCGACCTTCACGCACTTCGTCGGTGAGAGATACACGGCCACGTTGAAATTCTGAATACCACCTGTATATTGTAGTCTTTGAAGGAGCTTCAATATTAAAAGCAGCAACCATCCGCTCTTCACATTGTTTTTGTGTTAGTCCACTTTTAAAGTCATAATAAATCATAGCTCTGAAATTTTCACGGCACAATTCCATTTTAAGCAGTGACTCGACGACTTCAATAAACAATTGAAACCGAACCATACTTTTTTTTTTCTAAGTGGCCAGTGTGTTGAGATAAGGAAACTTCAGAGATTATAAAAAGGTATAATACATGTTAAAAATAAATTAATAAGTATTCGATTCCCGCCACTTTCAGTGCAAGCCTTAGGCTATTATTGAATCAGTGAGCCACATCTTAGGCCTTGTCATCGCTTTCCATCAAGTCAGACCAGGGCCCGTCGCTGGTTTTTATTTAATTAAAAATGGGATTGCTCTTGGCCAGAATCTAGCCAGGGGGCAAAGATGAGGCCGACGATGAAGCGAGCTCACCCAGAAGATGTCTATTCACTCGTGCCTTAAAAAGGTCCAGGTCAAAAATACTAATATTATAAATGGTCAAATATGATTTGTCTACGTATCATAGTGTGTCTGATTTATATCAAATTCGGCATAGAGACAGTTCGATTCCCGGGGAAGGACATAGGATAGATTTTAGTCGGAAAACATCCCTTAAGGGGCGAAATGGGGGGTGAAAGTTTGTATAGAGATACTTTATAAACGAATTCCATGCAGACGAAGGCGCGGGCAAAAGCTAGTTGGAAGTGAGCTCCCTGCTGAGGTTGTCCCGAGGAACTACAGTATGGGATTCTTCAAGAGTGTATAAATTTTTAAAGGATCGGCAACGCGTATGTGACACCCCTGGAGTTGCACGCGTCCATAGGCTGCGGTGACCGCTTACCATCAGGCGGGCCGTACGCTTGTTTGCCACAGACGTGGTATATTAAAAATAAAAAAAACCCGCGTATTCCACACACAAACAGTGACATTTGACATTACGGAGACCTCACGCCACACTAGCGCCTCTAGCGGCGAATTCATACGCGATAGCCCTCATTGTATAGTCAGCACCAAACGTAGATGATCATTTAGCACTTTGTCACACTAACGTAACAATAATGCGACAGTTGGGATGCGTAAAAGTAGTGAAAGTGACACAGACAAGGTACTAATATGATCATCTACTTTTGCTGTTGACTGTACACAGCTAATGCAACTAAAATAATTGGCTGGAGTTGAAAATAATGAGCTGTAAATGTGATGGCATTCGGATATGTTTGTGGGAAACATTCTTGTTCGTTGACTGTGATATTGTTTCGTTTGACGTGTGGATCCGTGTGTGTAAGTAATTGGCAGGCATCGTAAAGTGCGAGCAATAGTTATTTGTTATACAAGGGTGCAAAGTTGTATTTTACCAGCAAGTGTGGAATTGAAACACGAGCCAGCGAAAGGATTTTATAGTTGAACCACGAGCGAAGCGAGTGGTTATAAAATAGAATCCTGAGCGTAGCGAGTGTTTCAACACACGAGAAGTAAAATACAACTTTGCACCCGTGTGTAACACAAAACTTTTCTCCTCACTATAGCGAGGAAAGTGCAACATGCAAAAGAGACACAGTTCCACAGGCATGATTTTCATCACTGGAATCACTGATTTTTTTACGATATTATACCAGAAAACTCTGAAAGTTGTGTATAATATTTACGTGAGTCGGAGTCGGTGACAAGTTGTGTATATTTTAGTTGACATTGACAATGATGACATTTCTGACGACGCGTTTTGAAATTGCATCGACTCAACTTGTACATTTACAATTATACTCAATATAATTATAAAAAAATGTTGCTTATAAAATTTTAAGGTTTACGAATCATTAAATAAAGCTAAATTTGGTATTTTTTATTAAATTCTCAAACCATTTATTTAATGATAATTGATATCAAACGAACCATTATTACGAGCGTTTTACGTTTTGTTATCTGTCAAAAGCTACTCAAACACGCTCCAAGGTCAAATTACTTTCCCCACTTGTGGATAAAATGCGTTTTTACCCGCTTGTTTCAAAGGATAAAAGACGGCTTTCCGAGCTAGTGAGGGGAAAAATTCATTGTAGTACTAGGGTTGTTACTTATACATATGTGTGGAGGAATGTGTTTAAGCTATGATATTAAACTAAAACTTCTTGGAATTGATAAGTATATTGTCTATAGATTTACGAACTACTACGTCAAGTACTGGTTTTGTTTGTTTATTTTTACATTTTCAAACAGTTTTGTAACATTAATTAATTTAAAATAACAATGAAGCAACTGCTTGAAGAGCGTACGTGTTTCGAAAAAAAAAGATATAACGATTTTGTGTACATATTGTAATAAAAATCTAAAACCAATAAAATTTATTTTAGAAAGTCACATCAAAAGTGAGAACCATGTAAAAAAAGAAACAAATTATTCAATCTATCTGGATTGATTCGTTAAGTTGTACGATTGTTTCAAAATTGATGCCAAAAAAAAATTCTGCCAAACTTGTAACATAAAGATTATGTACCCAACAAAATATAAGATTGAGAGACGTTAACTCGGCGGCATAAAGGCACAAAAAAAGAAATGCTTGTTAAAGATTTACTAGAAATGATGATTGCGTGTAACATACCATGGAGTCAGCTTAATAACCACAAATTTAAAGTATTTCTAGAAAATCGTACCAAAGGTAAATATGGTGACAATGTACATAAGTCCTGCCCTGACTTATTGACAGCGAATACGCAATGAAATATAACAGTAATCAAAATAGGCCGCTAATCCGAAACTACTGCACATAAAAGGACTGTATTATTTCATTCATTTGTGCACCCAACATATATATTTCTTTTAAAAAAACACCTTTGCGGGTTTACAATCAATTAAGTATGTTTTTTTTTCAGGAAATTGCAATGCTGATTGTGTTGTTTGCGTTGTTTCGCCATCGAATTTGCGAAAATTATTACTCACTATCCCAAGTGAAAAATTTGGAGATTTTTTGATAAAAAATTTAAATACAAAAATTTACCATTAAACTGTAATAATAACATTAAACTGAGATTCAGATTCTATTCAGTTATATTTATTTGTATTATTATAGTACACTATTTAGTTCATCAATTTAGAACCATCGCCATCCCTAACTGGTGACGTATCATTTCAATAGATTTCACTCGCAGTTTACGATGCCTGGTAATTGGTAATTGCTAAATTAAGTGGAAACATTAAATTTAATGACGATTCATAATAAATTTCCCTCTTAATTAAAGACTCATCCTCAACTTTCAAATTAAAGGGGAAAATTTAATAAGTTGTGTTCCGAGCAGGATTCGAAACTGTGACATCTGGCGTTCGCGGCCTACTGCTACGGAATCATTCAATATCATCTACCTTAGAAGACTTATAGGCTGGGTTGCACCTACTGACGATCACAGACCGATCGACGTTAAATATGGCGCAGGCGGCCGTCACCAGGGCTTGTAACCGGTTAATTTCTCCATACAAAAAACCAGTTAGGAATTTCGCTCTTTCGTTTACTATTTCATGTTTAATAAGGCAATCTTATAATACGAAGTCATAACCCAAATACATTACACAGACCTACATAAAAAGCATTAAATATTTAAAATTATTTGGCTATTTCGGGGTTTTTGAGATTAACCGGTTACAACCCCTGGCTGTCACTCCATATAAACTTGTCGAACATTCCATATCAAATTCGAGGAGTTCCCTCGATTCCTCCTAGATCCCATCATCAGACCTTCACCAAATTTATATGGGACCAATGTCGGGATACCTGCTTTGAAACAAAAAAAGAATTATCAAAATCGGCCAACATGGTCCAGAGTTATCGAGAAACATACATTCAAAAAAAAAAGAAGAAGCAAACATGCAGACGAACTGAGAACCTCCTTCCTTCTATTGAAGTCGGTAAAAATACTCTGTCAGACTATACAGTTCGAGTGATGTTAATGATGTGTATGAAAGCAAATGCCACGGGGCGTCGCCGTCATACATCGTAACATTCGTAACTGCGGTAATCATTGGCGTGTTACAGAATGGGAACCCGACTTGGGGTTCCGTGTGCTCCCACTTTACATTCCATGGCGGTGGGAAACAGGCATACGGCCTGCGAACGTAATAAGTTTCTGTTAAACCACCACCACTTTGGCTTAGTTGGTAGTGACACTACTAATGACCCTGCCTGCGAAGCCGGAGGTCCCGCGGGTTCGGATCCCGGTCAGGGCATTATTAAAAAAAAACCGGCCAAGTGCGAGTCGGACTCGTATACGAAGGGTTCCGTACCAGAAAAAAGGCTAAAAGCTGGTGCCATTAAACACTTGTTTTATTGAATTTTTTTTGTATCTGTTGTTTTAGCGGCAAATACTCTGTTGTATGGGAGCCCCCCTTAATTATTATTATTATTTTGATTTTAGTATTTGTTGTTGTAGCCACAATAAAAAATTAAAAATGCATAATATGTGCAAATTTCAACTGTTACGGTTCTTGAGATTTAGCTCGGCGAGTGGTAGCCATGAAAAAGGGCTAAAATATCACGTTTTTTGTATGGGAGCCCTTAATTATTATTATTATTTTGTTTTTAGTATTTGTTGTTATAGCGGCAACAGAAATACACAATCTGTGAAAATTTCAACTGTCTAGCTATTACGGTTCTTGAGATACAGCCTGGTGAAAGACGGACGGACGGACAGCGAAGTCTTCGTTATAGGGTCCCGTTTTTACCGTTTGGGTACGGAACCCTAAAAAATACCAGTGTAGCGAGTTTTTTAGGTAATCGCTGTATTTTTACTCTATTATAAATTCAAGCAATATAAACTAATTTCCGCCCTAGATATGTATGCTGGATCCCATTGTGTATACAAAAGTTTCATGTTATTCCAGCATGGCGTTTTAAAATGAGAGCGTAACTACGTTTGTATGGAGAACCGAGCTTCCTGTCGACGTGTTCTTCATGTTATAACTACTTATGATTCGATTTGTGTGAGTAAAGCTCTCGGTACACACATACGAGAATCGCGTGCGGGTTTTATTACATTGCGGGTTACCGTCGTATAATGAGTACAATCGACCTGTCAAACCGCGCAATGTAGTGAAACTCGCACACGAGTCTCGTACGCGTGTAGTAAATAAGGCGTAAGATCCACAAAAGCAATATTTAGAATTGAGATCTTTTGCACAACGGCAAGGGACGTGCGATTCTTTTGTTTATTTATATCTTATTTATAAACTACGGAACCCCAGAACAATAAACGGACAATAGTCTTAGAAAAACACCGCAATCGACCGTGAAGACAGTTATAGCATACATACAAACACCGGAAGCTATTGTATCTCATGATTTACTAAAAAGCACCGTGAAACTGATATTTCTTAGTTCACATCCAGACAGACTCAACTCCCAATTATGTTCACGCCATTATATGAATACGCCGTCACTAATAAGCGCCAAAATCGCGTGTGCAGCCATTATATTTGGGATATTTCGAAATGCACATAAGGAGATTTGATCGTATCCACGGTTGCGTTGAAAACTAGCCGATGTAACGTGGTCTCTGATCACGCTTAGTTGATATGAATCTGAGAGTCTTGTTATACTAATTATTAGTTAACGGATGAGTAAGATACCATTATATGAATAGGGCTGAATTTAACAGACAATGCTGTGCTATGGATAAGTAGGATTTATGGTTCGGCGTATTATTTCATGTTATTCAATGTTTGAGTAGAAAGTCTTGATGGTACGGCTAAAACGAATGTAAATTTTCACGGAACATGTTAAATCAAATAAAGTATGTATACACTATACAGATTAGTACTTTTGACACCGGGGCGAGTCAAGTAGTACAATACAAATCTAAATCTGCTCTCACACTATGCTCTCGCTCTGCTCCTCGTGTCACAGTTTCTTGCCACACACTTGACAACATTGCCTTCTATTACAGGCCTTCTTCCGATGAAATCAAATAGAGGTTAAAAAGTTAAGTGAAACCACATTTTTAAATTTTCTAAAATATCCCAATTTCATATAAATAAATCAATTTCAAAAGTTCCTCATTCTAAAAGAGATTAAGTGACAAGTAAGGCGTCACAGCGTAACAAATCATACAGAAGCACTGTTACCACGGCTGTTTATCTACGTAGAACGAAACGTGTATGATAGCGCCATATTGTTTAAAAAATACTGACGTTAAAAAATTTTTTTGACGATTTACCGAGCTCTGATTGGACTGCCGTGACTGCCATTTTTGCTTATTGGACGTCAAAATAAAGTGACAAATCAAAATGACGTCTCCTCGGAATTTCGTCTAGTCGTCTCTGAACATTTTTTTTAATTTTGCAAATGTTATTTAATTTGTACTGTTGATAGTTTATTATGCAGCAAATAAAAAAAACAGTGTCTAGCTAATTGAAAATTCATCTGGATACGCGTAATAACCATTGTTTAGACAACAAATAGAAGATAGTGAAGTGAGTCGTATGTGGCATGGCATGCAAGTTCTCATTTTGCAAAATGTACGAGTGTTGTGGTTGTAAAACGTAGAACTCTGTGAAAGGACGAAGTTATATCGTTTTCCCGGATATGAGATACATTAAAAAATAAATTGGTTAATAATTAAAATGTTGATTAATTTCATTTAACTAAGATACGGTACAACAGAGTTCACGGTATTTCAATTGAACACCAGTTTCATTTTACATCGGAAGTTGTTGTTCAATTGAAAATGCCGTGAGCTTCTACTACACAAAGTTAAATTTAAATGAGCTATGTAATATTTATCGTTGGATGTACACAGTAAGTTCGATTGCCACAGTGGCATTAAATAATTAAAAAAATAAACGTCAAAAATCTACCAATATTTTTGGTTCATGAGTTGGCGGTCTGAACCCTTACTAGTCTGTGACTGTTACTAAGACAGATTTACTAAAGAAACTGTCACAATTTCATAGTAGTGAGACGTCATTACTACGATGGTAGGCTTTCTTCCGTTTTCGTGAATATTTAGAAGACTAATAACTATAAAAATATAAAAAATATATTTTGGGGTTTCTTGTTAACAAATTAACGAAATGAGTTAAGATTTTATACTACTTACTAACTTGAAATGTTGTCAACAACGCTCTGTACTAACCCCTTTGACTCGCCAAAAAACCGACGAAACAGGGAGCGGTGAGTCTCGCCTCACACTTCACCCTTCACCTGTTATTACATGGAAACTGTCAAAATTTTACAAATTACATTTTTCAGTTTCCATATAAAAAAAACGGGTGAGGTGTTAAGTGACAGGCGTGGACGAGTCGGTATGTGAATAAGAGGGCATACATCAATAGAAATATACACGGTTAGATGTTGGTATGGATATAACGGTCCATGTAACTGTGTTGCTATTAACTTTTTGCAGCCAGTTCATGTTATATTGCTTATCTACATAATCACTGTGTTAGTTAATTATCATTCGATGAGCATTCGTTTTTAGCGATCCTTGGTATAGGTAAAAAACTCAAGAAAATGACCTGTTGCATGTAGTTGTGACGTGTTTGAATATACATTTGTTTTGTTTGTGTTACACATTTTAAATAATATATGTTATGTCAATGGCAGCCACGGTCAACATGTTGCGGATTTCAAAAAATCTAGATAATTGTGATCCATATCGCAATCCGTTAATCCAACACGTTACACAGTTAATCAGGATCAAGATCACTGATCAAGTGATCACGATGACGGATCTCCATCTAGATTGACCGTGTAATGGCTGCCTATTCGAACACGTCACAACTACATATATACATACAACAGGTCCTTTTCTTAACTTTTTTACCTATATAACGTAGATCCGCGGTCTAAATGAAAGTAGTTGAGGGAATAAGCATCCGTCCCACATGATGTAAAATTTAAAATTGGCATCCTTTTAAAATCACGATAACTATCTTTGATAAGTAATGATAATTATCCTTTCGAACCCTGGCCACCGTCGTAGTATAAAAAAAGCGAAATGGATGAACCTTCAACAACCAAGCTCGACTCGCACTTGACCAATTTCTTTACACAGTTATCTGTTGCGTTTGTGTAATGGTTAGCGGTAACAGTGCGTAGTTTTTTATGAGTCATTTTCGAGGATAATTTGTCATCGGTATGTGTCAACGCTGACGATAATGAAATGTTAACAGCCCGCGGCTAGTATGATAGCTTATACCGTCACGTTTTATGTGACGTTTCAGTACATTTTGGCCATATAACGTGACGATATAAGCTATCATACTAGCCGGGCTGATTTATTCACTTTCGATGTATTATTCATGATTTGCACGTGGCATTAGGAATGCTGATTAAATGATTAACCTACTGAACGATATTCGTATTGAACACGGTATTTTAAACGAAAGTATATATTAAACCCCTTATTCATAAAACTTAACAAACCTCTGTTAACTAATTGTTGTTTTGTCGCTTTCTCACAAACATAAATGTCAAAGTGACAGATAAGGATAAACCAACTTTAGCGGCTTGTTAACTAAAGTCGAGTCCAGAATTAGGCGAACTAACTTGACAGTTCATTGTACACTAATGTTGCCACAGTTTGGCTAGTGCTGTTAATGTCGATGTTTAAAAAGTCTAGTTAATCATTATTATTGTGTTCGGAATCAAACTAATAATTTTAGTAAGCAAAATAATAATAATGAAAATTGGTTGGAATTAAAAATACGTCGAACATCATTTTGGACATCGTTAAGGACGCTGTCCGCCATTTTGTTTTGTTTAATTAAATTGTTGTAGTTCGTCCCTATTTAATAAGTATGTATGACTGTGAAAGTTTCGAAGAAAATTATTTGATAAAATATAAATATAATCAGATTTATAGAAGGCACAAGGTAATATCGACATATTTGTGTCGACATAAACCTATCACTACTTATTTTTTTCTATGTCTGGCAACATTTTCGGCTGTCAAGTTAGTTCGCCTAATTCTGGACTCGACTTTAATAGAGGCTTGATGGACGTTTATGAATAAGGGGGTAAGTATATGCCTACATAAATATTAGGGGACACTAAACATCAAAACGAACTAGTCCCGTACAGTATAAGGTCAATAAGGCTTGTCTTGTGTATACACTGGGTACTAGACGACGATATGATACCTACTGAAATTTTGCCCCTACTGTCCCCCGCCCTGTATCTGCGCCACTTGGCGCCACACCATAGTGGCAAACAGGGCCCATCTAACCTATCTTATAGTAAGGTTTCACTGCAGCCTATATGGACACCTGCAACTTCAGATGACTCACGTGCTTTACTAATTTGAGGATTCTTCTTGTTGTCAGCTATTAGTCAGATAGGTCTCACATTTGATTCACATTAAAAAAATACCCCAAACAATAAAGCTACAGCTCAATATCCGTGGGACATATGCGTGGTTGCGTCACGCTTGGTCACATCGCGTGTGCAACAGATGTATGGAATTGTTTGTTTTTGTCATGTCCTGTTGTTTTAGGAACATTCGCTGTCTTGTTATGTGGAACTGAGGCGTCGTCAGGCGGTCAAACTTCAAGTTTAGCGCAATATAGTATTTATTGATCCAGTTCTTTAGGGGTTTATACTTGGGCCTATGTTCAGCAGCACTGGTGCGTTCCGAGGGGGACCCCAGCGCCGTCCAAAATGAGTTAAGGAGGACCATTGGGGTGAAGAGTCCCCAGTACGCTCGGCTGAACTCGATTCTCCATACAAACGTAGTTTCGTTCTCATTTTAAAACGCCTTGCTGAGATAACATGAAATTTACACACAATGGGAGCCGCCATATCTAAAAATCTAAAAAAAAATACAGCGATTTTTTGAGTTATTTACGTCTTGTATGAAAACCTTAATAATCACTTAATTTTTTCTCCATTATAATTTCAAGCAACAGAAACTAATTTCCGACCTAGATCCCAATGTGTATTCAGAGTTTCATGTTATTCTAGAATGGCGTTTTAAAATGAGAGCGTAACTACGTTTGTATGGAGAGCCGAGCTTACTGCGGACTCTAAAACCCCCGATGAGTTTAAGGTGTGTAATCTGTGTGTCTGTCTGTGGCATCGTAGCTCTTAAACTTAAACGGTTGAGCCGATTCGAATGCGGTTTTTATTTATTTGAAAGCAGGTTTTCCAGCGCCCCAGCGGTGGTTCTTACTATCACTATCACAAAGAAAATAAAATGTCATGTGCTGCTATGTGTACAGTCACGAACTTTAATTTAGGACCCCCTTAAGGTTGACAGCCCTGTCAAACCGCATAGAAAGTCGAAAGAACTTTTTTGTGAAATGGGTCACAAATTAACGAACGTGACTGTACTGACGTGGATTTTATTTTGAAGAAGAAATTGCATCTGTTTCTGTATAATTATATGCAAATCTCATCGGCGGCAAACAAGCGTACGGCCCGCCTGATGGTAAGCTGTCACCGCAGCCTATGGGCGCCCGCAACTCCAGGGGTGTTACATTTATTTATTGTAAGTGGGATTGCGTCATGCTTGTTGTTGGAAATGTGCATTGCCGACCCCTTAAAAATGTATACACTCCTTTCTTGAAACCCATACCACCCCATACTGTAGTCCTTCGGGAAAACCACGATCGTATTCCACAACCGGAGCATATTTGTCCATATCCTATAAATAATAAAATCTTCACTATATTTCGCCACTCTGCTGAGAGTGGTAGCCAGAAAATACAAACAGAAAACAGGAAATACACCGTTGGTTGTTGATTCGTCATTATAAGTTACGCAAAAATATTTTACTCATCGTAACTTATTCGTACCTAAGTCATATGATAACTTATGAAATCTGACTAAATATAACAACTTTCATCTACTTCATAACTTCAATAAACGAGTAAAATTGAATAACGAACGTACGTAATAAGAAATGTAAATAAACATTACACTTTGCATAATATCAGTTGATGACAGATATGCATTACTTCCTCATGACAATGCGGCCCATTTAAATAAATTTCAACCTTAATACCGTGCAATAGGATCGACTAAGATAATGCAATAAATTTGCTAATAAAACTTTTTTTCAAACGGAAATTGACAGGAGCTTAGTAGCAGACTTAATGCGGCAACTTCATATCTGATTAAATTTTTTATTCAAATATGTACCTTATGTCAATGTATTTAAATTGTATTTCCAGGTCCAAGTTTCATTCAAATGCGAGCATGTGTCTTATCAATTGAAACTGGCTTAGAAACGCAATGTTATATTTACTGGAGATGTGGCGCTTCTGTCGCGCGAAGTAAGCATGTTTAGTATTAGTGTTTGTTTTCTCCGCC
Organism: Notocelia uddmanniana; assembly: GCA_905163555.1. NCBI lineage: Eukaryota > Metazoa > Arthropoda > Insecta > Lepidoptera > Tortricidae > Notocelia > Notocelia uddmanniana. Next base: position 10,307,842 of record LR991079.1, on the reverse strand, counting down.
GACTTGCGTTATCTTTGCAATACTCTATAGTAATAGCAATTTCTCAGGAGATAATGTTGTCAGGAATAAATTATAAAGTATCCGTCATATCCGTGGGACAATTTTGGCTTAAAAACATTTTTTATTTGAAATAACCCTGGTGACCATGTATTTCGATGAAGAATGTAGATGTAATAATTAAGATATTTAATGAGAAAACTTGTCGTTAACGTAGACCCAATTGTCTACATATTTTTACATGGCTACTCATTATGTCCTTTTTGCTGTGTTAGTGTTTTTTTGGTAATGTTAGATTGTGTGCGTCACTGCTTCATTTTTTTATCGTTGTACCTACAATGACTAATCCTGGTTTAATTGATTACAAGAGGAAGTCGATGTTTAGTATACGGACTAATTCTATTGGAACTGGTTTTTAAACAGTGTCGTTTAACTTGCAACGACGCCATTTGTTATAGATACTTAGATGTTTATTAACACATTGTTTCCTTAATGAGGTGCTTAGCAATTTTACAAAAACCCGAATCATCATCATGTCAGCCGAAGGACGTCCACTGCGGGACACAGGCCTCCCCCAAATAGTTTCACAATGACCGGTCCTGCGCCACCCAAATCCAGCGAATAGGTACAACAGTTTTATTGTAAGAGGATTTTTTTCCTAACAACCCTTAACTAGTGAAGATTATTATGATAGTACGCACTACACAAATAGTTTTACAATTGTTTACGGCCAGAAAGTGTGCTGGGGTCAATTCCAGTACACAACGTAATAGTGGTTTTAAATAAAATAAAAATTACCCTACTGTTAGGTAAGTCCTCCGCACTGGCAACACCGTGATCGACCGCAGCGCGCGGGGCGGGAGGCAGGGCGCTGTCAAATCGAATTATACTTCTTGATTTGCAATTATGCGTTTATTTTACGAGAAAACGCTTAAAAAGCGAACTAATATCGTCGTTAAGTTGATATAGTCGTTAATTTACCCACGGCGGACGCCGCGAACGCGTGAAATGTGCAATGTTTGGTGTTAAAATATGTGCCGTGCGTAAACTCAGATTTCTATTTTTGTTTTGTAGCCCAGTTTAACGTTAAATATTGTTTTATCGCCGCAAAGGAACGCTGCGATGCGTTTTTTAGCATTCTAAACAGTTTCGAATAGTCCCGTACGCTCGTCGAAGCGTAAATACAAGAGAACGCAGAGCTTTCGATTAACAGTGCCAACTTGAAGTACAAAAATTGCCCTACTTTAGTGCCAAAAATAGAGAAAACAAATTCGACTTGAAAATCAGTGTAAATGGTAACGCGGCTGTGATTTTTTTTAATTAAGTGTTCCATAGAATATTTTTTCACTTCAATACCCATTCAGCCAGTGAGCTTACAATAAGCAATTAAAAAAAAGTGAAAATAGTCTGACATCAGTGTTGTTGACTGTGAAAATAAATTAATATATTTGGTGGGTCTCTATTGAGTTGGAAGCTATCTATCTAGTTGAACTGGAGTGAAGCTAACGCTGCAGTGTACTTGAGAAGGACCTCCGGTGAAGGCCAAGTAAAGGCCCCATGTACTGTAATATGTGGAGATGAGGCGAGTGTTCGGAGTGTGCTCCGAGAGCTGGTACCTGTGCGGACAGAATGTGAGCTGGTAGCTGTTGGTGTTGTTTGTATGTTGTTTTTCTTTCTGTCCGTTTTGCTTTGTTTATATGTGGCTTTGCTTCTTGCTTGCTTAACCACTCATTTTATATCAAATTATCAATTAATTTTTCATGAAAATTAAATTTATTATAGAAATATAACCCCCGTGTAGTGTGGGGTTAGTATAGTACAACCCCCTTTCTTCCCTTGAGAGTCGTAAGAGTCAACTATGGGAACCAGGTTAAAGTGTGTTGTGGGCAATAGACTAGCAACCTGTCACTGCAATATCACATTTTCTCCATCTAGAAACCTACAATTGCTAAGTGGCACTGAAATTTATTTTCCTGTGCTCTGCCTCCCCCTTTTGGGAATAAAGGCGTGATTTTATGTATGTATGTAGAAATATAATTATGCACAGTTGACCGTTTTGAAAATAATGATTATAATGACTCCATTTTTTTTTTCTAAATTCTGTGTACTTATATACTTAAAAATCCCTGACTCATCCCGATAAAGCACAACTAGCTAAGAATTATTTGAGAATAGTCAAGGGCTGCTGTTTCATTCATTGTACAGTCACCATCAAAAGCAGCTATGCATATGAAGGGGTCAAAAGCTCTTCCACCACCAGGAATTACATGACTTAGTTCCGCCCTCCCCATTCCATCACCTGACCTCCAGAAGAGGTGAGCGGTTGCATCCTTACGTTGTCAGCCTACCATTTATTCGCACAAAGCGATTTGCTTCTTCTTTCTTAATGCGAACAGCTAAGGACTGGAATTCACTGCCGCCGTCTGTATTTCCTGATACAAAACAATCTGCGTCTCTTCAAGACAAGAGTGAATAGGCTATTACTGAATCAGTGAGCAACATCTTAGGCCTTGTCATCGCTTTCCATCAGGTGAGACTAAGGCCAATCGCTGGTCAGTCTACCAGAAAAAAAAAGCACCACCACCAAATCAGCCTAAGGACGTCCACTGCGGGACACAGGCCTCCCCCAATTTTATGGGCGCCAAATGCCATAATCGCCACGCTTGGCACGCGGGTTGGCGATCGCAGTATTTCCACCGCACACCAGGGATGCTACTGCCCATCCCCCAGTGGTCTTGGTCGTAGTTTTAGGACATACCCGGGTGTCATAAGCTCTTATTCCCATTCCCATTATTAAAAAATAAATACTTTTGAAGCGCTCTTGGCGTAGCGGCGCCGGCGTACCGCGTGCGGTATTGGAAGTTAGGCAACGTGGGTCCAGGTCAGTTCTTGGATTGGTGACTGCTTTGAGTGGATACTAACTAAAAGCTCCTGTGCTTTGGATGGCATTTTAAGTCTATGACAGCAGTCTTCAAGCCATGTTAGAGGTCTTCGGGCGGCTTGAGAACTTCTAACAGTCAAATTGTCACTTGACAAGGAGGGTCGAAGTTGCACCACATCCACAGGGAGTACCCACCTGTACCCTACACGTGACCCCTGGGTGCTGCTAAAAGTGCAACAAAACTCGAAGATTTCACGGTTCGATAAATTAATGCCATACAATTACGAGTATAATGATTATTATAAAGACTTTTGAACTTTTCAAATGCATTGCTATTTTTAATGCTGACTGTACTACACTTTCAAATAGAAGAAATTTGTATGTCCGCGGTATCATAAAGGCCGAGACACACCGAATGCGTGCGCAGCATGTGCGCGTGGGCGTGGCGTGCGCGTTGTATCGTATGAAATGTCATAGTAGATGACACACCGCTTGCAAGTCACGTGCACGTGCACGCATTCGGTGTGGCTCGGCCTTTATATAATTCTGGTTTTAATTACTTAATCCTCTCTTACTTATGGATTGCCTATGTTATGTTATATTCTCACTTATTTGAAGTGTTGTTTATTTTTATTTTGCATGTCTTAGTATAACGTTAAATATTGCGCCGGCTGCTGTCATCTCATACAAACATGTCGAACTTTCTATACAAAATCAGATTTTAACGAACACCGCTTACGATTGCCACCACCACCACCACCATATCAGCCGAAAAGACGTCCAATGCTGTACATAGGCCTCCTCCAATTTCATGAGGGGTAAATGCCATAATCGCCACGCTTGGCATGCGGGTTGGCGATCGCAGTATCTCCACCACAGTCCAGGGTGTCCCAATGTCCACCCCCCGGCGGTGTTGATCGTAGTTTTTGGACAATCCCAATAATTACAGTTGACTGCAAATAAATACATCGATCCACCCAAAGTTACAAAAACATGTATCCACTACCTTAGTGTTAAGTATGCAAGTCAATAAAGACGGATACATATTTATGTAAATTTTGGCTTGATCGATCTCTTTGTACAAACGGTTCTCTGCACAAACGGTTGGGTGCAACCCACCGTAAGTTGTACAATTTTCTATTTCGTCGTCTTCAGTTAGAGATCTCTAAGGCTGGGTTGCACCAAACTGTCTGAAATCGTAAGCTGTGTTCGTTAAATTTTGAATGTATGAAAAGTTTGACAAGTTTCTATGGCATGACTGCTGTCGGCGCCATATTTAACGTTGATCGGTCTGTGATCGTAAGTCGGTGCAACCCAGCCTAAGGCTGGGTTGCACCAAACCGTCTGTAATCGTAAGCTGTGTTCGTTAAAATTTGAATGTATGGAAAGTTTGACAAGTTTCTATGGGATGACAGCTGCCGGCGCCATATTTAACGTTGATCAGTCTGTGATCGTAAGTCGGTGCAACCCAGCCTAAGTGTAGTAACGTAAATAAATATCGAAAGAATGTGGTTTTAATAATATGATACACTTGACTATGTCACGACGCGAGAACTCATGCTAATGACTTCTATTAATTAGTTTTCCTTATTTGTCACGCGTCTTAATAACAAGTTGTGTCACTAATTACTTCATAGTATAGTCACATAGTCAGCGGCGAAAGCAGATATAAACTACAGTTTACCAGTTTAAGAGTGAATGGCAACAGACAGACAGACAGGCGGCCAATTTTAGTGCTCCGTAGTTAACTAGGAACCCTTATAGTTTAGCCATGTCCGTCTGTCTGTCCGAGGCTTTGCTATTTATTGTAAGTGCTAGAAAGCTGCAATTTGGCATGGCTATATTAATCAATGTGACAGTGTGGTAGAATAAAATTAAACGAAAAATTTAAAGCGTGCCTCCACTACACGTGAAGGAGTGAATATTTTCGGAAATATTCACTTCTAAAGAAAAAAAATAGTTCTAACGTTAGAGGGGGGGGCCTCTAACTAAGACTTGAAACGAAAACTATAGCGGACATGATAAGTTGAGCTGTTTTTGAGGTATCGTAAAAAGTCTTCTTTTCTTAGTAAAAGTCGTATGAAATGCTGCGAAAGTATTCCCTTTTGCTTATTCTTTTTTAATTAAGTTCATTGGGCAACTACGAAACCCTACACTGAGCATGGCCTGACATGCTCTTAGCCAATTTTTATAGTATGATAATTATCGATTTGATAATAACCTAAAATTTGATGTATTTCCAAACGCGCTCGCTTAACGTCAACGTCAATTTCTGATAACAGTTCCAGGGATAATTATCGCCATAATCAAAATTCAAAAACCTTAATTATCTTGATAATTTCCAACCCTGGTTGGTGATAACCGCAAGAACTTTATAGGCATATACCTGATGCGATTTTCGTATTATAGTTATGAGTTTATAAGGATCTGTTGTAATGACAGCTAAGAGACTTACTTTCACGTTTTTTAGTGCAGAAGTGTGCATTTAGGATAACTTGCATACACTCGGTCTTGGCTCACCACGGCTCAGGCCTGACCGTATTCCATACGATTGCCTCCCATGCACATATTATCATACATAGAATAGATTTACATATGATACGACGCTCGTAATCCACCCACGCTCAGTGTTAAGGTCGTATCTATAATGTTTGATGCGTATGCGCGGCTATTCACCAAGCTTACTTTTAACACTTCACGTCATACTTTCAAAGGACTACATCATCATCCTTTTTAGTGTTCCGTAGTCAACTAGGAACCCTTATAGTTTCGCCTTGTCTGTCCGTCTGTCTGTCCGAGGCTTTGCTCAGTGATTGTTAGTGCTAGAAAGCTGCAATTTGGCATGGATATACATATTAATCCATTAATGTGGCAATATCTGGTGTTGCGGAAGTCCATGGGCGGCGTTAATCGCTTACCATCAGCCGATTCGTCTGCTCGTTTGCCTCCTAATATGTGATTTAAAAAAAAACAACATTCGGCGCGATTATGACTCTGGAGTAGCGTCCTTGGGTTACAATGTCAGATTACCATCAGGCAGGCAGTATGCTTCTTTGCAACCGTCGTAGTATTAAGTCGCATATTAGCTACTGGGCATTCTTCGTTCAGTATTCGGTGGTGGATGATTTCAGGCCTAGGCATAGCGGGCGGGAAATGCTATCAATTATCAAATGGACCACAGAAACCTAAAACTTGAAACACACACAGGGTGGAGGTGGTTTTTGGGTGAAGCGAACGCGGTCGTGGGCGCGTCGCACCAAAAAAAACCTTGGGGTATTCGGTATCGCGGTAGATCGGAGGCGACGTGTGACATATGAAGCAGTAAAGCTCGACAGTTACAGAAAGGCCAGAAGAATCTAGGAGCCATTTTATACAAGCTTTGAGCTGACGAACGATTAAGAATGTTGATGAATATGTCTGCCAGTTGAGTTTTATGAATTTGGCCTTATGAGTGTTTTCTCTATCTTGAGAACTGGTTTGGTCGTGTATTCATATTATTAGGTGACCCGTAGCTGTAGATTACGCGTAGATATGGAGTCATTCATACATGGAGTCAATGAAAAGGAATATAGGTATAAGGTAAAAAACTTAAGAAGATGACCTGTTGTATGTACCTAGTTGTAGCGTTTTCGAATAGGCGTTTATTGTTTTGCATGTTTGTGTTGCACATTTTAAATATGTAATGTCTATTCGAACACGTCATAACTACATACAACAGGGGGCCAATTTCTCGGGTTCGATCGAGATGATCTCTATTCGAGATTCCATACAAGTGACTCTACCATTCTATACAATGTCACGATAGACATGCTTCTCGCTCGGACCGAGAATTGGCCCCCAGGTCATCTTCTTAAGTTTTTTACCTATATACCAAAAAAAAATTCACAGATCTCGTGCATTACACGACCATCAAGGTACATTGAAAATGAACACAACAAAATAAAAAAATGCATTGCATTTGCTAACGTTATGCCAATTTGGTTGATATAAAATATATAAACATAGCTCACATACAAAATTCCTATTAAATTGGCAATTTTTTAAAGCGCAGCCAAGTTACGGTAACCACTTAAAAAGGCATTTGCCACTTTACTAATATTCACGCAAGATAACGGCGACTTCAAATTAACTCGATCTCCAAACTCCGACTATAACTATAACAAGAATTTTCAAAGTCGAATTCAACGTGACACCCTAGGCCCCAGGAGAAGGATAAATTATATGATATCATAACCTTGATTATTTGTTTAATTTTCTCGCAATCGAAGTGAAAAGCAGATGTATAAACTCATGTATAAAACTCATTTTATCCTCTACTTTATATCGACCCTTGCCTGCGGCTCGGGTCGATAAATTGTCTCGGATAAAATGGCTTGTTTTATGCAATCTCAATCAACTATTTTATTTGCCAAGGTTTTGGAAGATATTGGTCTTCCAAAACATCATTGACTTATCTACGAATTGCTATTTCCCGGGCACTGCAATAATGTGCTATTGTTGTCTCGAACTATAATGAATAATAATTTATTATAGAAACAATACATGTTTAATTTAAACAATTTGAAATATAAAACTAAAACTAACTACAATTGTACAATTGTGTTGATTTAAAAAAAAATATATTACCTACTAATAGTCGTTCTGACTTTTTGACTTCTTTCAAAAAGGTTAGGCTACAGCGCAAACCCTTGACCCGATCGTCTTTGTTTTAGGCTCAAATTGTAGCCGACTAAATTGTCCAGAGGAGTTTTGATCAAAATTTTGATATCATTCTTCGTTTCCAAAATATCGAGTGCCAAAATGAAAAAATCGGAGGAAATTGATTTTTGTTTTCACTATTTCGGCCAAAACTTTTTTCGTTCTGGACTTTCTCAAATAATTCTCTTTGCATCTTACACATCTCGTAAATACGCATCTTTTGAGCCTAGTTTGAATATCATACCTTCACAACTCTCTGAAATATAAGGGGATCGCACTATTTCGTGAAATGGGACCCTATACTGGAGCGAACGAAAAGACATTTTCAATGTCAAAACTTTGATTTTCTATACGGTTTGACAGGGCTGTCAACCTTAAGGGGGTCCCAAATTAAAGTTCGTGACTGTACCTAAAAGGCTGCGTTTGGCTGCGGTCTTCTATAAGGTGGAGGTACTTCCCCAGTTGAGCTGCTCGAAATTTGAGCGAGATGACGTCCCGCTGTGCCCTACCTCTCTTTAAGCTCGAAACGTACAGAGCGGGCGCGGGGCGGAGGCGGTTTTGCATTTTTGATCTTTCCGAATCTGTCGACTGTCGATTACTGCTTCATATGTCACACACGTCGCCTCCACTCTACCGCGCTACCGAATACCGCGCGGTTTTTTGGTGTGACGTGCACTGGACCGCATTCGCTTTACCGCAATACCGCCTCCGCCCCGCAACGACGCTGCGCCGCGCTCTGTGAGTCTCAAGCTTTAAGGTAGCTAATTTCTGTTTTTAGTTCTTATGTTGTATTGATTGAATTACTTTTACTTTAATTTTATTTTTTACTTCTATAATATCTACATACTCTATTTTAACAGACTTAAAAAAAGGAGGAGGTTCTCAATTCACCGATTACTCGGAGACTAGTGGACCGATTTCAAAGATTCTTTTTTTGTTTTGTAAGGGTGTGGTTTCTAGTTGGTCCCATTGTCACCAAGTCTGGATCTGATGACGGGATCTTGGAAAAATCGAAGGAACTACTCAACTTATAAACCAAGAGGATGGGGTAAGGCAAAAAACAAGGTACTCAAATTACCAAGAGGATGGGGTCTGGTAAAGTTTGGAGTCGGTGTTTTTTTGTTAAAAATTTACTTGTATTGGGGCTCGTCGAGTCGTCGCCGTGTCTAGATAGACCCGGGCATTTTAACTAATCGTATAAGTAGTAAACAACAAAACATCTGTGAAACAATTAATTCGCCACACTGCATGATTCATTGAACGCCTTGGCCTGGTGACGTGTTTCTCATAATGATTAGGAGTTCATTATTATGCTGAATAGAAATTAAACCGACTGACTGGGTACATCCGTGAATCGATTGTGGCGATGAACTATTCCACAATCCACTACGCTACTCAGTTCACGTAAAACTCGTTATCTCTTAATATAAATAATTGCTTATGTATAAATTGTTTTGGGATAAGGTCCTTAAAAATATATTAGTTCGACCACTCTCCACTCCTTCGCATGCTAACGTAACTCGGTAATATTTTACTTAGTGACAGCTACCTAGATCTAGACCTAGTTCTATTCTAACATCCTTATATGTTTTTGTTTTGAATTTTTCTCATTGTTTATGCCTATGTGTATTTGATACTAATTAATCAGCATGCATGGTTATATACTGCAATTACATCTATTGATTGTGAACTTATGCATTGATTTTTTTAAAAAGAAATAAATTTATGTACACATACAACAATCGTTAACCAAAATAACGTAGATAATGATATGCATAAAATAAACTTAATAGTAACTTAAGAGGGCGTAGTACGCTCGGTCTGGCTCGGTTCTCCATACAAACGTATTTACCCTCTCATTTTAAAACGCCATGCTAAAATAACATGAAGATTTGTATACACAATGGGATCCGGCATATCTAGGTCGGACCATAGTTTCTGTTGCTAGAAATTGTAAAAGAAAAAAAATACAGCGGCTTTTTGAGTTTTTTACGGTTTGTATCAAAACCTTAATAATCGCTGTATTTTTTCTCCATTATAATTTCAAGCAACTACAACTATGGTCCAATCTAGATATGCCGGATCCCATTGTGTATACAAAGTTTCATGTTATTCTAGACTGGCGTTTTAAAATGAGAGCATAAATACGTTTGTATGGAGAACCGAACGTACTGCGCAGTCTTAAATCTAAAACAGGCCCTTGAGGTATGTACCGAGGATAATGGCGGCATTTCCTCGCTGTACGTTTTGTTGTGCGAGGAAGTCGCCATTTCTTCGGTCACCGTTACTTCAACCAGACGCTTCGAAATTTCTGTATATTATTAGATGCAGTATGTGTAATATTAATATCGATACAGAAATTATTTAAAGTAGAGAGATGCGAGCTAAACTTCCGACTCTCGACAATTTTGTTGTATCTTTACGGGGCACAAAGACAGTTGACCCAGTTCTATGACTTTTATTACTGTTGTAAAATGTAGGAAGACTATTCTCTCGAACGAATTTAACTGCGTGAAGTAAATCATTGTTGACGTACGATATGATTGGATGTATGTGTGTGTAAATACATCATTGTTCACTAGGCACAGGTAAAGATACAAACAAATTCGGTGATATCGGTATAATAATAATAATAATAAATTATTTTACATATATCTTGTTAGTTAACATTAGTGTGCCTATAATCTAATGTTAGTGCCTAAGCTAATGAGATGAATTTAATTTAATTGAAATTATTTATAACATTACAAACTAAAACGAAAATAAAATACGAAGTAAAAAACTTAAAAAAGCCGTCGTCTGTATTTCCCGATACATACAATCTGGGTATTTTCAAAGCAAAAGTGAATAGGCTATTACTGAACCAGTGAGCATCATCTTATGCCTTGTCATCAAAAAATACTAAAGTAAATGTTCGAATGCAAACGTATCTCTTCCAGTGAACCTTTGAGTAGATAAGAAGAAATGAATAAAGTGTTCCATTGTCAGTAACCTAACCTCACGTTCAAGTATGTTGTGTCAGCCATCACGGCCAAATATCTTCAACGTTCATTCACAAACTATAACAGGGTCTTATCTCAAATTCTACAGATAAATCTTAAAGTGGAAATTTGATTATTTTGTTTATGTTTATGATTATTTAACGAGCTCTTATCTCGAGTGCTCTGGTTTTGAGTGCTTCCGTGCACGCGACAATAACCTTAGACAACGTCGCCTGAAGTGGTCACGTGACACGTCCTTTTTATGGCGCCCGTTACCATTTGCTTGACGTTAAATCAGTTACTAGAAAATTATATACATATACTGCCGATGTCTATACATTCTGGCGTATCTTTAAAATATTGTGTTTATCATTATGGAGAGGTCTTTGTACCATCCATATTATGGTACAAAGCCCTTAAAGGTATTTTATCCACAAATCCACTTAGTCCCAAAGAAAACAACATCAAGACTCAGGAGCAAATGTTCGTGATAATCATCAAACAAACAAATCAAACAAATCACAAATCAAACAAACAAAACAAACAAATCTACAAACAAATCATACGAAAATGGTGGGAAAAAATCAAACTTCAGCTTATTGATGAAATTGTAAGATTTTTAAATAAAAAAGTACGCATCAATTAGCTATAGAAAATATTATTATACTAGCTGTTGCCCGCGACTTCGTCCGCGTCTTCGCTCCTATTGGTCCTGCGCTGCTGCGCGCGCTATTAGGCTTCAGCCTTCCTCGATAAATGGACTATCCAACACAAAAATAATTTATCAATTCGAACCAGTAGTTCCTGAGATAAGCACGTTCAAACAAACAAACGAACTCTTCAGCTTTATAATATTTTATATTAGTATAGATTATATTATCGCCTGTATTTCCGAGTTCATATAACCTAGACCTTTTTAAGGCACGAGTGAATAGGCATCATCTGGGTGAGCTCGCTTCATCGTCGGCCTCATCTTTGTCCCATGGCTAGAAGCCAAGCAAGAGCCATATAAAAGCAATCCAATTTTAATGAAAAAGAAAATAGCTATAGTAAATTGTGATGTCATTAGGCATATTTCCCTACAAACTTCGTACTAACCGAGCGTATTTACGGTTCGAAAAAAAATGCTAATTTGACTATCATCACTAAAATACCGTATTTATTTCTGTACATTTAGACCTCTGCTTGACACATTAGCGCCATATATTAGGAGCTGTTTGGTTGTGTTCATAGATGGCGATTGACATATACCTAGTCAATGCGCTATTAGTGTATACATAACCATAAAGTTCAACGGTACATAGTCTTATCCCTTTTCACATATTATCATTTATTTTTCAACTTTCAGTCATTTCACTTATATCATTAATTGAAGCACAGAATTATTTAATTTAGTAATATGATATGATGTAACAAGGATATTCGAGAATTCAGCCGCCCGTACGGGTACCCTTTGCGGGGCCTGGATTAATTTCAATACAGATATAGTTAAAAAAAAACCATTCGCAATCCGCAAGACTAGTTAATTATAAGTCTTTGGTTAAACATACATTTGAGGGCATGCCGGAATGAATAATTTCGGTACTTTTTATATTTTCATCATCCATAGCTCACTAGACGGTAATTCCAGATTTGCTAGTGAGCTGGATTGTCACCCAACGATTCTATAGAAGCACCAATTGACTAAACGGTGTCTCCTTTTTTTCCAGGGCTCCCCTCACGGCTCCGTGATGTCGTGCCAGTCGCTGGCGGCGCGAGCGTTCGCAGAGCCCGACAAACCGGAAGTGCACTGCTCCGGGTTCCACAGGTAGGCCATTAATGGACGATTAACATCAAACGGCAGGAGTCGGCGCGCACGCCACCAGAGTCAAAGGAATTCTAACCCTCAATACAGAAGCTAGACTTCGATCCTCACGGCTCCGTGATGTCGTGCCAGACGCTGGCGGCGCGAGCGTTCGCAGAGCCCGACAAACCGGAAGTGCACTGCTCCGGGTTCCACAGGTAGGCCATTAATGGACGATTAACATCAAACGGCAGGAGTCGGCGCGCACGCCACCTGAGTCAAAGGAATTCTAACCCTCAATACAGAAGCTAGACTTCGATCCTCACGGCTCCGTGATGTCGTGCCAGACGCTGGCGGCGCGAGCGTTCGCAAAACCCGACAAACCGGAAGTGCACTGCTTCGGGTTCCACAGGTAGGCCATTAATGGACGATTAACATCAAACGGCCGGAGTCGGCGCGCACGCCACCAGAGTCAAAGGAATTCTAACCCTCCATACAGAAGCTATACTTCGATCCTCACGGCTCCGTGATGTCGTGCCAGACGCTGGCGGCGCGAGCGTTCGCAGAGCCCGACAAACCGGAAGTGCACTGCTCCGGGTTCCACAGGTAGGCCATTAATGGACCATTAACATCAAACGGCAGGAGTCGGCGCGCACGCCACCAGAGTCAAAGGAATTCGAACCCTCAATACAGAAGCTAGACTTCGATCCTCACGGCTCCGTGATGTCGTGCCAGACGCTGGCGGCGCGAGCGTTCGCAAAGCCCGACAAACCGGAAGTGCACTGCTTCGGGTTCCACAGGTAGGCCATTAATGGACGATTAACATCAAACGGCCGGAGTCGGCGCGCACGCCACCAGAGTCTAAAGGAATTTTAACCCTCAATACAGAAGCTAGACTTCGTATCCTCACGGCTCCGTGATGTGCCAGTCGCTGGCGGCGCGAGCGTTCGCAGAATACGCAAAGATTTAATGCAAAATTAAGACTTATATGGTTTTCTCATGGATGCCATTGTCAGAACTGGACCAAATTTAAATGGGACCACCACACACGCGGGAAGCACCAGCTTTCAAATAAAAAGAATCACCAAAATCGGTTCACTCAGTCAAAAGTTCTGAGGTAACAAACATAAAAAAATACAGTAAAATTGAGAACCTGTTCCTTTTTGTAGTCGGTTTAAAAAGAGATTTGAATTTAAAAAAAGTGCTCTACTTATTCCCTAGAAGACTATCCATGCAATACATATTATTTACTTGCATATCGGTTTGACGTCATTTATGTTTTTAAATGCCCCTTTTAAACCTCTTTCAGTACAAATTAGCAAAACAGTTAAGGCAGATAATTCAAAAGCGAATTTAAAATATCAAAAAACTGGCACACTTTTTCCGTCAAACTTGAAACAATCTATCATTAAAATGCATTAAAACTGGTATAAATGCAGTTCCTCTGTGAGAAACAACGTTACTAAGTTTAACAAAATAGCGAAAAATGGTTTTACGGACTCTTAAACTTGAAACTCACAGAGCGCGGCGCAGCGTTGTTGCGGGGCGGTTTTGCGGTAAAGCGAACGCGGTCCGGGGGACGCGGACGTCGCACCTAAAAACCGCGCGGGATAGCGGAGCGGAGGCGGCCTGTGTGACATATGAAGCAGTAATCGACAGTCGACAGTTTCGGAAAGATCAAAAATGCAAAACCGCCTCCGCCCCGCACCGCGCCGCGCCCGCTCTGTGCGTTTCGAGCTTTAATAACGAACGGCACACGTAATCGGTGAATGTGTGATTTCAGGTCGGTGCGTTTCAGCTCGGAGTCTCGGAGCTCGACGCGTTCCAACGATGTGGATTGCAAGAGGGAGACGCCGGGTGAGTCCATGTCAAGATCATTTATTAATAATGATTTATTAACCAAATAAAACCGACTCCCAACTAACCATAGAAAATATTGAAATCGCCATACGCGTGCCTATCAAAGGAGTATGCGTCAAAATGTACCAAAAACCAACAGAGCTGCGAATTAGGTCAATAAATAGATCTTTAAATCTACTATTAGCATCGTATTCATACATACATACATACATATTATCACGGCTGTTTCCCAGAGGGGTAGGCAGAGATCACGGATTTCCACTTGCTGCGATCCTGATCTACAACTTTCGCTTCATGAACTCTCATAACATTCTTCATGCATGCGCGCCGATTTAGGGTACTCCTGACCTGGCCTTTCTGCAGAATGTCTCCGATGTGGAGTACGTTCGCCGAGGTCTTCCCCTTCCAACTTTTCCATCCACTCCCTTCATACACTCGTTTTGTCAATCTTCTTTCATCCATCCTCTACATGTCCAAACCATCTTAGCGTACCTTTCTCAATTTTCGTCACTATATCTTCATTCCCTCCACACCTCCGTCTTATAACGGTGTTTCTCACTCTCTCTCTCTCAAAGTAACGCCACACATACTTCTCAACACTCTTATTTCCACTGCATTCACTCGACTCTGATGTTTCTTCTGCCACATCGAACTTTTTGCAACTGCCACACCATTATTTTCTGACACTTTCTGGCTCGTATTCACTTCTAAAATATGAATATCTAAGTTCTGGAATGGAACTGAACTTGGCGCCCATAGAATGAAATAAAGTACACGTAAATACCTATTTAATGACATAACTCTTAGCTCTGTTGGTTTTTTGTCCACCTTCCATACATAGTTGCCCATGGTCCTTTGAGGAGTTCCCTTGATTCCACCTGGATCCCATCATAAGACCTGCACCAAATTTATATGGGTCCAACTAGGGGGTACCTGCTTTGAAACAAAAAAAGAATTATCAAAATCGGCCATCGTGGTCCAGAGTTATCGGTGAATATACATACATTAAAAAATGCAGACTTAGGCGATTTCCTGACTTGGCGGGGCGGGAGCGATATGTCATAGGTATTTTGCTCTTTGACGTGAGTTTACTGATGCGAGATTTCCTCACTTGATGAAATACTGTCAGTATTACGTTTGCGCAGTAGTAATACCATGCGCAGAAGTGGGGCAGTACTGCATTCGTATCGGTTGACACTGACAGTTGACAGTTTTCTCATATCGTACCGCCTCCGCATCTTCAAATCAGGAAGGCGCCGAACTGAGAACCGCCGAAGTTTTAAGTACCGCCGATTACAAGTATTAAGAAGAATTTACCTCTCAAGTGGAATTTCGCCACTTTATTAACCGACCACAAAAAAAGGAAGAGGTTCTCAATTGGTCGGATTTTTTAATGTATGTTGACTTTATTACTCTTGAGACAATTGGACCGATATAATTTTTTTTTTGTTTGTAAGGGGTATGTTTTCTAGTTGGTCCCATTGTCATCAAGTCTGGATCTGATAACGGGCTCTTGGAGATATCGAGGGAAATCCTTAAATTATATAGTATGGAGTCGGTTTGTTTTTTGTTAAAAATTCACTTGTTTTGAACCAACTGTACCTGTTCGTTTCCAGGGTCGATATCGCTGACGGCGCTATCACTGACCCCGGTGTCTGCGGCCGCCGCGATGAGCCAGTCCGCGCCTTCTGCTGGCAGTGGATTTCCGGATGCCGACACGGTATTGACTTGACACATTATTATGTTATCAATAAACATTGTGAAATTGTTTGATACAGAGAACACTTTCAATTATTTGATACAGATACGGTTCCCGCGAGATCACGGTAAAAAAAAATTCTATTTGTACTCAGTATCAAATGATCGAAAATGTGATTTGATCGTGGTTATTTCCACATTCACTTAACACGAATTGAATAATACTTAACAAAATAATTTGATTCGGGAAAAAGATTAAACATACTATACCTTCTGAAATATAATATACAAATCAGTTTTTGCTATTAATTTTACGTATTATTTTCACGACCGAAAATGCGTTGAAAAATGTCGTATATAATCATTACAATCTTAGCATCCGTATGTACACTCACCAGCACCAATATCTGCCGTAACAAAGCGCGTATAAATATCTGACACGGCTTCTATTTCTAGGGCCGTTAGGAAGTGTCAGATATTTTCACCGCCTTTGTTGCAGATATTAATGCTGGTGACTGTACCGCTGTCGTCTTGCCCTGAATAGAGTTCAACTCGAATATTATTATGGCATATAGATGCGATCAGTACTCGTGCACCTATTATTTATATATGATGCAGTTATCATTCAGTGAAATAGCTTTCATTTAAAAAATGATTTATATAAATACCTACTGAGTAGTTTTTCCTTATTTTTTCAGCCTCCATCGCCCGCGTCCTGCCGTTTCCCGAAGCTGGAAGAATGCGCTCACTTCCATTACGAGCGCGTCTGTCTCGGCGGCCTCAGTATAGAGCTGGTGCCGCCACAGGAACAGGCAGACTCGCCGCAGGGCGAGGGTGAGTTACCACTAGATCCTGTTACTTCCTCCTTCTGTGTCTTCCTTATTGCCCGCGTCTTGCAATTTCCCGGAGCTGTAGGAATGCGCTCACTTCCATTACGAGCGCGTCTGCCTCGGTGGCCTGAGGATAGAGCTGGTGCCACCCATTAGCGCATTCTGTGTAAACACTCCTTTATTTTTAAAACGATAAATTCTGCATTTATATTTTGATATGGTTAATTTTTTTCTAAATAACAAACACAATCATAATACCGGAGGGCCATGAAGACTAACAATTACCTTTTTTTTTCACCCGTACTAAGACCAGCGAATTTTCATAAATCCATAAATGCAGAATTTATTGTTTTTAAAAATAAAGGAAAGTCTCCTTTACACAGACTGCGCTATTTCCAATATTTAAGGTAGTTGCCATCCATGTGGCATTTGATCTTATCACCCTGTATATTTTAATGGTTTTGCTTTTGTTCCAGGCTGGATATCGCTAAAGGTGCGCTCGCACGTGTCGTGGCGGGGCGACAAGTCGTCCACGCGAGCGTTGCACTGCTCGTGGTCGGAGGCGAGCGACGTGCGCGAGTGGACGCTCGCGAGGAACGCCGACCACTGCAGGCAGCTCGACGACATGTTGCACAGGTGAAAGACGAGATACTTCACAAGGCCTATTGACCCCCCGCCCTCCTCATATACCCAGCCTGGGGAGACAAGTCGTCCACGCGATTGAAATAGAATTCGTGGCACAGATACAGAATAAATAACAAAACATCACAACACACAAGACAGCCCCAGAAATGGCCCCAAATCAGCATGTGCTAGCCACTGGCTAGCGCTGGTCTTTCTTTGCCCCTATTAGATTTATAATAATATTTAAGCATACCATGCGTCCATGAGCCACACACAGAGACGGCAGATTAAACACCAAAGAAATAGTTTAAGTGCTGTCTCTGTGGTTGGTGAAATATTTTTTTTTTCCCAGATGTATATACGACAGGAAAGTCTCTGGGCTGCCGAACCTGACGGAGAAAATAAACAGCAGCCAAGACGAGACTGAATACCGGAGCCTAATAGCGGACTATATGCATCACCTGTCCATCATAGCTGACGACTCCATCAACTGCGGACCAGTTTTAAACTGGCTGCAGATGGACAACAAAGGTTAGTTAAAACGAAAACTACTATATAGATACGAATTACGATTGTTTGGTATCTTATGCTTTGAAAGCCTCGCAACGCTCAGAATTGTACTTTTGAACTATTCACTTCGCTCGTTTTATCCAACACTCGCTCAGCTCGTGCTTTGAAAGCCTCGCTGCGCTCAGAATAATTTATACTACTATACTTTACTTATACTATAGAATGACTTACTTCGCTTATTGTTCAATATCACAGTACGCCCAGGGGGCCAATTCTCGGGTTCGATCGAGATGATCTCTATTAGAGATGTGACTCTACCATTCTATACAACGTCACGATAGAGAATTGGCCCCCTGGGCCGGCGTTCAATACGAGCACACAAAAAGAAGCACCAACACTAGAGAGCAAACGAAAACTTTGCAACCTTGCATGATAATCAATATATATCTTCATTATTAGTAACCGTATTTTTAGTAATTATTATTTGTAATTATGTGTATTTATTATTAGTCAAGTGTTGATGATGTTTAGTCGAGTTCGGAAATGAAAGAAAGTTATCAAAAATATGGGAACACTACTTCTAATAACTCAGATATTTTACAACCTTTTGATGCGCACATACGTGTATATATATATATATATATATATATATATATATATATATATATATATATACATACCGGGTGACATCGGAGACGTGATCAGAAATTATTTCACTCGATGAAGTATCTAAATACAAAGTAAATAATGACATTAATGACGATAGCACAGTTTGTACTTGCAATATTGACTATTATTTTTCAAAATATTAACAAAAAATCGGCCAACAGCATGTCGGGCCATGCTCAGCGTAGGGTTCTGTAGTTTCCCAATGAACTTCCTTTAAAAAAATCAGTAACTAGAAAAAGATAATACCTTCCCAGCGTTTCATACGTCTTTTACTAAGAAAAGAAGACTACGATAACTCAGAAACGGCTTAACTGATCATGTCCGCTATAGTTTTCGTTGAAAGCTCAAATCATAGAAAGAAATAGATGTGAAACAGGGGCGTGGCGCATGTCGCCGCGACATGGTCAAAAAGTAGTGTAAATGATAGCATATGAAAAAGCGTTATATTTTCTGCGAGTAGTACGGTCACGGATCACACCGTACCGTGCTAAGCCACGGCGCAATGTATCATGCCGCTGTAGCTTTTGTCGCTGCGTGAATTATTTAGTAGTGCGCAGGCGCTGGCCCCCTGTTTGGCTCCGCCTACTAGAGTGGTGCCGGTTAAAATTGCAGTTTACGCGTCATCGATAAAATAGGAATAGAATGTTGAATTAGTAATTTCATAGCAAAGGTAAATTCACAAATCAATATTTAATAAACATAACTTTGTTCCGAAAGACTGCAGACCAACTTCCAACTTGATCTTATTAACCGACTTCGATAAAAGAAAGAAGGTTCTCACTGTTCTCAGTTCGTATTCGTGTTTTTTTATGTATGTACCGCTATAATGCTTTACTATGTTATACAACTTTGGTGATTATATGAACACCATGTAAACTGGCTATTTCAATAGTCATCAATATCTTAACATATTAATTTAAAGATCGATGTTGATAAAACATCATTTAACGTTTGTCTCCCTCTAGTGTTCATTGCCATTTTTGAGGGGTGCGTAAAGCCAATCGCAGCGCTTGTTTGCATGATGTCGTAAACTCGGCGGCACCGCCCAAACTTTTGTTTTTACACGGTTCAATGCGTGTGTGTGGACTTGGTGGGAGAAAACTGGAGACATTGGTTTTCGTTGAAAGGAAGCAGAAGGGCACTTCTCCCTTTTTTTATGTTCTGAGGTTGAAAGTCTTTATTAAGCTTTATACTTTCATGTTTTTTTTTTCGTTTTTTTGGGCACGTAGTTCAAAAGTTATTGACACATTTTTTTTTCCTTTTGTAGTGTATATTTCCGCGTATATTCACTTTATCAAAAAATGTTTGATGAAGACCTCTATTCATTTTGAAAGACCTATACACCATAACCATAGGTTTGAAGAAAAAAAAATCCCCGCTTTACGTCTAGGGGAGGTACCCTTAAAAACAATTTGTTTTTAGATTTTATTTTAAGAATAAGAAGAAATCACATAGCAAAGCCTCGGACAGACAGACATGGCGAAACTATAAGGGTTCCTAGTTGACTACGGAACCCTAAAAACAACGTTTCATACAACTTGGTCACCCTATGAATCTGTGAAAATCGTGCAAGTTTAAGGCTGGGTTGCACCAAACCGTTTGTAATTGTAAGCTGTGTTCGTTAAAAACGTTAAAATCTGAATGTATGGAAAGTTTGACAAGTTTCTATGGGATGACAGCTGCTGGCGCCATATTTAACGTTGATCGGTCTGTGATCGTAAGATGGTACAACTGGCCCTAAATCAATATAAATACCTGTGTATTTGTTTTCAGGTCACAAGCTATTGGTGGCTAACGAGGACTCGAGCTCTATAAACACGCCGGCCGTCGCCGCCGCGTATTCTGTTAGGAAATACGTCTCGCAGGTGAGCATAACGATCTATTTATTTTTCAATAGGGATGTTAACAGCAATTTTCATACTTTTTTTATATACCACGTCGGTGGCAAACAAGCGTACGGCCCGCCTGATGGTAAGCGGTCACCTGCCTGCAACTCCAGGAGTGTCACACGCGCGTTGCCGACCCTTTTAAAAATGTAACCACTCCTTTCTTGAACATTCCCAGACTGTAGTCCCTCGGGAAAAGATTTAGCGACCACATACTGTCAATAGAATTTCGATTTTAGTTCTGTGTTTTTCATTTAAGGTACAAATTATTTCGATTTTAGTTCTGTGTTTTTCATTTAAGGTACAAATTAGATTACATTTTCGTATAAAGGGACTTTATTTATTATTATTATTTATTATAAAATAGAATAGAGTATTATTTATTAAGGGTTAACATTTTGTTTACAGGCAAGGGACGAAATCAGCTTCGAAGTTGGCGACATGATCTCAATAATAGATATGCCTGGTAAGTTTCACGTAGACAGATTATTTCTAAGGGTGGTATTCCACTCGTCCAATATCTTTATCCAATCTTTGATCAAAGTTCTTTGACGTGGCCCATTCCACTCATCCAATATCTTTGTCCAAGTTTTATTCTTTTTCATGCGTAGCCATATTGATTTAACTGTCATCGGAATCTTTGATCAAATGCCCCGACATTTCCCATCCAAGTCGGATGAAATCATCCAATTTCTTTGATGAAAGATATTGGACAAAGATATTGGTTGAGTTTAATACGGCGTGGTATGCTACTCATCCAATATCTTTGTCAAATCTTTGATCAAAGTTCTTTGACGGAGGCCCATTCCACTCATCCAATATCTTTGTCTAAGTTTTATTTTTTTCATGCGTAGCCATATTGATTTAACTGTCATCACAATCTTTGATCAAATGTCGTGGTTCCATCCAAGTTGGATGATATCATCCAATTTCTTTGGTCAAATGTATATTGGACAAAGATATTGGATGAGTGGAATGCCTCTCTAAGTCTTATCCCAATGAAGTTATTTTTTTACCGTTATACTCTTTTATAACGATTCATTAGAGCGAATGACAGATCATTTTTCTCCAGTACTGATATTGATAAAACGCCAATATCTTAAGATTCAGATTCAGATTCAGATTCATTTATTGCCATAAACTGTGTATAAATAGGTCACATACATAATAAGAGGTCCAACAGTTTGCCCATTCCGGGCGTACAATATTAAAAAAATATATAAACAACAAAAACACACATTACATTAGCAAATATATACGATTTAAAACATCTTATCAATTATCCTTATATCTAAAGTATTCACTTAAATTATAGAAACTTTTATCTATTAGCCATTTCTTGAGCATTCTTTTAAATCGGATTCCATCTTGCGACTTAATATGTTCCGGCAAATAATTGAATGTTTGAATCCCTGAGACATATGTACTCTTGCCTAAAATGTAACTGGAAGGTCTTACCATGCACACATCATGTTTATATTGAGATCTTATATTATTTTTATTTTCGCTTTTTTTGATAAAGATGTCACTTCGCTCTTTAACAAATACACTAACTTCTAGTATGTAGATACACGTCAGAGTCAATATTGCGTTATCTTTAAAGAAACTCCTCAATGATTCCATATTTTTTAGTTTAAATATAGCTCGAAGACATTTCTTTTGGTAAAGAAATGTGGATTGTACATTAACCGAATTTCCCCAAAAAATAATGCCGTAAGTTAGAAGGGGATAAACATTACCATAGTATGCTTTTAGTCCAACTTCAATTGAGGTTATGTTTGTCAATACAGATAGCGCATAATATGATTTCGTTAATTTCTTGTTTAATATGTTGATATGAGACTTCCAGTTAAGGTTACTGTCTATCGTAACCCCTAAAAAGTTTGTGCTAAGGACTTGTTTAACTTGCTTACCGTCTATGATTACATTTAAACTTTTTTGTTCCTGCTTATAATTAATAAATTGCACAATTTTAGTCTTATTTAGATTTACACTTAGATTTAAATTTGACAACCAATTTATTACAATTTTTAATGTTATTTGCAATTCTCTAGCCATATTTGCGTTTTTCTGTTCGGATACAAAAATAGTGGCATCATCGGCAAACATGACACACAAGTGGTTCATTATAAGTGGGAACTCATTTACATACACTAAAAATAATAGTGGCCCCAATACACTGCCTTGAGGTACGCCTTGCTGAATTACGTCACATTTAGATTGTATTTTAACGATCGTTTTTGTTTCCTTATCATATGAATCTAATATTGTGGTTTGTGATCTATTTGTGAGATATGTTTGTATTAATTTTAAGGCAACTCCTCGTATCCCTAAATGCTCTAACTGCTTTAATAGAATTTTATGAGAAACGCATTCAAACGCCTTTGATAGATCTATAAATAGTCCAACAGAGGTTTCTTTCTTGTCAACGTCACTCCAAATTTGATGTAAAACTTTAAATATAGCTGACGTAGTACTTTTTCCTTTTTGAAAACCGAATTGATTAACATTTAGTATTTTATATTTATCAAAGAAAGATATAATGCGATTTAGTATAAGCTTCTCAAATATTTTTGAGAAATTTGACAACAATGCTATCGGTCTGTAATTATTTATGTCTTGTTTGGACCCTTTTTTATGTAATGGCTTTATATACGCCTTTTTTAGGTCATCGGGAAAAACTCCAGTTTCTAAGATTAAATTTGCAATATAAGTCAAGGGTTCCGCTATGTATTTGACGCTTGCTTTAATTAATGTCATTGGTATTAGGTCATATCCAGTGCTTTTCTTATTTTTTAATTTATTAACGGTTTTCACAACCTCCTCGTAACTTACTGGGCTCATAAAGATGCTCGGTAATATTGGATGGGATACTGGTTTATATTTAGAATCATTTACTAAACGGGTATTATCTAAGTTTACAAAAAAATCATTCAAAGTATTTGCTATTTCACGAGGATTGTCTAAAGTTATATTATCTTTTTTTATTAATTCTATAGTATTTTTTATGGAGTTTGTTTGTGTTGTATTTTGTTTTATTATTTGCCATGTAGCCTTACTCTTGTTGGTACTTTGATTAATGAAGTTTGTATTTGTGTTTCTTTTGGATTGCTTTGTCACAGCTTTCATAATCCGGCAATAATTCTTGTACTCGCTCTTGACACTCTCGTTTTTAGACTGCAGTGTTTGTAAATGTAATTGCCTTTTCCGTTTGCTAGCTACTACGATACCTTTAGTCTTCCAGTTAGGTATTTTCTTATGTGTCACTTTAACTCTTTTCGTTGGTATGCATAAGTCAAAAATGAGCGTGAAAGTATCGAGAAAGTTTTTGTAAGCATAATTCGGATCTGTTTGAGAGTAAATATCTGAAAAACTGATTTGAGCAATGTATTTGAGGAAGATTTCCAAATACTTGTCTGAAGTTCTACTATATACGTACCAATACTTTTCTTTGTACTCTAAAGGAGTTGGAATTGTTATAACTTGACACGTATGATCCGACAACCCGAGGTCCAATACCTCAGCCTGACAATGCATTGCATTTGTGAAAATGTTGTCTATGCATGTTAAGGAATGTACTGTAATTCTTGTTGGTACTAAAATTTTTGGATAAAGTTTATAAGACCGAAAAGTGTTTAGAATCAGCTCAGTTTTGTTATTTTTTTCAAGTATATTTACGTTAAAGTCACCTAATACAAATATATTTTTGTAGCTGTTTCTTTGCCTTGTTACGAGTTTATTGAGGAGGAACTCTAAGTTCACAAGAAAAATATCCAAATTACTGTTGGGAGTTCTATATACACATATAATCAGGTAATTAAGTCCACACACTACTGCACCACAACACTCAAAGTGACTTTCAACTGACATTTTGGCTACCCATTCCAGTTCACGGCTCTCAACCGCATGTTTCATGTAGATAGCAACACCACCCCGTTTTTTCCGCTTGCGACAAAAGTGAGCAACATTCCTGTAACCATCAATTTGTAATATCTCAACTTCTTCTTGTCTCAAGAAAGTCTCCGAAAAGCAACAAATATCTATATTGTTGTCATTAAGCATTAATTCTACTTGATCTAATTTAGATTTTATACTTTGCGTGTTAAGGTGCAGAATCTTACACACATTTCCGTTTTTATGCTCGAAAAAACTGTGACTGATTGAGATTTTGTTTTGTCTCGGATGTGTGTACTAAATTATCTCTTTGTGCCAATCTGGATTGGTTTAATTTAATTTGTTCAAACAAGTATGGTATAGTGGTGTTTCGCAGTTTACAAGTTTTTGTAGGATTTTGTTTTTGTAACTTAGTTTTATTTATTTTTAAATAGTAATCCGTAATAAGTTTTTGGCGTTCCAATGAAGGTTTGTTATTTGGTAATGCTTGTTTTTTTAAATATTTGTATTCTGTACTAGTGCTTATGTAACTATTTCGTAAAATTTGCCTAAGTATCCACGCATAATAAATTTGCGTAAGAATACCCCACACGCTCGGTTGAACTTGATTCTTCATACAAACGTAGTTTCGTTCTCATTTTAAAACGCCGTGCTGAAATAGCATGAAACTTTGTAGACACAATGGGAGCCGCCATATCCAGGTCGGAAATTAGTTTCTTTTGCTAGAAATTGTAATAGAAAAAAAATACAGCTAGTTTTTGAGTTCATTACGTTTTGTATGAAAACTTTATTAATCGCTGTATTTTTTCTCGATTATAATTTCAAGCAACAGAAACTAATTTCCGACCAGATATGCCGGATCCCATTGTGTATACAAAGTCTCATGTTATTACAGCATGGCGTTTTAAAATGAGAGCGAAACCACGTTTGTATGGAGAAGCGAGCTTCCTGCGGACGCTTAATGTGAAAAAGTGTTTCTAATTTGAGATCCCTTCAAAGACTGTATCATTAAGAAAAAAAAATTTCCAAATTTGCGTTCTTGATACGAGTATGGGTAAAAAAAAGTAATATTCTTAGGTATGGGTAAAAATTGTTTTGAAATATAGCTATGTCGTAAACAAAGTACCAGTATAAGGGTTAATATTCATAATGATGTTTGTGTGTCTCCAGGTCCTCAAGAGTCGACGTGGTGGCGCGGCAAGCGAGGGTTCCGCGTGGGTTTCTTCCCGCACCACTGCGTGGCCGTCATCGGCGACAAGGTGCCGCGGCACATGACCCGCCCGCCGCCCATCGTCGGGTGAGTTTACACACAATGAGTTTACGCGCGCGCATGCACACAAACACACACGCATATGTGAGTGAATAGGCTCCGGGTGAGCTCGCTTCATCGGCGGCCTCATCTTTGCCCCCCGGCTAGATGCTGGCCAAGAGCAATCCCATTTTTAATAAAAAAACACGCGCGCAAGCACACAAACACACGCACGTATGTGAGTGAATAGGCATCTTCTGGGTGAGCTCGCTTCAGCTTTATTTAGAAATTCTTCATTAGCGCTATAGAAACTGAGATAATCGCGAAATACCTATTTTTGCGACCTTTGACCTTGAATAACTTGCGGCCCAGACACGAGATATTATGAAAATTTTCGAGGCAACTTATAGAACGATAAAATGAACGGTAATATACAAATGTCAAGCTTATTACCTCTCATGCCGATTCCGAGACCCCTTTTAATTGCTTAGGTTACACAACCTCGTGTGTTTTGACAGTTTCTTACTATTTGGTAGACCTACCCTATCTTTATAGGATTGTGTATAAGAATTTTTCCGTCCAAAAATTGGCAACGTTTGCGCCACCTAATCTTGAACTGATTTGCATATATTTTTTAAATACTGTAGATATTATTGAATACTAGGTTAATACGTTTTGGTTCAGTAGATTTACACTCTGCCATTTGTTCATTGTCCAACAGATCCGTAGCAGTGGCCCCAATCAAGCCAGTTCTCCGTAAACACGGGAAACTGATATCCCTATTCCGGAGTTTCATCCTCTCCCGGCCGTCGAGGCGGCGGCTCAAGCAGCAGGGGATATTGAAGGAAAGAGTGTTCGGCTGTGATCTTGGAGAGCACTTACTCAACTTCGAACACGATGGTGAGCGTTATTAGTAAAACTAACTTGAACTAAGACTAAGTAAGTTAACCTTGTGTCACCTCGTGTGAGAGCGAGACAGAGGGAGAGTGAGAGAGAGAGTGACACACAGAGGGAGATATAGAGAGAGAGACAGTGGAGATAGTTAGAGAGAGAAATGGAGATCAGAGGAAGATATAGATAGCGATAGAGAAAGATAGAGAGGGGTGAAAGAGAGCGATGAAGGGCGATAGTGACAAAGAGGGGAGAGGGAGGGAAACACAGATAGGGAGAAAGAGAAACAAATGATGGATAAGTATAATGGTAGCAAGTAAGCCAGTTCTCCGTAAACACGGGAAACTGATATCGTTATTCCGGAGCTTCATCCTCTCCCGGTCGTCGAGGCGACGCTCAAACGGCAGGGGATATTGAAGGAAAGTGTTCGACTGCGATCTGGGAGAGCACCTACTCAATTTTGAACACGATGATGAGTGCCCCTACGAGAGCGTGGTATACGATTTTCATTTGAGTGGAATGAAGTTCGTCTCGCATGCAGCGAAGCGTGTAACATGAAGAACTTATGGCGTTGCTTATTGTCTGTATCTCATACTTCCAGTTCAGTAAAGCATCAAAATGAACGCCTAAGCATTTTACAACATCGGTTTGTGCTATCTTATGTCCATTTAACTTAACATCTATGGCATCTGATTTTTTTGCTGTGGCGGAAAACAGAATGACAATGTTTTTTTTTGAGTTGAGCTTTAAATTATTTACAGTGACCCACTTATTAAAAGCTGATAGTGTAGTGTTAGCGCTGTCGTTCAACTGTGTCATACCGTTGGCCGTCACTATAGCATTCATAAAGTCCGCGAATACTACCAACTTAGTGTGGAATTGGGTGTTCTCAACATAATTAATCTCATTAACATTCTCGAACAATACTATCAACATTTATTTATTTATTTATTTATTTATTTGTTATGTCATGTACATGAGGTGATATATTTTTACAGAAAGGCTTCCATGACACCCTGTTAGGGCACACAAATGATCTTATAACTAACTTAATTCTATATTTCAGAATATATATATATTTATAAAAAAAGTAATATCAGCAAATAATTTAACAGGGGATATTTTATGTGTCATAAGTATGGGGTTAAAGTTGAAATAATTTATGATGTCTAAGTTACATACTTACACAATTTTAATTTACAATTTGTAATGTAGTTACCTACTTTTGTGATGCGACAAGGTTTCATCATTTAAGAACTCCTCGACTGAGTAATAACATTTTTGAATGAGAAAGGTTTTCAATTTCTTGTGAAACAGCTTGTTATTTGGTTCCAGTTTGATCTCGTCGGGTATTTTGTTTACAACTCGGATACATACCAAATGAGGTCCGTTTCTATGGATGGCTAGTTTAGAATTGGGTATTTTTAGTTTGTTCCTATACTGGTTCCTGGTTTTATATGTATCTAGCTTAGTTTCAAATAGGTCGGGGTATTTCCTAGCAAACATAATGGCCTCCATTATATATATTGCCGGTAGTGTAAGTAGCTCATACTCTTTGAAAAAGGGTCGGCAGCTATTAGGAACCCGTATATTAGCCAGAATTCGTATGCATTTTTTTTGTAACACAAAGAGATCATGTGCGTCTGTGCTAGCTCCCCATAAGACCACACCATATCGGAGACTAGAATAAATGTACGCGTAGTAGACGGATAGTGCAGCCGCAAAATCTGCATTTAACTTTATCAGGTTAAGCGCGTAGATATACTTCGATAATTTTGTTTTCGTATAATGTATGTGGGCTTTCCAGTTTATACCGGAATCAATAATCACTCCTAGTAATTTAAATTATTACATACGGAATTTTATTTTGGGGCAACTCAAGTGGTCTCGATGGTTTTCATAAGTCAGAAAAAATGTATTCGTGCTCGTAGTGGTATCCCATCCACTGAAACATGTAAACCACACTTCATTAGATTACGTATATTAACTCTGCCTTGCTTATATATTTACGAAATTTCGTGTTATGTCAAATACAATATTAGACAGTTCCCCAGTTTTAATAGTTCTCGCCTACAGGGTAAAATTAACTCCATTCAATTTAAAACGGCGTTATTATCGAAAAGTGTATTCGGAATGGCATCAAAGATTTTTAATAAATTACCGGCAAATATATTGACAATCGTGGATTATAAATTATTCAAAAAACACTTATTTGATTTCCTTGCAAATAAGGCGTATTATTCTATTGACGAATTCAGAAGGGGCCATTTCTAGGTTCACTCACATAGTTGATTTTAACATTAGATCAAAGTTATTTAAATATTATAATGTATGTAGTAGGGTAAGCATGCTGCATGTAAAATTTTGCTTGCCATTTGTATACCTTTTGGTACGGCATAGTGATACACATTTTACCAAACTGTAACATCTATTGTAACCTATGTCATACAAATAAATATTTTGAGTTAGTTTGAGTTTGAATACTATACCAAGTATCGAGCCTTGGGGGACTCCACGACTTATTGTCAGCGCTTTGGACCTACATACCTCTTCAATTTCGCCCCGCACGACTTTCAGCTCAGTAAACTGTCGTCTGCTCGTTAAATATGACTCAAACATGCTAAGAAGATTACCCTTAATAACATAGTGTGGAAGTTTTTTTAACAAGATGCTATGGTCCACAGTGCTAATGGCGGAACTAAGATCCAAGAAGATTCCCGCCACATTCTGTTTATCATTCATCCTTGTTACCGCCTCATGGATTACAGTATCAATGGTTTCGCTCGTGGCTATACTTTTCTGGTAGCCAAATTACCTTTTATTCAATACATTAAGAAAGTTCAGATTTCTCTACAGTCGGGTATATGGATGTAATGTATGTGTGTGTGTGTGTGTGGGCCCGTAATCAGGCATTTTGTAACAGTTTTATAGAATAGAATAACTTTATTTCGCAATTTTACACTTTATATGATACAGACTAATATATAAGGAGAGCTTAATGCGAAAACGGAGTCCACTCAGCATAATGTCGATCCACAAAAGGTGAAACGACGCTGGTATTATGTGGCTCCACATGTGTTGCACTACAGAACTGCACGTCTAAAAATCGCTATGATATACGCACTCCGCGTTACCTACGTAGAGCTATGCACACAAATAATTTGACATGCAAAATAAGCAAACCTACCACACAATATTAATATAATTATAATTACATAATATGGGTTCTTAAAATTCGAGAGTCGCTATTGTTATTAAAGACTCGAGAATTTTAAGGCCTAATTATGTAACGTTGCATACAAAAAGTTTTAAACAAGAGCAAAATAATTTTATTTTCAATAAAAATTGTTGTGGTGGCAGAATACGAGCATTGACATGTGCCTCTTTTAAAAATATAAAATAAAAATCAGTTGTATGGAAATCAATTTTGATTCTCTCACCAGTCGTATAATGACTTAATTTTGTATTAAGCAGGAACGCTGCTAACGAAAATTCCAAATTTCGAAATAAAGGGAACAATTGAAAAATTTTATGCTCCGGGCAGGATATAATGACTTGCATTTGTTTTGTATAGAAAGTTTTAGTACTGCTGTCATTAATTTAATTGACAGATTATTATGCTGGAGTAGAAAAAAGTTGAGATACAATTAAAGTCCGTTTGTCCCCAGTCCCCCTGGTGCTGGTGGAGTGCGCGCGCGCAATAGAAGCCCGCGGCGCGGTGGACGGCATCTACCGGCTGTCCGGCGGCTCCGGCCTCACGCAGCGCCTCCGCGCCGCCTTCGACGGCGGCTCCGCGCCCGACCTGCCGCAGGACCCGCACGCCACGGCCTCGCTGCTCAAGATGTACTTCCGGTCAGTCAAATTGTGAAGTAGAAACCCTCGCCATGCTCGGTATACAGACTAGAAACCCCCGCCATGCTCGGTAACCGACTTATAAACACTCGCCATGCTCAGTGTACAAATTAGAAACAATTGCCTGGTCGGTATACAAACTAGAAACACTCGCCATGCTTGGCATCCGAACTAGAAACACCCGCCATGCTTGGTTTACAACCTAGAAACACCCGCCATGCTTGGTTTACAACCTAGTAACCCTCGCCATGCTCGGTATCTAAATTAGAAACACGCGCCATGCTCAACAATCTAGAAACACTCGCCGTGCTCGGTATTCGAATTAGAAACACTCGCTATGCTCGGTATACAAACTAGTAACACTCGCTATGTTCGCCATCCAAACTAGAAACACTCGCCATGCTCGGTATCCGAATTAGAAACACCCGCCATGTTCGGGATCCAAACACTCACCATGCTCGGTATACAGTATCAGGAACCGCAGCTAACGTTCACCCAGGGCTTCATTTGAAATTGACACAAACTTATCTCTATTCTTGGCCACCTCGCGCCATTTGAGTACTCCGAGGTTGGCTGAATCAAGTAATATTTCGTACATAATGTTTTTGGTGAAACCCAGTGGTTTACTTAATAGTACATTACTACAGAAGCCGGGACGAAAGGGTTTGCCGGCCGAAGACATATAGACATATAGATAGGTCTGAGGCGGGCAACCCCATATTTCCCGCCGAGGTATGTGTGCTTTTCTCAAACGTGCAATAAAATAAACAAGTAAAAAATCAAAGTTTTATTTTTAATACGCATAGTGGCAGAATGTCATGATGCCTGTGCCACAAATTTATGTGGAATGGAAATTAAAAAAGAGGACTTTGCCGGCAAGATTTGAATGAAATTCAATTAACGACCTCTTGTCCTAGCCGCATCTGAAAAGTCATACTTCGCAGCCTATTATATTATAAGGAAGAAAAATCATTTAAAAGACTTGAGTTGTATCAAATTAGTAATTTACCCTCCAAGCAAAAAGTTTCAAAGTGGCAGTGTTTTAAAATGTCATTTTCTCAAACATGCGCCTAAATGTATGCATTAATGTCACGAAAAGAGGACATGAAGTTACCTGTCTATGGCTCCCTACATTAAATCAAATCAAATCAAATCAAAATACATTTATTACCGCAAACAAAAAAATACAAGACAATAAAGGTATACAATAACTTATTTCTAGATAGGTACATATTTAAGTGCAGGGTAATGGGTACCAGTCTCAGCGTATGCTAGGCGTGCTACCCAGCGCTGATTTTCAGCTTGGTCCCTGTGACAGGATTGATCGCAACCCTACGGGCATAATACACACACATTATTTGTATATATAAAAAAAAAGGAGTAAATGCACTGGTACAATTCGATTTTGAGAAATATTTTGTGTAAGCTATAAGCAAGTCATGGCTGTAGTTGTTTATGTGAAAGTTAGTGTTTTTGAGTAAGTGTCTGTAAGGGTGTGAATGAGGATAAAGTTTTATTAAATTATTTATTTATTTAGTTACAATGTATGGAGAATGTATGAAATTAACATTATTGTCCGCTGCTCAAACTTTTTAAATTTGCTTACTAAAATCAACTGATAAAAGAAATATTACATAGAGCCAACCGCCTCGATTTTGTATATATATTTTTAACCGACTTCAAGATTTCAAAAGAGGAGGTTATCAATTCGGTTGTATGTTTTTTTTTTGTTTTTTTTTGTTTTTTTTTTGTTTTTTTTTTATGTTTGTTACTCCATAACTCCGTCATTTCTTAACCGATTTGAAAAATTCTTTTTTTGATTGTATGTATATATATCCAAGTTGGTCCCGTTTTTGTCAAAAGGCAGTTCTGATGATGGGATCCATGAGGAATTGAAGGAACTCCTCAAATCTTTAAGGCAAACATATAGTGATTTTTGTGTTATTATCAACAAATCGAGCATTATCATACAAAAATGTGACATTTGATGAAGTGGAACTGCTGATGATGATCAGAACAGAACTCTTCAACGACGAAAAGTTCACGTTTGGCGATTTGTCCTTCTAGCTGTGTTTGTTAAGCAAGTTCTATTTTCACGATTGATTTTTTTCATGCTCGAGTTCTGATGATGGGATCCATTAGGAATCGAGGAAACTCCTCAAATGTGAAAGGCACACAAATAGTGATTTTAGTATTTTCATGAACTAATCAAGCATTTTCATTCATAAAAGTGACATTTGATGAAGTGGAACTGCTGATGATGATCAGAACGGAACTCTTCAACGACGCGTAGTTCACGTTTGGCGATTTGTTCTCTTCGTTTTGTTTGTCAAGCAAGCAAGGTTTTTCCATGATTTCATGAGGAATTGAGGGTACTTAGTCTTCTACCATTATAAACATACTTATAGCCATTTTTGTATTTTATTGTATGGAATCTAAGAGTGCACCATCTAAGATTAATAATCTTTCACCGGACTCCCCCATTGAAGTCGGATTTTTTTTCTTAAAAATTATTAATTTGTTATGTAAGTCGGTATTTTTTTGGGTTTTTCCGGTTTTTTTGATCGTTCTTGTATTTTTTTATTTTGTTCTTTTTTTTCCAGTATTTATGTATTTTTTTAGTTTTTTCGTGTTATTTTGGAGCGTTTTTTGTGTTTTTTGATATTTTTAGACTTTTTAAAAGTTTTTTCGTATTTTTTGTACTTTTCGACATTTTTTTTGTTTTTCCATGTTTTTTGGTATTTTTTAGTTCTTTCGTGTTTTTTTAAATGATGCTTGTATTTTGTAGCATTTTTCGTTATTTGTCGCGATGCTTTGATATTTTTGAACGTTTTGTATTTTTTAGTTTTTTTTACATTGTAGTTTTTTTTTATTTTTTTTTGTACCATGTTGAGAAAAGTACTATACAATCCTCGGCCGGAACAGGGATTGCAAGACTCGTTTTATCCGGCCTCGTATACGACTCGGCCGTTTATCCCAAACTCGTCCAGCAATCCCTTACTTCACGGCCTCTGCAGTAATGTACTATTTAATCATTTATAAATTCTATAGCTCAGAGACTCTCGTAGAACACAGCACGTAGAACCAATGGCCGTTGCGGCGGAAAGGTTCTCGAGTGGCGACCACGTATTGGAAGGGGCAACGTGGGCAGGCCCCCCACAAGGTGGAATGATGAGCTGTCGGTCGCGGGAGTCCGCTGGATGCGGGCGGCGCAGGACCGGCCATTGTGGAACTCTTTGGGGGCGGCCTATGTCCATCAGTGTTTGTCTGGCTGATATGAAGCGGCCAGTTAGCTGCTACACTTGACTTGTAGTTGTAGTTGTAGTTGTAGTTGTAGTTGTAGTTGTAGTTGAAGTCTATAGAAGTGTAATAACGTGAGTTTAAGTTAATATTTGTTTTCTCTTTCTCTAGATGCGTATAGTTTTAAGTTTTGCAATGCACAGTTTATTTATAACTAAGAACAGCTCGACTCGGTGGACCGCAGAGCCAGGAGGCTCATTGGCGGCAGTACGGTAGTGGGAAATAAGCTGCAGAGCTTAGCACATCGACGCAGAGTAGCATGTCTGTGCGTCTTCTACAAACTGTACTTCGGTGAGTGTGCTCAGGAGCTCCATGAGCTCATACCGCCTTCCCCCTTCTTCCATCGGACTTCCAGACGTACGGCTGGCTACCATCCTTACCTGGTCGAAATTCTTCTAATTCGAACCAAGCGCTTTGCATCTTCTTTTATAATGCGCACTTCTAAGGTTTGGAATTCTCTGCCGGCGTCTGTATTTCCGAGTTCATATAACCTGGACCTTTTTAAGGCACGAGTGAATAGGCATCTTCTGGGTGAGCTCGCTTCATCGTCGGCCTCATCTTTGCCCCCTGGCTAGATGCTGGCCAAGAGCAATCCCATTTTTAATAATAAAAAAATAAAAAAACTACGGACTGGAATTTACTGCCGCCGTCTGTATCTGTATTTCCTGATACATACAATCTGGGTCTCTTCAAGACAAGAGTGAATAGGCTATTACTGAATCAGTGAGCAACATCTTAGGCCTTGTCATCGCTCTCCATCAGGTGAGACTAAGGCCAATCGCTGGTCAGCCTCACAAAAAAATATATATTATAACCAGCTGTTGTCCGCGACTTTGTCTGCGTTTTCGCTCGTATTGGTCGCAGCGTGATGTTATATAGCCTAAAGCCTTCCACGATAAATGGACTATCCAACACAAAAAGAATTTTTCAATTCGAACCAGTAGTTCCTGAGATCAGCGCGTTCAAACACTGTTCAGCTTTATAATATTAGTACTTATAGATTTTACATGTTATTAATATTCGTTGCCGCGCACCTCAAAGTAGGTCGCGAGTGAGCATAAAGAAATGTATGGTGATGAAACCGTACAATGATGAATGAATGATCATCAATGATGGTGCTGATAGAAGTCGGGATTCGAACTCATAACCTCCCAATTAATCATTTGTCATTGTTGCAGGGAGCTACCGAACCCGCTATGCACGTACCAGCTGTACGAGAGCTTCGTTTCGGCCGTACAGACAGAAGAGTCGAAGCGGCTGAAAGCGGTCAGGGATGTTGTGGTCAAACTACCACCACCGCACTACAGGTGAGTCAGCAATGGCTGTTATTCAAGTAAGAAACATGCACACACACACACGCAAAATGCAATTTCGCAGCGAGCGTGAAAAAAGTTATTTTTAAATTTTTCATATCGTAGGTTAGTCGCAGGTCATCTTTTCATACTGGAACATTTAAACTTCATTCTCTATGTCACTATTCCTTTGCGTTATATGTTCTCGCCGCGGAGGTGAAAAGTTGTATGTATCACACGAGAGCAAAAATATTTGCATCTCGTGTCTTTGAGTCCCTCGCTACGCTCAAGATTCTATAATTGAATCTTGAGCGTAGCGAGGGACTCAACATGAACACTCGCAGCAAAAATCTACTTCGTTCTCCTGTTGAACGAATAATTATTTTAGTTTTTTGAAATGTTTCAGAACGCTAGCGTACCTGATGCGTCACCTGCGGCGCGTGTCGCTGCTGGGCGACGTGACGGGCATGACGGCGCGCAACATGGCCATCGTGTGGGCGCCCAACCTGCTGCGCTCGCCGCGCCCGCAGCACGCGCTGCAGCACGTCTCCGTGCAGGTACCTTGTTGGAAACGGCATAAGGTCGCTTTTAGGTTGGACGGTCAGCGGCTGTTAGGACGTTTAATTTTGTGGTAACCGAGTTAAGTGTGATATTGATATATGTTATCTATGGTCAGTCAGTGTGAGGCTCTGTGTGTAAAAATACTTGAAAACATTAATAAAACAAATGATTCAGAATCGTGGTGTTATTTAATAAATATAACATTACTACATTGGCGACAAGGATGGGATTAAGTTTCGATATAAGTTTCAATCAGTGAAGTGATTGGGAGTCATGTCCAATGCGCGCAGCGACGTAGACGCATTTTATTTTATTTAATCGTATGGCATTTATTTACGAACCGTGAGATCTTCGAGAAGACAAGTACGCATTGATGACTAATTAATTAATTAATTGCGAAATTAGCGCGGTTCGGCCGCTGCTAATAGTGTTGAAACGATGAGTGAACCTGTCGTGAATAAGCTCCTCGCCTTTCTGCTGCGGATACTGCGGGAGGATGAGTTGGACGCGGAGCAGGTTTGTTTGGCGAGCTTCAGTGCCGCCGACATCTGCGTAGCGAAGAAGGTGCTGTTCCAGTCCCTCGGGATCGCCAGCACATTTATACCTCACCGGAGGGGGGATGAAACCGGGAAAAAGTCCCTTAAGGACATCATTGATGTTCTGAGGGAGCGTGAAAGCGACTTGCCTGAGTTCGTGGCGACGGAGGTCCCCGGATCCCCATCCTGCATTCCAGAACATGTCGACGTGAGCAGCCTGCTGAAGGAAATCGTGGCTCTTAAGGCAGGCATGGCTGAAATTTTGAAAAAGTTTGACGACTCGCAGGCTACTATTGGCGTGTTACGCAAAGAAATTATCAGTTTGCGTAATAGTGCCCCGGGAACTCGGTCACCAGCGGCGTCAAATTTCAAGAGTAATGACCGGGTGTCAAATGTCGACTCGGTCAGTTTGCATGCCGTTCCACTGCCCGCGTGCCCCCTCCGCGCCGGGCCTCCCCCCGTCGCATCCTCTAAACCGCGTCATCGCTATGCTGATGCCGTAGCTGGTCGGTCTGTCGCAGCCAACCGGAAGGACACGCCCTCAAGAGCGCGTGAAGTTCGGGTTCCTCCGAAGGAGAAGCCCTTTCGCACCGATGTGGATAAGGAGGGTTTTACAACAGTGTCGAGGAAGCGCAAGTCGCGCAAGAGTCAGTGTGGTACTGCAGAACCGGTTGGTTCGGGTTTGCGTGTTGTCACACCGAGCATGACGCTCTATGTATCGCGCCTGCACTACACCGCCACGGCTGATGATGTGGTGGAGTACGTTCGCCAGAAGACCGACTTCCCGCTGAGGGTGTTCCAGCTGCGCTCATGTCACTACGTGCACTTCAGCTCATTTGTGGTGCGCGTGCCGCGGCCGCTGCAGGAGACCATCGCGGGTGCCGACTTCTGGCCGAAGGGTGTGGTGTTTCGGCGGTTCCGGGGCAACCTACCGAATCCTACACCGGAGACGACGATGCAACGGGGCCACGCCGTTTCGTCGCCTAAATAGATATTTTTATAAGCTTAAGTTTCATGGCGCATTGGGTTAACTGTAAGGCCATGTAAACATTTGTAAGAAATAAATAAATAAATATGAGTAATAGAATTCGCCTATAATAAAAATAAAGATAGGCAAAGACGTGTCGTAACGTACAATTTACTAAATAGAAATAATAATATAAAAAAACCACAATTTTTACACAACATTGAATATCTCCGTAACAAGAAACCCTCATAAGGTACCTTTTCACGTGGGACGTCACATATTATGTTGTACGCCGTTAATGGCAGATTGTGACGAACAATTGAACTTTTGTTATCTTTATGACCACTCACTTTCAGACAGTAAACAATTTTTATTTGTCTTTATCGGGATTCGAACCAGAGTGATTATAATGTAAAATTGTAAATGGTTGTTGCAGGCGGTGGTGACTGAGTTTCTGATATGTTACGCGGAGGAGCTTTTCGCTGAGGAACAAGATTGGGATTCTGGCCCAGAGTCGCTCAATTCGGTAAGATATGATCATATGATATACTGTCAAAATCGGGACGACTGTCGAAAACTCGTGTCGGATGCCGACACCCGATTTGGGTTGGTGAGCCATTGCTATAACTAAAAACCGGGCAAGTCTGCCTCGCGCACTGAGGGTTCCGTACAACTAAAAAACAGATGTGATTTATATATATATATCGATTTTTGTTGGTAAAATATACGTAACAATAAACATTATCACATTTATCACCCAATTTCAAGTTCATGAGTCAATGAAAAGTTCAAAAATTCTTTAGAGCTAAATGTGCGACAGACGGGCACGCGAGTGACAGCAATAGCGCTCCATGTGGACCCTTTGGGTACGGAACCCTAAACACTGAGTGTAGGATTCATTCATGTATAAGCGTGTGCACCATCCGTCGGTAACCATTAGCGGTATTCGTTACAATCTGATTGTTTGTGTAGTTTCCATATGGGATGAAATCTGCCGGCGCTATACAGGGTGATTTCGGGGTCGTGGATCAAGAACCAGTTTTTAGACTTGGTATCTGATAGCCATTTCAAAAAAATTGTAGTGACACGACGAAACAAACGCATTTCATTTTTAATTTATTTTGATGAAAAAAATACAACATCACAAAAAAACATGGTTACCCTACTCTTTTTGACGGATAGTATGGAGAGTTGACTGTGGGGTAGGTTGACCAAGTTGTATGAAAAAGTATTATTTCTTATTGAAATTTGTAAACACAAGAAAATTATTTGAGTTATAAACCTTCATACCGACTGTGATGTTGTCTACTTTTAATTTTTGACCATGTACAATTATTTCGGATCACGACCCCAAAATCACCCTGTATTTAGCTTTGATCGGTCTGTAAGATATCGTAAGATGGTGCAACCCACCATCCCTCACCTCTTTATAATGTTTTTTTTTCTAATATAGTGATACAATTTTTTACAAAAAGTTTCTTCTTGGTACCGGAACCGAGGTGAAGTGTGGTGTGGACGGTGGGCTAGCAATATATCGCTGCAATATCCCACAATTGTGGGACTGGGAGTAATTTTTATGTTTTTTAGTAAGGAAACGGAACCCTTATAGGATCACTTTGTTGTCCGTTTGTCTGTCTGTCAAGACCCTTTTTCTTAGGAACGCGGGGAGGTATCAATCTGGAATTTATATCAAATACTCAGGTCTACTGTCCCTTGGAGTTGTGAAAAAATCAAAACTTCTAAGCCAACGCCATCAAAAGATACAACCGTTTATGCCGCAAATTTCCGAAACATTTTACACTTGCAAGGGAATCAAAACCTACAGGGTACTTCCTGTGAACTCAAAATCTTGAAATTTGGTACGAAGCAACGTCTTATAGCACAGGTAAAGGAAAAATTGCGAAAACCGTAAATTTTTAGATACATCATATAATAAAAAATATTTTTACGGAACCCTCGGTGCGCGAGTCCGACTCGCACTTGGCCGGGTTATTACTACCTGTCTATCTTTTATTTCTGTTTTTGATTAATGCTTAGTTAAATATATCTATCCAGGAGCAATTGGAACACGTGGAACTAAGAGGCCACGACTCCTGTCGTCGCCCGAAAAGTCTACCCCTCAACCCCCCCACCAAGCTACTCAGGTAATGTTCCAACCCATAATTTTTTTTTTTTCAAAAATGGCAGTAAATGTGGACGATACTCGCTACGTATTGGAAGGTGAAGACTACAGTTTACGGTCAGTAATAAATTAAATAAAAAAATTGCAGACTCGCCCGCGCGACTACAATGTGACATATAATAGTATATAATATTAATATGTAGGTCGGAAAACGAAGCGTCGCAGGCAGTAAACGGAAAAAGAATAGAACGCGAGCTTCCTACAAAATTCAACTTTAAAACGGGGCATTTATTCTAAATACGCACGCGCGGTGTTGTACCAATAAGAATTGGCAAAAATATCAGCCGATTTTCTATTACCCAAAGCAAATAAACTTGATTGGTAAATTTCAAAATGACTCGCTGTGTTTGGTATCTTAGCGCTGACGTTTTATGTGTCAAAATGGCGGCGACAACGACAACGCTTAGCGGGTGGATGGTTGCATGCAACAAAAAGTCATCTTTGTACGCAAAACCGCCGTATTATTCAAATTTGATTTTAAGCATTTTTAAATATCATAGGATAACCTTACGAAAATCTAACTAGTCGCTAATTAAGCTGTATCAGACTATGCGTATTGGATGGTACATGGTGTACATATTTTATAGCTTGCTAAACACTGTTAGACATAGAGAATAGCTATCACTCGTAATCGAAACTTTTACAGTATATTCAGACAACGCAAACATTTAACATACGTACGTTAACTCCTTTTTTACAAGCTTTTATTTAACTTGCCGTGTCAGTACTTATGTCTTTTTTGTTTGTGTGGGTCAAATCTTAGAAGCTAAATTAGACCCACTTCTCGATTTCCGATTGGTGTAATATTTGACGTTAACGACATACATGTAAATTAAGTGACAATGCAATATTATGATAATATTATTATAGAGCTGATCTGATGATGGAACCGGAAAGTGGTCATAGGAACTCTGTAATAAGTTAACACAATCATACCGAGTTTGGGCTATTTAAATCCTCTCTTTGAGTAGTTGATAATAATTGTATATATTGTATGTATAGTTACACACTTATTCTTTTATTTTTATTTCGGTTTTAGTTCTTAAAAATATATTTATTTCTCGCTTCTCTCATATGTATAGTTATATAGTCTAATTAGAATCAATTGTCTAGTTGTAATTGTACTAAATGTCCCCTAATATTTATTTATTATTAATATTTATTATGGAATTCGCTACCTATTTCGAACACTGTACACAAATTAGTTTTGTGCATGAAAGCATGTATCTCAACAAATTAAAATGTTTAATAGGTATCTTAGGTACCTTTTCATTAATCTATTAACATTTTGATGATGTAAAAAATTTAATATGTCCGACTAAAAAACTTAATTAATATGTTTACCGCTTTATTTATGTATGAAAAGTGATTGCATATATTTTTTATGTTTTTAGGAGTGATTAACACACTATTTCACCGACCAATAAGCTATATTTCTTATTTTTGAGATTTCACTTAATACAACTGTTACGCCGCGCAGCCATGTGCAAACTAGACAGCCGTTGGACACAGTTTTGACGCCCCACCTTGTTGGACACAGATTTGGTGGTGTCATTTTGCCACGCTAGTTGTGCTTCTATGTTTTTTTCATTCGCTGGTCGCAGGCAACTAGATATAGGGATAGGGATACGCGGCCTGCAGCCCAATGTTCCTCGGCGAGATTTGTATAGTGCTTTTCTCAAACATACACTACCGTCAGAAAGTTTAAGACCAAACACAAAATATGCAAATAATCAACATTGGTTGATTATCCACTCAATTTTGATTCATCTGTTGGTAGTTTGCAAAAATCCAATCCTTGTGAGAAATAGCCCATTGCAATCTTTTTGCTTTGTTTGGCTTGCGTAATAATTTATGAAAATTAAACTAAATATAAAAGCTTCGGTTCATGAATCCTTAAGCCAGGCGGATTCCCCGTCTTATTTGTCCTCGACACGAAACTGCAGCTTTTCGTGGCAGTTTTAGCTATGCTGCCACGAAATGCTGGAACAATATTCCTCCTCCTATTAAAGAGTCTCCATCAGTATTCACTTTCAAAAAACGATTAAAAAAGTTTCTACTAGAACATCAGACTAATCCAGCTTAGCATTTCCGTGTCGTTTTTAATTTTTATATTATTAGGCGCTTCATCCGTAGATTTAATTTATTACTTAATATGTGTTCATTTCTGAGCTGTACATTATAATAGGTCCTAGCTTAAATATTTGTTAATTTAAAGAAAAATATTGTATGTGGTTAATATAATAAACATGTATATAAATCACGTAATTGCGGTCATGTGACACTCAAAGGATCCACATAATATCAGCGTCGGGTCATCTACTGTGGCCCGACATTGCGCTGAGTGGACTCCTTTTTCGCACTTTAAATAAAACACATGAGTAATCGTATGTACCTAAATTATGTTTTGCGAAATAAATTTCTTTATTATTAAATGTCAATGTCGCCGTAGATCACTTTTATAAATTGATGTACGGCATTTTCGATATGTGCATACCCAGGAAAAATAGGTCTAGCAAGCCCAGCAGACTGTATCCGATTTGGTTTACAGCGGATATTATTTCAGACATTAAACGGAAAGCTTCTCTTCACCGTAAGTGGAAACTGACTGGAGACGGAGAAGTATATGCCAACTTTTCTAAACTCAGGGCCGATATAAAATCGAGAACGTCAAGAGCTTACGATGATTATGTTAGCCGAGTTCAGACTAACATAACAGGTAATCCTCGTGCTTTTTGGCAACATATAAACAACCTAAAATGCAAGGGGGGGTTTGAAAATCGGGTGTTACACGATGGAAAGCCTCATGAGGGTGCAGAGGCTGCTCAGGCTTTCGCGAACTTTTTCTCAAGTGTTTTCCTTCCTTGTGCACCTTTACTTGACCACACCAAGACTATTGAGCAGGATGCGACACATACTGCTAATTTAATTCATATTGGCACAATATCTCCTCAGGACGTGGAATCCGGCATAGCTCGTCTAAAGCCCCAAAGCTCTTTGGGCCCCGATGCCTTTCCGGCGTATATACTAAAGGGCTGCAGAGACTGGCTAGTGCTGCCTTTATCTCACATCTTCAACCTAGCTCTTCGCACTGGGGAGTACCCGAATCAGTGGAAGGTATCACGGGTGCGGCCGATTCCTAAGTCGGGTGATGCAACCAATGTTGAAAATTATCGACCCATTGCGATTCTCTCCTCGATTGCAAAGTTATTTGAATCGATCATATACAAGCATGTAGCCTCTCAAATACAACCATATCTCTGTGACTCACAACATGGTTTTAGGCCAGGGCGATCAGTCGAAACGAACCTCTTAACCCTGGTAGACTCTATTTCTGAGCATTTGGATAAAGGAATACAGGTGGATGTGTTGTACTTTGACTTTATAAAAGCCTTTGATCGCGTGGATAACGACATACTATTAAGGAAGTTATGTAACATCGGCTTCTCGCCAATACTGCTTCGATTTTTTGCTAGCTATCTTCGCGACAGGCAGCAGTACGTGCAGCACGGATGCTTTGTTTCCAATCGATACCACACTCGCTCCGGAGTAAGCCAGGGTTCAATTTTAGGCCCTTTTTTATTCGGCGTCATGATTAATGACTTGGCTTCACTCCCTAGATATGCCAGATGTCTTCTTTATGCTGATGACCTAAAGCTCGTTTACGGCGTGCAGCAACTATCTGACTGTGAATCGCTCCAAGAAGATATTAACCGGATCTATCAATGGAGTATTGCAAATAAACTGCTTTTCCATCCTGAGAAGTGTTCCGTAGTGTCTTTCGGCCGCGCTCGTACTCCCTTATATATCAATTACCTGCTAGGAGCGGAATCAATAAAACGCCTTGACACTGTCAAAGATCTGGGCGTCATATTTGACTCGCACCTTAATTTTCATGGCCATATGAGAACCTTAGCTACCGACTGCTTTCGGAGATTGGGATTTGTTATCCGCAATGCTCGCGAATTTGACAACCCCTTTGTCATTAAGGTTGTTTACACCGCTCTAGTTAGGAGCAAAATGGAGGCAGCATCTGTAGTGTGGAACCCCCACGAGCTCAGTTACGCCTTGCTTCTGGAGAAAATCCAAAAGGCGTTTCTGCGATTTTTATATAAAAAAACCTATGGGTACTATCCCTTCCTTTACCCGACGAAGTTTTTGCTCGGCACACTGGGTTTTAACTCTCTGGAAGTGAGGCGTAATTATGCGCTCGTGACTGGAGCGTGCCGAATATTGCGTGGGGACTCGAACTGTCCTCAGCTGGTCTCGCAACTGGTTCGCCTTTTCGTGCCGTCTCTAACTCAGTCAAAGTTTAATTTTAGACCACGTCAACGCGACTTACTGGCAGTTCCTAAGGCGCGCACTGTGGCGTATACGAAATCACCACTGGTTCGCGCTTTGCAAATGCTAAACGCGCTTCTCAAGTCAGCACCCGACTGCGATGTTTTTGCAAGTAGTTGGAAGATCATATCTGATGAATGTAAGAGGTTATGTGAGGAGATGGATGACCGTCCGTCCTCAGTTAGTTATTAAGATTATTGTAATTACTTTTAATCGTTCAGTCGTGTATAACACTAGAACTTTAAAAATGTTGGATGCATTTCACAGTGCCTTGGTATCTCACTGTAATACTGTGTAATCTGTTTTGTAAATAAATAAATAAATAAATAAATAAATTATTATTATTATTCACCTTATTTATTTCTTTTGCTTAGGTTAGATTTTTTACAATAAATTTATACAAGTAAAATATAAAAATATACATATAAATTATAAAAGCATTATAAAAAACCTAACCTAGGGTGCCGCCGGCAGCGAGGCGAGCCTAAGCTACCGGTGGTTAGGGACACACGACAGAGAGAGGAACCTCCGGACTATCTGCGCCGTGTCCAGGAGTACCACCTTCTGTATTTGACCAATGACCCAGGCATCTAACGAGAGTCTCTTGAGATGTTGGTCGAGACTTCGCTATTAGACCGTTCACAGATTATTATTATTTTTGTGTTTGGTCCTAAACTTTTTGACGGTAGTGTATGCAATGTAATAATACACCACTCAAAAAACAAATTTAACAGACGCTGTTTAACATTAAAATAAAATAAAAATTACTTCCCGGCCTAGGTTTTCAGTTTTGTATGAAATTCCTTTACAGTTGTCCCGAGTTGTTACGCCCGCAACGTGATACTTTGAAGCCTGTTATAACGCACGTAATGACGAAATTTCATTGCATGTTCGAGAAAAATCATTCGTTTTACTTTTAGTCATTTAAGTTAGTTTTTGTTATCATTTATTGTTTTATTCTATGTGTTACTAGGAAGATAGAGTAAATAGATGTAAACGTTTGTTAGCCTGGAGGAAGCCCGCCGCCGCGAGAAGTGCACGAGCACGGCGCCGAGCCCGCGCCTGCCGCCGCCGTCCGGCGCCATCGCCGCCGCCGCCGAGCCGCAGCTGCGCCCCGCCTCGCACCTGCGCCCCAAGTACATCGAGGTCAGTGCCGCACTTCGCCCTTCAGGACACCACAAGCACACTCCCCACCTACCTACCTTACAATACAATACCCGCCCCACCGCCATATCAGCCAGAGGACGTCCACTGCTGGACATAGGCCTCCCCCAAATTCACGGGGGGGTATATGCCATAATCGCCACGCTCGGCATGCGGGTTGGCAATCGCAGTATCTCCACCGCCCTCCACCGGGACCGTATCGTGGTAA
Source organism: Notocelia uddmanniana (assembly GCA_905163555.1). NCBI lineage: Eukaryota > Metazoa > Arthropoda > Insecta > Lepidoptera > Tortricidae > Notocelia > Notocelia uddmanniana. Next base: position 10,262,988 of record LR991079.1, on the reverse strand, counting down.
TACGATATATGCGAGTTCCGACAGTCATTCATTTTACACGTTGATATTATACTGTGATATTTTACTGTTGTAAGTTTGTTTGTCACGAATAAACGGTTCTTATTCTTAGAATACTGAAATGTTGATATGTTTCAGGTGGGGTCGGGGCCGGACAACCTACCTCAATACCACACCGTATTGGATCTACCGCTATCAGGTTAGTTTAATAATAATATTGGGGGACAATCTTACACAAATCGACCTAGTCCCAAACTAAGCAAAGCTTGTACTATGGGTACTAGACGATGATATACATACTTATATAGATAAATACATACTGCATAGAAAACATCCAAGACCCAAGAACAAATATCCGTGAGAAATGCACAAATAAATGCCCTGGCCGGCATTCGAACCCGGGACCTCTAGCTCCGGAGGCAGAGTCACTACCAAGTAGGCTAAACAGGCCGTCAGTTCAAAAGTCTATCGACTTTAAGTCTATTACATGATTTCAAGCTAACATGGTAAATTGGTAACATTAAAACACATGGTACATACCACTTTTTTAGTCTTCTTTCTTTCTCTTATATCATCATTGTTGTTTCTCTTATATCATCGTTGTCGGCCTGTTTAGCCTAGTTGGTAGTGCCATTGCCTCCGAAGCTAGAGGTCCCGTGTTCGATTCCCGGTAAGGGCATTTGTTTCTGTGGTGAGCAGAGACATTTTTTCCTGAGACTTGGATGTTTTCTATGTATTTAAGTATATATCTATTAAATATATCGTCGTCTAGTACCCATAACACAAGCCTTATTGAGCTTACTGTGGGACTAGTTCGATATGTGTAAAAATGTCCCCTAATATTTATTTAGTTATTTATTATTTATTTATTTATCATCCTCCTAGCGTTATTCCCAGTGCAGTTGCATCCTGAAGGATGCCCGGGGTACCTAATCCCAAGAATTGGCGTAGTTTATACGGAAGCGACTGCCATCTGACCTTCCAACCCGAGGGGGAAACTAGACCATATTGGGATTAGGCTTGTCAAGTGAGTGGGCAACTTGACTGTTAGAGGTTCTCAAGCCGCCCGGAGGCCTCTAACTTGGCTTAACGACTGCTATCATAGACAGCAACCGGGATCCACGGCTTAACGTGCCTTCCAAAGCACGGGAGCGCTCAGTTAGTAACCACTCAAAGCGGTCACCCATCCTTTCTTTCTCTTATAGTTAAAATTATTTAAACTGACCGTCTTTAAAAAAAATTGCCATTGGATTTTAAATCTTCTTTGAAGGATTATAAAGTTACTTTTTGAATGATCTAATTTGATACAGCTTTATAGTACATTACGATACAAGTGCAGAGAACAGGAAATTCGCAACGAGTGGTGATAAATTAAAACACGACGTCGACCGAAGGGAGTGTTTTAAATCGACACGAGTTGCGAATTACCTGTTCGCACGTGTATCGTACAACGTTTTACAGTACATACGGCTCTTTAACATTTACGTAATCTGCTGATTACCGCACTCGTGCGGTAAAGTAGCACCATATGTACTGTAAACAGCGAATGAAAAAGACATAGAAGCACAACTAGCGTGTGAGTGTGACAAAACCAAATCTGTGTCCAACGGCTGTCCAGTTTGCGCATGGCGGCGCAGCGTAACAGTTGTATTAAGTGAAATCTCAAATAAGATATGACTTATTGGTCGGTGAAATGGTGTGTTAGTCACTCTTTAAAACATAAAAAATATATGAAATCACTTCTTATACATAAGTAAAGCGGTAAACATATTTGTTTAATTTTTATAGTCGGATCCGATTTTGTATAGGGATGGTGTTATGCCACCTTACATCATCAAAATGTTAATAGGTGAATGAAAAGGTACCTAAGATACCTATTAAACATTTTAATTAGTTGAGTGTTCGAAAAAGGTAGACGAATTCTATAATAAATATTAGGGGACATTTAGTACAATTACTACTAGACTATTGATTCTAATTAGACTATATAACTATATGAGAGAAGCGAGAAATAAATATATTTTTAACAAGAACCAAAAGCGAAATAAAAATAAAATAATAAGTGTGTAACTACGCTATACATACAGTAAATACAATTATTATCAACTACTCAAAGAGTGGATTTAAAGAGCCCGAACTCGGTATGATTGTGTTAGCTTATTACAGAGTTCCTATGACCACTTTCCGGTTCCATCATCAGATCAGCTCGATAATAATATTATCACAATATTGCATTGTCACTGAATTTACATATGTCGTTAACGTCAAATCGAGAAGTGGGTCTAATTTAGATCTTCTAAGATTTGACGCACACAAACAAAAAAGACATAAGTACTGACACGGCAAGTTAAATAAAATGTTACAAAAAAGGAGTTAACGTACGTACGAGTATGTTAAATGTTTGCGTTGTATGAATATACCGTAAATGTTTCGATTACGAGTGGTTGCTGTTCTCTATGTCTAACAGTGTTTAGCAAGCTATAAATTATGTACATGGTCGTCCAATATGCATAGTATAAGTCTGGTACAGCTTTTAGCGACTAGTTAGATTTTCGTAAGGTTATCCTATGATATTTAAAAATAAAATAAAACAAAAACAAATTTAAATTATACGGCGGTTTTGGGTACGAAGATGACTCTTTGTTGCATGCAACCATTCACCCGCTAAGTGTTGTCGTTGTCGCCGCCATTTTGACACATAAAACGTCAGCGCTGGGATACCAAACACGGCCAGTCATTTTGAAATTTACCTATCACGTTTATTTGTTTTGGGTTTTAGAAAATCGGCTGATATTTTTGGCAATTCTTAGTGGTACAACACCGCGCGCGTGTATTTAGAATAAATGCCCCGTTATAAACTGGACTTTTGTAGGAAGCTCGCGTTCTATGCTTTTTTCTTTCACTGACTGTAAAATGATTTTAAGTATATGTTTTTAATCTCCTACGAAAAAAGAAAGGTGTTGTTAAGTTTGATTGTTATGTGTGTGTCTGTGGCATCGTAGCTCTTAAACGGGTAAAACGAATTTATCCCGTTTTCTTTGATTTGAAAACAGGTTTCCTAGCCTTGGTACTTAAGCACAATTTATCACAATCGATTGAAACTTTTTTTTTAATTAAAGCATTTGACCACTATCTCACCTGATGAAAAGTGATGATGAGGTCGAGGGTGTTACATGCGTACCTAGATAGTGCCTATTCACTCTCGTCTTGAAAGATCCAAGTTATAAGTGTGGGGGAAAAGGTTATCTGGAAGAGAATTCCACTCCTTAACTGTCCTCGCAAGAAAACTTTTTCGAGATCTTATATAGAAAACTCCCGTGAGTTTGAGACATATTACAATATAATGAAACGGGTCACTCTGTTCCAAACACTGTAATTTATATGGAAACGCATTTGGAGCACAAAACAACTCACTTTTAACTTGTAAAATTATTTTATTTCTTTAACTTACAACTCACTGAAACCACAACTTTCTCCATCCTCAATCTGTATATCTTTTTTCTTCTTCTTACCGGCTATGACCTAAGAGGTTTTAACCTCTTTGTTAAATTACATTATATTTATGTTCTGTTTAGAACACACTCGCTAGGTTCTAGTCGTAGGCTATCGAAATTGGTCGTTTTCCGAATTTTAATCGCGATTGTGGATGCGCTGTACCACCCAGCTGGAAAACGGTGTTGAATACTACGTCTGTGAAGAGTGTGGACGAGACTTTAGCATGTGACGTTGTGAGTTTTGTGTGTAGCTCGGCATTGAACAATTGTGATGAAAACGAGAGTAGATTCTCCGCCGCCTCCGCCCGCGCCGAGCAACCGAGCGGACAGGGCACGGACACGCAGTGCTAAGAAAACCGCCGCGGCGATAAGTGCTCATGATTAAGGACCGCGAACCGGTCTGAAACATGTCTAGCGATATTCGACCTTAAAGACGTGAGTCAGCCGTTTCATTATATTTAATACGTTTTCGAGATATTGAACTTTGAAATGGAAATTGTCGGGCGTTTTGTCAACTTTTTAACCAACTTCAAAAAAAGGAGGAGGTTCTCAATTCGTCGGTATATTTTTTTAATGTATGTCCGATTACTCGGAGACTAGTGGACCGATTTCAAAAATTCTTTATTTGTTTGAAAGAGTGTGTTTTCTAGTTGGTCCCATTGTCACCAAGTCTGGATCTGATGACGGGATCTTGGAAAATCGAAGGAACTCCTCAAATTATATACCAAGAGGATGGGGTAAGGCAAAAAATGCATGCACCTACCTTCGCTATTTTCTGTTTGGCCCCATGGTTGACTGGTAGACAATGCCTTGAGGCATTAAGTCCGCCATTTGTACCAATTTATTTGTGCAATAAAGTTTAAATAAATAAATAAAAATAAGGAACTCCTCAAATTATATACCAAGAGGATGGGGTCTGGCAAAGTATGGAGTCGGTGTTTTTTTTGTTAAAAAATTATTGGTCTACTGGTTCCTTAGTTGTTGATTGTGTTATAGCCAAGTTTTGTTACAGGTGCCAAACGCGGTCTAAAGAGGTCTCCGTCGGGCTGGCGCGGGCTGTTCTCTCGCAGCAAGCTGCAGCGACACAAGGCCGCGTTACGCCCCGCCATCGCCCCGCCCATCCCCCCGCCGGCCGAGGTAACTGCATTTTGTTACGCAAAAAATCTGTACGTAGGCCTACGGTGTCTGCTTTTTTTTACCACGTTTCGTTTTATACCACGTCGACTCGACAGCCCACGTGATGGTAAATGGTTACCGTCGCCTATTGGCTATGTGCGTAGTAGGTGGTGGGGGTAAGCTAGGCGATCGCAGCGCACACCATGGCAAAAATGTCTAGCTGCCGGGGACATTCTGTCAAAAAAATCCTATTGGTTTCCTACGATTCATTTCGTTTGTATTTATTTGTTTATTTTCTAGCAACGGGTAAAATAAATAAATAATTCATGTGGCATTATATGACATCTCTGAGGGTGGTATTCCACTCATCCAATATCTTTGTCCAATATACATTTGATCAAAGATATTGGATGATTTCATCAAACTTGGAAGGAACCCCGACACTTGATCAAAAATTCTGATGACATTTAAATCAATATGGCTACGCATGAAAAAAATAAAATTTGAACAAAGATATTGGACGAGTGGAATACCAACCGTACCAAAATATATAAAATATTCATGCCATGTGCCATTATATGGCATCTCTGAGTTTCACATTGCCCCGGGACCCATGACGTGTGACGTTTTTGTCGTGCACAGCACATAGCCAATACGAGTAGACTCTTGCAACACCAGAGTCGTCACTCGCGCGTTGCCAACCCGTAAAAAACCTCTTCACACCTTTTTGGAGAGTCCCATGCTGAAGCCCTTTGGGAATATCATCGAGAAAGCCTTAAGCTTATTTGCCACCGTCGTTGTATAAAAAAAACCTTCTACACGTAAGTATGAGTAGTTAGGTACTATAGTATTTTTTCTATTCCATCATGATAACCTGTCAATTAAATCTATTTTCATCACTCTTGCTCGTAAAAGGTCAAGTTCGCTGGCGTCTAGAGCAGTTATAGTCGATTCATCTCCCGCGGAGTTATGGATTTTCATAACTCCCGAGAGAGTTATGATTGTGTGTGTGCTCTGATTAGTTTAAATAAATCTAGTTAGCCGCGCTGCACAAGAATACTGCTCTGTCAATGGTTGAAATATTTAAACAGAAAAATGTAGTTGGCCGCGTGCCGCAAGAATACTGCTTTGTGATTGGTTGAAATATCTCGCAGGGACGCCCCAGCGATCATACACTGATACTGGAGGTGAAGTGGTCGATTTCGTCAATTTGGGTTGGTGTCTGAGTTATTTATTTCTTCGCAAGTGTGATGAAAAACATTGGGGGTAACTCAAGCGTAAGATTATTGCAAACTCGAGCCATCAAAAGCTAGTCAAAAAATTAACTTTCGTTCGCAATTTTCCGCTTCCACCACCACCACCATATCAGCCGATGGACGTCCACTGTTGGACATAGGCCTCCCCCTATTTTATGGGGGGTTAATGCCATAATCGCCACGCTTGGCATGCGGGTTGGCGATCGCCGTATCTCCACCACATTCCAGGAATGCTGCCGCCCATCCCCCGGTGGTCTTGGTCGTAGTTTTAGGACATACCTGGGTCCTCCCGCAATTTTCCGCTTACGCCCTTGTTAAACAATGTACTATTCTTTATTAACACTAGTTACACAGGTGCATAATACTATTCCCGTTCAACAGTGCTTGCAAGACATACCGATGGTCCCGGCGGGTTTGCGGCCGGTCAAATCCTGCGAGTCGCTCGCTTCAGACGGCGATACTGTGGCGCCGCTGGCGGAGAGGGCCATGAAACCGCTCAAACATCACACCAGGTCAGTATTTTATTTTTTATTTTATTTTATTTATTAGGAGAACAAACAGAGTTAAATGTACTTAGTCGGCTCATAAGTTCTGTCACTGGCCTTTAAAATTTAAATTTGGAACTCCTAAAACAAAAACCGTTGTGCATTTGAATTTCGAATCTTTTTTAAATATTTGAGTAGTATAATTTTGCAATTTTCTGTTTTCTTTAACATGTAGTGGACGCTTAAAGATAGCCGTACCGCAATAATTGCACTATATCGTTGTGGACACTCGCCGACTAAAATTTTTAAGCTACTTGAAAATTTAAAATTCTCTCTAAGATTTGTGTATCGTACCATAGAAAGATACAGTGAGGTCCCTAGTTTAAATGACAAGAAAAGAAGCGGTCGTCCGCGTACAGCTAGGACTCCAGCGGTTGTACAAGAAATTAGGGCACGCATTGCCAGAAATCCCGCTAGGAAACAAAAAGTTATGGCCCTCCAGATGGGTTTGAGCAGAAACACGGTGAAAAGAGTGCTTAATCAAGACCTGAGACTTCGTGCTTATAAACGAAAAACTGGCCATCTTCTCAATGGTCGGCTTAAAGTTTTAAGGCTTAAAAGATCTAAAGCTTTATTGAAGAAGTACGCTAAAAATAAGCATCTTTGTATACTGTTTTCGGACGACAAAATTTTTGACATAGAAGAAAACTGTAATAAACAAAATGATAGAGTGTACGCTCGCAATAGTAAAGAAGCGTCTAATAGCATTCTCCGTATTCAAAGAGGTCATCACCCTTCATCTGTGTTTGGCTGGGAGTTTCTTATGCGGGCGTCACTAGTATGCATTTTTGTGAGAAAGGAGTAAAAACTAGTGCCAAAGTGTACCAAGACACGGTGTTGACTAATATTGTGAAACCACTATCCCATACGATGTTTCTAAACCAGCATTGGGTTTTCCAGCAGGACTCTGCTCCAGCCCATAAGGCAAAGTCTACACAAGCCTGGCTCGCCTCCAATAAAATCGACTTTATACGGCATGAAGATTGGCCCTCCTCTAGCCCAGATCTTAATCCGTTAGACTATAAAATATGGCAGTATTTAGAGGAAAAGGTGTGCTCAAATCCTCATGCAAATCTAGACTCGCTGAAAAAATCCCTTGCTACGGCAGTTGCCAATATCGACATGAAAGTGGTGCGTGAATCCATTGACGACTGGCCACGCAGACTTCAAGCCTGTGTAGATAATTATGGCGGTCATTTTGAATAAATGTTATACATTTAGATTCTCTAGTTTATAAGCTTTCAAACGCTGTACAAATTATACGGAATAAACTTAAACTTTTGTTTTTATTTGATACTATGTATATGATCACCGGGGGATCGGCAGCAGCATCCCTGGTGTGCGGTGGAGATACTGCGATCGCCAACCCGCATGCCAAGCGTGGCGATTATGGCATTTACCCTCCATGAAATTGGGGGAGGCCTATGTCCAGCAGTGGACGTCCTTCGGCTGATGTGGTGGATGTATATGACAGAACTTATGAGCCGACTAAGTACATAATACTTAATATTAATAAACTGCATAGCAAACATGCATTTAGCTCCTCAACAGTCCTCACTGAGAGGTATGGTTAAGTTTACTTATTCTATTTAGATATTAACTTTAAACATTTCTATGACTGTACAATTGTCATTGTCTCACTATTACTTATCCAGTAAAACATTACCAAGATAACAGGATGAATGCACAATTCAAAATTTTATATGACTAAAGTGATGACTTGGCTTTTACATTAAGCACCTACTTATTTTACATATTACCTTTATTCCTATGTTGCACAAAATTTCTACAGCTAAATATAGTTATTTGTTCAACAAGAGAGCAAAGTACATTTTTGCTGCGAGTGTTGATGTTGAGTCGCGAGCAAGCGAATGATTCTATAATTTTAAATTAGAATCTTGAGCGTAGCGAGGAACTCAAAGACTCGAGATGCAAATATCTTTGCTCTCGTGTGAAACATACAAGTTTTCACCTCAGCGGCGAGAACAAAAGAAAGGATAGAGAGAATGAAGTTAGTTAAACTAACCGACGATATGAAAAATTTTAATGTAATTTTTTTCACGCTCGCAGCAAAATCAGCATTTTGCTCACTGGTTTCAAGCAGCAAAACGGCCATTTTCGGGCCACTGAGGTGAAAACTATAGGCCACACCGAGCAAGGCGTAGTATGTGTCGCGCCCGCACCTACGTTTGGCGTAGGCTACGCTGCGCGGGCGTTACCTAGACGCTGACGTCCGGAACACGCCGCTGGCGTCGCGGCGCCGCAACGTGAACGGTGCGTCGGCGCTGCGCGGGCGTTTACTAGACGACGACGCTCGAAATGTGACCGGGCCCTTAAAATCTACATTATTTATTCACCAAAATATATATACAGTATTTAGAAGAATAATAACAATGAAAGAAATAAAACTAAGGCTAGAAAAATGACCTTTAGATTTCAAAAGAGGAGGTTCTCAATTCGTCTCCGTCATGTCTGAACCGATTTTGATTTTGATTTTTATTGTAAGTATATATATCCAAGTTGGTCCCGTTTTTGTCAAACAATGCAGTTCTGATGATGGGATCCATGAGGAATCGAGGGAACTCCTCAAATCTTAAAGGCAAACATATAGTGATTTTAGTATTTTCATAAACAAATCAAGCATTTTCATTTAAATAAATGACATTTGATGAAGTGGAACTGCTGATGATGATCAGAATGGAACTCTTCAACGACGCAAAGTTCACGTTTGGCGATTTGTTCTCTTCATTATGTTTGTCAAGCAAGCTAGGTTTTCAATACACATTTTTGTCAAGTTTGAGTTCTGATGGAGGATTCCATGAGGAATTGAGGGTACTTAGTCTTCTACCATTATAAACATACTTATAGCCATTTTTATTTCATTGTATTGAATATAAGAGTACATCATCTAAGTGTAATCCATTGAAGTTGGGTTTTTTTCTTAAAAAATATTCTATGTCTTAAGAGTTGAAGATAGCGAGTAATATTTGGAATTTTCCACAGATCATCGTCTTGCGACTCATACTTCGAGCCGTGGCAGGCGGAACTGGCGGACATGCGCCTGCGACTGTCGCCGCAGGAGCGAGACAGGCATATGTTCAGCGAGGAGGACGACACGCACTGTGCGCGTGCGCAGGTACGAAGGTGGCAAACAAGCATACGGAACGTGAATAAGCCTGGGTTGCACCAAATTACGATTACAGACTCAGAAATTGATTGCGAGTTTAATGGTTAACTTTAAGTGATGATATTGCTAAAATTTACTAATATTACGTATACATTTTTAATAACTGAATAGAACAAGTATTTTTGTTTTTATAAAATAACGTTTAAATTAGCTAAAAATATTAGCAAGCTATTTCTTCTGAAATTAGACTCAAGAAAAAAAACGTTGAAGAATTTTTTTTTATTAAAAATGGGATTGCTCTTGTCCAGCATCTAGCCAGGGGGCAAAGATGAGGCCGACGATGAAGCGAGCTCACCCAGAATATGCCTATTCACTTTTGCCTTAAAAAGGTCCAGGTTATATGAACTCGGAAATACAGACGCCGGTAGAGAATTCCAAACCTCACAAGTGCGCATTATAAAAGATGATTTGAAAAAAGAGCTCCAGAAGATGAATGCAAATGCTCCTCATGCTTACAGCTCCCTGTCTGGTCGTTTTTTTGGCCGCGAGGGCCCAGTACAGAAAGTCGCGATTAATTGCGCGAGTAGAGCAGTGTGTAGGCAGAGACGGGAGCGCGAGGAGTATAGTGTGGCAGGGGCATTACAGAGCCATTGTTACGAGGGTTAATCAACTTTCACTTTGCTCGTTATTCTGCCCCGTCAGCGAGCAGACAATACTGACCGAGTTCCTTTTTTTTTTTTTATAACATGGGCTTCTAGCATGCTCCAGAGATGACCCACGTCAGAATGGGGTTATAATCATCGCTAAAACCCCTTCGGCTGCGTATGCAACCTAAGCTTCGTAACCAGTTGCGATCGAAAACTAGATCTGCCTTGTTCGAAACCAGTTACGATCAAAAACTAATTTATTCTTATACGTAACCAGTTACGATCGAACACTTCTTCTTTGTACGAAACCTCAAGTCGCAACTGATCGCAACTGGTTTCGTACAAGGCAGAAATAGTTTTTGATCGCAACTGGTTACGAAGCTCTGCTTGCGTACGCGGCCGAAGGGGCGAAAACTCATGTTAGGTAGATTCACCTATAAAATCACAGTTTCAAAGAGTGACTCAGGAGACGTAACCATGGGAACGAGCAAAAAGGAATAGTGGTTCTATACATTGTGTTAAGACGACCAATTTGGCTTAGTTGCTAGCACTGACCACTTAACCCTATAGACACCGCTTCATTAGAACTTCGTCTTGAATCTCAAACTGCCAAATTGGCGGGGCGCGGGGGGCGACAAGTGCACTGTGATTGGCTAGTACAAGGTCAACGAGCAATCACGTGTGCGGTGCGTGACGCGCGCCATTTTGGGTAGTGATGGGACACACTCTCGAAACAGATACTACAAAATGTAAGTATAAATGTATTTAATTGGAACCAATAAAAATACAAAAACCTATTATTATTTTTAAAATACAAAGATGCTAAATATAAATTCTTATTGTTTCATGTACAGTCGAGGAATTTGATTTCCGAGCCACTTCGTACCTTGTCACAGTGACAAGAATATGAGATCTCTAGCAGCTTTCATATTGATTTTCACTGTGACAAAGTACGAAGTGGCCCAGAAATCAAATTCCTCGACTGTCTATACAGTACCTAAGGCGACTTGAGAAAGTTCATATGTTATTCCTATCTATCCTATGGTATGGTAATAGGAATAAAAGTATAAGAACTATAATTGTAGTGCTTATAGTCTCCGAGTAAATCGGCTGTGACATACAGACGGACGGATTGACGCAGGGACGGACAGGATATTAAAGTAGCGATGTCCTTCTCTAAGATTCCAAATATCTGTATTCTATAATTTCTCTGCGCGTCTAAAAATCCAAACCAATATGTATAAATTATTAATTTATCTATATACACACACACTAGTCAGATATACAGACAGAGTGACTTTCACATTTATAGTATTATAGTTTGGAGTTAGGATATATAACACACATTTATGTTTTCATAACTGTACATATGTAGGTAACATAAATTTCAATTATTTACTTCAACACTACTTAAGACTGCAATGGACAAAGACGGAATTACAAAATAATTGTGAGCGAAAGAAAGAGACAGACGTTGAAAGACATCAACGCGTCGCCAGGTTTAAAACCTTAACTTGATAACTTTGACTTTCTAATTATTATTGTTTTATCGTGGTAAAAAAGTAAAATAATAGCTTACTGTGAAATGAAATCCCATCCTTTTAGAGACTAGATATCTTGTCACACTTTTCACACAATTTGACCATACAAAAAGGCATATTTTGAACACTTTATACGTCAAGTAGTGAGTCGAATATTGCATGTTACTTCGCCGACGGTCGACCGCGTACTAAGAGCATATTTGGGGGCGTGGTGGCCACTTGACGATTTTTGAGCTTAAGCTTGGCTTACGCGGGTGCCCTGGTAAGCGGGGTCTATAGGGTTAAGTGGTCTGTGGTTGCTAGTGACGCTGACTACAAAGCCGGAGGTAACGGATTCGAATCCTGTCCCTGGGTCTTGTGTTTCCTATGTATATTAAGTATGCATATCGTCTAGTACCCATAGTACAATCTTTGCTTAGTTTGGGACTAGGTCGATTTGTGTAAAATTGTCCCCCAATATTTATTTATTTATTATACACGACTGTATCAAATCAATAATGTAATTGTTAGTCTTGAGTTTCGTGATGCATTGTGTGTATCGCTTTAATGTCATGTAAACGTGTTAAATAAATAAATAAAATAAATTATTGTATGACAGGACGACTCCCTGTGTTCAACCCCGGCCGGTTCCGGGCCGGACAGCGTGGACCCGAGCCCGCGCCGGAACCTCCGAGTCGACATCGAGGCGGCCAACGAACTCGCAGAGAGGTATTTAACCTATACTTTATCTCATGGAGGAATCCAAAAAAAAAATCGATTTCAAAAATATTTCATTCGATCTCAAATCGCTTGCCGATGATATTTATTTGAGAAGTTCCGTCGCCCTGTAAAAAGGCCTGTATCAGTCCTTTTAGTTTTCGTAAATGTAAACGGACTAAGCTTTCGTTTTGCAATAACATATTTTTCACTTTTCATGCTGTAGCTAAAAGTTCGTCTTTACGCTCTGCATAGGCGACATAAAGTAGCTTTGTATACTCTAGAGCATACAAGTACAGTACATTTGCTTTTCACCTCAACGGCTCGAAAATGACGGTTTTGCTGCTTGAAACCCGTGAGCAAAATGCAATTTTGCTGCGAGCGTGAAACAAACTTACTTTTTAATTTTTCATGGTAGGTTAGTTTAAGTTACTTCATTCTCTCTATCTCTATTCCTTTGCGTTATATGTTCTCGCCGCTGAGGTGAAAAGTTGTATGTATCACACGAGAGCAAATATATTTGCATCTCATGTCTTTGAGAGCAAAGATATTTGCATCTCGTGTCTTTGAGTCTCTCGCAGCGCTCAAGATTCTAATTTTGAATTACTCGCTGTGCTCGTGATTCAATTATAGAATCTTTCGCTTGCTCGGGACTCAACATCAACACTCACAGCAAAAATCTACTTTTGCTCTCTTGTTGAACAAATAACTATTGAGTTTGCAACTGACATATGCTATTATTTCATTGGATATTCTGCTTTAACATTAATGCCATAGAGTTTCTATTACAAACACACGATTTTTAGACAGTGTGTATGTAATTTAAACTCTATTACAATCGTGTTAAAGTAGAATATCCAATGAAATAATTTCGGTTGCTAGATATTGTAATATAATTGAAAAAAAATACAGCGTGTTTTTGAGTTTTTTACGTTTTGTATGTTCGCTGTATTTTTTTCCATTGTAGTTTCAAGCAACAGAAACTAATTTCCGACCTAGATATTCCGGATTCCATTGTGTATACGAGGTTTCATGTTATTCTAGAATGGCGTTTTAAAATGAGAGCGAAACTACGTTTGTATGGAGAAGCGAGCTTACTGCGGACTCTTGAACGGCTTGTTTTATGCACTTGTTGTGCAATGTAGTAAAGTTAAATAAACGTGGTGTTTGGAGCAGGAAGCGGAGCGCGCTGGAGGAGCAGCTGGCGGGCATCGGGTACATCGACGGCGACTCGCCGCGCGCCAAGCCCGCCGAGAAGCGCCACTCCGCGCGCCGCGACAACCTCGCCAAGCGGTCAGTGCAGTTAATCTGTTTTTATTTAACGTTCCTCATGTACTATAGTAAAAAAAAAGTAACACTACAGACAACTACAACAAAGAGTAACACAACATACTATGGGTTTTTTTGCTAGCGCAGTAGCCACTAGGTATGAGCACAGTTATAACTATAAGTAAACTCCTTATGCGTACGTAGGTAGATAATTAATGGCGGTACGTCATGCTGTGTTTTGTACACATAGGTTCTATGTTTTTTATGTACGCCTTCCTAAAATTTTCTTTTTAGTTTTTATTTCTTTATTGTCTGTTACTTATGTATGTTTTAGTTTCAAGTTTATTTTTTACTTTTGATTTCTTAAAAATGATTGTCAGCCGATGTAGCTTCTTTATGTTTATTATTTCGGTTATTAACTTTTTATTATATGGCAATTCTGTCGTTGGCGTCTGTGTCGCCTCTGGTCTTAGATTTAAGTAAAGTCCCCACGGAAAATCAGCGCCTCTGCTTGCCGAGTCTTGCCGTGGCTTCATGCTGAGTGGGGATCCTTTTTAACGTCTTGTTATGTTATTTTATGTGTTTGTATTTTTTATTTCTTGTTTGACGTTAAATAAATGTATTTTCTTTCTTTCTTTCTTCTTTCAAGTTAGTTAGATTAGTATTAAGTCGAATTAGAATTAAAAGAAATCGACTTTTCAAACAATAGCAATTGACTGTACATACGCCGGCTGCATGACATATGCGTACGGCTGATCTGATGATGGAGACAGGTGGCCAAAGCAAATACCAAGTACACTAAATAAACCCGTCGTGTTTCGGCTCATTCGAACCGTCTCAACGAGTAGTTGATGTATGATGATTGTGGAAATAGTACAGTCGGCAATAAAAGCTTGTAACAAACATTGATTGTTTAAGGCGAAGGGGTGGGCAAGCTCTTTCCATACAAACTTTATGCAAGTTTTTTTTTCGTTTGTGTTTTCACTCTAGTTACTATTTTTGGTTAATATGCTTATTTTTAGGTTAGCTATGTCTTGATGTTTTTCTTTTTTAATTTTAATTAGTTTTTGGATTTCCTTATTTTTTTTTTTTGAAATAATGCAAAATTTCAACATCAAGTTCCGCATATATCCAATATGTACCAATAAAAAAATAAATTAAATGCTGTAGTGCCAAAACTAACGCAAAAAACTTGCACAACCTTTGTATGGAGAATGGCTTGCCCTACCCTGCGCCTTAATAGAAACTTATCCCATTTACTTGTACGTTTTATCTTCCATACCTCTGAGGTGGTGTGGCTCTAGTTATAAGTATTTGCTATATCACTCACTGTACCATGCCTTGTGATTCAGTAATAAAGTACCCATCCTATAGTTCAGTCGAGTATTTCAATTACGCTTCCCGGCACAATTACCTCATGGCGACTCTGCCAGGGCCACCGATGTCGGCTATCGGGCGAAATGAGCTGGCGGCGCGCATTCCGTCATGTAGGCACTGAGTACTGGTGCCAGTTTATAATTTATTTAAGGACGGACGTAATAACCTTGATTAAATATGTGTTCGGAACTATTATGTGATTTGTGGATCAAGTTTTAATATACGCTTCCCGGCACAATTACCTCACCTATCTATCGCCCGTCATCTCGTCCCTCACATCTTTCCTCTTTAGAATATTCCTTTAATAAATATGCTTTTGTTGACAGCTTGTGCAAGGATCGCGACAGCCCCACCGCCAGTTCAGACTTCCAGAATAGTCCTGGCGTCAAAATGAGGTGAGCATTCACATTTCATTGAGACTAGCTTCTTCATACATTATTAAACTTTTGAAAGCTATAGTCACGAAACGTTACTATAATAATAATAATTATCATCATATCAAGCGAAAGACGTCCACTGCTGGACATACGCCTCCCCCAAAGAGTGCTACAATGACCGACAGTATAGGTCGATTCAAAAGAGTTGGCGCGGAATTTCTATGTGTGACAGTTTCATACATTTTCCCACACACACACAATGTGTAATTATTTAGTGTTTCTAATTTGTCATTATTTAAATTCTGAAATTTTATTTTTAATTTTATATTTTTTAATGATTTTTTAATTGCGGTTGATGTTAATATTTTTTTGTTTTAAGTTTTGATTTTGTTTTAATATTTTTATTGATTTGTATCAATTACATTTATGTAATCATGTATTTTGTAAAATCTTGGACGTGTAAATTATTTTATCAATAAATAAATATATGAATATGAACATGATTGTAGAAAATTAAACTTTAACTTATCAAAAATTTTTACGCCAGGTCTTGTGAATCGACCTATAATAATAATAATCATTTATTTCAGATTTTTATAAATCCATTTAGTTTATTAGAAAAGAGAATGAAAACGTGTAGTCAATTTGGGGGCAAATGCACTAATGGGCTAAACACGCCTAACATAATATCACGAAATCTACAGATATCATACAACAAACAACATCTTATTGACACAGCAAGCGGAGCGTCACTGTTTAGCCTGGCAGAAAATGCTTTCGGATATCCGATGGATTTTCGGATGTCATCCTCTACAGGCCGCATTTCTCAACAGATTCTCGTGAAATTTTGTGAGCGGGTTCGCTAATTATATGGATTTTTTTGTCGATTTACTTTTTGGTTTATATTGGGTGGTTGGAAACGTCCGCAAGGTTTACATCTCACATAACCACCAGTATTTATCTATGCAACAAACTAAAATAACTCTGTTGCAAGGAAGATCAGATTTCGATATGTTTTATGATAGCGATTGAACCGACTGCACCTAATTCCTGGCAAGAAAGTAGAACCAAGATGATGACATTTAGGCAGATTCACTAAGATTAAAGTAATAATCGCTTGCTCGTGGCGAAGAGTTTGTTGTGTGACGTACATATTGAAGAAGTGCCTTTCAAAAGTTTAATATAGATCTAATTGAATTAAATTTTGTTCGTACATTGGCTTAGCGATTGGGTTGGTATTGTATGATAACATAAAGTTTTACTATAAATAAAAATATTAAGTTGTGACTTAATCTTTCTTATTCATCGAAATAAGTTATAAATAAAATTTGTGTCAGTTTAATCACGAAATAGAAGTAAACTTAATTCGCAAAATAAGCGTAGGATATTTTTTTTATCTTATTTGAAGCGTAGGATATTGTTATCTTCAAATTCGGTCATGTATGGTCGATCGGGGATAATATACGATCGCCGAGTTTCTTACGCCGGGTCTTCTCGTGGCAGAGGTTTATTTTTCCGAACCGGTGGTAGTTTATTGACGTTCATAAATGCATATTTGAAGAATAAATAACTTTTACTTATAGACAACCTCATTTACAGTGGTCGACGGATAGAAGTAAATCCTGATACCTGTTTTTTTCACTTTGTGGTTATAACTTAGGGTGGTATTCCAATGTCCAATCTTTAATCAAATTTGTTTGACAGAGGCCCATTCCACTCATCCAATATTTTTGTCCAAGTTTTTTTTTCATGCGTAGCCATATTGATTTAACTGTCATCGGAATCTTTGATCAAATGTCGGGGTCCCATCCAAGTTGCATGAAATCATCCAATTTCTTTGATCAAATGTATATTGGACAAAGATATTGGATGAGTGGAATACCTCCCTTAGATTAATAATACCAACAGATCCGTAGTATTAATCAAGATGATTTTAATATAGTTGTCTCTTTGAATCCTTATATGATTAACCAAGATCAATTAGACGGGACAGATAGTAAGATCATTTTCTACTGTTAACGATTTTTCCCACTTAAAAGCACACCAACATGTCAAATTCCACATAAACCAAACGTCAGTTCAGTACAATTTACACTTATGAAAACGGAGACACTGACAGGTGGACCTGTCAGATATCACTTTTCTGTTTCTTTCAAACTTACTGATTTGTGCATTAGTAAGATGATCACTTGAACAGTATGTTTGAAAGAGAGAAAGTAGATTGTCTCTGTATTTTATGTATTTATTATGATTATGACCGAATTCGACGAAACATTTTTTTTTAAGATAATGACCTATTTTGCTAACTTAGAGAAATACCTATAACTTTTTCATACCGCTACATAATCTAAGATCACATGGGATTTGCCCAGGTATACCAAAATCATACATCACCAACCGAATCGATCAAAATTAATCATCAATGTGTAACATTTAAGTTTCCGCCTATCAACAGAGAGCGCGGCTCGCCAAAAAAGAGCAAAGCAGCTCGCTACAGCAACCTCCACCAACCCGCCATGAACGATGACGTCAGCGCCATGAACGATGACGTCACAGTCTCTAGACTAAGCTCACACTCCACACTCATCAAAATAGACTGGCCTGTAGAAAGCTCTATAAGCAACTTAACAACCAGTACAAATACTCCACTCACCCCCGCTACCCCGGTGTATGATCCTCTTGAGAGTGATTCCGAAGTCAGCGAGACGAACAAACAGACAATCAAAATAAGTAACTGTGATAATTGTGATGAGGAGAAATGTCTCAAATGCGAATTAAAGGCAGCCGATTACGAGAACATCAAAGTCGAAGACTATACTGACACGCTGAAGGACAGTCTAGAACCTAGTCCCGCTAATTCGACAAACATCAGCTATCACAACCTAAACAGACTGTCGGCTATATCGTCTTCTACTTCAGAAGGCACTGACAAAAAGAAGGAAGCTTCCTACGAAAATTGCGATATGAAAGTGATGACGTCGTCACACGAAAGCTCTTCAAGCTACAGCAATATTAGCCCTAAAGCTGACGAGCTTTACGAGTGCTACAGCTTTAGCCGACCTAACTATATAAATCTACAGTCCTCTAGCTCCAAAAGCTCCCCTGGCAGCCCTTTGAAAAGCCCGCTAAAAAGCACAATTAGTATAACCTTCAGATCTCCCACTAAGAAATCTCCCGATTATGAACCTATAGAGAACGACACGCCGACAAACGAGAGGGATTCTGTCTACGAGGACATAGATTTGGAGAAGAATTTGTCTATAGTTGAGGAAGCGACGGTACCGGAAGCGGATGCGAGCTTGCCAACGCAACAGGCGTGCCAACCTCACAGCTTCACGGAAGATTTGATCATTCTAGAAACGCCAACAGACTCCGATGTAGACAACACAGATGTGTACAGCCAGGTTAAGTTTTTCAAGAAAAGTATAGAAGAGGTCAACGCTATGATACTAGAGTCTCCGCAGAAAGAGACGCACTATGAAAACCTCTCGTTTGAAGCGAGACAGTATGAGAATGTCGATTTGAAAGGTGCCCAGGAAAATGGTAACATCATCAAACCCAAAGAATCTTTAAATGTAAGAGAATTGGCTAATAGATTTGAAAGTCCTACCGAACAAAAGGGTCCTTTCTTCGAGAAGTTCAAAACAGAAGTGAAATACCCTGAAAAAGAAGAAACTCGACCACCACCCTCGCCAAAATGCTATAAGCTATCTAAGAATTCTACTAATGCTAGATCACTAGACGAAAACGCTTTCGTCAAAGAATTCGGAACGGAGAAGAATTACGTCGACAGAAGAAAAAGCTTAGAAGTCAAAGACGTTAAAAAACAAAACAAATTTCTTCCAGACTTAAATCTAAATTTAAACATGGAGGAAGACAAACAAATAACGACACCTACAACAGAAAATAAAATCTCTCTAGTACAGAGATTTGATACTAAAAAAGACGTTAAAAACTTAATAGGTTTCGACACAGAAAAGAAACTAAGTAGAGAACGAATAGAGAAATACAAAGAAGAGCGCAGAAACTTTCTAAGAGAGAAGTACAGTTCGCAGTCGTTCAGAAGTAATCCAGAGCAATTGACTAGAGTTAAAGTGAAGAAGGAAGAGAGTCCCAAGTTTGAGAGGAGGAATACTGTGGACCTAGGACAGAGGATGAGGTTCTCTCTAGCCAGAAGTAGTCACCAGTTGGACACTATACCGTCCCCCACTAGTCCGGACAGGGGGGAGAGTAGCGCTGGACGCCATTTTGAGAGGTACGTTATTTCTATCCTATGTTAAAAAAATTAACTATGCAATAATTTAATACGCCCGTAGAATGAATCGCACAATACTGAATTTTAGTATAATCGCACAATACTGCATGTTGCTAATATAAAATAACAAAAAAATTATTCGAGTAATTATCACTGTGATTGAAAATTACTTATACTTCTCCACTAAATAAATGTTAACTCTTGACTTTCAGTTGTTTTTAAGGGGAGGTCGTCAAGCGAGTTAGCGTTTTCGAGTTTTCTAAAAACAACCCGAAACGTAGAAAAAGGGTTTTAAAAATTTGAAAAAATTCTATGTTTTACTTAAGGATCTAGTCTAGTCAAAGTTGCACTCAGATACACGATCTAATGAACTTCGCTCGATAGAAAGAGACCCCAAAGTTACTCCTTTTTGTAAAGCATTTACAATCTGACGACTAAACTATTGATGTTTTAAATAAAGTTTTTGAACTAAACTAAAGCCATTCAGTATTTCTAGACATTTTTGCAGAATTTAAAAAGATAAAATGATTGTATGAATTAATATGTTTAAATACCTACGAAATGCGCGAGCGCGGAGGCTCGGCAGGCCCGATCAGTCGCGCGCTGGCGCTTACAGACAACGGACCTGTGTCAGTTTTATCCGCGACAGTTTCGTGCACCAAACAAGCAGTTTTTGACGAATTTATATAATGGTTGCAAATTATTTAAGAAGGGCAATAAAAACCCGAATGAAAAAAGGCGTAATTAATAACAAATAAATTATGGTCATAGTGCCACAGTATAAAAATGACAGTATAACAACTGAACTGAACCCCTCCAGAAATGTAACCAAAGTTGGTAAAATTATAAATGAAATGTTTATGACCAGAAATTGTAGGTATAGTAAGAGATCTACGAGTACTGCTTTGCACTTGAATATTTTTTTAAGCTGTGAGCTTCAACACATTAATTCCGGCCGTCTTTTTTTTAATACCACGTCAGTGGCAAACAAGCGTACGGCCCGCCTGATGGTAAGCGGTCACCGCAGCCTATGGACGCCTGCAACTCCAGAGGTGTCACATGCGCGTTGCCGACCCTTTTAAAATTTATACACTTTCTATCTTTCTAGCTAATCTTCTTTTATAAGATCTACCCATTTCCAGGTAGCTACCGTGGCAAGTTTGGTATCATTTTATATACCATATTGATTCTTTTGTCATCTTTATGTAAAAATCATTTCTAGTATTTATTTTTTAAAAATACGGTAACCTTTCGCATAAATAGTAAAAAAGTAAAAACTTCGCAATGTTTTTTATGCTTTGAGAGCTAATAACTTTTGATGAATAAATTAAACCACCAAAAAATATTCTGTCTGTATTTTATGTGGCACTCTTTAGGGGAGGCCTATGTCCAGCAGTGGACGTCCATCAGCTGATATGATGATGATGACGATGACACGCACACGACAAATAAATATAATACCCTGCAGGTATAAGACATATTTCTTAGGTTCTTAGGTTTCATAGATTAAATAACGAATTTCAGGGTTGTACTATGAATTCTGTTTTTTTTTTCATTATAATGGATCCTACCGTAAGTTCGACTTTCAATTATTTATTTACTACTTATTTATTAAAAAATGATATCAATGACATACTAAAGTTTAATCATAATTAATGCATTTCTTAAGTCAAAATACAGTTATATTTCTATACTGTGACCAGTATGAAGCTAGCGGGGTCATCCGAGTTCACAGTCGCTTCGTCCGCGCGGGCTTGTTCACGCACCGCCAGGACAGCGCTAAATACCTACTCTCGCAGGACTAGAGGGCCTTAATCTTTTTTAGGGTTCCGTAGTCAACTAGGAACCCTTATAGTTTCGCCATGTCTGTCCGTCCGTCTGTCCGTCCGTCCGTCCGCGGATAATCTCAGTGACCGTTAGCACTAGGAAGCTGAAATTTGGTACTAATATGTATATCAATTACGCCGACAAAGTGGTAAAATAAAAAGTGGAAAAAAAATATTTTATTAGGGTACCTCCCCTATACGTAAAGTGGGGAGTGATTTTTTTTTTCATTTTAACCCTAACGTGTGATATATTGTTAGATAGGTATTTAAAAATAAATAGGGGTTTACTAAAATAATTTTTTGATAATGTTAATATTTTAGGAAATAATCGCTCCAGAAGTAAAAAAAAATGTTTCCCCCCCCCCCCCCTCTAACTTTTGAACCATAAGTTTTAAAAATATGAAAAAAATCTCAAAAGTAGAACTTTATAAAAACTTTGTAGGAAAATTATTTTGAACTTGATAGGTTGAATAGTTTTTGAAAAAATTACAAAAACTACGGAACCCTACACTGAGCGTGGCCCGACACGCTCTTGGCCGGTTTTTTTTGGAATTATTTAGGTAGCATAAATTATCATGGCATAGTTTGTGTACGCAAAGTTTGTTCGATTCCTTACTCTGTTTCTCTCTATTGGCTTTCTATTATTCTCTATAATATTTTTGTACCTGTTAGTACACTCACAAACTTTAAGAGGGCGCAGTACGCTCGGTCTGGCTCGGTTCTCCATACAAACGTATTTACCCTCTCATTTTAAAACGCAATGCTAGAATAACATGAAAATTTGTATACACAATGGGATCCGGCATATCTAGGTCGGACCATAGTCTCTGTTGCTAGAAATTGTAAAAGAAAAAAATACTGCGGCTTTTTGAGTTTTTTACGGCTTGTATGAAAACCTTAATAATCGCTGTATTTTTTCTCCGTTATAATTTCAAGCAACAGAAACTATGGTCCGACCTAGATATGCCGGATCCCATTGTGTATACAAAGTTTCATGTTATTCTAGCCTGGCGTTTTAAAATGAGAGCATAAATACGTTTGTATGGAGAACCGAACGTACTGCGCTGTCTTAATTGATGAGCCATTTAGGGCTCCCTTCATACCGGGCATCATAGTTGGCTATAAAGTGTCCAATATAAAGTGAGCTCTAAATGGCTCAACAATTATAGTCCGTGACCGTACCGACTTCCTTAAATTGAATAAATAAATATGCTTTCAGGAAAGAGAAGATGTCCCCGTCGTACAACATTCGGGACATGGCGGCCATTTTTGAACAAAAGCACACGCAGCACGGGAACAGCGGCTAGTATGCGGTCACACGGCGACCCTGTCATAGACCGTAGCCAGTCGAAAGCCCTTATATACGTACGTGTTGATTAATAGTACATTAATACAGAGGCCGGGATGAGGGGTTGCCGGCCGAAGACATATAGACGACCGAACGAAGCGAGGCCAGATAGGTCTGAGGCGGGCAACCCCATATTTCGTCGCAAGGTTATGGCCTGCCTGGTTAGACACTGTAGTCTACGGACGCGAGTGACACCGGAAGAATCAAGCGCGTTGCCATTTTATTGAGTTGAGGATTCGTTGTGCTGACAGCTATAAACTTGTAGGGTTAACACAGCGTTTGCTTGGGAGTTCTGGCGACAAGTCAATCAAAAATTCATGCTTCATTAAACCGCATACAACTAAAAATTTATTTAGAATTAGTTCTCTGTCGCATCGACACTTGTGTTTGTGTTATTTTAGTTAACAAGACTGTTAAGTATAATGAATAAGGTCGGGTTGCACCAACCCATACTCATACTCATACTCATTTATTTGCAATGGACATACATTACACGTCGAAGTTCACATTATCGTAATTTAGTTTTCTATTAATTAAATTTTACAAGGATGTTTCCATAATTCGATACTGTTCAATAAAACATAGAGACTGATCGACGTCAAATATGGCGCCGGCAGCTGTCATCCCATAGAAACTTGTCAAACTTTCCACACAATCAAATTCATGATACAATAATACACAGGGAAAATTCTTTGTGCGAGTGACACAAATCTACGTCATGACTGTTATCCTATGGGTGTATGGCAGGCGTAGTGTGAGCTCGTGTGTACAGGCTGTACAGTGACGTAGGCTTGTGTCATCCGGAGTAGCAGACCTTGTTTCCTTAGTGAGGTATTCCACTCATCCAATATCTTTGTCCAATATACATTTGATCAAAGAAATTGGATGATTTCATCAAATTTGGATGGCACCCCGACATTTGATCAAAGATTCCGATGACAGTTAAATCAATATGGCTACGCATGAAAAAAAAACTTGGACAAAGATATTGGATGAGTGGAATGGGCCTCCGTCAAAGAACTTTGATCAGAGATCTGACAAAGAAATTGGACAAAGATATTGGATGAGTAGAATACCACCCCGTATTAAACTCATCCAATATCTTTGATCAAAGAAATTGGATGATTTCATCAAACTTGGATGAGACCCCGACATTTGATCAAAGATTCCGATGACAGTTAAATCAATATGGCTACGCATGAAAAAAAGAACTTGGACAAATCTATTGGATGAGTGGAATGGGCCTCTGTCAAAGAACTTTGATCAAAGATCTGACAAAGAAATTGGACGAGTGGAATACCACCCTTAGACCATAGTTTTTAACGGACACCGCTTACGTTCACAGACGGCCTGGTGCAACCCACCCTAAGGGGGAATCTCTGTTGTAAAACACTTGGAATCTCAGATAAAAATCTCAGGTGAAATCATTTCCGGGACACAATCTATCCTACCTCCTTTCCAGGGGAGGTTCAGAGGACTGTATCCATGTTAAATTTTATCTAAATTCGTTGCGGTTTAAAGCGTGAAGAGGATAGACAGAGTTTTCGCATTTATAATATTAAGTATGGGTATTTAAATTTGGTGCGGGTGTCCGCTGGATGCGGGCCGGCCATGACCGGTCGTTGTGGCGGTCTCTGTGTGAGGCCTGTCCAGCAGTGGACGTCGATTGGCTGACAATGACGATGATGATGATGATGATTAAGTTATGGCTTCTATGACAGGGCCGACGGTTAGTGTAACAAATTACCAGTGCTTTGCGGGCATATTGTTATTATATTATGTAATTTTACTCTGCTAGTGTGAATAAATAAATTAGTATACTCATTGTGAATATCCTGTATTTGTATGTATTATTTGAAAGTTATCGCTAGAAAAGCAATATTGCACGTCTCGTGTTTTCGGTGTAACATGGCAACATTTTCTTACGACCACACATTCTTAAATCACCAGAACGTGTCCACTATAATAGTCGGCGGTTAAGAAGTCAATCCTGAAACCTGTCATTTCCATACATTTAATAACCTCAAAGTGACTTTAGGTTATAAACTGTATGAAAATGACAGATGTCAAGACCGCCGACCACTATAGCGCCAAATAAAACGGCCGTCCTATGCGTCCAAAGTAAAAACTTTGGACGCATACATCGACGAATCCAATTCAATATCTATCGTTAAATTTAAATAATCACAATTATTTACTAGGGGCGCTAGCGGACACGTTAAAGCATCCTTAAGGGTTCTACACACCTATCAATTTGTCACAACAACCGCCGTTCCGTAAATGATTGGAAGATTGCTATTGACAAGTTGATGTGTGTGTAGAACGTTTTATTTTAATATTGCCGTCGATTCGCTAGGTGGTTTGTATGCAGGCAGTTTTACCACAAAGCGAAAAACACATTAGTCGTCACGGATACGCGACCTTGGAGTTGAGTGCAATAGGCCTTTATAGAAAGACCGCCTGTATAATGCATGCCTATTACTTTACTTTTTATTTGATGTAGTGTTGCCATGACATTTCTTACTTTATTATTATCTGGCGAATGACAACATCTGACGGTTTTTTTGATTAAGAGTCCGCAGGAAGCTCGGTTCTCCATACAAACGTAGCTTCGTTCTTATTTTAAAACGGCATTATGGAATAACATGGAACTTTGTATACACAATGGCAGTATGAAAACGGGCTATGATCTCGCAATAATACAAAAAAAAATATAAAATGGAAGAAAAATCCGTATACTTTCACCAGATAATGGTATTGTAATAACCACAAACGGTTGTGAGAATCGCAATACAGACTTCTAAATAGACGAGTTAATTTTCAACCTTATACGTGTTAGTTTAAGATCGAATCTCCGAAAGCAATTTATTTATTGGTTGTTGTTAGATTTCTTTTTGGCTTTTAAATAATGTATCCAAATAGTATTTGTATGGATAAAATCAGTTTATGGAAAAATCTTGTGTATAAGCTCATGAAAGTAAAAAATCCATCTGTATTTACTGTGAGAGTATATCAAAATAAATAAATAAACAAAATGGCGGATTTTTGGCGCCAAATTCAAATGTTTGGCACGCTCTGCAGCCTGAATGATGCTAGTTTATTGGTATGGAACTACAAAAGCAGTCGGGTTTTAAAAAAAAACTATTAATTTCTCTTGTTAAAACATCAAGACGGTGGTAAATAAGCATACGGCATTTCTGAAATTAATGCATTCACTGCCAGCAACGCATATATGCGTTTTAATTACTTTCACCCAGTGCCTTGAACGCACATATGCGTTCACAACAGGGGCACACAGCAAATGGGGAATGTCTGAAATTTTTAAAAGTCCTTGATTATTTTTCTAATGGGAGGAATAACCGCCGCCATTAACAGAAAAAAGTTTAAGATTCTTCGGTTGCGCCATATATTTTATAAAAATACAAACATTTTATATCACCTCGCGTCTGCCCCGTATCGGACTACTAAGACATTTCTAAGTCCGTCAAATATTAAAAAAAAAACACCTGCTTGGATCTGTGGTACGCAATGACATTGACAGTTCATTATAGGTTGGCCGTATGACTTGAACTGTCAATGTCATTGCGTACCACAGATCCAAGCAGGCGACGACATAATACTCGACGGACTTAGAAATGTCGTAGTAGTCTGATACGGGGCAGACGCGATGTGATATAAAATGTTTATCTTTTTAAAAAATATATGGTGCAGCCGAAAAATCTGAAACTTTTTTCTGTTCGTGGCGAGGGTTATTCCTACCATTAGAAAAATAATCAAGGACTTTTAAAATTTTCAGACATTCCCCATTGCACCTGACGAATGTTCAGGAAAAGGGAGTGGCAATGAATGAGAGATGACACCGTAGCATAAAGGACGAATTGAGGATTTGTCGTGTCGACAGCTAGAGAGGGACATTTGCAGGTCCTTCACTCTCAAGACCTTGGGAGCTCTGGCGACCTTACTCACCACCAGGATCCCAACACCACATACCTGCAGAGCGATACCTAATGATCCGTTTTATCAATTTTTCGCTATCTGATCTAAGCGAAAAATTTCGTTCGCTTTTGGCGACGAGTACCGCATACGAGGGTAAAACTGAAAGTTTCGGGAATAGAAGAAAATATGCAGTATAAGTGAGTTTATTTATTTTTATTGTTTTTCAAAATATTCTCCTTTGTATTTCATGCACTTATGCATGCGTTCAAACCAGTCCATAAAGCACTTTTTGAACTCTGAAGTAGGGGTCGACAAAATGGCTATTTTATAGGCCTCCACTGCTTCTTCTGGCGTCTGAAACCGCTGACCACGCAGTTTGTCCTTGATTCTGGGGAATGTAAAAAAGTCGTTGGGACTTAAGTCAGGGCTATATGGAGGGTGGTCCAATATTTCGACTTTTTCACCGTCCAGGTACTCAGTTGTTGTCCGAGCGGTGTGTGGGCTGGCGTTGTCGTGGTGAAGGATGATGCGACGACTAGGGTTTGTTTTTCGGAGTTCAGCAAAGACGTTCGGCAAACAAATAGTGGTGTACCAATCAGCATTGACTGTTCTACGATCCTCAAGAGCCACAGTAGCTACGTGACCAGATTTAGAGATAAACGTAGCCACCATCTTCTTAGCCGTACTGCGAGAACGAACAACTTTTGTGGGTTTGAGCTCGTCTTCGAATACCCATACTCGGGATTGGTTTTTAGTTTCAGGCTCATAAGCGTATATCCACGACTCGTCACCTGATACTATGCTAAAAACAGCATTTGAGCGTCCCTTGTTAAATCTTTTCAAAGTTTTGCGGCACCAATTGACACGGACTATTTTCTGCTCGTCAGACAATAGGTGAGGTATCCAACGGGAAAATAACTTTTTCACGCCTAATTCTTCTTTTAAAATAATTTGTATTTGACTCATTCCAATACCCAGGTGCTCTTGAATTTCCCGATATGTCACATGTCGGTCTTCATTTATCAGACGACGCACAACATCGACGTTTTCTTGCGTGACTGCCGATTTTGGTCGACCTTCACGCACTTCGTCGGTGAGGGATACACGGCCACGTTGAAATTCTGAATACCACCTGTATATTGTAGTCTTTGAAGGAGCTTCAATATTAAAAGCAGCAACCATCCGCTCTTCACATTGTTTTTGTGTTAGTCCACTTTTAAAGTCATAATAAATCATAGCTCTGAAATTTTCACGGCACAATTCCATTTTAAGCAGTGACTCGACGACTTCAATAAACAATTGAAACCGAACCATACTTTTTTTTTTCTAAGTGGCCAGTGTGTTGAGATAAGGAAACTTCAGAGATTATAAAAAGGTATAATACATGTTAAAAATAAATTAATAAGTATTCGATTCCCGCCACTTTCAGTGCAAGCCTCGTACCCGTGATACAATGATATAGGGTATGACACTCCAGGGAAAATTCTTTGTGACACAAGCCTACGTCATCACTGCTATCCTATCGGTGGTCGGCGGTCGTAATGCGAGTTCGTGTGTACAGGCTGTACAGTGACGTAGGCTTGTGTCATCCGGAGATCATGGCTGTATAGAACTAAAAAAAAAAAAAAGTATAGGGGACAATTTTACACAAATCGACCTAGTCCCAAACTAAGCAAAGCTTGTACAATGGGTACTAGACGACGATATACATACTTATATAGATAAATACATACTTAAATACATAGAAAACATCCAAGACCCAAGAACAAATATTCGTGTTAAATGCCCTGGTCGGGATTCGAACCCGGGACCTCTAGCTTCGGAGGCTAAGTCTGAATATAGGCAAGATTTTTCTATGAGCTGACAAATTATTTAGGTTTAATTGTTATGTTGAATTTATTTATTACTCTCTATTATTAACGGTTGCATTTACGTTAGATCGGCGATATTGTGTCATTCTCAGAGAACAGGGCTTTCCCGCCTTATAATCTACAAAATGGGCCTTGGGTTTTGAAATGGGGGATATATGACACTTTTCATAACGAGCGTTCGTGGCCCAGCGGCGCCCGTTTGAGTGGTTACTAACTGAGCGCTCCCGCTTAAAAGGCATATTACGCCGATGATCCCGGCTGTGTGTCTATGACAGTCGTTAAGCCAAGTTCGGGTGGCTTGAGAACTTCTAACAGTCAAGTTGCCCGCTCACTTAACAAGCCTAATCCTTCAGGAGTCTTATTGAATACAATATAATATAATATACATACCTTTTTTCTGCGAACGACACATAGCGAACCGATATTAAATGCATGAAAAGCATCACAACTCGAGTATTATTAAACATTATTGTATAAAAATGGGATGTATGTGTGTTTGTATATGCGTCCGCTCGCTCGCTTCTCGATATTATTCATAATCCGGTATTTGGCTTGAATTTTATAATCCCCAACATACGTACAGCGACTCTGATCAAGGTGCAGCGATTCATTCCGCGCTACTCAAAACACCGGCCAAGTGCGAATCGGACTCGGCACCGAGGGTTCCGTACAGCTAAGAACCAAATATGATTTATCAATATATTGATGCTTGTCGGTAAAATATACGTAATAATAAACATTATCACCAAATTTCAAGTTCATAGGTCAATGGGAAGTTAAAAAATTCTGTGTGTGACAGAAGACAGACGGACACGCGAGTGATAGCATAACGCTCCGTTTGGACCCTTCGGGTACGGAACCGTAAAAACGCTACCAAAATTCGATCTTTCCCTTATTATTTTCCTCAGGCGCTTCCTAGACACTAACTTCTAAAGCTAACATTCGCTCTACCCTAGAGACGTCCCTGCATACGTAAACGAACCATTTCACATTTAGTTTTCGACACTTGCTTAAAATGCATATTTTGGAATACTTGGCCCTCACTTAATTTCCTGTATAGCGATTTTAAAGCGGTTCACGTTCCCTGTCCCCATACAAAATTATCCTTCAATGTCACAAGTCCAAGTGACAGTTGTAGTTCGTAGCCGTGAACAACCCGAGGCCCAACAGTGGGAACACGGACTCCTGAAAAAAAGCTTCATGTCCCCACATTGGGGGCCTTCGGACAAGGAACGTGTTAAGGCGATTCCTTTCGTTACTTTCGGTAATTATCCATAAATCGAGTCACTCGGTGGTCATCTGGCCTTCAAGACCAGCGTAACGTCCTTCGGCGCTCTAGCGCACTGATGCGCCTGTATAAACGCCCGTGGGACAGGCGCGAACGCGCTCGTCTATCTAACTGCTATACGAAATAGAAGGTACAACATACAGATACCTCTTTAATATTGATTCGAATTAACTTCCTCGGCTCATTATTTTAACCCACACCTATGCGTCCTGCGTTTTTCGTCAAAAAGTGGAAGAATTCTGATTCAAGGTACGCAGAGCCCATAGCATTAGCGGTACCTTGATTATGGTGAGGGCGAATATTTGTGTAAAGAATTATCCAAGCGGCGAGCG
Source organism: Notocelia uddmanniana (assembly GCA_905163555.1). Classification (NCBI taxonomy): domain Eukaryota; kingdom Metazoa; phylum Arthropoda; class Insecta; order Lepidoptera; family Tortricidae; genus Notocelia; species Notocelia uddmanniana. The sequence continues at coordinate 10,232,690 of LR991079.1, read as the reverse complement.
GGTGTGGCTGTGCATTGGTTACGTTGCCATATTAAAAAAAAGCTGGAACTTCAAAGTGTAAAATATGGGTGAAGTGAGATGTATAGCTGATTTACTTTTTTTTAAATTTATTTAACACAAAAAATTAAAAACATTTTTCACTCATCTGCCAAACTGTATGACAGTTTGTTGGCTGCCGCCGTCTGTCGCCGTTTTCATATACGCTTCACACTTCGCGTCTCGCCGCGCGTTAAGTCTTGTTGGATGTTTATTGTGAAACTGCACCCATATTTACATTTGAAGGTATGAATGTAATTGCATTTACTATATTTTTGTAAGCAGTATTTAATAGTAGGTGTTAACGTATGTGCGTTATATGAATGGTGATTAAGCCCCCAACCTTCACGGGGACGCTTCTATGTCATTGAATTAAGACGGATTTATTATATGTTTTTAACCCTTTGCTAGAAAGAGTAAAGTTTGAAACGCACAGAGCGTGGCGCAGCGTCGTTGCGGGGCGGTTTTCCGGTAAAGCGAGCGCGGTCTGGGGAACGTCGCATAAGAAAAGCGGGATAGCTAAGCGGAGGCGGCGTGTAAGACATATGAAGCAGTAATCGACACTCGACAGTTTCGTAAAGATCAAAAATGCAAAACCACCTCCGCCCCGCATAGCGCCGCGCCCGCTCTGTGTGTTTCGAGCTTTACGCTCGTATTGCAGGTCCACAGGCCATTGTGATTCAGACCCCTAGGATCCATTACATAAATAAGAAGCCTCTTTGCAACCCTATTGATTAGGACGGGGCCTTTGCTTGTATAAAAAGGGGCTGTGTTGCCAATTTAGGCTTGAAATTTTGCGGAAGTCTTCTTCCTAATAAATAGGGTTGATGAATTCAGTTTTATCATAAGCTACAAGTATGATTGCATAGAATCAAATTGTGATTGTATACAACATACTTGATTTATCTTACACTCGAAATTGAGTACAGAAATATTTAAAAACCTGTAGAAAGAAACTACGGTAACATGGACCGCCCCCCACCCCCCACCCCGCCCCTCCCCTCCAAATTACTATTTCAATGTGTTTAGTCACATCCTTAAGACGCAGGGTAGGGCAAGCCATTCTCCATACAAAGGTTGTGCAAGTTTAAAGCATTAAATTTAATTTATTTTTTTGTTGGTACATATTGGATATACGCAGAACTTGATGTTGAAAATTTGCATTATTTCAAAAAAAATAAAAATAAAGAAATACAAAAAATAATCAAAATTAAAAAAGAAAAACATCAAGACATAGCTAACAAAAAAATAAGCATATGGACCAAAAATAGTAACAGCCCGGCTAGTATGATAGCTTATACCGTCACGTTTTATGTGACGTTTCAGTACATTTTGGCCATATAACGTGACGGTATAAGCTATCATACTAGCCGGGCTGGAGTGCAAACACAAACGAAGAAAAACTTGCACAAAGTTTGTACGGAAAGAGCTTGCCCACCCCTTCGCCTTAAGAGATTTGTTTGTTTAACGGCTGTCTCAGCACGTACACGTGCTCTGGGAGTCTTGGTACTCAATAAATACTTTCACAAATACATTGAGGAGCTTTGAATTTTGGAGGGGCGGGCCATGTTATCCCTTCATAGGGCACTGGTAAAATAGTTACCACCTGATTTTGAACCTTGTTGCTGTAAGATAAGATGGAAAACCAATGAAAAATCCGATTAGCCTCTGCCCTATAAAGGGTTAAAGTAGTTTATCTCTACCCGTTTTCGTTGCTCTTGACTGTATTATAGACTGGTATATGCTAATGATCATTCATGTAACGCGTGCTTCACTGTAAATAACCTGAAATCTGCACTATTTGTAACAAAAATCGAGAAAATCACACGAAAAAACATAAATATGGACAATAAACTATATTACGCATTTTATTAAATTCCTTTATGATAATACATTTTGCTAACTTCTCTAAGTCGTTTATACAAATAACATTTTCGAAGTCGCCTGTATTTTATATGGTATTGGATAACAAAGTCATGGAAATGTTTAGACAGTATCAGGTTCTGTTTCACCAACTTGACAGTGTCATCTGACAATGACATAAAGACGGAGAAATTTACATATATTATGGCACAGGTTCCTAGCCCACAACACCAACCAACCATATCAGCCCAAGAACATCTTGCTGGACATAGCCCTCCCCCAATTTCATGGGGAGTAAATGCCATAATCACCACGCTTGGCATGCGGGGTGGCGATCGCAGTATCTCCACAGCACTCCAGGGATGCTGCTGCCCAACCCTATCCCACAGCCTAACCCCCGTTACAAGCTAGAAGTTGCCCTGAATCTTAGTTTCATGATCCAAATATATGTATTCTTATTTACTACTTGATACCCTAAGCAATCCACGCCTGTGGCCTCTTTCTTTGAAGACTTGTCATAATGATGTGGTCATCAAGTTGATGAAATAGGCCAGGTATTTGAAATGTGTACTAAGTTGTTTAAAAATCTATTTCTAACATTGAATATTCCAATTTTCGTAAAGATAATAGACTGTTTTTTGCCAAATATTACTCCGTGAAACCAGTTTGTACGTAAACAATTGTAATATAAAGAGAATCCTCCATTATATATAAAGTTTTAAATTCCTTGTATCATAAATTATGTATATGGAAAATGTAAATTTTCATATGGACATAAGCTGGACATTGGCCTGTAAAAACGGCCTGAAGGTAAGCAGTTACCAGGACGCCTGCGACTCCTGAAGAATCACGAGCGCGTTGCCGACACTGTATTAGCTTGAGGATTTCGTAAAGCCCGAGCCACACCGAATGCGTGCGCAGCACGTGCGCGTGACTTGCAAGCAGTGTGTGATCTACTATGACATTTCATACGATACAACGCGTACGCCACGCACACGCGCACGCATTCGGTGTCTCGGTCTTAAACCTTATTGCAAAGAGATGAGGTCAGTCAACTCAATTTGGTCAACACAAATCAATGATGATTTGTGTTGACCAAATTGATGGTCAACGGTCAGTCAACTGTAAAGATGATAGTATAATGTATGGAAAACCAAAGCGAGTGTGCTCAGGAGCTCCATGAGCTCATACCGGCTTCCCCCTTCTTCCATCGTGCATTGGACATCCAGACGTACGGCTGGCTACTATCCTTACCTGGTCGAAATTCCTCTAATTCGAACCAAGTGCTTTGCTTCATCTTTCATAATGCGCACTTCTAAGGTTTGGAATTCTCTACCGGCGTCTGTATTTCCGAGTTCATATAACCTAGACCTCTTTTTAAGGCGAGCTCGCTTCATCATCGGCCTCATCTTTGCCCCCCGGCTAGATGCTGGCCAAGAGCAATCCCATTATTAATAATTAAAAAAAGCGTTTAAGAAGCGCGCGACGCGGCCATTAAGGCTAGCCCGTCACCAAAATGTTGTCTTGCTTGCTCGCTCGTGAGCTCGATCGCGCTAAACGCACATAGCGAGCGCGGGGCGGAGGCGATTTTTGCATTTATGATCTTTCCGAAACTCGATTACTCATACTCATACTCATTTATTTGCAATGATTTTATACATTACACGTCAAAATAAAACATTACATCATACTAGGTATTTACATTAACATACGTACATAAAGGTCCAAAAACTTTAACCATTAAATATGTCAGTGTCTCTGACAGTTAAAGATTAATTACAAATTAAGATACAAAATTAAATTACTATTATGATTATTGGATCAGTTAAATGTCACAACAATTGGGATACATTATAATGAGCTTTATCAACGAGCCACGATTTTAATTTGTCATAAAATGACTGTCCGTTCTGCTCTTTGATGCAATCTGGGATCGCGTTATAATAGTACATTACGATACAAGTGCAGAGAACCTGTTCGCACGTGTATCGTACGTTTTACAGTACATATGGCTCTTTAAAGTTTCGGCATATGCACGTAATCTGCTGATTACCGCACTCGTGCGGTAAAGTAGCACCATACTATGTACTGTAAATTTTATTACGCTTCATATGTCACACAAGCCGCCTCCACTCCGCTATACCGCGCGATTATTTGGTGCGACGTCCCCCGGACCGGGTTTGCTTTACCGCAAAACCGCCTCTGCCCCGCAACGACGCTGCGCCGCGCTCTGTGCGTTTCAAGCTTAAATTCAGAAGGCCTACTCCAAACTTCGAACTTCGTGTCGTGCCGTCCCTTTCACTCTCGTCTTGTATACTATATGACGGAAAGGGACGGCACGACACGAAGTTCGAAGTACGCCCTCTGCCCTCTTCGCCCGCGCGCTGAGTCTTGCCAGAATGAGCATGAAATAAGTTTTCTGTTTAAATGGAACATTATTTAAAAAAATAAGAAAATCAAGTACATTATTTTAAAATGAAGACAAAATCTATACTAATATTATAAAACTGAAGAGTTTGTTTGTTTGTTTGAACGCGCTAATCTCAGGAAGTACTGGTTCGAATTGCAAAATTCTTTTTGTGTTGGATAGTTCATTTATCGAGGAAGGCTTTAGGCTACATAACATCACTATGCGACCAAAAGGAGCGAAGACACGGGCGAAGTCGCGGGCAACAGCTAGTTTCATATATTTCCGATAAAAAATCCAGTAGTAAAGTGGGTATAAGTGGAAAAATCAGGGTGACTTGGTGAATTAACCTTTCCAACGCTCTGTCAAATACAAAATCTGGCACTCACACGCCATGACATCGACATGTCAAGCACGAAGTTGAACCCTATAGAAATGCATGTAGGTTGATATATCAGTTACTGGTATATTCGTCGTTGGCGTTCAACCGATGGTGCGGATATATGCCTCGTCGGCGTCCAAAAGGTTAATTTCTCTTTTTTATTTATATTAATATGGTTTTTGGGTAAACCACGCTATATTTATGTCTTGCAGATTATGATATATTGTTGTCTGGTATTTAAATTGTATTAGTTACGCATAAAATGGTTACTAAACTACTCATTTAAACGATATTTTACTATTATCCTTAGTAAAATATCCCTTTGAACGCTTTCATATTTTTATTTTTATGTTTGGCGAGAAATCAAATGCATAGTAAGTAAGTTGTAATTTTGATTATATAAATAAAAAAATAAAAAAAAAAAAAAAAAAAATGAAGTGATCACTCAGACGCCAAGGTATCAATCAATAATTGATGTAACCAATGAAAACAATTCATATTGTTTTTTTTTTCATGATCAAAGTACACCTTCACTCCGACCTTTTTAGTGGTTGTTTGCGTGGTGGGCACGACAACACACGACCACTTTAGAGGTTCGTGGCGTTCAAAGGGACAACTCGGCGTAAGATTTGAATGTAAAAAACGGGCCAAGTCCGGCCGTCTGCGAGCTTTAACCAGAGCCATGCTATCGTGTAATATATTCTTATGAATTATGAAGTTATGTAAAATACGCTTCTGTAGCCATAGCGGACAGAGAATAAACGATATTCCAACTACTTCATGTTTTATTTAAACCTCCGTCGACAACAGGCCTCTGAGGCGCAGCGTCGTCGGGGCGGAGACGGTTTTGCGGTAAAGCGAACGCGGGGGCATGTCGCACCAAAAAACCGCGCGGTAGAGCGGAGGCGGCCTGTGTGACGTATGAAGCAGTAACGACCGTCGACAGTTTTGGAAAGATCAAAAATGCAAAACCATCTCCGTTTCGAGCTTTAGATCTAAAGTTATGGCCTCCAAGTAATGGATCTTGGCATCGCGAGATTATAACGTGGCAGTCACTGCTGATTTTGAGGGACCATCTACATAGTTATGACTCATAATCGTTGTTATACAACAAACAAACAAAATCGATGAAAAAATATATTTTTGTATTAGTTTTAATATATCGTTATTAACAGGGGTCGTACTTTTCGTGCCGATGACGTAAAAATGACGTCACACAGCATATAGGTGATTCCAATTGGTGTTATGGTAATTATTAATATTTAATCATCAATCATTTAATCATGCATTTATAATGGTATTTTTTCTTATACGGCCTATTGCATCCGAAGATTATTAAGGATTTATTTTCATATTTAGAATTTTAATTTATAAGCAGGTGAGGATCTCATAGTGATTTAAGTTTTATAACAGGTTATAGTAATGTTGAATCTAAATATGAACGTAAACTCTCTATGATGACGAGTTCTGTTTAATTATTGTTAATAACTAGTATTACACATGAACCAGTCACAAAAACTTGCAGTATTACCTAATGTTGTACTTTATAAGTTTGTAATTTGACAGGCAAATTGCGTTTGTAATAGGGACATAATTGTAAAAAGTGTATGTATACATGATTATTGATTAATGAATGATGATTGATTAATTAAAATAATTCTAATTTACAGTACATATGGTGCTATATTACCGCACGAGTGCGGTAATCAGCAGATTACGTGCATATGTCGAAACTTTAAAGAGCCATATGTACTGTAAAACGTTGTACGATACACGTTCGAACAGGTAATTCGCAACTCGTGTCGATTTAAAACACTCCCTTCGGTCGTTTTTCAATTTATCACCACTTGTTGCGAATTTCCTGTTTTCTGCACTTGTATCGTAATGTACTATAAAATCATCCTATATGGAGCGTGACGTCACCGGTACGAAAAGTACGACCCCTGGTTATTAATATCGCTCCAGCGGAGTAAAAAAGTAAAATACACGTAGGTAAGCTACAAACTTATATTTGCATTAAAAAAACTTTGTTTTTCAATTGAAACCAATTACAAATCATTGCTGGAGAGCACAATAGTGTACCTATCGTTTAGTTTTTTGCTCCTATTACAGGCCACACCCTGTATACGAGTAAGCCAAAGGAAATAATAAGTGCAGTACTTATTCCTGTACGTTTTATGATAACATTAATACACTAATGAAGCGGTAAATATATATAACCGACCCTTAATAAAAACAACGGCTAGGCAATAGGCATCTCATCATCATATCCGCCGAAGAACGTCCACTGCTGGATATAGGCCTCCCCAAAGACTTCTACAACCAGCGGTCCTGCGCCATCCGCATCCAGCGGACACCCGCGACCAGCTCACCAGCCAGCCAGCACAGCCAGGTCATCAGTCCACCGTGTGGAGGGCCTGTCCACGCTACGCCTTCCGGTACGTGGTTGTCGTGGATAGGCATCTGATGTTTAAATCGAAACATTGCCTGTATTGAGCCAAGAGGGAGGGAATAGCGGTTCATCTAGTATTAATGCATAAAAGTTTAATTAATAATCTAATAGTGGTCGACAGCATATGTTGTCGACCGATTCAAGGAGCCGTTTCACTCGTAGGGCTACTTTTGTTTCCCGGATTACATGAACACACATCCACACTCTCATACACTTACACATCTTCACACATTATTCAAACACATACAACTACTTCATTTCTTTAATTTGATTACCTGCTTGTTAGGATAATACGAATATGTATATGTAACTTATTCTTTTGTCATTTGTTTGCATGCATTTTTGTAAAACCATAATTCGTCTTTAATTTGTATTCTCACACCCCTAAAGCCGCAATGTTATTTTGTTAACCCGTTATTCTGAACTGACTCCCACGATACAGGCCCAGTGGGCCCAGCCTAGTGTGGGGGTTACTATTACACTGTGTTATTAGCGATGAATGTTAATTTGGTAAATAAATCACTTTTACTTTACTTATACTTACTTTTACTTTACTTTTATCTCTCTTCAGGAGTAGTCCTAACCGAAGACCACAGCCATATTTCCACTACTTGCTCTTCAGGTTCCCAATCGAATTTTTCCGGGCTGATTCTGCCCGCTGCTCTGATCCATTCTGGGGGTTCGGTCGCCGAATCCAGTCTGTATCTATGTGCTGTGTGTACAATATCCATCAAACGGCTCGCATCACATCGTATTGGAACGGATTTTACAATCTTTAAACGATATCAATCATATAATTATTTCTGCACCACCTACTGCGAATTGTAATTATTTGCTTTGATTTCCGCTACCCAAAGGTTGTCTGGTAGAGATCGCTCTTTAGAGATAATACCGCCTTTTGTTTGCCTCTACTTATTGTTATTACGTACTGTACTGTGTCCTTTAATTGAGGTGTGCAATAAAGACTATTGTATTGTATTGTATAAATCATTTGAAGTCTATATTAGCAAGTCGCGCACAGCAGCAGTCTTCCGCGGCACGCAATCGTAGCCGAAAGTATGCATGTTGGAGATACCAACATTTAGTTATGAGATAGTTATTTAAGTTGGTATTTATTGATTTATTTACGAGCCTGTACCTAACTTTGTATTTATATATATATTAGGGGACATTTTATACACAAATCAAACTAGTCCCATAGTAAGCTCAATAAAGGCTTGGGTTATGGGTACTAGACGACTACGAGTATATATTTAATAGAAATTTTAGAATACATTCAAGTCTCAGGAACAAATGTTTTTACTCACCACGGACACAAATGCCCTTTCCGGTGTCACTATACCAATAGGCTAAACAGGCCAACAAATTGCATATAAGTAAATACTTTAATGTACACAAAACACACACACATACACTAATTCGGTTATATTATATCGGTACAAAAGCGAACTTATTGTCCGAGTGAAACGAATGTTTCCGTTTCAGCTTCGGCAAAAATGCTTTCGCATGTCCAGATTTCTGGCTGTTCTTCTCTGCAGATCGTATTTCCCAATCGATTCTCGTGAAATTTAGTGAGCAGGTTTGATAATTAGGTACAAAGACTTTTTTTGACTCAGATATAGAAAATTTTGAAACCTGACAAAAATTGCGATATAACCACTACTGAATATTATGCAATAGTATGATTGAAAGTTGCGAGGACTGTCACAGAAAGGCACCGCCTCCAACACCAACCACCAACTTACGATTACAGACCAATCAACGTTAAATATGGCGCCGGCAGCTGTCATCCCATAGAGACTTGTCAAACTTTCTATACTCGTACATTCAGATTTTAACGAACACCGCTATGATTACAAACGGTTTGGTGCAACCCAGCCTAAATAAGTTGCTAGTCAATGGCTAACTTCTTCATCCCTCGACTGATTTTTATTTTTTATTCGTTTAATTCTAGAGGCGGAAACAATGAAAACCCTGGCTGCGTACCTAATCCAACTTTTTAACCGACTTCAAAATTTCAAAAGAGGAGGTTATCAATTCGGTTGTATGTTTTTTTTTTTTTTTTAATGTTTGTTAGTCCATAACTCCGTCATTTCTTAACCGATTTGGAAAATTCTTTTTTTGATTGTAAGTATATATATCCAAGTTGGTCCCGTTTTTGTCAAAACGCAGTTCTGATGATGGGATCCATGAGAAATTGAGGGAACTCCTCAAATCATCAAGGCAAACATATAGTAATTTTTGTGTTTTTATCAACAAGTCAAGCATTTTCATCCAAAAATGTGACATTGGATGAAGTGGAACTGCTGATGATGATCAGAACAGAACTCTTCAACGACAAAAAGTTCACGTTTGGCGATTTGTCCTCCTAGCTGTGTTTGTTAAGCAAGTTCTATTTTCACGATTAATTTTTGTCATGCTTGATTTCTGATGATGGGAACCATGAGGAATTGAGGGAACTCCTCAAATCTTAAAGGCAAACATATAGTTATTTTTGTGTTTTTATCAACAAATCGAGCATTATCATACAAAAATGTGACATTTGATGAAGTGGAACTGCTGATGATGATCAGAACAGAACTCTTCAACGACGAAAAGTTCACGTTTGGCGATTTGTCCTTCTAGCTGTGTTTGTTAAGCAAGTTCTATTTTCACGATTGATTTTTGTCATACTCAAGTTCTGATGATGGGATCCATTAGGAATCGAGGGAACTCCTCAAATGTGAAAGGCACACAAATAGTGATTTTAGTATTTTCATGAACTAATCAAGCATTTTCATTCATAAAAGTGACATTTCATGAAGTGGAACTGCTGATGATGATCAGAACGGAACTCTTCAACAACGCGTAGTTTACGTTTGGCGATTTGTTCTCTTCGTTTTGTTTGTCAAGCAAGCAAGGTTTTTTCATGATTCCATGAGGAATTGAGGGTACTTAGTCTTCTACCATTATAAATATACATTATAGCCATTTTTATTTTATTGTATATCTATCTAAGAGTGCACCATCTAAGTATAATAATCTTTTGCCGGCCTCCCCCATTGAAGTCGGTTTTTTTTTCTTAAAAATTATTGTCTGGCAAATCGGCAGCTGTTTTTTTCCTCAAAGTAAATTTAGGTTGACGGGTCAGACATAATTAATTACCTACAAGGAAATACTGCTCGAAATTGAAATATCTTCTCATTACCAGTCGTGTGTCGGCCCGCGACTAGCTACATCTCCTAAGATGCTGTTTCAATCGAGCTTTCTGACCCTGCTGGTGGCGTTCGGCGGCTCCCACACAGTTTCCGCATCCACCGAGAAACACGAGGATTATGAAGATGCCAACTTTTATCGTGACAGCGATGCGAGCTGCGGGCTCGAAGCGCGTCAGCCGACAATAGCCGCCACCACTCCCACAAGCAAAAGCTACAGAAGCTATAAACAGATTGTGTATTTAGATTCAACGTACGGAGAAGACTTTGTTTTATCGTGTTCATCCAGTGCCGCTTCAAAACTTACAATACAATACAACGGAAACCAACTCCAGGTCAATCACCCCAACCTAACCACAGTTCAGATGTCAATAAAGAACCCGGACGTGGGGAGGCACGAGTACCACTGCACGGACAGCATCACTGGCTGCACCGACACTCTGCTTCTTTCTGTTGAGCCTGTCATTTCCGTGACAGCTCCAGGCATTCTTCATAAACTTGTGCACAGTTTTGATCACGTATATTTTGTACCTCGTGGCGTGGATTACGACGTATCCTGCTCGGGAAATAAAGCCGACGTCCACATTGTAGTCGGTCCACGCTGGCAGAAACTGCAAGCAAAAGTGGGGAACGAAACGACGGTGACCGCAACAGTGAAGGGCGACACTACCGAACACCGTTATTCTTGCAAGGGCGGTAATGGAATGTCGAAAACATATCCAATACGGATTATTGTGGATCACTACCCCAAAGCTCGAGAGTTTCGCTGCGTTCTTTTCCAAGCGCGCAAGCTCGAATGCACATGGATATCTTTGAGTAAAAGACACAGTTTCGACTTGTTTTATATGGACACGCACGAAAAAGTGCACCTTTGCTCCGATAAGTCTGGCGATGCCACTGGCAGCTGCGCGAGCGCCTGGGAAGGCGGCATCGTCGACTACGAGTATGAGAACGAGTTTACTTTACAACTGCAGACTTGTGTTGAGATATTTTGTTACAATCAGCTGTTCCGTATGCCTCTGGGCTCAATCAAAAAGCTCGACCCTGTTTATAACTTGAGAATTGTAAATGCTGATTCGCGAGGCGCTGGCGTGGCGTGGCATCACGATGTTCGGTTCGCGGATTGTGCGTATAGAGCGGAGTATAGACTGTTAGGGACGGAGTGGCGACCTGTCAACGTGTCAGCCGTGCGATGCGGTGATGAGTGCTCACTCCCGCTAGCGCTGCCGTGCCCGGACTCACACTACGAGCTCCGTGTATACGTGAGATACAAACAGGCCGCCGAGGACAGGTTCTGGTCTGACCCTTCCTCCATATTCTTCTTCACTGCCCCGAGTACTGGCGATGAGGCGGGTACCGCATGCTATGCCGAGTTCAGGGAGCATGAACCGATTTCGTCCGCAGATGTTGCTTTATACAAAGTTCGTGAGCTCATAAGTGATGAACGTAAAGAAACTAAGGATTTAAAGAGGAAGGTGGATGCTTTAAAGGAAAAACTGGCGAGGATGAAAGCACTTATGGACGCGAGAGCGGGGTCCGGCTAGTGCGAGTGGCCGGCGGGGGCCGAGGGACCGTAATCAGGGCGCATTAATGTGCAAGAGCAGCGTCGAGTGACCGGCCTTTGCGTTAGAGCGAAACAGATATATCACCGCGCCTCGTTCCGTTCCTATAGGCTCATGCGTCATCTATTATACTCTCCGCGGCGGTTCTTGCGTCCCATGACACTTGACACACAAGTTTCGATTCCTAATTTTTTTTGGATTTCATTTTTTATGGTGAGTGCATTGCGGTTGCGGTTCAAATTTTTATTAATTTTTTTTTATCGTGTTCTTATAACTATATTCTACATATATGTTTCCTCATCCAAAAAAACAAATACACATCCAAAAAAACAAATACACATCCAAAAATAGTGCGTCAAGAAACGAAGTAGGTACATAGCGCATGTTATTTGGGTTTCTTTTTAAATATAGTTATTTGCATAACTGAATATCACATTAAAATATAAAAAAGTCTACAGATCGACTATGAATGATGTTGCCAAAAAATATTTAAAATAAATTGATTAACGGTCACTGAACTATTATTTAGGATGTTTCTTTGTTACACATAGGTACATTACACATCATAGGTTTGTATAATATCAAAATAGACGAACCCCCAATACAATAAATACGAAGCATAGGTTCGTTGGACTCGTAATTTTTACTAAAATTTACAATTTGTATTTCTGTAATAAACAGTATTTTGACTCACCCTTAAACGAAGTTTATCGTTTAAAAGGTAAAATTCTCATCTCATGATTTCATCGATAAATGCAAAAATGGATGCATGTGCCCATCCCTAACCAGTTCACCGACGCTGTTGTTTACGTGTACGAGTGTATTCCTACAGTTGCTTTTCGTAGTGAGAGTACCAATTAGAGGATTAGAATGCTAGTAGACAACTGGACGGATGTGTGCGGGAACCCAATATTTACAATATTAAGCAAGTAGTGGAAACGCACACATCTTTAGAAGTGGCGACAGCAGTACCGGACTAATTTCGCAGTTACGGCATATCTCTTTCTTTCTATGATCTGAGATATTAATACAGAAGTCCCCATGACACATCGGTAGATCGGTAGCTTACAGCAATCATTTTAACCGATCTGTCAACAGTATCGGAAAAGGAAGGAAATTTCAGATCTCAGGATATACTTATGTAAATAATAAATTAAGTAAATATTACAGCACAGCTAGCACAATACTGCGCGCGAACTAGCTCACGCGCGAGATAGACTCTCCGTCCTTTTCTAATTGGTAAATACAGAAAAAGACGGATAGTCTATGTCGCGCGTGAGATAGCTCGCGCACCGTCTTGTGCTAACCATGCTGGACGACTTGTTAAAGAGGTAGGTAACTGTCAAGTTAAGGCCCAAAATGAATTAAGTCGCAGTAAATTAGTTTTACTATAAACAATCTAGTGCCCGACTTGGCACCTTTTCAGATAATCTACGGAACTTGGCACCCATTTAGAACTCCATTCTTTTGTCGGTGAAAACGACAACAACGCATCGCATATTCTTAATATTGAACTTGGCTTTCATTTTCACACTTATGTTTTTGATAGGATATAAATTAATTCATTTCCTCCAACTTACGAAATGTCACCCGAATCGAAACTAATGATATGGTCACAACACTGATTTTAAAACAAAAAAGATGTAGTACGTACCTGTTTGTGTGGTGATTTATTATTGTAAAATATTCCAAGACGATGATAAGGAAAAAATTAACATTATCTAAATCATCGCCTTTGTACATAAGTATGTCAACTGTTCTTGTAATTACTGTTTTATTGTTATGTTTCACTCATGTACAATAAAGAATTTTACATACATACATACATACATATACATTAAAATAGTAAGAGTAGTTTATACGTACTTGGAAAGACCCAATGTCATTGATGTTTTTTTAATTAATTTGGATTGATCATGCACATTTACATTATATGGGTGTTGTGATGTGTCACATATGTGATCTAAAAAAATTCCACTGTATGTCATCATTGACGTTTACTAGTGCCTACGCTAATTCTTGGGATTAGGTAGCGGACCCCAAGCATCCTTCAGGATGCATCTGTACTGTACTGGGAATAACGCTAGGAGGATGATGTATGTATGTATGAGGGATTGAGAGGAGATTTTTAAAAATAATGAGATAGACAAACTTACACCGTGTACAAAAACGTTACAATGAGTGAATATAAATTGTAGCTAAACCGTAACTAAATAAATACCCATAAAAACATAAGTAAATATACACATATAATGAATAAAAAAAATACATATACCTATAATAAATACATACAGAATAATTATATTCAAAATTACAATATATAAATAATTATAGTACTCAACCAAATCACAGATCGTTGGAGAGATGATGATGATGATGTCATCATTGACGTTTATTGTACCGGGATGGCAGCTGTGTCAGAATGCAAATAGGAATGCAAATACTATACATTCATTTCAATTATCGACATCTGTTTATCGATACACCTATTCCTTAGTCGATGCAGACGGACGTAACGATATAACTTTTGCAGTAGGTACGGCACCAAATATAAGTACTCGGTTAACCTTATTTATGGAAAAAGGATCTGTACAATATTTTTTCAAGGTGTTATTACCTAGGTAAATGTTACCTTTCTACGGCCGAGTCACAGTATGGCTATGTATCTACTGTAGCCGAGTCGTGGCAAAGAAAAAGAAGCGGAAATTAGTAAAATAACAGTGAAGTAATAGAATTTAAGAGAGAAAATGATTAGTAATACGTATATTTTCGCCAACCCGCATGCCAAGCGTGGCGATTATGGCATTTACCCCCCATGAAATTGGGGGAGGCCTATGTCCAGCAGTGGACGTCCTAGGGCTGATATGGATGGATATTTTCGTGGATACAACCGGCCGCTTTTTTGCTCTGGTTAAACGACGCTTGCTTATTTTTCCCGCTAAATCATGTATGCAATCTACGGTAGGCATGCCAACACTTTTCAATCGTTGTCAATTCAGCTCTGGAAGTAGGGTACACGTTGATGAGAGATCGTAGTACCATGGACAAATTGACGATAAGTATCTTAGCTTCACAATAAATTTCAACAATCACTACATTCACTATTTACTACGCACGTACTTCTCGACCAAGCTGAGTTTGCACCTCATTTGTATGCGGCGCTATACGCACCAGCTGCAAACTTATCTTGGTCGCTAACGCTAAGACAAGCCCACGTATTTTGGCTTGCCTTATCTAGCCATCTCATTCATAAATGCCGCGTGTCATTTAAATTGTCAAGGACACGCATCGCAAAATGGCCGCCGATAGAAAGCCGATTATTATCCTGTTACGGTAAGGTGTCTCATTCGAATTTAGACCTTGACTTTAAAATGATAAGGTTTATATTTAGAATAAATGGCTTAGCAATTTAGAAACTATCCGAATTTGGCGCACTAGTAAAAACATTGCCATACTTTACTCTCATCGAAAACTGTGTGGAATTGATTGCGCAAAATATAAAATTCAATTATTTATAATTTAAAATAAAAATATTTGTTATCATAACATAAAACACAATGGTCTAACGTAGTTTGAAGCTCAATAATTTTATTACTTACCAAGAATTTCGCAACGAAAGTGCCCGTTTTTGGATTCTTGGATGAATAACGGAATGGGGTGGCAATACAGAGTTTACATTTGCCCGGTTACTCTACGAATACGAATAGTATGTTTGGTGTTGTGATTTGTTGTTTTGATAAAATTAGTGCATAAATAATTAATTAATCTTTTAACCAGTGGAATTTAGATCTACAAGGTAGCTTGCATTAGTAATTGTTGCTCCGTTGCGAGGAATATTTTAAAATATTTGCAGGTATTTTTTTTTGTTTTCGTCAGTTGTTTAATTGTAAATAATTTAATTAAGTTTTGACGTGAATTCTGCTCAAAAGGCTTTTTTCAAAGCCGCCACTTCAAAAATATTCCGGTCGAATGAATTAGTTTTTCATTAGTCGTTTCATTTCATAATTTTAATGATAAAAACAAAATAGTAGGAAATCCCATCTCACCCCGTAGGTGTGATTATAGTAGTCGGCGGTTAAGAAGTCAATCCTGACACCTGTCATTCCCATACAGCTTATAACCTAAAAGTCACTTTGAGGTAAACTGTGTGTTAATGACAGGTATCAGAATTGACTTCTTAACCGCCGACCACTATAGTAGGGATATCAATGAGGTGAATTGGAATAATTGCTAGGGTTGACACTTTCGGATGTCAAATCACACATAAAACGAATTTAAATTCAGAGAAAAATCCGCCGCTTCTTAACATCAATTTTGAGTGTTTTTTTTTAAATTTATGATTTCGCTATTTGGTGTTGTTAGAAGAAAAGAAAATACGTCTTAACAATATAATAAATACATTTTAAGAGCAACCTGAGTCCGAAAATTAAAGCAGGAACCAAAAAAAGAAATTCTGGATGCGCATCCCTACTAACACTCCACCGTCCCTTGTCACCCCGTTTTATGTTACGTACTTTTTACTGTTCTGTTCCGCAAGTTGCCAACGCGCCGTTAGGAGTTTAGGAGTACTGAGCCGGGGCGGTTTCGTTACGGAATCGATAAGACGTGTGGGTTGCGGTGGCAGTTTCATGTAAAAAATACTGAATGGCTCGAGTTGATAGACAGATAGGAAGAGATTAGGAGCCAGGAACTGGGGCGATATTGTTTCTCTCTAAAGAAATCAAAGACTGACGTGTTTAACTGAAACTGAAACGTCGAAATCCCTGTAATACAAGCGGACAAAGATCTAATCAGGATAATAATCCTGTATTAGAACAATAAAACTTAATCCCCGTTAGATAAGTATAATTATTTATACATTCGTTTATGTTGAAGCCATACATAAGATATCAAATAAATAACGCATTATCATGGACACACCTTTACCTTCCAATTTACCCTTATTAATAGTCTAAAACCGAGACCTTCTACTCGTAGAGTCTTATTTATTTTGACCATGAATTAGGTACGTAATTTATTCCACCTATGTCACCTTCCACTCACGTTAGACATACATCCATGTAATTCAATGTAGGTAGGTCATCATGATCGTAGCGATATCCCGGTACAGATGCATCCGATACCTAATCCCAAGCATTGGCGTAGGCACTAGTTTTTACAGAAGCGACTGCCATCTGACCTCTCAACCCAAAGGGAAACTAGATCTTATTTGGATTAGGCTTGTCAAGTGAGCAACTAATGCTAAAAGTTCTCAAGCCTCCCGAAGGCCTCTAACTTGGCTTAACGACTGTGGTATTTAGGTATTATCAGCGGGGCTCCGTCTTAACTGTATGATTGATTGCGAATGATCACTTCTTTTGTCCTGTGGTTAGTCCAGCCAGACTCCAGTATGTGGTCGCCACTCGAGAACCAGCAGATTTTTTTGTGAATAGCAAGTGTGATTTTTTCATGATTGTTATTATTCTTTATTATTTTTAGTATCTTTTTTCTATTTATACAACTTTTCCGTTCATAGAATCCCTGCCAAGCAGGAAGCTGATTCACCAATATCACTGTGGAACGATCACTGCGTAGACAATATTATTAAGTATTAGGTTGTAAGCACTGTTATCCTGTTATCATTAAAGTCACTAATAATTCCGAGACAACAATAAGAAAAGATACCAATCAGAAGATATCAAATTGCATTAAGAGTATAAATAGATGTCTTCAATACATCAATATCAGTAGCGAGGCCACATTTACTGAATTAATTATTGTTATTGTTAAATTTATTGCTACGAACAGGTTTCGAACCTGCGCCATCCGTGGCCAGTCGCTCTAGAAAACTGAACTATCGGGACAATCCGCTCGGTCAAAAACCCTGACTTACAAAACTGGGTATTCTGATACGTAGTTTGCCTAATTCACATAATTAAGTTTGCCTTTCTTCTTTGAATCATTTCCGTTGATAACCCGACCAATTTAAGAAGACAACTAGCAATATTCTTGTCTAGTTGGTTCGGTTGCTTCGGTTGGTTAGTACTCAATATGAAGCTTCTAGGTTTTCTTGCTCTAGTAACTCTAGTCACCAGTGAGACGAGTCTCATTGGTGGTAGTCGAGTGACTCTAGAGACTCCTGTCGTGGAGGTAGACCACAATAAGGTAGAGACAGTAGAGATTCCTGTTAAAGAGGTTGATTATCACAATGAGATAGAGCCAGCAGAGCCTTCTGTCGTGGAGATAGACTATCACAATAAGATAGGGATTCCAGCGGCGGCGAGGATAAAGGCAGCGGAGGAAGCTGTGGACTTCGATGGAGCGAGGATCGTGGGCGGCAGCCCGGCTAGTCTGGGACAGTACCCTTATGTGGTGAGTTTTCACTGATATAACTACTCAGCAGTGGCGGCAAGATTTTTTGCTGGGCAACCCGGAGCAAAAATAAGAATCTCATTATTACCGACTGTGCTTTTTGAACTACTCCTGAAGAGGATTCTATTCTAATTCCCCCAAACGAGACGGTTATTCGCAACATAAAATGACCTTGAAATACACCTCGATGTGTGTAAGATTTTTTTTTTACTCTTCCAGAGAATCTTAAATGCCTTACAAACCTCTTCTGCACACAATCTATTCGTAATGAATGAGTAGCATAGTGAGGACGCCACACCACACTACAATATACTCTTTACAAGGCTATTATTATACAATAGAGTCTTTGTTTTACATTGCTTAAATAATTTTTACATTTCTTAGAACAAAGCCCAACATTTTCGATGTTCTTTTTATAATATTTTCCATGTGTGGCACAAATGTAAGCTTTTTGTCAAAGACTACGCCTAAATCTGTAATGGTTTCCACTTCTTGGATTATTACTTTACCAATAAAATAAATGGCTGCTAGCTGAAGATACTACACTTTTTTAATGTGCGCAGGGTGGTCTGGTGATCACCCTCACAAATGGAGCCTCGTCCGTCTGCGGTTCCTCCCTGCTGTCCCACACCCGCGGCGTAACCGCTGCGCACTGCTGGCGAACCTTCAACTCGCAGGTAAGCGAGAGGACATTACGTATACAGGCATAAAATCTTCTTTTTTAATCCACGTCTGTGGAAAACAATCAGTTGTCACCACAACTAGACGCCTGCCAAGTCAGGGGTATCACATGCGCATTGCTAACCCTTTAATAATTGATACAGTCCTTTTTTGAAGAACCCCATATCACCACTAAGAACACATCGTGTACGCCACATATCTGAGGAACGATCGCGGTCTTTTGTAAGTTGGAGGTCCTCAGTTGGGCGGCTCCAAGTTTGCATGTTCTAGAAGACGTACCGTGCCCTAACTCTTGTGGCCCAGAAATTCTAATAATGTAGTTTCTTCCAGGCGCGGCAGTTTGTCGTCGTTCTCGGCTCCGTGCATCTGTATTCCGGCGGTACCAGGGTCACCACATCCGACGTGGAACTCCACATCAGCTACAACATGTTCAGTCTAGTCAATGACGTCGCCATCATCAGGCTGCCATGGGTAGCCTTCACCAGTACGTATCTACTCCGGAAGCAGGATCATCAGGGTCATCAACAGCTAACAACATGTTCTGTCTAATTAAAGGGAAAAATTGAAATTTTTTATGCTCCGAGCAGTATTCGAACCTGCGAATCTGTTCAGTCTAGTCAACGACATCGTCAGTTAGCAGCAGTAAGTAAATTCACAAACACAAGGCCTTAGGACTCCATAGTTCTCAGCTCCTATATGAGGAGTGGTGTGGACTTAGACACATTACACTTAACACCTTGAACATAAATACACAATACACACGCTCGCACAGTTACATGCACAACCGCTGTTTATAGAAACAGGGTTATAATTAGTGGTTCTGTGAGCTGTAGACCTCGCAAAACGATTAAATAATTTCCAAAATCTGACCCGAAAAAAGATTCAATATAATTATCGAACCTGTCACAAAATTTCACGAGAATCAGTTGAGAAATGCGACCTGTAGAGGAGAAAATCGGGACAGACATAACGAAGGTGTTTTCAGGACAGGCGTACAGTCCAATATATATGTAGCCGCCGTTGCAATCTAGTATGACAGTTACATGACGGTAACATCAAGGTACTAAGGTGCCCCTTGTGAGTTCGACTGCCTCTAGGATATAAATATGTATATTGGTGCCTTTAAGTGTACCCGTTTGTGCGTGTAGCTGTGCAAGCAATCTTTACTATTCAAGTTGCAACTCATGCTCTTTGTGTTTCAGACAATATTCGGCCTGTCGGTCTGGCTACCGGGAATTACCAGTACGTCGGCACGTGGGCGTGGGCAGCGGGTTTCGGACACACTCGGGATGGTGAGTATAAGCACGAATTAAATAACAGAAAGTAAAAGAGCAATTTCATTTCGTATCAGCTGGCAGCGGACGGTGACCTTCGCGGCTCACGCATACATTGTACAGTTTATTCGGCCATATTCAGTAGCTTATAGACTAGCACTCATATCCAAAGCTAAGTGCACCCAGCTTGATCAGTAAATTAGTGCATAATAGGCCATGTGGACATACAACACTAGTGTCGACCAACACAGAACAGGGTTCACTAGGAAAAACAACGTGGATAATTGAAGATAAAATAGTATATTAAAATAACAGTTTGACACACAGGGAATAAGAACAGTGGAATGATAGTATAAAGAATATAAAACAAATAGGTATCTAAAAACATTACAGGGTGACAGTATTACTAATAAAAATAAACATGAAGGTTTAACAAATCCAAGTTAACAGATGCAATAGCCTTCAAGAGCTAGTAGCCAGTAGGTCACAGCTATGTTATGTTTCAAGACAAAGTTTAACAGTGTCTCCTGATTCCCAGGTCAACCCATCACCATCAACCAGTACCTCTCTCACGTCAGCGTGCAGGTCATCGCCAACCACGTGTGTGCGGCCACTTACGGGACGACCACCGTTATACACTCCACCATATGTGCATCAACCACTGGGGGGCGCGGGACGTGCGGGGGAGACTCTGGCGGCCCGCTGGTGGCGTATAACCAGTGGTACGGGTGGTACTTGGTAAGTTACCTTTAATACCTTACTACAGCATATCTGCGGCGTCTAATAGGTTGCGGGACGTGCTGGTGGCGTATAACCCAGTGTTACGGGGGTGGTATCTTGTAAGTTTTATATAGAACACCACCTACATACACCGGTCCTATAGCGGTCGTGGCGGCCCGCTGCTCTGGTAGCGCTTAAAGGATCATTCGCAGTAGTGAGTTCGTTTTCTGTGTACGGGCCGGTCCGTTTTCTATGACAGCAAGTCAGCAAGGCGCCAGACTTTGCACGGAAGCGGTTGAATATCGGCACGGCCCGGAGACGGAAAGTTCTAGTGTAAATCATCTAATCATTATGCGGACCTTTCATAAGCTACGTAAACAGGAAGACACAAAGAATAGGCAACATCTAGTAAGAGATTTACTAGCTGTTGCCCGCGACTTCGTCTGTATCTTCGCTCCTATTGGTCGCAGCGTGATGTTATATAGCCTAAAGCCTTCCTCGATAAATGGACTATCCAACCCAAAAAGAATTTTTAAATTCGAACCAGTAGTTCCTGAGATTAGCGCGTTCAAACAAACTCTTCAGCTTTATAATATTAAGTATCGTATCGATAAACCATTAATTAATTTGTTCTCAGATCGGCGTGACGTCATTCGGGCATATTGATGGCTGTCAGAGGGGCCACCCCGTTGGCTTTGCGCGAGTAACCTCCTTCTTCGACTGGATTAGGGTTCGCTTGTAAAAATACCAGAGGCACTGACTTATTAAAACCCGACATATCTCTCAAGTTAATAGCTTGTCACAATCGAGTGGAAGTCGAGTGACTCGATTTATGACTACGATCGTAAAAATAAAAACTACTTAAAGCACGCAAAAACCTTTTTTTTCGTGGAGACAACCCTGCATACCAGGAACCGTAAAATGGGGTGAGTCGGGTTCGCGGGGACAGTTGGGTTATGAATGGGGAGAGAAGGGATGAAAGGGGGTGAGATGGGATTTTTAGGCTACTCTGCTACAAAAATACTATATTCCAATTTAAAATGGAGCTATAGTAATACCACAGAATAAGTAATAGTACAAGTACAGAAGTTTCTCTGTTAACAAATTCCCCGTTTAGGTATCCCGAACGTGCCTAAACGTGGCCATCTTTTTCTATCACACGCAACGCGGTCTTTCGAGGCCCCGCCCTCAGCGCTAGGGTTACCACTAGCGAGAACCTATTTTAATATCTACGTTATTATTAGTAGTGTTGTTTACAATACAATAACGAATAGTACTTTTAAGGTTCCGTAGCCAAAATGGTGAAAACGGAACCCGTCCGTCCGTCTTTTCGTCTGTATGTGACAGCCGATGTACCTACTCGGAGACTATAAGCACTACAAATAGATACAATTAAAACATTTAGCAGAAAGGTGTGTTCTACTCGTATGAACCGCTGCGTAAAAGTGATGTTAAATGACGAAAAAATATTAAAGTAGGGGGAGGGGGGCACTCCATACATGTAACCAGGGGATACAACGTTTTAGATAATTTTTAAAGGCATCACTTCAAAGAATTAAAAGAGGATTCTTAGAACCAACGTTTTCATTTTCGTTTTCTTTTATGTCAACCGTTGGTGAATACCAAACTTTTTTGAGTGATACTTGTCAGTTTTTTTAACATTTTAAGATAAAGGCACAAAATTTGGGTAACTATATAAAGATATTTTTTATACAATAATGCTGTGGTTTTGACTTTATTATTTAACACGAAACGGATTATTTTATGATCGTACAGCGGTACAGCAGCGCGTGCGCGTGCGATCCGTAACGCTGCGCCACAACCATTGAATAGTCACACGACGTGTGAGCCGGCGGCCGCATGTACTTTGCGCGGCGCGATGACGTCACCGTAGTAAACCACCCCTGGTAATACTCATAATAAAAAAAACGATCCAACAATCTTCCAAAATCACCTTTGTATGAAATCCCATCTCACCCCAATTACATGGGACTACGGGGTGAGGTGGATTTCCTGTTTATCGTCAAAGTTATGAAATGGAACTACCCGAAATATATATACCATTCAGTTTGCATATGTAAAAATAAAATGTTATCGAGGTTCGAATGTCAGTTTTGTCCCTACTCACCCCATTTTACGGTAACGAGTCATCGAGCGGCATAGTAAGTACTCGTAGCGTAACGTAGCACATTGGTTATGGGTGATTAATTTATTAATTGCGAAATTAGCGCAGCTCGGCCAGTGCAAGCGGCATGCCACCATAAGTGTCTCGAATATTATAAGGAAATCTGGCTACGGAATTACCTTTGCAATTTATGGAGACACAAAATCGGTCTAGTATGTCATACTACTATTATCTTAGTACTGTTATTCTTCTAATCCGGAGAAATTGCTCCGGGCGCCCGGCATCTTTTTAGCGGTGGGGGTGCATGAGAGTGTAGCTGCCGAGTCCCGTCAACTACAAATTGATTGACCGTTCTGAAAAGAACGCTTTCGATTGACGTAGTGACAAAAGGATTGACCGTTCTGAAAAGAACGTTTTTCGATTGACATCAAATATAATCGATTGACGCAGTGCTCCAGGAAACAGAAGTTTTGTTTGGCTGTGACAACAGCCGACAGACGTGCGTTCCCGCCGAAGATTCCTCGATACTGACTGCACTGCGCGCGCGACAGGGTGTATTTATTCCCTTGGTCTGCGCATGCGCCAACGCGCCGTAGTCGCTCCCGCCTGCCTTCGCGAGTTCTACGCATGCGCACTACGAATCTACAGCGCGCGTTAGTTTCCCGCCAAAACTTGTATGGCTATCCTTGTCTTGTATAAATGTAAATAGTGAAATAGCAATAGTTAAGTTTTAGTATATAAGAAGCCATACTGTAAAGTAAAGTAAAGTAAAGTAAAGTAAAATTTTATTTCCAAAAAGATTAAACACAAATAATGCAAAGTAATGTAAACTGTAAATACAATTACATTCCATTATACGATCTTCAAGTCGAGACATCTTTTACTAGGGGAAACTCTGCCCAATCATCATCCCCTAAAGTGGTGACCCAAGAAAGAAGAACATCAAGCAACAACATGAGCCCAAATCCAGAAAATAATGGAGTCAACCAACAAGCCGAAGATCCGTCGCGAGTCCCGTGTACGCCTGCCGCTGCATCAACGCCGGAGCCTGCACCTCGCGAAGTCGCCGGAATCTCCCTCAGTCTACGCATACCAGCATTTTGGCGCGACAAGCCGCGTCTCTGGTTTTTTAGTTTCGAGTCCGCAACCGACGAACTAAAGAAGACCCAGAACCAACTCGCACAGATGGTAATCGCGCAGTTAGACAAGCAAGACATCGAGCAACTGACCGATATCTTGTACAACCCACCTGCGCACAACTACTACAACGCCATCAAAGAACGCCTGATCGCCGTCTATGAAGAATCCGACAACCAGCAGATACAGAAGCTACTCTCGCAAATGGAACTCGGCGAACAAAAGCCTAGCCAGCTGCTAAGAAGAATGCTCGATCTCGCCCGCAACAAATTCACCGACAGCACTATCCGAATAATGTGGACGAATCTCCTGCCGCCGTACATCCGCTCAGTCCTCGTCGTCAGCGAAACCTTCAGCCAGAAAGCCACACTCGACGAAATAGCGCAGTTAGCCGACAAAATGATGGAAGAATCGCCGAATTCACATCAAATATCCGCCGTGTCCACATCTTCGCATAGCCAGCCACAACATCACCCGCAAGCACCACAACCATCAACATCACAAGCAAGCAACGCCGACATCCAATATTTAATCAGCGAGATGCGTAAGCTCGCGCTAGAGGTCGCCGAACTACGCGCTCGCCCGCATCCCGAGCCACGCCAAAGTCGCCCTTTTAGCCGCCATCGCTCGAAATCTCGTTCCCGCAGCTATTCGAAGACCGACGATAACAGAGGCAAATCACCATCACCATATTGCTACTACCACCGTCGCTTCGGAATGGACGCAATGAAATGCAACCCGCCGTGCAGTTTCCGATCTCTCCCGTCGCCGCCGGAAAACTAGAGAAAACGCTGGCTGCGGCGGAACCCAGCGTACCGCAACACTCATACCGCCTTTTCGTAACCGACAAGAAGACGAAATTATCGTTCTTGGTAGATACTGGTGCCAACATAAGCGTCATACCAAGAGCTAAAGGCACACCTGCAACGCCGCTACCTTTTCAACTGTACGCTGCCAACAATACAACTATACCTACCTACGGCGAGAAGACTTACGAGCTCGACTTCAACTTACGCCGTCCCTTCAAATGGAAGTTTATCGTCGCCGCCGTGTCGAAACCTATCCTCGGAGCAAATTTCCTCAACCATCACCAACTGATAGTCGACGTGAAGAACCGAAGATTGATCGATGGCAAGACGCTTCTAACTACCAACGCACAACTATGCAGCTCAAATATACCTACAGTTCGAAGTATCGACGAGCACCAAACTTACCACGACATACTAGCCGACTTTCCTGGAATTACAAGACTCACATCGATGAAGCTCAGCCCGAAACACTCCGTCGAACACGTTATCGAAACCACCGGTCAACCCGTTCACTGCCGAGCCCGCCCAATCGCACCGCATCGCTATGAACAAGTCAAGAAAGAGTTCCAGAACATGATCGAGCAAGGCCTATGTCGTCCCAGCAAGAGCCCATGGTCCTCACCGTTACACGTGGTACCTAAGAAAAATGGAGATCTACGCGTATGTGGTGACTACCGAAGACTCAACGCTATCACGAAACCCGACCGCTATCCCATACCACGGATACGCGATTTCACCTACCAACTCGCCGGCAAGAAAATATTTTCAACACTCGACTTGAACCGCGCTTATCAGCAACTACCTATCAGCGAGCAAGACGTCGAAAAATCAGCCATAATAACACCGTTCGGATTATTCGAATTCCCGCGCATGTGCCCGGGATTGAAGAACGCCGGTCAAACATTTCAACGTTTTATACACGAAGTACTGAGAGGCCTGGACTACGTTTTCCCATTCGTCGATGATTTACTAGTCACTTCAACCACCGAAGAGGAGCACCGAACACATCTCCGCACCATTTTACAACGACTCGACGAGTATGGCATCACTATAAATCCCGCCAAATGTGTTTTCGGCCAGCCATCGGTGAAGTTCCTCGGATACGAAGTAAACAAAGACGGAATCCAACCACCTAAAGAAAAAGTTCAAGCAATAGTCGATTACCCTAAACCTAACACAATAGAAGAACTACGTCGTTTTCTCGGTATGCTTAACTTTTACCGGGAAAATATCAAGGACGCCGCAACCATTCAATCGCCGCTCTGCAAGTACCTACACAACGCTCGGAAGAGAGACAAGTCGCAAATCGAATGGACCGACGAAGCTACGCAAGCCTTCGAAGCGTGTAAAGTGAGCATACAAAACGCCGCTCTACTCGCACACCCACTGCATAACGCTTCGCTCGCTATCTTTTGCGACGCCTCAAATTCCTCCGCCGGCGCCGTGTTACAACAATCCATCGGTAACCAATGGCAACCGCTCGGATATTTCTCACGCAAGTTCACAGAAGCCCAGAAGAAATACAGCGTGTACGACCGCGAACTTCTAGCTGCCTACCTTGCCGTGAAACACTTCAGAAAAATGTTCGAAGGAAGACCGCTAATAATATTTACGGACCACAAGCCATTAACATTTGCATTTACGAAGCCATCAAACGACAGCGAATCTCCACGACGAACCCGACACCTACTTTATATAAGCGAATTCACTACCGATATACGCTACATAAGTGGGAAAGAGAACGCTGTAGCGGACGCACTCTCACGCGTCGAAGCAATCAGTTGTCCTTCGCCGATCGACTTCCAGGAATTGGCCGCCGCTCAAGAAACAGATAGCAACATCGCACAACTACAGCAACAGAATAATATCACACTAAAGCAAATTACGATTCCCGGAACCGATCACAAGATATACTGCGAAACATCAACCAATACCAATCGTCCATACCTACCTGCCGACTACCGACGCACTATTTTCGACCTTATTCACAAGGTCAGTCACCCCGGTATACGGACTACGCGCAAGATGATTACAAGCAAATACTTCTGGCCTGCAATGAATACGGACATCGGAAAATGGGCGAAAGCGTGCATTTCATGTCAACGAGCGAAGATACAGCGACATACTACAAGTTCTTTATCAACGTTCAAACCTACAGCGCGTTTTGAACACGTACACTGTGACGTCATCGGCCCGATGCCCACTACGTCCGACGGTTACCGTTACTGCCTGACTATCATCGACCGCGCGACCCGTTGGCCCGAAGCGATCCCGCTAAGGCAAATAACCGCCGAAGACATCGCCAAGGCCGTCTACGAAGGATGGATGTCAAGATTCGGTTGCCCAGCAACAATAACAACCGACCAAGGCCGACAGTTCGAAAGCCGAGTTTTTGCTCACCTAACGCAATTACTCGGTATCAAAAAAACACGCACGACGCCATATCATCCAATCTCGAATGGGGTCATTGAACGCGCTCACCGAGTAATGAAGAGTGCGCTGAAAGCTAGACTCCTATCCGCCAACAGCTGGATTAACGAACTGCCTACAGTGCTACTCGGCGTGCGCGCAGCATTACGCACCGACACGAGCGTAAGCGCCGCACAACTTACCTACGGTTGCAACATTCGCCTGCCCGGAGACTTCCTCGCTACCGAATCACACAATGACGTCATAATGGACAGTACCTACGTCGAACAGCTGAGAGAAACCATCCGAAACCTGAAACCAGTACCAAACCAGCCGCATAGCAACAAGAAGCCAATATTCGTTCATCCTCACCTAACTACGTGCGAATACGTATTTCTACGTGTCGACGCAGTTAGGAAACCTCTGCAAGCACCGTACGATGGACCCTACAAAGTACTGAAACGCAACGACAAGATATTCACCATCCAATTACCTACACGTCAAGCGAACATATCCATCGACCGACTGAAGCCTGCATACACCATCGCCGAAAACGAATCATCCGAACCAGCGCATACTCCAATAACAATAACTAACTACAACTACACAAATTTGCCGCCGCCGCCGCCGATACACCCGCCGCCCCCGCGCCCCTCGCGCTCGCAGTCACCGCCGCCCCCGCCGCTGCCCCCGCTGTCGCCATCGCCGCCGCAGACTCCGACATCATCGCCTGCGCACACCACTCCGACGCCTGCACACACCACTCCGACGCCTGCACTTGCACAGCAACCACGAGTGACCCGCAGCGGACGCACCGTACATTTCCCCGTACGCTATCGCTAAGGAGGGAGCTATGTAGCTGCCGAGTCCCGTCAACTACAAATTGATTGACCGTTCTGAAAAGAACGCTTTCGATTGACGTAGTGACAAAAGGATTGACCGTTCTGAAAAGAACGTTTTTCGATTGACATCAAATATAATCGATTGACGCAGTGCTCCAGGAAACAGAAGTTTTGTTTGGCTGTGACAACAGCCGACAGACGTGCGTTCCCGCCGAAGATTCCTCGATACTGACTGCACTGCGCTTTTTTTTTTTTTTTTTTTATTAAAAAAATTTATTAAAGCGATAGGAATACGCGGTGGGAGAGTTGCCTGGGGAAAATCCAGGGGAAAACCTCCGACACGACCGCGTGGGCGGTTTAAACACTGGAATACTCTAAGAGTTTGCGCTCCAGTGAGATTGGTTGAACGGTTTCAACCAAATCTGGGGTGTGAGTGGAATCGAGCTACTGGGAGTTTTGTCGCTGGTTCACTAAACCTAGCCTAGCTGAGAAGAGTCCAGCAAGAAACTCAGCTAGGCCCGACCTGCGTCGGACTGACTCTACCCGGTATGCGGCGGTACCGGGACGAATAGGGACTATATGTGTCTGTGTTGTCGCGATCGCGCGGTGGACGTCCCCGCCGGCGGGAAAGCCTAAGTGTACGCGTCGTGTCTGAGTTGGACGCCGTAAGCGCAGCGTTCCACCTTTCGATGGACGCTGTGATTACGTCGTCCGGGTCCGTGAGTGTGTGCCTAGGACGCCGGACCGTGCGGCCCCTAATCAGTGATCGCCGAGTTACGACAGAGGGGGGAGGGATGGGAACGTAGTCGACAGCCTTCCTAACTAACGGATTCCTATGATGGGGAGCGTTGTCAAAATAACGCCTGGCAGTCTGCTTAAAGAAACCATACATGGTGCTAATCCCCATGTCGTGGTGCAGGCTGAGGTTCGACTGGTACCACGGGGCACCAGTCGCCCTGCGGAGAAAACGATTTTGAATGACCTGAAGCGGCTTGAGCGATGTCATAGGCACGTGAGCAAAAGCTACACTTGCATAAGACATGATTGGACGAACACAAGTTTTGTAAAGTGTCAGCTTATTTCTAAGTGACATTTTACTAAACTTGTTGATCATCGGCCCAAGCCTTCCTAGCACGAACAACGCACGGTTGCGTACCCTACGGATGTGGCTGCGGAAAGTCAGTTTCCTGTCGAGGGTCACTCCAAGATATTTGACCTCGTTGGCCCAGGGGATAGGCCGGTCAAACATTTGGATCGGAGCCACCCGCCTTTCTGTGCTAACGCAGTCAGAAGGGTGGAAGACTATTGCAGTGCTTTTTTCCGGATTGACTTCGATACGCCAAAGATTAAACCAACGACCAAGGTCGGTGATTGCCTCCTGGAGATATCGCCGGATAAAAGCGTACTTACAATGAGTCGTAAAGAGCACGGTGTCGTCCGCGAACAACCCCAGATGCACTTTAGGGTGCCTGGGAATGTCATTCGTGAATAACGAGTACAGAGTGGGAGAGAGCACGGAGCCTTGCGGGACTCCGGCTCGGATGGGGTGTGGGTCCGAGTACGTTCCCTCTAGTCTGTAACGAAAGCTTCGATCCCTGAGAAAATCTCGTATTGTGAGTACGAGTCTGTCCGGCATGCCGAGCAGATATAACTTGTATATCAACCCGTTATGCCAAACTTTGTCGAAGGCTTTCGCCACGTCGAGAAAGATCGCACCGGTCTTGAGCCCCTGGAAACGAGAGAAACCGTCCAGCACGTGCTCCGTGACGCGGTGCACTTGTTGGACACACGAGTGCCCGGATCTAAAGCCGAACTGCTCGTCGATGATGACGTTATTCTCAGCCGTAAATCTGAGAATTCTAGTGAGTAGGATCCGCTCATATAGCTTTCCAAGGGAGCTAAGCAAGCTGATCGGCCTGTAAGAGGCAGGCGAAGTCCGGGGTTTGCCGGGCTTCGCTATCCCTATGACCGATGCACCTTTCCACGCGGCTGGGAAGTGAGCATTGGTCAGCGCGGCATTGAAGATGCCAACCAAAATGAGGAGGAGGGTTTCGGGGAGAAGTTTCAGGATACGATTGGATACACCATCCGCACCCGGAGCCTTCCTAACACGAAGACGCCTGACGAGGTCACTGACTTCCTTAACCGACACCGGTAAAACGGGTGAAGTTACGGGGAGACGCGATCTCCTGTCCACCTCGGAATCGACCCATCTAATATGGGCTTCGTCGGTGTGCAGGAGACTA
The DNA here is from genome assembly GCA_905163555.1 of Notocelia uddmanniana. Lineage (NCBI taxonomy): Eukaryota > Metazoa > Arthropoda > Insecta > Lepidoptera > Tortricidae > Notocelia > Notocelia uddmanniana. Next base: position 10,202,200 of record LR991079.1, on the reverse strand, counting down.
GGCGAACATTGGGACTCTAAGCTACTCGCAAGGCATTCGGCTTTCTCACTATCCTCGAACGCAGGGGTAGGGTGATCCGGACGATCCAAGGGGGGTATAGTCCAACAGGTGTCTGATTTGAGAGATCTCGCCAGTTTCCAGTAAGCCAGATGACTAGGCGCGATCTCACCCATCAGATCCCTGAACGAGTTCTCCCGAAACTCGGCAATTCTCTGTTTGGACTCGTTGCACAAGTCCCTCAGGATTTGACGGTTTTCGGCAGAAGGGTGATTAGAGTAGGTCCTGATGGCACGATTTTTCCTAGTCACTAACTCTCTCAATTCCCTAGGTAGGGGCCGGTTTTGGATATCCTCCGCCGATACCTCCCTTGAGGCCTCACTTCGAACAGTGTTGAGGTAGTTAGTGAAAGAATCGATCGCTTGGTCGGTCTGTTCAGTAGTGGTTATATTGTCGGGGATGTCTCTAAGCAGGGGAGGATCTGTCTGTAGGAGACCTGATTGTACCTTGTCCCAGTCCACGAGTGTTCTGGTACGAGGTGTACTATTGGGGTGAGGTCCTAGTCTCAAAAGGACTGGCCTATGGTCCGAGTCAAGTTCGTGTATCACTTCTATAGAACGCAGAGTTAACGCTACGTTCTTTAGAAGTGCGATGTCGAGTATGTCAGGTCGGTGCTCTACGTTATGAGGGAAATGGGTCGGTTCTAGGGGAGCGAGGAGATCGAAAGGGAGGCTGTCGATCAAAAGGTGATGAAGCCGATTGCCGTTGGGATTGGTTGCCGTGCAACCCCAGTTAATGTGCTTACTGTTTAGGTCCCCAGCCACGATGACCGAAGGACCTAGGGAGGCTAGCGAGTCGAGGTCGGTCTTAAGTAAGTCACGTTGAGGTGAAAGGTAGGTTGACGCAATCGATATCGGGGGGTGGCCCTCCATCGATATGCGGCAAACTGACACTTCCATATTTGTCAGGGATGGGGGAGTAAGACTTATGCAATGTAAGCTACGTTTATAGAAAATGAGCGTGCCCCCGAATGGCCTACCATCTTGCCTATCATCTCTAATCTGATTGAATCCAGGGACGCGAAAGGCTCTAGTACCGGATCTGTAAAAGGTCTCTTGGACTAGGAATATATCTACTGAGTGATCGCGAAGGAAGTTTATCACCTCGTCCTTCATACCCCTCAAGCCATTGGCATTATAAATACCAATGGTAAGCGAAGTAGGTTTAAGCTTTAGGGCCGTACGATCCATACTAATAAGCACCGAGACCCTGACTGCCGAACTGAGCGGCGAAGTATTTCTGTGTCGCAGCACTTAGGTAAGCACTCAGACCGCTCGCCGCCTCCGCGGGGAGCATCTGAAGAACCTGCATAAGCGCAAAGTGGGGAGCTAGAGCGGGCCGGCCCGCTTGACTGGCGGCGGGCCCCCATGCAGGAGGGCACGCCTGGGATTGGGGTGCGGAAGGCACCGGGTGGGGGCCTACGGCCGCAGAGGGCGGCAGGTTCCTGGGGGCACCTAGTCCTACGGCCGGAAGGGCAGGGAAAGCTTGCGAAGTAAGTTGGGGAGCAGCCCGGCTCGATTTCTGCTTCTGCCCAGAGGGGGGTGAGGATTTTGGCTTTGCACCAGTATTGCGACTCTTTGGGCGACAAGGGCATCCCCCAAAGTTGGCAGTATGCCCATGGGGGAGCTTGCGTTGCAAACAGTTGCAGCACTGGACGCCGGCCGGGTCCTTACAACCCTTTGGACGGTTGCAATCCCGAGACGCGTGATCACCAGCGCACTTGACGCATCGGGGGGGAGAGAAACAGCCACGAGCGCTGTGGCCGAACCTCTGGCAGTTGTGACACTGCGAGATGTAGTTCCTCCTGTTCGGAGTCTCTACCCTAATTGAGATCTTAAGGACCTCTTTGAGAGCATGAACTGCCTTACGTTGGTCTGGGTCGGTGACTATGAGTACGATGTCGTACTTGCCCCTCGTCTTATGGTAGAGGCGATGAACTTCCCTGGTCGCGATCCCCTTGCTATTGAGATCCGCGAGTATCTCACCCTCCGGGATGTCCTTGTGGAGACCCCGGATGATGGCTCTGTAACCCTTCTCTTCGGCGGTCTGCCTCCGGTTGTAGGCCATTGACAGCTCGTCGAAGAGTCGGGTCAGGGCGCGATAGTCTTCGGGTCCCTGGACTGTTACGCGAAGCCCTTCCAAGGGCGGCTTCAGTGTGTCCGAACTGAGCACACGGATGCCCCGCTGTTTGACCATGGTCAGGGCAGTGGGCCACCTATGTGCGTCAATTAGGACACACGAGTCCGGCTTGTCGGGGTTGACTGCTGGGGTCGCAGTCGAACTGGGAGTCGAAGACCCGCCGTCCTTTGCCAGAGTGGCACTACGGGCCTGAGGGGCCTGCGCAGAAGGCGCAGGGACGACAGGAGTCCGCAGGGCTTTCTTCGCCGGCGAATCAGCCCTCGGAGACTTCGACCGCGCACGTTTTCCCTTGCGGCTGCCGCCTACGGATTCCCATGTGTCTGACATGTCCATCTCGTCGTTGTTGTAGAGTAAGTCGAGTACTTCAGTTTCCGTCATTATGTGCTTGGAGGGATTGAAGGAGCGAGAGCGGGGAGAGCGGGGGCGAGCGGCAGCACGTTCCTCCCGCGAGGAGGGTCGCCCCTTTGGGGAACGAGAACGTGGCTGCCGTATGCCTGAATCCGCTGCGGGACGGGCCTGAGGGGCCGGAGGGTTGACTTGGGCAGACGCGGCTGCCTTTACAGATTTTTTGCCCTTTTTGGGCGGAGTGGCCTTAGGGGCCTGGGACTGGAGCAATGGGATCACATCTGCCGGCGGCGGCAGCGGTGGTCCCATGACGGCCTTAGGGGCCGGGGTCGCCAGAGTGGCTACCGGAGTGGCCGGAGGGGCCTGGTGGTGCGAGTCAGGGATCGGGGGGGTGGAGGATCGCATGGGAGCCGCCTGGGCCGATTTAAGATCCTCACCGCTTCGAGCCGACTTAAGCCGTTGATTCTCAGCGGTCAGGCGATCGATTTCGGCCTGCATTGCCCGCATAGTTTCCTCCATCCTCTCGATCCTGGCTTGCATCTCCATCCTAATAATGTCGGTCACCGCCTAACACTACGCCTATTGGGAACCGAAAGGCTAACCTAAAGTCGTTGTCGAGTCCGGACTAGACAAGTTACGACTTGTCGAGTCCTGTCCACTTGTCCGCCGTGTCAGTGTCAGCTAAGTGTCCTACTCACGAAGGGAAGGAATCGGACTGTCCGCAATTACTGGGCTTCGTGGTGGTATCCACCCCACACTGCAACTTCGTTGGCACCGTTAGGATCCGTTGCAACGCAGCCACTGCGAGCGTGGTCTTTCAAAGGGACAGAGACCCGGGTCTGACTTGAGAAAGTCTTAACTAACGGGTAGCCACCAAGGTGTCTAGCCCACAGCCGATTGACAAGACTGCGACCACTACGAGCGTGGATTTCCAGAGGGGCCGAGACACGCGGGTCAGCTGGAGACTTAAGAAAGTCTTAACTAACACACCCGATGCTTCCACGTGGTAATTACGATAATCACCACGAGGGGGAGCGATAAGAGCGAGTAAGTAGTCGGAGATAGAATTCAGGTCACAACAACAATAGAGCAAGAGCGCACGGAAAGCACGACCTCACTCGACCGCTGCCGTAACCGGAATGCTGACTGCACTGCGCGCGCGACAGGGTGTATTTATTCCCTTGGTCTGCGCATGCGCCAACGCGCCGCAGTCGCTCCCGCCTGCCTTCGCGAGTTCTACGCATGCGCACTACGAATCTACAGCGCGCGTTAGTTTCCCGCCAAAACTTGTATGGCTATCCTTGTCTTGTATAAATGTAAATAGTGAAATAGCAATAGTTAAGTTTTAGTATATAAGAAGCCATACTGTAAATACAATTACATTCCATTATACGATCTTCAAGTCGAGACATCTTTTACTAGGGGAAACTCTGCCCAATCATCATCCCCTAAAAGAGTATTTGAACAACACAGACACCCACACACACAGATGAGAGTTGTGGCGGAGGCGGCGTGTGAGACATATGAAACAGTAATCGACAGTCGACGGTTTCGGAAAGATCAAATATGGAAAAATGTAAAACCGCCTCCGTCCCGCACCGCGCCGCGCCCGCACTGTGCGTTTCAAGCTTTAGATATAGACAAGGGCTTCTCGTGAAACCGATTCTCGTGAAATTTTGTGAGTAGTTGATAATAATGTGGAATTTTCTTGTCGAGTCCGTTCTTCTCCGACATTTGAAAAAATATCTGAATCGACAAAATAACATCCATGTATTAACGACTCGCAAAGTCAACAGGTCACAGGACCACAACACACACACGGGGGTCGAAGTTGCACCACGTCCGTAGGAGTACCCACCGTTACCCTACACGTGACCCCTGGGTGGTGCTAAAAGTGCAACAAACTGGTAACCATACTGTCTTCTCTAAAGCCGGGTCCGCAGCGCCATGTTTTTCATGTTTGCAAACATCAAACATGTTATTCAAACACAAAATACGCGTGGCGTCAATGTTAAGGCCGGTCCGCTGCACCAAAAATCCAACAAAACATGTTTGATGTTTGCAAACACGAACAACATGGCGCTGCGGACCCGGCTTAAGATCTCACGGTCTGAAATGATTGCCATTTGATAAATAAATAAATACAATAACAGAACCACTAGTATAAAAACCGAGTCAATGCACTAGTATCCATTACAAGTAAATAATTACGTTAAAAGATAAGTAAAATATTTTTTCCTGAATTATTCGCTCGCTCATTAAAGAGTACATCGCCATCTTATACATCGCCCCCTGACCCCTCTCTACAATACAACTGTCTGTTTTATTTATATGGGACCAATGTCGGCGTACCTGCTTTGAAACAAAAAATAATAATCAAATCGGCCAACGTGGTCAAGAGTTATCGGGAAACATACATACATAAAACAAAGAACAAGTAAACATGCAGACGAACTGAGTACCTCCTTCCTTCTATTGAAGTCGGTAAAAATATGGTCTCCTGCGTCATTAAAGGATGTATGAATCCTTTCCTTATTACTAAAATCGATGACACCCTGTGTATTGGTTTGTTGTTTTTTTTTATATTGGGGGACAGTCTAACACAAATCGACCTAATCCCAAACTAAGCTTGTACTATGCGTACTAGACGACGATATACATACTTAAATACATAGAGAACATCCAAGACCCAAGAACAAAATCCGTACTAAATGCAGAAATAATGCCCTGGCCGGGATTCGAACCCGGGACCTCTAGCTTCGGAGGCAAGGTCACTACCAACTAGGCTAAACAGGTTGTCGATGTCGTGTATGCATGTGCTTGTTTGTGGCTGCACCCACCAAGTTACCTATAAGTGAATAAACAGCGCATTGCTAGCTACCGGCTGTTTCACTTGTGTCTGTCCATCGACGTGTCAGAGGGCCTGCTAAACTCTCTCGTGTTATACACTATATGACAGAAAGGGACGGCACTATACGAAGTTCGGAGTAGGCCTTCAGTTGGTGTATAAGTTTAAATAAAGTTATCAATCAAAATTTTGACGACCTGTTTAGCCTAGTTGGTAGTGACACTGCCTCCGAAGCTAGAGGTCCCGGGTTCGAATCGCGGCCAGGGCATTATTTGTGCATTTTAGCACGGACTTTGTTCTTGGGTCGTGGATGTTTTCTATGTATTTAAGTATGTATTTATCTATATAAGTATGTATATCGTCGTCTAGTACCCATAGTACAAGCTTTGCTTAGTTTGGAACTAGGTCGATTCGTGTAAGATTGTCCCCCAATATTATTATTATTTTTATTATATTATTACTTTGTTCTTGGGTCTTGGATGTTCTCTATGTATTTATCTATCTAAGTATGTATATCGTCACCTAGTACCCATAGTACAAGCTTTGCTTAGTTTGGAACTAGGTGGATTCGTGTAAGATTGTCCCCGAATAAAAAGAAAAAAAATACTAATGAATAATACATTTATGGTTGGCTTAATTTAATACGGGTGTTTTTAGGGTCGTGATCCGGAATGATGGTACATGGTCAAACATTCAAAGTAGACAACATCACATTGAAATTGTAATGGAAAATAATGCTTTTTCATACAACTTGGTCACCCTACTTCACTGTCAACTCTCCATACTATCTGTCATAGAGAATAAGGGTAACCATGTTTAATTGTTTATTGGATATTTTATCATCGAAATGTTTTAAAAATGAAATGCGTTTGTTTCTTATCACTACAATTTTTTGAAATAGCTAATTGATACCAAGTCGGAAAAACAGATTCATGATCACGACCCCGAAATCATCCTGTATTAATGGTTATTTTATTTAGTAACGTAAAATAAATGTATAGGTAACATAGTAAGTATCCACTTTATACAATTTACGCTTGAATCCCGATACAAGCCGATTTTTTCAGCTTGATGCGTGTGCGCATTCGTAACGTGCGCCGCTGCGGGCCGCCGGCGGCGGTTCACGCGTGGTACATGGTGATGAGGCACTTGCTGACCACTTTCATGTACCGCTCCCACACACTCTTCAAATCCGCTTCCCTGGAAAGAATAAACCGATTCTGTAAAGAACTGGGGGGAAGAGTCTCTTACTCAGCAGGGTACAGCGGAACCTCGTCTCGCTCATAATTGACACTTCAATATAATAATAATAATAGCAACAATAAATTTCTCTAAATAATTAATTAATATATATGTTAATACATGTTATAACTGACGATTCGAAAGTGCTTGTTGCTAGGCCTATTTGAATAAAGAATATTTTGACTTTGACTTTGACTTTTCAATTCTCCAAGTAGTATGAAATCTTAGCTCATTTCGTTAATTGGTTAACAAGAAACCCCAAATATATATACGCGAAAATGGCGGTTTTACTGCTTGAAACCAGTGAGCAAAATGCAATTTTGCTGCGAGCGTGAAAAAACTTACTTTTTAATTTTTTATATCGTTTTTCAGGTCATCTTTTGATACTGCGTGGTGTAATACAAACTTGTAACATTTAAACTTCATTCTCTCTGTCACTATTCCTTTGCGTTATATGTTCTCGGCGCTCAGGTTAAAAGTTGTATGTATCACACGAGAGCCAAGATATTTGCATCTCGTGTCTTTGAGTACCTCGCTACTCTCAAGACTCTAACTTTGAATCACGAGCGTAGCGTGTGATTCAATTATAGAATCTTTCGATTGCTCGGGACTCAACTTCAACACTCGCAGCAAAAATCTACTTTGCTCTCTTGTCGAACAAATAACTATTTTTATAGCTTTTAGTTTTCTAAATATTCACGAAAATGTGAAGAACGCCTACCATCGTCGTAATGACGTCACAAGGATGAATTTTGACAGTCGCAGCGCACAAAAAGAACAGCAGTTCACTTTCTTCAGTAAATCTGTAGTAACAGTGCTTCTGTATAACGCTGTGACGCCTTACTTGTCACTTACTCTCTTTTAGAATGAGGAACTTTTGAAATATCCTCTATTATTTTATCGGAAAAAATCTTGAAAAAATGAAATGTTGTTAATTGCGTGGACATAAAACTTTTTTCAATCGGGTTCTGCCGGTTCCGCGTTGATAGATGTGGGAAGACCCCAAGACCATTGTAATCATATTACTGCGAATAAATTGTACGTATTTGTTACGGCTGCGTTGTTCTGTAATGTGGAGGTAGTTCCCCAGCGGGCCGGTGTAGGAGACAGGTACCTGAGCACGTCCATCTGCAGCGCGCATTGCTCGTAGGCGCTCAGGAACTGCGCCAGGTCCGTGCGCGGCCAGCCGCCCGCCCGCAGCGGCTCCACACATCTGACACACACACACACACATTAAAAAAAACGGTTTCATTACAAAGTGCCTCATTTACATACCACGGCTATATCATGTCAGTTTTAAGATACCGAACTATTATATGGGGAAATTCTGTTGACGCCGATCGCGCATTCATTGCTCAAAAATGATGCATAAGAACATTATGTGGCGTTAATCGTCGAGAATCCTGCAAACCACTATTCAAAAAACTTAATTTACTATCGCTACCTTGCCTTTATACTTTCGAAGTAGCAAATTTTGTTCAAGCTAATTCAGAACTTTTTTACCATCATTGACAAAGAAACAACTAGGCCACAAAGAAAATATCGTCTAGCACTACCAGAGAACGGCAAACTCGTCCTTAGGAACAAAAGCGCGTGAAAATCTATTATAAAATACCGGCATCATTAAAGACATCATTATAAGGTCCTGAGTTTAAGAAAAAAGTTTTTAAAATATTATGCGATAACTGCTTTTACACTGTAAACGAATTTCTGGGACATACATTTTGACATCTGTCAAATATAACTAATTGATTTAGTGATATCAATTTGACTCGATACAAATATTGACAAAATTTATTGATTGACTTTTGTATTGAATTCTATCTTGTTAAATATTACGCCTAACTTTATGACATCAAATATTATAATTATGAATTTATTATGACATGCATAGATATGAGTTTTTACTTAACTAATGTAAATTTTTAAATTAAGACCCTATTTTAATTATCACATGCCTAAAATGGCTGAATGTACCGGACTGGAACTGCAATATTATTATGTAACACCTATTGTACACTGTATGTTCTTGTGAATAAAAATATAGAAAGCTTTATTTTCCGAAACCTTTAACTTTCTAAGTAGGCTTTTTAGGTCACCGTGTAGAACTCATTTAGGTCTACCAGAAAAGTAGGTTAGGTTAGAACTGCGACCCTTTTGAAAAAAAAAGCTATGAAATGAATAATTCTTCTACCGAGTGGCACATACTGCTTTTCACACTTTCTATGAGAAAAAGAGTATTTTTTACCCTCAAACGAGGGAAAAAAAGTACGACCGAATAATGAACAATACTTACGGACGCAGTGGCGTGCCTAGGGTTGCAGAGAAGGGCAAGCCGAGGGATACATTTTTGTATTTTTTCACACACAATACCAATAAATCTATCTTCTACCTTGATACCTTGCCATATTATATTACCATACTAGTAAATCTTCACTGTTCATTATAACTTACTGGTGTGGCGTAGACAGGACCGACCAACAAAACACACTGAAGGCATGCTATTACTAGTGAAGGATTTGGGATACTTTCTAATGAAACACAGGAGTAGCTGTATAGCGTGTACTGGTTGGTTACAGACTGACATACTTGTTCACTTTTGTGAACTACCCGTTTTATCTAAACTTCTAAACACTACATCCCTCCACCAATAGTATACAAATATAAAAATTAACCATTGCCAATGGTATGAACAACGAATAACGCAAACAAAACAAATTAATAATCAGGATTTAGATTACGAGTACTCCTCAAAGGAAAACGACGGGTAACGGCATTCGAATCAATCGGTTCGTTGTTATCTAAGGCCGCGGGCACCCCACCAGGTGACGGGTCATCCGGGGTAGCCATTCTGTCATTCATTACAGCACACGGCGAAGACGTCGGTGAGGGCAAACACGAATACGAACCATCAGTCAGCTCGTCCTCCTCCCGCGTGGCCGACGGCAGCTCCGGCGATCCTTCCGCGGGCACCACCTCTCTTGGTGCCTCTTGTTGCATAACGGCTACATCACCGTCGTAGCCCGTGTCTGGTGAAATCCGGCTGCCCTTGTACATTAGCAGCTGGTCGACATGCTTCCTAGCCGTAATCTGTAGACTTGGTATGTGCACACTGAACATCGCCGTTCCAATGGTATTAATTATTGTCCCTTCTAACCAAGTGTGTTTTGTACCATTTTTATAAAATGATTTCACAAGTACATTGTCTCCGATTTTGAACGCAATTCGCCTCTTCCCGTTGTAATATTTACGCTGTAAGATCTGTTTTTGGCGCACATTTTCATCAGCCGAGGATACTAACGGACTATCATCGGCGGCGTGCGAGGTAGGCAAGAGCGAGTCGAAACGACAGCGCAATGGCCGCCCAAGCATCAGCTCGGCGGGAGTGTGCCCGGTCGTGCAATGAACAGAATTACGGTACTCAAAAAGAAAGAAATTTACTTTGTTGTAAAACTCTATTTTTGATAGATTTTGGGCTAGAATTGTTTTTGGCGGTGCCAGAATTGTTACAAGAGGGATTAGAGATTAATAAAGGAATACCTGTCAGTCCGATGGTTTGCTATAAGGTTTACTTGCTTTGATTCCCACGTTGCAAGCCGGCTTGATGATCTTCTTTTCTTGGATAATTTTCGTCACGTCTGTCACTTTTGGTCGCACAATCATGGGGAGGGAACCAACTATGTATGCTGAGCGGTAGAAAAGGGCTCAAACTGATTTGAATTCGCGAAATTTAGGGAAATTGGCGCGGAGCTATAAGTTGTCGGCCATTAGACAATTGTTCAAGTGAAGTCGAAAAGTGACCGAACATGTTTCCGAATAAGAGGATATCCGGTAGATGAAGTTTACATTTAATGTTACCAGCTAAATTAAAATAATTCCCAAACATACTGCCCGGGGAAGAAATCTATAGGATTTCTTAGAACGCTACTGAGTATTAAAATTGTCTGCATGTTGCTGCATAAAAAAAAAAAAATTTACCTTATAACTAAGAATAATCCAAATTTTGCATCTAGTCATTGCCGGCAAGGAAGCGGGCAAAGTTTAGATACAGGTCGAACCAAAGTATTGCCTGTACTTGTCCTTAGAGTAGCGACACGCGCAACACCATCTCGTCCTGGTGATAGAGAGACGATGCGAGCTAACTTCCAACAATAAGGCGTGGTATTCTCGTTCACAATGAGTACGATATCATTTTCCTTTAAATTTTCCGAAGATTTAAACCACTTGCTGCGACTTTGCAAGTGATGCAAATATTCCAAATTAAAGCGACGCCAAAACTGTTGAGTCAACCTTTGAAGGAGTTGCCAGCGTGATAATCTGTGTAATTTCTCCGTTTGGAGGTCATATTCCGGTAAGGACACCATGTTATCTCCGACGAGAAAATGAGCTGGCGTCAATATATCGATTTCCTCTATGTCGTCAGATATTGGGCATAGAGGTCTCGAATTTAAAATTGACTCTATCTTAGAGAACACAGTGCTCAATTCCTCGAACGTAAGGACCGTTTCTCCTATGATACGCCTAAGAAGGAGTTTAGACGATTTTACTGTTGTTTCCCACAGGCCTCCCATGCTTGGAGCAGAAGGGGGATTAAAATGCCATACGAGCTGATGTTTAAGCAAATAATTTTGCACGTCAGAGCGTTCAGTACACTGTCTTAGAAAGGAGTAGAGCTCCTTTAGGTGATTATTGGCTCCAACAAAATTTGTGCCACAGTCAGAAAATATGTCAGAACACCATCCACGCCTGCTGATAAAACGGGTAAGGCATGCCAAAAAACATTCCGTGGAGAGATCCGAGACCAGTTCGAGGTGACACGCTTTCGTGACCATGCATACAAATATGCACAAGTATGCTTTTGTAACGGGTGCTCTTTTCACTTTAGACGTCTTTATCAAAAATGGACCAGCATAATCTACTCCAACCCTTGAAAACGGTCGACAAGGAGTAACTCTTGAAGGAGGCAAGTCCGCCATCAGGTATTCCGCAGGTTTCGGGTTGGCCTTGAAGCATTTGAAACATTTTCTAATTTGCTGTTTGATTACAGTCCGAGCCGATAGTATCCAAAACTGTTTCCGCAACAACGAGAGTAGCATGGGCGCACCTACATGCAAATACAAATCGTGATAGTAGTTAATCAACAAAGTCGTTAACGGATGTGATTTGGGAAGGATCACAGGGTGTTTACGTGTGGCGGAAAGATTAGTATACCTCAACCTACCCAGCACGCGCAACAACCCTTCGGAATCCACAAAGGGAGCCAACCTTCGAAGCTTAGTTCGGTGAGATAATCCTTGTTGGACTAGTTTCACTTCCATGGCAAATACTGACATTTGCACCATCTTTATCAGAGAGTACAAGGCATTTCGCCATTCGACACAGGTCAAGGGACCAATGCGTTTCGAAGTAGGATTCTTCATATTATGAATGAATCTAAGACAATATCCATGAACTTTCACGAGTGTGTGAAGAGAACTATATTTTGACATAAAGTCAGTCGCATCCAATTCGTAAGTGACCTTGCTCACTTGGACAGGTACTTCATCCTCCTCAAGGGCAGGTGGAACCATCACGCCGGTGAAGGAACCATCGGATGGCCAACAATTCGGGGATTGTTCAAGCCATGGTGGGGCCCACCATAGAGGATGGGATCCCAGCTCTGAAGGCATCAACCCTCTGGAAGCCGCGTCTGCAGGATTCATCGAAGACGGGACATGTCTCCAGCATGACGGGGTCGTGTTCGTTAGAATCTGCGAGACTCGATTCCCTTCGAACATTTTTAGTTGGTGAACCGGCGTGCGGATCCATGACAATGCAATGTTCGAATCGCACCAGATTACAATGTCATGAGTTACATTGATCAATCCAGAACAATGCTTTACCAACTTAGACGCTAAAAGGGCTCCACAGAGCTCAAGACGTGGTACCGTCATTTTCGTTTTTATTGGAGCAACCTTAGACTTGGACAACAGCAAGTGGACGTCCACTTTGCCGTCGGTACGTTCAATACGAAGGTAGACCACCCCAGCGTACCCCTTAAGGGACGCGTCTGAAAAGCCATGAACGGAAAACTTCTCACCATCAACAGGCAAGATAAATCTGCTCAATTTTATTTCCGACAAATTTGTGAATTCCTCAATGAAGGACAGCCACTGGAGCTGCTCCTCTTCAGGTAACTGCTCATCCCATCCGAGACCCAGCAGCCACAGTCGCTGCATGAAAGCCTTGGCCGTAAACACCACAGGCATCAGCCAACCACAGGGATCATATATGCAAGCTATGTTAGCAAGCACAGCCCTTTTCGTCAAGTCGGTATTCGAAATTTTACTATGATACGTGAACGCATCAGACACAGGGTTCCATTTGACGCCGAGTACCTTCACGGACCCTTCGTTTTGAGGCTCAAATGACAGCGGTCCTTCACGGACGCTGTCAGGCAGATCAGATAAAAAGTCACTATTATTGCTCGTCCACTTACGCAATTCGAAGCACCCTTGACGGAGAAGATCGACCAACTCAGCTCTCAGACTTCTGGCAGCGTAAAGGTCAGCCGCTCCTGTCACTATGTCATCAACGAAAATTTGATTGGACAAAATTCGACTAGCAACAGGATGCGATTCCTCTCCTTCCTCAGCTAATTTCAGGATACACCTCATAGCAAGAAAGGGGCTCGAAGAGATTCCAAAAGTGACAGTTCTCAAACGAAATTCTTCAATGGGATCGTTGGGATCACGACGCCAGAGAATTCTTTGATAATCACGATCATCAGGGTGCACAAGTACTTGCCTATACATCGCTTTGATGTCACAAGTAAATGCGACAGGCTGAAGGCGAAAACGTAGCAATATGTCTACTATGCTCTGCTGGAGCTTGGGACCAGCATGCAGAACTTGGTTTAAAGATACGCCTGTAGAAGAAGGCATAGCAGCATCAAATACCACTCTTCGTTTAGTGGTAGAAGACTCCTCTTTCGTCACCACGTGATGAGCAAGATAAAACTTTCCACCCCCCGGTGGGTCGAGAACAGGCTCCATGTGCTTCTCGTCTAAGTATTCCTTCAATATGTTGCTATACTCCGCTTTGAGGACAGGATCTCTTTTGAATCTCCTCTCCAAACTCAAAAGTCTCCGCATAGCCAGTTCTCGACTATCACCTAACTCCGTTTGATTCCCCTTAAAGGGTAGACGTACAATAAAACGCTGCTCATCGTCGCGCGAGACAGTTTTTATAAAATGATCCTCAATTGCTTGATCATCTGGATCAGGAAATTTAGATTCTGGGATTTGTTCAATCTCCCAAAACTTAGTCAGACAATCATCCAAAGCCACATGATGTGACGACAGATGAGGAACCGAATCAGTGAACCTTGAGGCGTCACCAATTATTACCCAACCAAAGACTGTGAGGTAAGCCGCTGGTACATTGTGGGAAGGCCACACCTTCTCGCCACACGAAATGTCATTATAAACATCGCTCCCTAATAATATGTCTATAGGCCTAGACATATTAAAGTTATCATCTGCTAATTGCAGATTCCGATAATTAGACTTAATGTCCGCAGACAGAGAAATCGATGGCAGGTTGCCAGTCACATTCTTTAAAATTAGAGCTGAAACAGTCAACAATGGTTTATCAGAAGTTGAGGATTTCAAAAACAAAGTGGTCACCCCATGTGACCGACGAGGCATGCCAGATCCTACACCACGAATAGCCACTGGCTGATGATTATGTTTAAGTTGGAGACGTTGAACACACTCTTCCGACACAATAGAGCACTGAGAACCTGGATCTATAAATAAACGCACAGGTTGGAAATGTCCATCACCATTCCCCGCTAGACCCATGGCAGTACCCAATAACACATTTGGCAATTTAGGCTTAGTACCCTTCACAATAGAAGACACCATCATAGTACTATAGGCATTGGGTGTGCCCGATGGAGTCCCTCCACATTCACCCATTGCAGGTGAAGATTCACATGGCTCCGCCATGACAACAGCCGATTTCAGCATTGGTGGAGAAATCTCAACAACATTCGATGAAGATGGACAAATCAAGGTGTGATGTTTAGCCCGGCACACCTTGCATCTATGTAAAGAACTACATTCATGATATTTATGAACTCCAAAACAATTAAAGCACAATTTTTTCAATTTCAGAAACTCTCTCCGCTGCTCAATATTTAATGCCTTGAATTTATTGCACATATACATGTAATGATCTAAATTACAATATCGACAACTGATTTCCTTGCTATTCTCGTGAACATGCATAACCGTTTTTATATTGCGGTTAGGTTGAAACTTGGCTACCGTCGTTTTTGAAAACCCACTAGTCGGCAACTTCACAGGAGTGAACATTTCCCATGCCTTGCATTGACCTTCCAAAAAGGTAGTGAGTTCAGAATATTTTGGGATGCCTGATCCAGTTAGACTCAATTCAAATTTACCGCGCAAATCAGTTGGCAACTTCTTCAACAATATATGCAATAAAATAAATGACCAATCTTCAGTTTTAAATTTTAATGCTCGAAGAGCCGCAAGGTGTTCATTAAAAGTATTTAAAAAAGATCTCAAGTCCGACTTCAAATTCACAACATTTGGAAGTGAAAGGATCTGTTGCAAATGGGTATCTGCAATAAGCCGAATGTTAGAAAACCGATTTTCTAACAGCGCTAATGCAACACTATAATTTTCATCAGTCAGTGGCAGGTGCTTTACTAAGTCAAGTGGTTCACCTGACAAACACGATATCAGATAATGTAATTTTCGTACAGGCTTGATAGATGCATTTTCGTCTATTAAATTTCTGAAAATATTTATGAAATTTGTCCACTTTGTTATATCACCAGTAAATGACGGAAGCGAAATGCGCGGCAGAGGCAAGTCCTGTCCAAAATTCTGTATGTTTACATCCATCGCGCTCACAGACCGAGACACCGAGGTTTCTACTGGAAACAGTTGTGCATATATAACACTTACTTGTGTTAACTTGGTTTCGAAATCTTTGAATTCCTCTAAATGTTTATCAGGATCAAACCCGGCACGTTTACCCGCCTCGACAGACACATAACTATCAATGAAATCCCTTTTCACTTGCGCGATCTCACTATACCGAGTTTTAAATTCTAATAATTTCACATCATTATCACTAGCACTATTTGCCGCATTATGCAAAAGATCGATTTGCATCTTCGCTAACCTATATCGCACGTCGGCACTCATTTTATATGAATTTTCCTTTTAAAAATAGACAAAATAACTATTCGCGATATATCCGATCAAATAATTGTATTGACTTTACTTGACACTGACAGTAGTGACAGTACAAACAATTTAATCCGTTCACTCACAACCATAGACTAAAGTAGATTTGTTCTCGCTACCTTAACCTGTACGACGAAATCGGAATCGTAGTACAGACCGAACCGAATCCGAACGTGAATGACACACCTTATTTTATCTACCGACACTGACCAAATGCATCTATGTGAATTCACCGTCACTTTTATAAAAAACGTAAACCACTAGAAAGTTCAATAAAATTAACAATATTTTATGCACAAGCAGACAATTAAACGTATTAATTCGTATTTTAACACGTTTAAGACACGTTACGACTTGAAATGCGTTAGACGCAGACAATTATTAATTACTAAATTACGTACTTTCGTAAAACAAATTAAATGCAATACATGCAGTCACTTTCAACATAACAAAAAATGCACGGAGTGCAGACAGGAAATCACTTCAATTGTCTTAAAGTAACAACGAATTACGACAAATGCAAACTTGCAGAAAAATTAGATTTAAGTTGACTTGAACAAAAATGGCCGTTAAGCTGAGAACGTTATTTTACAATGTCGAATTTTAGTACAAAATTACTATCCCGGTTCGAATGACCAAATTTATGGCGGTGCCAGAATTGTTACAAGAGGGATTAGAGATTAATAAAGGAATACCTGTCAGTCCGATGGTTTGCTATAAGGTTTACTTGCTTTGATTCCCACGTTGCAAGCCGGCTTGATGATCTTCTTTTCTTGGATAATTTTCGTCACGTCTGTCACTTTTGGTCGCACAATCATGGGGAGGGAACCAACTATGTATGCTGAGCGGTAGAAAAGGGCTCAAACTGATTTGAATTCGCGAAATTTAGGGAAATTGGCGCGGAGCTATAAGTTGTCGGCCATTAGACAATTGTTCAAGTGAAGTCGAAAAGTGACCGAACATGTTTCCGAATAAGAGGATATCCGGTAGATGAAGTTTACATTTAATGTTACCAGCTAAATTAAAATAATTCCCAAACAGTTTTCAAACCCTTTTTAATAAGCTTGACACTGTTTTCCGCTAGACCATTAGAAGCTGCATGATAAGGCGCAATTGTTACGTGTTTAATGTTATTAGTTTTACAAAAGTACTCAAAAGTCGTTGATGTGAAATTGGTTGCGTTATCGGTCACTAACGTTCTAACTAAACCGAATCTAGCGAACATATCGCATAGTTTCGCTATAACACTCGCGGAGTCTGTACTCGACATAAAGTAACACTCCACCCACTTGGAGTGCGCGTCGACAACCACGAGCACGCGGTGTCCCGCCAGCTCGGCCATGTCGAGGTGGAGACGCTCCCAGCGCCCGCGCGGCCGCGGCCACACCGCGAGCGGCGCACGCGGCGGGGCACAGCGGATCGACGAGCAAATACTACATGACCCGATCTTTTCCTCAATTTGTTTATCAATATTCGGCCACCACATATATTTACGCGCGTTACTTTTTGTCTTTACGACTCCGAAGTGTGCATTGTGTAATTCATTTAGCAAACGTTCTCGGAAAATAACGGGTATTATTATTTTATGTCCCCTCATTAAGCAGCCTTTTTCTAATGCTAACTGCAACCTGCAATTAAAATATGGTTTAAGTTCGGAATCTAGTTCTTTTCTAGGCCACCCTTGCAATATATATTTTGATACTTTGTTCAAAACTGGATCTTTAAGGGTTTCCTGGCGTATATTTTCCACGTTAATAGGATGCAAGTCTTGATACATAAAATTAATAAACAAGGCTTCATCCTCCACCAAATTGTCCTGTTTAGAAAGTGCCTGCGAACTACCTATTGCACGCGATAAGAAATCGGCCACGTTATCAGCGCTCTTAATGTACTCAATTTTAAAATTGTACGCTGACAGGAACAAGGCATAACGCTGTAATCGATTAGCTGCAAATTCCGGTACGCCTTTCTTGCTACCGAAAATGGATAACAGAGGTTTATGATCCGTTCTTAATATGAATGGCTGAGATCTGCCGTACAGGTAATGGTGGAACTTTTTTATTCCAAAAATAATGGCAGCGGCCTCTTTTTGAATTTGAGCATAATTTCGCTCACTCGTTGACAAGGAACGAGATGCGTAGGCAACCGCACGCTCAGTGGCATCGGGCTGAGTCTGTGCCAGAATCGCCCCGAGGCCTTCGGGCCCCGCATCCACTGTTACTATTGTCGGGAGTTCGGGGTTGTAATGAGCCAATACTTTCTCCGAAGCAAGTTCCTTTTTAATGGCCTCAAAAGCCCTGTTATGCTCATCATTCCAATGCCATTTGCATTCTTTTTTAAGTAAAGCGTGTAATGGGCTTAACATACTGGCAGCATCTGGAATGAACTTCCTATAATAATTTAACATGCCCAGGAAAGATTTTAATTCCGTAACATTCTTAGGTTGACAACAGCTCAAAATGGAATCAATCCTCTTTTTAGACTTGTGTAACCCATTTTTGTCAATGACAAAACCTAAATATTCAACGGAATCTTTAAAAAATTCGCATTTTTCCTGTTTTACGCGCAAACCGGCATCCTTTAACCTAGTTAAGACTTGCTCCAACCTGGCTAGATGCGTCTCCCTATTTGGAGCTGTGATTAATAAGTCATCCAAAAATATACATGTGCCCTCAATACCTGCAAGCAATTTATCCATGCATTGCTGAAATATACAGGGTGAACTTGAAAGGCCAAATACTAAACGCCTATAGCGAAATAAACCCTTATGGGTGTTGATGCAAGTAAGATTCCGTGACGGTTCATCTAACACTAACTGGTTATAAGCTCTCGTAAGGTCTAATTTAGAAAATTGCACCCCGCCATGCAGTTTCGAGAACAAGTCTTCGATTCGTGGTAACGGATAGTTGTCAATAAATAATATTTTGTTTAAGGTTACTGAGTAATCCCCACAAATACGAATATTTCCGTCTGAACGCAAAACGGGGACAATAGGCGTAGCAATATTTGAATGCTCGATCTTTTCTAAAATACCTAAGTCCAGTAATCTTTGCAATTCAGCCTCAACTTTAGGTCTTAAGGCTAACGGAACAGTACGAGGTTTGCAAAACGGTAACACTGCATCACTTTTGACCTTCAAATGAATTTGATACGGCTTAAAAGTACCAAGTTCATCCGAAAATACCTCCGAATACGTGCTGCGCAATTTTTTCAGCAACTCATTATCTTCTTCCATATTATGACAACTATAATTACATAAATGTAAGTTAAATTTGCTGATAAAATCACGCCCAAGTAACGGTAACTGCGTTTCAGAGTTGGTGGTAATCACAAACATTTTAATTACCCACACACGATCTTCATATGTGACCGGCAACGAAACACAACCTACCGGGGTAATTTTACTGCCATCGTAACAATTGAGCCTTACGTTACACTGGCACAGAGCATGATTTGCTTTGAATAACTTTTCGTACACACTGGTGGGTAGAACGGACACCGCGCTGCCGCTATCGATCTCGCATGTAATGGGCTTGTTATCTATTAACACCGTTTGCTGCAACGGCTTCCCATTAAGCGATCTAATGGAGAAAAAGTTATAAATACCTTCGCATAGATCGTCAGTATCCTCGGCTAAGAAATTCGATGTTTTGATTTTCGCCTTACACACTCGGCTCAGGTGGCCTTTTTTTCCACACTTTTTACACGAATATTGGGCAAATTTACACTGGTCCTTAGAATGATTATGGTAGCCGCAAACACTACACTTAGACTTCTTATTAGCGACGGGCGCAACGGGGCGCAACGCGAACATATCTGCGGCCGCAGCGGCGCCGGCGGCGGCTGCAGCACTGCTGCTGGTTTGCAGCGCCAACCGCGCACAGCGAACACTTTGCGCTAACTGCAGGGCCTTGTTGAAAGTTAACGATTCTGGATTTTCGGCAAAAAGTTTTTCTTTTTCTTTAACATTTTCGAGGCCCAGCACAAAACGATCCCTTAGCGCCGATTTAAGCTCCGTCTTAAATGCACAGTGTTTCGCCAGGCTGCGCACTCGTGCTGCCCAGTCACTTAATTCTTCACCGGGGCGCTGCTCTGCCTTGTAGAACAAGTATCTCTCAGCAAAAACACATCTTTTGCACTCAAAATGCTGATCTAGTTTTAAGACAAGGTCATAAAAACTGAGCTTATCCAACTCGGATGGAAAAACTATGTCTCTTGCGATGCGATAAGTATCCTCCACCAATGCAGAAAGTAGTATCGCTCGTCGTTTAGCACCTGATTTGTCTGACTCCTCCGTAAAATTGTTTGCCAAACAAAACTGACTAAAACGGCTTCGGAATATAGCCCACTCCTGCGTGCGGTGGTCGAACACGAGGCTGTTACCTATCACCAGGTTATTTGCCATCTTCTCACTTTGTGCTTCAATTTATTCCATTAATCTTCCCTGCTACACACGTAAGTCACTTTCTCGTCGCCACTGAAGGATTTGGGATACTTTCTAATGAAACACAGGAGTAGCTGTATAGCGTGTACTGGTTGGTTACAGACTGACATACTTGTTCACTTTTGTGAACTACCCGTTTTATCTAAACTTCTAAACACTACAACTAGATAAAATTGTACAGATATATCAGCAATCGCATCGATCTTTGAAATTGTCGTTTATGTGACTTGCTTATCTGAGAAATACTCAAGTCAGGCGTAGGTTTCGGTAAAAAAAATAAGTTGCTTTTTTGTGCAAAGTTTAGCGTGCCTACCTTTTCTGCGCCGATAACTTGTGCACATTTTAAATCGTCACACGGAACGTCTTCATCCATCGTCACTTTCCACTTTAATAAGCTTTTTAATACAAAACACTATCCGCTCAAACAAATTGTTCAGTTTCAAGTAATGTACATAATTGTAATCAATGAAGTTAGCATCACAATCCTCCCAGTCATGAACACGCACGCGCGAAATTCGCATTTGACTAACATCTGTTGATAACTTCACGTCGAAAGCCGGGCTTCTAGTCACAAACTATTTGCTAGATCTAGCTATACATACGTATCTCTCGTTTTGTAGCAGTTTTCATAGATAAGAAAGAGAAAATAGATATCAGCATTAAAGCCCGCTTGCAAGCCCGCGCGTGCGAGCGAGATGACTAGCCCGTGTCTCAACTCCATCGTAAACCGCTCATTTCACGCGGCTGTAGCGCCACTTACTTGCTACGGTCGAATTTTGTACTACTACCCCGCCCAAGATGAATAGAGTATACAGATCAGGCGCTGCCGCGCGGTTTTTAAGTTAGTTTGAAATGGAAAAATAATTTAATCGTACATATATTTGTTTTTTGCTAATTTTAGTAACGCAAGCCAGGCTTTTGGGCTTTTAAGACCGTACCGCCACTGTACGGACGGTCTATTAAAAAAAACAGACGTGTGACAAAAAGAAAACACCGAATTCATGCTATCCTGTACTACCGCATAGCACGTGCTCTGTCGTCTAGTTCGTGTAGCTTCATTTTCGCGTCAACGCAGTTCCACACATTTCCTACCTTTCTAGGAGGTCGATGAAGAGGGACCTCAGCTCCCTCCCCCTGTGGAGGTTGCACGCCAAACCCACCAAAGCCCTGGTATATAACCTGGGAATATAAAACAGTTATATTATATAGACATATAGTCATTCATATCATATCATAACATAACTCACGCCTATATTCCCAAAAGGGGTAGGCAGAGCACACGAAATTAATCTCAATGCTACTTTTAGCAATTGCTAGGTTTATAGATGGAGAAAATGTGATATTGCAGTGACAGGTTGCTAGCCCATCGCCCACAACACACTTCAACCTGATTCCCATAGCCGACTCTTACGACACCCAAGGGAAGAAAGGGGGTGGTGCTATCCTAACCCGGTACCACACGGAGGGGGGGTGTAGAATTCAAGAATGCGTAACAAACAATAGTTCTAAGGCGCAAACTTGCAAAGCCAGGGTCACTGTGTTATTTCAAGAGTTAAAGTGCCAAATATTAGATTATTGACTAATATATTACCGACAAACACGAATCCAGCAACGCTAAAACTAGTTTAATGTATTCAAAAGGTACTTAAATACAAAAGGGTGACAATAAAAGCTCCGAACATAAACTAACTTAACCAACAAAAAACTAAAACGTACTTGGGTCATACAGATTTAGGTTCGCGTCTTTCCTGTGGACATTGCCAAAGTTAAGCACTATAAAGCCTAATTTTTGTTTGGACTCTTAATCCGTATAAACGGAGTCTTATATAATTTTATGCGATAAAATTATTATGTGCACGTAACCCCTTAACGATTGACCACAGGAAAGACGACTTTTGTTTTTGGTTCTCTGTATGACCCACTTACTGAAATACTAGCTGTGCGCATACTCCATGGGCGAATAATTCGGAGAGTTAGGCTGGGTTGCACCAAACCGACTGTAATCGTAAGCTGTGTTCGTTAAAATTTGAATGTATGGAAAGTTTGACAAGTTTCTATGGGATGACAGCTGCCGGCGCCATATTTAACGTTGATCGGTCTGTGATCGTAAGTTGGTGCAACTCAGCCTTAGTATTTTAATCGCAAGTTCAGTTTTTCTGTTTACTGGTTTATTATTTCTAAATACAAAATACATAGTGACCTCACTTTTTCAATATTTGTCGTTAAATTTAAATAATAACAATTGTTTACGAGTGGCGCCAGTGGACAGGTTAAAGGCCTGAGCGCTGTTATCTTAGGGTGGTATTCCACTCGTCCAATATCTTTGTCCAATATACATTTGACCAAAGAAATTGGATGATTTCATGAAACTTGGATGGGACCCCGACATTTGATCAAAGATTCTGATGACATTTAAATCAGTATGGCTACGAATCCGTAAGTTTGAGAGAGACAGATAAGTGATATCCGACTGGTCTGCACCTGTCAGTGTCTCCGCTTTCATAACTGCAAATTTTACTGAACTGACATCTGTGAAGTTTGGATTATATGGGGTTCGACATTTTGGTGTGCTTTTAAATAAAACAAAATTAAATTTTTTGAAAAACCCACGACGGATTAACCTAATTGAAAAATTATATAAAATAAATGTGAATCCCCCGACTGGGTATTTACGAAGTAAGTACATAGAGATAATAAATAGATTTCCAAAACGGTTGTATGGTCGCGAGGTATAGTTACAAAGCCAGAAAAATCCGTCGGGGGCTACCATTGCCATGTCTGTTCCTAAGGCACACACAAACAAACAACCTCTCACCCTAAACGCATATACCTTCTCCGTTCCGTCGTGGGTAATGAAGACAGTTCGTTAACAGCCGAAAATGATCGTACTATATGTCCCGTTCTAACTCATCTAGGTTAACCATAAGGGTTCAAATAAATATTTGGGGACAATCTTCCACAAATCGACCTAGTCCCAAAACTAAGCAAAGCTTGTACTATGGGTACTAGACGACGATATACATACTTTTATAGATAAATACATACTTAAATACATAGAAAACATCCAAGACCCAAGAACAAATATCCGTGCTAAACGCACAAATAATGCCCTGGCCGGGATTCGAACCCGGGACCTCTAGCTTCGGAGGCAGTGACACTACCAACCAGGGTAAACAGGCAACTATATGAAAAATCATCTTGCTTAACACTACGAATCTGTTGGTATTATTAATCTAAGCTATGGGATGACAGTAGCCGGCGCCATATTTAACATTGAATTGGTCTGTAATAGTTATATTTTAAAAAAAGCCTTACCTGAAGTTAAGCTCCAACTCTTGATACGACTTTTCCAACAACTTTGGTTTCAGTCGCATACACACTAAGCTGAAACAAAAAAGTATAATCAAAGATTTTAATTTATATAACTTTTAAGTTCACATGTCCACCACCACCATATCAGCCGAAGGACATCCACTGCTGGACATAGGCCTTCCCAATTTCATAGGGGGTAAATGCCATAATCGCCACGCTTGGCATGCAAGCACCGCACTCCAGGGATGCTGCTGCCCATCCCCCGGTGGTCTTGGTCGTAGTTTTAGGACATACCCGGGTCCGTTTTCCACCGTTGGTGTATAAAATAAAATTTGCCTGACCCCTTATTATCTCCAAAAACCCCCCTTTAAATGTGGCAAACGCATTTTTGGCTTCAGATATGGAATTAGGCCATCAATTGCCATATCTACACCAAATTGCAGCTTTCCATGTCAAGCTATCTTCGAGAAAACTGCCTGAGAAAGATGAATAGACACAGAATGATCGCATATGTGTTCCGTTGTTCCGATTGTGATATGGAACACTAAAAAGGCCTGCTTATGCGGGCGGCTACTGCTTAGCGGTCCAAATTGTAGAAACTCACTGTTTGTGTTCTTTCTCCTTGTCTAACAGCATGCGCAACTCCCGCAGCTCCAGTAAAAACTCTCGATCCATCTCTGTGTCGTAGTACTCTGGTCCCGTGCATGAATATGTCCACGACGCCATTATTGCCTGATAAATATAAACACATAAATAAAGTGAAAATACCTTTTTTACAAGTCCTTGAATTTTATACACATAGAATCATATTCATCTGACGACCTGTTTAGCCTAGTTGGTAGTGACTCTGCCTCCGAAGCTAGAGGTCCCGGGTTCGAATCCCGGCCAGGGCATTTATTTGTGCATTTTTCACGGATATTTGTTCTTGGGTCGTGGATGTTTTCTATGTATTTAAGTATGTATTTATCTATATAAGTATGTATATCGTCGTCTAGTAGCCATAGTACAAGCTTTGCTTAGTTTGGGACTAGGTCGATTTGTGTAAGATTGTCCTCTAATATTATATTATTATATTATATTATTATATTATTATATCATTAGTAGATTTTAATAGGTAACTGACTCAAATATAAATTTTGTACCGAATGGAATGAAATGGCCGAGCGAAAACAAAATTGTTTGAAGCAATCATAGCGTTTGCCTAATCGTGTCTCTGAGGACATGAGGACGTACACCGTTTCGGGATGGCCGAGTGTATGAGGTTTTTATTGTCTACGAATTTGAAGCACCTTTAATTATAGGAAGACGATAATACCCTGATATAAATTATAATGAATTTAAACCAACTTTAATGTTAAACGAAAGGGACGCAACACAGACGGGGTTTACTCGCAGACGGTTTACAGTGGTTATACTTATTATTACTATTATTAGTAAACTAGACTTCGCTCGCAATTAAAATTTATTCAACTTCTTGAGTGAAAACCCTTGTGTACAAGTGATTAATAAGGACAAAGTGACGCCAGTTAGTAGCAGGATGTTGTTGTGACATATCTGATATGAAACGTCAGGGAAACCTCAAAAAGGTAAACCTTAGATTAATAATACCAACAGATCCGTAGTGTTAAGCAAGATGATTTTTATATAGTTGTTTTTTTATCCTTATGCGGGACAGATAGTACGATCATTTTCCGCTGTTAAGAGTGCGCAGTACGCTCAGTTCTCCATACACACGTATTTATGCTCTCATTTTAAAACGCCATGCAAGAATAACATGAAACTTTGTATACACAATGGGATCCGGCATATCTAGGTTGGAACAAAGTTTCTGTTGCTTAAAATTATAATGGAGAAAAAATACAGCGCTTATTAAGGTTTTCATACAAGCCGTAAAAAACTCAAAAAAACCGCTGTATATTTTTTCTTTTACAATTTCTAGCAACAGAAACTAATTTCCGACCTAGATATGCCGGATCCCATTGTGTATACAAATTTTCATGTTATTCTAGCTTGGCGTTTTAAAATGAGAGGGTAAATACGTTTGTATGGAGAACCGAGCCAGACCGAGCGTACGGCGCCCTCTTAAGGAATTGTCTCCATTTAAAAGCACACTAAAACGTAAAATTCCATATAGTAAAAGGTGAAAACCTGTCAGATATCACTTATCTGTCTCTCTCAAACTTACTGATTTGTGCATTAGTTAGAATAGATCAGATGTACAGAAATCGTTCAACTTAAATGAACGGATCTGCTTTACTCTGACATCTGTGAGGTAAATACTTTTTAATTTTAGGCAGTCAAGGAAATCGATACAAGTACGTTTTTTGCTCTTGTTACAATGACAATAAGGCCGGCCACACACGGACAGCTTGAACCTGCTAGTATAGACTGTGAAGCAGGCGATACTGGCAATTTTAAGCTGTCCGTGTATGGCACCACTAAGGGTTAACAAGACTAATTAATTAAATAACTAAATAAGACCAATTCATTAAAAAACTAAAAAAATCCGACTGCGTTTCTGTGTAATTTGGAATTTGGCGCGAAAAATCCGCCATTTTGATTTATATTTCATTTTGATATACCCAGTGTCACTCTCACAGTAAATACGAATCTAACGACACCTCTCAAGCTAAAATACATCGAGCAGTTGAGGCTGCAGAGCGTGCCAAACAATTATACATACATACATACTCTCGAAAAACATAACCCTCCTTCTGGCGCAGTCGGGTAAAAAGGTACGCCCGTGTTTACATTTCTTTTACTGCACGCGAGTCCTGTTTCATTGTTAATAATAATGTGTCAAAATCGTGCAATTTTAAATCAACCAATATTGTTTACAGTGTTTACCTGTGCGCAGTGGTAGAAATCGTTGAAGCAGAGATACTGAAGTTTACGTTTCGCTGTCTCGAACCTCATGCAAGCTATAAATACCACCGCTCCGTATTTCCTTTAATAGATAAGTAAAACATTAATATGGGTGTGTCCTGAGTTATATATTTTATTTATTATAATTAGTTCGTGAAGAATATTGGACACGTCGTTAATCAAACAAAAATGACAAAGATAAAGCGCGTCAAAGTGCACGGCGTTACGTCAAGCGGATCTTTAAAGGGCTACATCTTCATATTTTTTTATTTAATTGGAAATAGAACAAAATCGTGTTTAACATTATTTGATAATATATAATGTAATGGAACACTTTTATTTATGTAAGCAATCGACAAGGAGTCAAGTAAATCTTATTATGTTACCTTTTTAACACATTCACTGCCAGTCACGCCACAGGAACAAACTTGCATAGAAGTGAACGCACATTTGCGTCGGTGGCAGTGAATGCGTTAAGGAGTTCTCCCAGCGCCTCATAGATTCCACGGGTGACCAGAGGGCTGGCAGCTACTTCGGCCAGAGATTAAGCCTGGCAATCCAAAGGGGTAACGCTGCCAATCATCTGGGCACCATAAAGGATGATTCACAGTAGGCCGCTCCGTGTCCGGGCCAACCCGTTTTCTATGACAGCAACGTTTGACGGCCGATCTGGCTACGGTCGAAGCTCAAAATCAAAATCAAGAAGCATCAGCCCGGTATCGGCCCGGCCCGGACACGGAACGGTCTAATAGGAATCATCCTTAACTCAGGAAGGCGACTTGGGGATTTTTTATTTATAAGTTCATTTTTAAGTTTTGTTTAAAATTAAAATGTGCGTAATAGTATACATTATCATCAAATTTCAAGTTCATGTGTCACTGGGAAGTTAAAAAGTTCTTCAGGACTATGTTTTGTAAAAAAAAAGGTGACTTTGGTGGTTTCTCATTCCGTTGTTGTATGCCCGTAACCGAGTGGCTGTTGTAACTGAACCATTATGTCCACATTTCTTGTACACAGCTTCACAATAAATGATTTCTAGTTTTCGAGTGATATATTGAATTCTTCGCCTGAGTTTTATCATTGATTTATCTGTATCGTTTTTAAACTCAATGACACTCATATTGGTAATATCATAATGCCACTAAACGACAGCATTCGTCGTTCTAGCACTTCGTTTAATTTATTGATCTATACTTTTGACAGCAGGGACGTCGACCTAATGTTGGCGACGACATTGCCAGACATCTCCTCCACCTGACGACAACGTATCGTCATTTGCATTCTTCTTTATATTCACTTGGCAAGCGGCTCTGAGAGCAACGACGTCAACGACATCGACCTAATTACGGGCATAACGTTGGACGTCTATATGTCGCTACTTTTATTTATTTTTATACTTACTTGGCGACCGGCTCTGACAGCAGGAATGTCGATTTAGTGTTGGCGACGACGTTACCCAGCATTTTGACCACCTGACGACAAAGTGTCGTCATTTGTATTTATAGTTACACTTACTTGGCGAGTGGCTCTGAGAGCAGGAACGTCGACCGAATGTTAGCAACGACGTTGCCAGGCATCTCCTCTACTCCCCGGAACACGCGACGCACGTTGTCGAACTGTCGCCGGCAGCAGCGCAACGGCGCGCCGGAGCGTTCCGCCACCTGACGACAACGTGTCGTCACTGGTTTTTTTTTTTGTTGCGTGGGCACGTGTGCATCATTGTTTGACGTAACAATTATGCCAAGGGTAAAATATTATCATCGTATCGTACAGAAAATATCGAGAAAACAATCGACATATTATTTTTAGAATTACTAAAAATAAGGTACTAACATTTTTGGCCCAAAATTGTGTTAGGGTTGTGCACAGATTGTATAATACATACATACAATCACTACACTATTCTATGGATAATTGGTCCAACATTTTAAAAAAAATGTTACACCATCTCAAATTTTTAAGCTTTACTTTATAAATATAATATGAACGAATACAAATATCTTTAAACCAAACTTTCAAAGTTGCTATTAAATACTTCAGCGCTAGATCAAATGAATACAAAAATATCCATCTTGGATCGTTGTTTTGTACCTACTATAATTTATGACAAGGATTAGGTCATTACATAAGTAAGACAACTTGCTATAAAAAACCGGCCAAGTGCGAGTCGGACTCGCGCACGAAGGGTTCCGAACCAGAAATAAAAAAATACTTTTCTTGTATCGAAGCCCCCCTTAATATTATATTTTTAGTATTCGTTATTATTGTGGCAATAAAAATACAACATCTGTGAAAATTTTAACCTCCTTGCCCCTTAATTATTATTTGTTGTTGATTTTAGTATTTGTTGTTGTAGCCACAATAAAAATACATAATCTGTGCAAATTTCAACTGTAGCTAGCTATTACGGTTCTTGAGATCTAGCTCGGCGAGTGTTAGCCATGAAAAAGGGCTAAAATATCACGTTTTCTCTATGGGAGCCCCCCTTAATTATTATTATTATTTTGTTTTTAGTATTTGTTGTTATAGCGGCCACAGAAATACACAATCTGTGAAAATATAACCTGTCTAGCTATTATGGTTCTTGAGATATAGCCTGGTGACAGACGGACGGGCGGACGGACAGCGAAGTCTTAGTAATAGGGTCCCGTTTTTACCCTTTGGGTACGGAACCCTAATAATGGAAGTGAGTGGAATATTCGCCGATAAACTTGACGTTTGGCGAAACGGATATTAATGTATATTGTACTGTACTTATTTCTCAAAATAAATAAAAAAACTTATTTGTTAGAAGTAGTTGGTTTATTAATTACCAACCTCATCCAAGTCTTTTCTGTGTCGGGAAGACAGTTTGCGGCCCAATAATTCCCTGATTACTGCATCATCTAATTCATAGTACCTGTCAAACAAAAAAAAATTCACTGACACGGAGGAAACGCACTCCTCACTGTCAACACAAAATATCCTCGAGTGCTGTGGTGTTACAATACATCAATAAAGAAAGAAACATGTAGCTGCCGAGACCCGTCAACTACAAATTGATTGACCGTTCTGAAAAGAACGTTTTTCGATTGACATCAAATATAATAGATTGACGTAGTGCTACAGGAAACAGAAGTTTTGATTGGTTGCGACCGCAGCCGACAGACGTGCGCTCCCACCGAAGATTCCTGGATACTGACTGCAGTGCGCGCGCGACAGGATGTATTTATTCCCTCGGTTAGCGCATGCGCAAACGGAGCCGCAGGCGCTCCCGCCTGCCTTCGCGAGTTTCACGCATGCGCACTACGAATATACAGCGCGCGTTAGTTTCCCACCAAAACTGTTATTTATTTATTTATAATTGTTCTCTTGTGGACTTACAGTTGCCCAAAGCGTCCACAAGACAGATATTATACAAAGGTTTCCTAGGTACTAAACGCTTATTACTACATTTATATTTAAATATTATCTATATCAACATACTACAGATAGCTGAGACTTTGCAAATCGAATAATTTTTAGTCTAAGTGACGACCAACTGTCTGCAAACACATCGGCGTCCTGGATTTGCGCAAGGAAACCATTCAGTAGTGCGATGGCTCTGGCAGTAGGTGCATTGCGGGCTTGTAAAGTGCGAGTTCTACTCGTGTGCGCAAACAGGACCCGTGCCCGCCTTCCCTTACGACCCACGGCCTTTGTAAAGTTGTCAGGAACAAATAAATTCAACTGGGCCAAGACAGTCGGGTTATCCACTTTGTGGCGTAAAAGAAGGCAGTAGTGTGTAAGCGTCGAAATTTTCCGGCGTAGATGCAGGGTTTCCAGGCCAACCATCCCGGTCACAAACAATGATGGAAAGAGAGTTGGATAGTACCCATAGCAGCGTTTGTATAAGAACCGAGCGAATTTTCGTTGTACTCTTTCAACCAATATAGTATTTTTTTTTTCACGCGGATCCCATACAATCGCATTATATTCTAGCCTGCTTCTAATGTACGCATTGTATAAAAGTATAGCTACTTTGACATTACCAAATTGTGAGGATGTTCTAATTATGAAGCCCAACATCTTATTATCTTTTTTACAGATAGCAACGATGTGGTCACGCATGTCAAGTCTAGTGTCCAACGTAATACCCAAATCCTGAATTTTGGAAACGTGACACAAAGGAGTGCCTGAAAGATGGTAGTTCGCTACGATTGGGTCATGAGATCTTGAAAATGAAATGGTTTTATTGAAATGGTTATGGCTATCCTTTTCTTGTTTATATGTAAATAGTGAAATAGCAATAGTTAAGTTTTAGTATATAACAAGCCATATTGTAAATACAATACATTCCAATATACAATCTTCAAGCCGAAACATCTTTTCTTAGGAGAAACCTCTGCTCAACCAACATCTCCTAAATACCTATAGTCGTTTTTGGCGCCGTGGAGACAGCACGCAACAACTTATAGTGTTCTTGACGCGCAAAGGACTACAAGTGGCTGAAGATACTCACTTCTCGATGAGCATCTGTTTGGTGGGTTCGTCTATCTGGAACACCATCTGCTCTGACAGTTTGGTCGGCACCGTCAGCAGTCGCTCCAGGAGGGCAAAGGTCCTGTCAACATAATTAACTTATACAGAGTGTTTTTATTGATTTCCGTTCCTTCAAGCATATAGCCGTGTATAGCCATAGGAACGACCTAGAATAATTAGTTTTTCAACATTCAAATATAAAATAAAAATTTAATTTTCATACTAATAATTTATTATATCACCAAGGATGAATGAAAAACGGCCTTTAGAGTTAACGTGCAGTTAAGCAAAAATTTATGTCAAGTATGACAATTCGGAATTCGAATGACACGCACGTGAACATTGTTTAATTGTTAAGGATGTTTTATACTATACCAGGGGTGTTAATTAACGAAAATGAATTCTTGAATATCTTCGAAATGGTACGACTTGGGATACTAGTGTCTCAGAGAAGATTACTTTATTTCATCTCAGGATTGTAGCCTCGCAATTAACGGAATTCAATAAAACACCCTGTAGAATGATCATTTACTTGATATTTTAATTTGGAAACGCTCGGTTCTAGTCATTGTCAGCTCACATCCTTTGTGTATACAGGATGACTTCTAATTGGTAATACTAAATATAAAAATGTTAATCTGACCATGATTTTGAACAACTTTTACTATAGAACAACTTTGTAAAACTAAATAATAGAAGTAATCGAACATTTTAACATAAAAAAGCAGACTTCAACCGAGTTATTCATGCATTTTACTTAATGCTAAGACTTATATGGTTTTCACATGGATGCCACTGTCAGAATTGGACCAAATCGATGGGACCACACGGGAAGCACCAGCTTTCAAATAAGTAAAAAAGAATCATTAAAATCGGTTCACCCCATCGAAAGTTCAGAGGTAACAAACATAAAAAAAATACTGTCGCTTCGCTTCTACTCGACTGTGACAAGCTATTATTTTTACAGCTTTGGTCTGGGTCTGTGGTTCTAGATATTATAAGAGTGTAATAACAAATTTATTAACCTGGGGTTGTGAGTTGTATTTAGCCAAAGTGTCACAAAGTAGCGTCACAAGAATACCTGTAGTGGTCAAGCACATCGCTGGCTATGAGCTCCACGGAGGCCCCCATCTGCTTGGCCACGCCCCTCTGGTGCAGTGTGGATACTGCTTCGCTTGCTGTCAACATAATATAGTGTAGATATTCTATTTAAATTTACTATTAAAAGTAAGGTGGGAGGATGACATCAGACAAGTGGTGGGAGTGATATGGAACAGAGTTGCACAAGAAAAGTCAGAAAGGATAGAGGTGTTTGGCTGTTTGCCGTTTGGCAAACAGATCTACAGAAAATAACCAAACACTAAATGCTAGAATAAGTTTTAAGTTTTAATGTATTGCGATATTGTTACTAGGTTAAAGGGGGATCTGAATAAAAGCCTATATTAATATTATTATTCAAAGAAAATGTAATAATAATATAATAACTAGTGAGAGCTGTTGACATCGCAAAAAAAAATCTGACTTGACAAAATATCTGTATAATTATCAAACCTGCTCACAAAATTTCACATGAATCGGTTCAGTAATGCGACATCTGGACACCCAGACAGTATCATTTTTGTTGAAGCCGTAACAGAGACCTTTTCTTTCACTTGGTTGATAATAAGTAGCATTTAAAAAAATATTAGTTACATGAATTATGAAAAATATCAATACTTCAGCCAATACTGTTTTTGTTGATTACTTGTTACTCAATACATTTGGCTACCTCCTTAGTGGTTGTAGTAAATTTTGGATACGAATTAAAACTTCAAATACTTTTACATTTCACCCGACACTCTCATATAGTCATATATCTTTATATTATGATAACTTCATAACTGGTTTCATACATAATTCGCGATATCCATCACTGAGAGTATTTATTAATAGATAACACTGATAGATTTTACCGATTAGAGAATGAGCTTGTTACTTACATGAGCAACCTTCTATCCATAACTGATATATTTCGGGATCTATTAAAGTGTAATTACTGACGAATACATCCACCTCTGTGTACATTTTGTTATTATTTCAATGTTTTTATACAATAATGAAACACGACGAGTTTGACAAATTGACAGATTAAAGGTCTAATTTTGACACTACTAAGAAATGTTAAGAACAAAACGTATTTTCATTTATTTTGAAAGTGTCTTGGCTAAGAAATAAAATTTGTCTACATTATGTAAAATCAGTAGCAAAACAACTGCTTGTAAGAAAAATGACTCATAATAAATGTATAAAATAATATTTACGCGTAGGTTTACAACCATTCTAATTTAAAAATGCACGATCTAAACGCCAAACGCGTGATGCTTTATTCAGAAACCAAACCATTTACCTCATTAAATAAATGTTTATTTCATTTAGATATAATCAACTTAATAAATTGAGTTTTTCAAATGAGCTTTAAAGTGATCAGCACATTTATAGTATCTGCAATAATTAGAAGATAAATTAAGTTTTTTGTGACTAAAGAAAAAAAAGATAGCTATGTCAAAAATGGGTCCCTATATTGTACGGCCATGTTAATGCCCGGCCACAAGAATGTCCGGCCCAGTAATCCGCGTCCAATGTACATGGATTACTGGGCTGTGCATTATTTGGTCGGGCGTTATCGCTCTGAGCAAACTTGGTCCGGGGCAATATTTGGAAGCCAATATTGTTCGAGCCGATAATGCTCGGCCCAGTAATCGGCGTCCATAAAAGTGGACGCCGATTACTGGGCTGTACATTACTAGGTCGTGCAATATCACTCTGAACAATTTTGGTCCGGGGCAAGAATTGGAAGCCAGTTTTGTTCGGCCCGATAATGCCCGACCCTGTAATTCGCGTCCATCCATAGACATTTTTTTTTTCAGAGCGCTGTCAAATTTAGTAGTGACGTTTTGACGTTTGCCCAAAGCAAATCGGTTTTTCTAGTTTGCATCTGACAGTTAAGCCCAATACACACCTTGCAATTTGTCACAACAATTTGCTAAAGTTAGAATGAAAGAAAAAGAAATGTATTGCTTTCTCATTCTAACTATAGCAACTTGTAGGAAATGGCTCGATGTGTAATGAACTTTAAGAGATGCAACATCTCTGCTGCTATAATATCTCTCTCTCTCTCTCTCTCTGTCGCACTTGCAAATTTGAGCGACAGAGAGGTAGATACACGAACTTCGTTCTTTTTAGGTTCGCGGTAGTAAGTCAAGTCCGGGAGAGCGTTCGTGGCCCAGTGGCGCCCGCGTACCGCGTGCGGTATGCGAGGTTAAGCAATGTCGGGCGGGGTCAGTCCTTGGATGGGTGACCGCTTTGAGTTGTTACTAACTGAGCGCTCCCGTGCTTTGGAAGGCACGTTAAGCCGTTGATCTTGCTTTTCTATTGCTATCATTAAGCCCAGTTAGTGGCCTTCGGGCGGCTTGAAAAGTTCTAACAGTCAAGTCGCCCGCTCACTTGACAAGCCTAATCATATTATACTACTCTTTGAC
This sequence comes from Notocelia uddmanniana, assembly GCA_905163555.1. Lineage (NCBI taxonomy): Eukaryota > Metazoa > Arthropoda > Insecta > Lepidoptera > Tortricidae > Notocelia > Notocelia uddmanniana. The sequence continues at coordinate 10,167,664 of LR991079.1, read as the reverse complement.
CTAAACCGGATTGAGTACAAACTTTTATGAGCCAATCAAAATTGAACCATATTTCGGCGTGATACAGTTCATATCCTGTTATGACAGACAGACTAGGGAAAGCGGTCCGAGCGAGAGCAACCAACCAGAGGGCGGTGTCCCACTCGCACAGGTTGCCAATGTAAAAAAAAATATGTTGCGGTAATTTAGAATACTGAAAATAAGTACTTGCTTATACTAACTAGTACTGTATGTTTATTTGGGATAATTTACATTTGACTTCATTTGTAATTGTATAAAATATTAACATTATTAACTGACTAAAACCTAGTATTGCAATAAATATAGTAGTATTTTTCGAATATTGATTGGTATCCCCAACGTTAATGGTGTCAAATTTGAAACTATGAAAATATGCGGCTAATGAAATCAGTTGAAAATGGTGAAAACGTGTTGTGTAAAGGGCTGTAAAAGTGAAAGTTTTATTAATTGTGGAATATCATTTCACAGGTAAGGAACAATTTGTTATATTTTACGATAAAACGGCAAGACAAATGTCAAACTTATTAGGGTGTCTATGACTTGGGCTGTTTTTGCAGAAATATTCGTTAGTACGTGTTTAGTGACAAAACCTTTTCTCAAGGTCAGTTGAAATTCAATCTTTTAACACTTTTCTTATTAGTACGAGCTTTTGTTTAACTTTGTTGTCGTTCCAATTTTTTTACCATTTTTTAGCTACTTGCCAGTATCCAATTGAGCTGAAATTTTAGCATAGGTACTTATGTACACGTTCGGTAACAATGCAATATTATTATTATATTGCATTGTTACCTACCGCACTCGTGTATCATGGCACCACCGTGCTGATCTGATGTTGGGAAATTGACTTAAATGTTAATTTTGCTTGAAGAAGCGAGTAATTTATACCCTAATACATCTATAACCACGGAAGACCATCACGAAATTCAAATTATAAAGGCTATTGCCTCGTCTTTTTTCAATTTACGCATGGCTCATCACGGGAAAACACATTATTTAAGAGATTTGGGAAATAAAGTAGGGCTTAGGCAAAAATTACACAAAACTATATTGTTTAACAATGTATGATACATAAACCTATGATTAACGAAAATAAATATTTCTTTGAAAAAATGCTTATTTTATGTACTACCTAATTTAGTTTAAATTTCATTGTACATAGAACCTATATTAAAAATAATCCTCATATTCACAGATGTACTTGGTCACCCTAATTAAAACGAGATGCAATCCTCAAGTTTGGCTTCTCTGTCGGTCACACTTTTTCGTCACAGTACTCAATCCGGTTTAGGTATAGATCCGTGCTTCTATTGTAGTGATGTTTGTTGTTTTTTTAGACTAGTTTAGTATTACTCTGAATTTGTAATGACTGTTTATAGCTGTTGGCCCTGGTAGCCAAAGCTTAATAAATAAAAATAAAAAAAACAAATCATTCAAATGCACGATGGCGCCAAGATGGCGCGAACAGAGAAAAAAGAGAGTGAAAGCTGAAAGCAAGAGTTTGGTCTGAAAGTATTTGGAAAACGTGTATCGTTCCTGAGCAGCTGAGGCGTTAAAGTTAAGTATTACATATGGAATTTTCTTAGTACGAGTTCAAAACGGTTATATGGTCTTTCAACGTAATTGATTTCTGTATGTCTTGATATCATGAATTAGAGCTCAATTCGAATCGTGCGAGGTGTTTACTGCGTTCATTGTCGGTGACATGGACGACACAAAGTACAATATATCGAGTTGAGGCACGGGTAGGCTGCTCCAGGAGTTGGTCTAGGAGTGGGCCAAGCGAGGCCTGGGCGGATGCGCTCAGGATCTGTCCTCTACCGACTAGGGTGTGTTATACTTTGAGTTGGGCTCGGGTGAGAAAGAATTTTTAAATGAATCTAATAATTATTAATAACGGAATTTTATGTTCTTCGAAATGGTTTCTATTTAGATAATAAGCATAGTATTAAGTCTATGTTGCTATACCCTTGCAGGGTTCACTTTGAGACTATACTTGGTTTATAAGATCCCCTGTACACATGAAACGCAATAAACAACTTGAAGTTGAGTTTATTCTATGGGCCGCTGTACAGTCGACTGTTAAGTCTCTTCTCCTTAGGGGGACAAGCCATGGCTGTGCCACGTTTCTGTCCTGTCTCTGTGGTGCCGTAAGACAGCCGTGTTTGGGATTACTGGAGGTCAATGATAGTCGTATATTAACTGGTATGCTGCCTCAGGCGGATACATGGCTATAACTGTGTGTCAGTTACTTATTGATTCTGGTTAACTTACCTTTTATCTACCTAATCGAGATGATGCGCCCTATGCGAATATGTTATTATGTCATATTCATGGGCAAGGCAGTGGTTGATACTTGTTATGTATTATATGTGGTGTTCCTGGGACAAATATATTATTATGTTACATTTGTTCTAAGGGATTGGTTTAATTGTCTTTAGTACATCATGTTCATAGAGCTATCTTTTATATAGGTGGCAGAAAGCCCGGCCTGAATAGCGAAGCAGAAATAATAATGATGGTGATTAAAAGGAACCAGAAGACAGGCTATAACAGATTCTAAGGTATGTGATGCATTCCTTTTGTATTGAGTAACAATGATATTATTATTATTATTAACGGAAACTCCATACTTCCAGAGATTATGACAGCATAATTTTTGTGAGAAACTTCAAAATCCAATGATAGCTCAAGAGCTATGTTTGTTTTGCCATTTTTATATTGGCTTCTCTTGTTTTCATCAGTGTGTTTTCATTTGCTGGGCTAAGTGACATCAAAAGTTGTTTTGGCTGTAGCTGTGTCAGTGCTTAGTGATTTGTATTTTATCCTTGGTAAGTAATGCAGCTGCTGAAAATAGAGGGTTAGTGGTTTAACTAAATAGAAAGTGATGACAAGGGTTCACAACCTTCAGCATTGAGGATACCGACACTTGGATCCTCCTCTTACATCAGAAGTAAATGATACTAAGAAGGAGGCAAAAACTTATACTTTAATTGTACTTGCCACCGTCCCGGACTAATAATGTCGTTCTACAATTTTTTTTACTCGAGCCGGACAGTATCCTCCACTATATCTGCAATCCCCTGTTTACATGATGTAGAGGTTATAAGTGTAAACCTGCCAACCCACAAGAGACTGCAATTGCATGGTCACATTGATTCGTAGCCCTACAGTATATTCAATATCTGACATTTCATTCTAATCTAATCAAGTTTCTGACACTTTGTTTCAAAACCTTGTCTTTGCTGACACTGTACCTAATTTGTAGATTCAAAAGATTCCCTTGTCTAACTCAACTTTTGATTCAAGATTCTATCACCGAAACCCAAGCGCTTTGTGCTCTTAAGTTACAAAAAACTAAAAGAAATGTACTCATTCCAACTTTTCATATCATCTATGTTTCTCATGGACACTTCCAAACACTCCGTGTGGTCCCTTGCCTCTCGTTGCCACACTCCTCCAGCAGTCTGCTTTATTTAGGGCATCTGACCATCTAAGGTTTAGGTCTCTTCCTTTTTTTTTTAATCCTCTTGGGTAGCACTATACTGTGTCTTTTGTCCATTTATCTATGTTTTCCCTTATCATATGACCTGTCCAGCGCCACGTTTGGTGTTTTATTGTAGGTATCCGTTATTTTTCTAGTCTTAGATTTTTAATTATGGACAGTTGGACTTTATCTTTGAGTTTGATGTTGAGCACACTCCTTTCCATATTGTTTTGATATACAGCTAGTTTTTGGTGTTGCTTTTTTGTAAGAGCTCAAGTTTGACATCCATAGGTTATTACCGGTATAATACTCATATTAAAACTTTGAATTACTGGCTTGTTGGTAGTTTTTTTGCCTTCATAATCTCTTATTGACCAAAACTAGATGACAATATACATGCTTATAAATAAATAAATATTCAAATACATAGAAAAAATCCAAGACTAGAAAAAATATTTGTTTCATCACACAAATAAATGCCCTGACTGGGATTAAAATATTGAATAGGTACAGTCAGCATCATAAGTAGCTATGTATATGAAGGGGTCAAAATCTTTTATTCCCTTGTAATAAAGACTTCTGAACTTGCATAGCTACTTTTGATTGTGACTGTACCTTAGCACTAACTTGATGATGTTATAAATTGTTCTTAATTATTTTAAGATTTGCATCGAAATGCAAAAAAAAGAAGTGGAAAAGCGAAGGAAACGCGCCGCAACAAGGCGCGATGGGTCGGAGTTCTCTTTAATACAGGCAAAGAGTTTCTGATCACCTTCCGGATAACTCTGGCATGAAACTCTTTTGGAGGTAATTCTGCTTCTGTTTCCAAAAGTGAACACCAGCAGGATCAACCCTGCCACAAAGGTAATCAAAGTCAAAATTAATTACTCAAAAATCAAAATGAATAGAAACCAATTTTTACAAGCTTTTAATTGACTTGCACTGTTCATATGTAAGTGTATGTAAGTTGTCATCAAAATTTGCAATCCTTTTTTCAGCCATTTGCCGGTATCCGATTGAGCTGAAATTTGGCATACTTATGTAAGTTCAGTGACAATGCCATATTATAGTACCACCGAGCTGATCTGATAGCAAGTCCTAAACTACGCAAGATAAACCTTCACTCGAACCGTCTCAACAAGTAGTTGCTGACTGAGGAAATAAAAGTACAGTCCACACTAAAAGCTTATACAAAAAAGGAAATTTTTGACAGAAACTTATTGGAAATCAATATTTATACTTAAATATTTTACATACTGCTGTTAGAGGTACTGTATGTAATGGCCTAATGGCACTGGCAAATGCCTATGCCTATAAAATGCTTGTGACTCCAGAAGAATCACAAGCAGCATGCTTTATTGACTTGAACATTCGTTGTGTTGATAGCAGCTATGCCGCTGCCGCCGCTGGAGATATGCAAGTACCTCAGTCTCAACACAGTACATTCTCGCCCATCTTCCTACCATGGTCACAACAGCACATATCTAAAGAGCAGGTAGTGGTGTTAATGGTGTTATTATGGCAGAAGTGAACCATTCATGGAAGAGCATTATTTATATTGGCTACATTCAGAGATGATCTGTTTATTTTAATTCCCAATTTACAATTCGGCTCACTTCCACAGGAGTGAGTAGGGAAGTAGGCAGATCGAGTATAATTCAGGAAATTTATTTACACAAATAAGTTAAGTATGTAGTAGATGGGTACTTACCGCGTTCTATTAAAATGGATAGGTATCATCCACCAACCGCTGCGTCAATGATTTTTTTAATCTTCATTATCTTTTTGATTCATCATCATCATCAAAAAAATAAAAATAAAAAAAACCTTATTGAGATTAGGCTTGTCAAGTGAGTGGGCAACTTGACTGTTAAAAGTTCTTAAGCCGCCCGAAGTAATAACTTGGCTTAATTAATGATAGCAATCATAGACAACAGCGGGGATCAACTTTATTTATTTATTTAATTTAAATTCAACGGTTTAACGTGCCTTCCAAAGCACGGGAGCGCTCAGTTAGTAACCACTCAAAGCGGTCACCCATCCAAGGACTGACCCCGCTCGATATTGCTTAACCTCGCATACCGCACGCGGTACGCGGGCGCCGCTACGCCACGAACGCTCCTTTTTAAATATATTTTTAATTAATTAACATTATTTTGTTTTCACAGAAGACAACGCGGACGCTGTAATTATTTCGACGTCCGCCATTGCCGAAAGTTCTAAGCGATGTCACAGAATAAGTAATACTTAGTACAAGTACAGAAATTTCACTTCCTAGCAAAAACGGCGTTTAGACATAAGAAACGTTCCTACTCTGTGCATCTATGTCTATCGTATAACTTGTATTCATTCACACGCGGCACGTGAAGCGTTAGGGCTGCCATGCCAAGAATATATCAATAACGGCAAAATATGTTCTAACTCCCCAGATATCGCTCGAGTACCTAAAGTGAACCGATATTTATTAAGTGGGTATATAATACTTATACCCATTATAAATATCGGTATAAGTATTATTATTATATTATTATTATAATAATACATATTATTATATATTATTATTATATTATGTGAAGTAATATCTACCTATACTCTGAAATTACTGGACCAATTTTTATGCAGTTTTTCATGAACACGTAGAGAACTTTTAGGAGCAGGTTTAAGTCTATAATTTATTCACGTTTCGTGAGCAATTAATAAGCTCCAGCCTTTTTATCCATTTTTACGAGCGTAGGCTGCAAAACAAATGAAAGCGTCATTTGCTGTTATGGAATGCTATTTTCTTCGTCTTTTGCAGGGTACTCGGTGGCCGCGTGGTTACGTTTCCCTAGTCTGCTTTTTGGGCATGACACGCGGGTCCCGTATTCGAACCTCCGGCGGAAGTTTAATCTTTTTACTTTTTAAGTTTGTATTTTATTTAGTTACTTTCGTAATATATATGTTTTAATAGATTTTCTACCATACCGAATTAGTCTGACGTGTAAAGTTCCGCAATAACCGTGCTGGGGTGGAAAACCAGAGTACCTTGACTTTTCGGTAGACGAGAACGGAGCAATAACAGTAACGTATTAACAGTTTCAAGCACATCTTCAGGTGACGGGAAATTTTATTTTACAATAGGGCCTAGGTATTAGTGTTATTATGGCTGCAGTCCTGAAGTCCTCCGTAAGAATGCAGTATTTTCACGGTTTATTTTTATTTATTTATTTGCTCCACCACGAAGTATACAGTTTTGAACAGTGACTGTAAATAGTGTTGTTATTACTAATGTTTACAACTTGTGCAGTGGGAGACTGGTTCCCGAACTAGGGGAAACCTGTATGTCAGGTCAACAGATCTCCATCCCTCATATATACATAACAACCATCTTGGTTAGTGAATGAAAGTAGTATAAAACCTTCATACTAGCTAGGACAAGATAAGCTAAATTAAATTAATGTATGTATGTATGTATTACACTTTATTGCAGAATAAAAAAACAATCGAAACAAAATAACATATTGGTTTGATTGTATTATGCCTCGCTAGATGCGATATTGTATATTGATTTGAGGATTCATTTGTGACAGCTAGGCATAGATGTTGGTCTCATACTCAACGCTGCGCATCCTCTGGACCTCTGGCGGCCTTATTTACCACCAGTAATACAACACCAAATACCTACGAGCTACCCTTAAGACCATGTAGCGGTGTCTTTTCGCTCCGGTCTACTGCAAGGTGGAGCTACTTCACTAGTAAGGCCAATTCCGTGGAGCTGACGCTCCGCTGACTATATCTACCTAAATATTGATTACAAATTGTAGTTTGAAACTGGTATAAATCACTTTCTTGGCTTAGATACTATCACAACATGTATTTCCATTTTTTCATCAATGAGAGGAGGCCTGTGTCCAGCAGTGGGATGTATATGGGCAGTATGGGCTGATGATGACGAAATATTACTTTGCTAGAACAATTCAATTTATTGAATGATGTAAGTCTATAGCAATAATAAATGCCAAAAAAATTCAGAACCTAACTGAAAAAGTCACCTTTCGCCTTTCTTTTGTATACTTCTTACTTTACTTCAATTACGCATTATTATTAAAAATGTTTTATACTACGACGGTGGCAACCAAGCTTACTACGGCCTGCCTGATGGTAAGCAGATACCGTAGCCTATGGACACTTGCGACTCCAGAGGAACCACAAGTGCGGTACCGACCCTTTATTGATTTCGGGATGCGCTGTGCTGAGAGTGAGGCTTATGGTTGATCAATATGATCATTTTTATGGATACTATGGATATAGTTTGTGAGTAGGTATATACACTCACTATATACTGATAGAGAGCGTATGTTCTTTCTTTTTAACCGACTTCAAGAAAGGAGGCGGTTCTCAATACGTCCTAATCTTTGTTTTTAGGGTTCCGTAGCCAAATGGCAAAAACCGGAACCCTTATGGATTCGTCATGTCTGTCTGTCTGGCCGTCCGTATGTCACAGCCGATTAACTACAATTATGAAATTTGGTGTGAAGGTGTATGTTATGAACCGTTATAGAAATATGATGTGAAATTACGAAAAAAAATATTAAACTGGGTGGGCACCCCATACATGTGACAGCGGGGACAAATATTTTTTTCAAGGTACATAGGCGTGTGGGGTATCTATGGATAGGCCTTCAAAAACTTTTCCATTTAAGTCAACCGTTGGTGAGATATTAGCTGTCAATCTAGCCCCTCCTATCAAAGCCCCTCTATTTTCCAAACTATAAATAAATAAATAAATATTGGGGGACAATCTTACACAAATCGACCTAGTCCCAAACTAAGCAAAGCTTGTACTATGGGTACTAGACGACGATATACATACTTATATAGATAAATACATAGAGACCCAAGAACAAAATCTGTGCTAAATGCACAAATAATGCCCTGGCCGGGATTCGAACCCGGGACCTATAGCTTCGGAGGCAGTGTCACTACCAACGAGGCTAAACAGGTCGTCATTCACTATGAATTTAAAAATTCTAAAAAAAATCATGATGATGTATGTACATTCATAAATCCTTTCAACGATTTTTGGTTTGAACAGGATATGTTTAACGGTTTTTGAGTTATTGCCGAAAAACTGTCTTGCCAAAACAAAAGGGCGTAAGTGTCGTCAGTTTCGTATGAAGATACGATCTTTTGTGATTAAATAGAATTGTATAGTGGTTTTAAATGTAGATTAGGAAGTGTCGGTACGGAACCCTTATTGCGCGTGGTCCGACACGCACTTGGCCGTATGTATATTCACCGATTACTTGGAGCCTATTAGACCGATTTCAAAGGTATATTTTTATTTTGTTTGAAAGGCTACGCTTCCTAGTTAGTCCCATTGTCATCAAGTCAGGATCTGATGACAGGATCATGAAGAAATCGAGGGAAGTCTTTAAAATTTATTTACAGTACATATGGTGCTACTTTACCGCACGAGTGCGGTAATCAGCATATTACGTGCATATGTCGAAACTTTAAAGAGCCATATGTACTGTAAAACGTTGTACGATACACGTACAACAGGTAATTCGCAACTCCTGTCGATTAAAAACACTCCCTTCGGTCGTGTTTCATGTTTCAATTTATCACCACTCGTTGCGAATTTCCTGTTCTCTGCACTTGTATCGTAATGTACTATTATTTATTTTTTATAGGCATACCTATAGCGATTTCAGTATTTTTTTAAGTTTGCTCTCAAAAAGTACCATGTGATGAAGTTGATAATGATGAAGATACACTGAACACTGATACACAGAACTGGCCACCGGAGCTCCTGAGAGAAGAGTTTTTCATGGTTAGTAATCGACTATTACAAAGTAAATTAAAACGGTTCTGATGATAACGTTACCATCGAACTGACCTCATTAAGAAGCCGGAAGGTAGTCACCGGAACTTCGTAATAAAACTACATCTTAGGCGTGTTCTTTGGGCTTATTGGTAACGTCATAACTCATAAGGTGCACGTTGGCTAAGACTAATTAAAGAGAGAGAAATAATATCCGTCAGAAAGGAGATTTCTTAAGCGTTGTATTTCTCCTAATGGTTTTTCGTAATGCGGTTTGTCTGTGCCAAATGTTTCTCGAATTTGCCTAGATGGCGCTAGTAGTCTAGTCCTATTATGCTGCATGTGCGTCACCTATGTTAATACCATTTAAATTGAAGGGATGTTTACAAAAACAACATAACTGACTACACTGGTCGACTCCTGAGCCCATTATAAATGTTCCTCCAGAAGTGTCAACCGGTCTAAGCAGATATGTTGTTTTTGTAAACATCCCTTCAATTGTTTGGCACGAACTTCAAAAGGTGATAAAAACCTTATGAAATTGTATGTTTGTTACGCAGGTAATCCCCACCGCCACCACCACATCAGCCGAAGGACGTCCACTGCTGGACATAGGCCTCCCCCAGTTTCATGGGGGGTAAATGCCATAATCGCCACGCTTGGCATACGGATTGGCGATCGCAGTATCTCCACCGCACTCCAGGGATGCTGCTGCCCATCCCCCGGTGGTCTTGGTCGCAGTTTTAGGACATACCCGGGTCCACGTAGGTAATCAATAATCATTAAAAACATATTTGGTCTTTATTAACAAAATTGTGTTAAGGATTGGAGTAGGTATGTTAAACAGAGTTCGTGTAATGTAATCGTAGGTATAAATTTAATCTCATGATTGGATTAGAAATTCGTTTATTAAACGACTTCAATAGAAGGAAGAAGCGTCTCAGTTCGTCTACACGTTTGTTATTTTTTTTTTAAATATGTATGTATGTTCCCCGATTACTCTTGACCATGTTGGCCGATTTTGATTTTGATGATATAAATTTAGTGAAGGTCTGATGATGGGATTCATGAGGACTTGTGGGAATTCCTCAAATTTGATAGGCACGCGTATAGCGATTTCGGTGTTTTCTGTAGTTAATTGGCGTCGGTTTTTATTTGGTTTTAAATTTTTTAAGGGGCCAAAAATATGAAAAAAAAATAATAATAAAGCTTAATAAAGACTTCCAACGAAAACTATAGCGGACATGATCAGTTAAGCTGTTTTTGAGTTATTGTAAAGTCTTTCCTTCTTAGTAAGAGACGTATGAAACGTTGCGAAGGTAATCCCTTTTGACCCTTACTGTTTTTTTTTAAATTGAGTTCATTGGGCAACTACGGAACCCTACACTGAGCATAGCCCGAGATGCTCTTGGCCGATTTTTTTATTTAATTTTTAATATGTTTTTGGATCCATATAGATCGTGTCTTTGCCGATAAGGCAACACGTAGATCAAATTCTGCATCGGAATCGTCCTCTGAAGATCTATCTATCATCAAAAAATCTAATAGAATAAACAAATCTTTCACTTTTAGGCCAACTAGATTTTTCAGCTTCAATATTTTAACCAATCACAGAACAGTAGGTACCTTTCACAGGATTTAGGTCACAGAATAAGTAATACTTTAGTACAAGTACAGAAATTTCACTTCCTAGCAAAAACTGCGTTTAGGCACAAGAAACGTTCCTACTCTGTGCATCTATGGGCTGCCATGCCAAGAATATATCAATAAGGGCAAAACATGTTCTAGCTCACCAGATAACGCTCGAGTACCTAAAGTGAACCGATATTTATTAAGTAGGTAGATATTACTTCACATGTATGCCAGTATCATCTATATCTATCTATCTACATGTTATAAAACAAAGTTGCCAAATAACTATGTTATTTACAAACTCTGAAATTACTGGACCAATTTGTATGCAGTTTTCATGAACACGTAGAGAACTTTTAGGAGCAGGTTTAAGTCTATAATTTATTCACGTTTCGTGAGCAATTAATAAGCTACAGCCTTTTTATCCATTTTTACGAGCGTAGGCCGCAAAAAATTTGCTGTTATGGAATGCTATTTTCTTCGTCTTTTGCAGGGTACTCGGTGGCCGCGTGGTTACGTTTCCCTAGTCTGCTTTTTGGGCATGACGCGGGTCGCGTATTCGAATCTCCGGCGGAAGTTTTATCTTTTTACTTTTTAAGTTTGTATTTTATTTTGTTATTTTTGTAATATATGTATATGTTTTAATAGATTTTCTACCATACCGAATTAGTCCGACGTGTAAAGTTCCGCAATAACCGGGCTGGGGTGGAAAACCAGAGTACCTTGACTTTTCGGTAAACGAAAATGGAGCAATAACAGTAACTTATTAACAGTTTCAAGCACATCTTCAAGTGACGGGAGATTTTGTTTTACAATAGGGCCTACGTGTGCAGGACGGCGAATTAATATTAGTGTTATTTTCGATAAGAGTGCCTTAGTTAAGTTCCCTTAGATTATTCATCTGTTAAGTTCATAGTTAGTCTTAGGTAGATCTATAAAAAAGGGCTGCCTAATGGGCCGAAGCCTCACAAACCGTGAGAAGAAATTAGCAACAGTTTTTAATGGTTTAATTGTACGTAGCCGCCCATTAGGGATATAACTGCCAATTGTTGGCCATTCATATTTTTAGAATTGATTTCTATTTTATTAGGGTGTGCACTAAAACACCATTTGTTCTGTATTGTACCTGTGAGTTGCGATGTGCCGTCGGGCCGACAAGACAACGGGCTGGCCATAATGCCCAATGGTTTCTTACTTAGGGTAATAACTATACCTTTCTCGAAACCCATGAATGATCCCGTAAAATTGTAATTTAGGGATTTTACCAAATAAGGATCAGCGGGACGAGGCAGGTCTGAAGACAGGGGCGGAGAGTCAAACAGTATAAAATAGGCGGCACTTACGCCGCACGGACACTGGCAGTCGAACACTCCACACTGGTAGTTGAACACTCGAAACTGGTAGACGAACACTCGCAACTGACAGTTAGTCACTGCAAAACAGACACTGAAGGTTAATCGGGAAGGCTCTCTCCCACTCGCCTCAGGCCTGCCACTCCACTGCAAGTAACCAGTCATAGTTGCACTCGTGCACCCTAGGTAAGACGTAAGACGGCGGTATTTTCACGGTTTATTTTTATTTATTTATTTATTTGCCACAATGTATACAGTTTTGAACAGTGAATATAAATAGTGTTGTTATTACTAATGTTTACAACTTGTGCGGTGGGAGACTGGTTCCCGAAGTAGGGGAAACCTGTATGGCAGGTCACCAGATCTCCATCCCTCAGATATATGTACATAACAACCATCTTGGTTAGTGAATGAAAGTAGTATAAAACCTTCATACTAGCTAGGACAAGATAAGCTAAATTTAATTAACATATAGGTTTGATTGTACTATGCCTCGCTAGATGCGATATTGTATATTGATTTGAGGATTCGTTGTGTGACAGCTAGGCATAAATGTTGGTCTCATACTCAACGCTGCGCATCCTCTGGACCTCTGGCGGCCTTACTTACCACCAGTAATACAACACCAAATACCTACGAGCTACCCTTAAGACCATGTAGCGATGCCTTTTCGCTCCGGTCTACTGCAAGGTGGAGCTACTTCACTAGTAAGGCCATTATGAGCGAGCTGACTACATTTCGTGGAGCTGAGGCTCCGCTGACCATATCTACCTAAATATTGATTACAAATTATAAGTGGTGTACAAACAAGACAGCCACACACTATCTACTTGTACTACTGGAATGCAGGCATATTGGTATACTTGCGTTTAGGGCGATACGTTGTGTGTGTGTGTGTGCCCATAAAATTCTCTAATACGGCTTGAGCAATGTAGATACGGTTTTCTGTAATGAGTTTGGGGTTCTTTCAGGACAATTCTCTGAGCCGGGATAATGTTTATTGTGATTTAGTTTATAATTCTCTTCTGAACAGCAGTGCAGGTCCAGATCGTGAGAGACTTTTGGGGGTCGGAACCCAGGAAGTTGGTTACTGGCTACATGCCCATCCTTCGCCAAATACTGGTACTTTCCTGGATTCGACCTCCCTTAGACTGGCGACTGGACTGCGACTCGGGGTCGCGGTATGTACCCCACATATCTGCTCTTGTGGCACAGAGGTGGACCGACTGGGACACATTGGATTGCGATTGAAAGTGCAGGCCGTTTTTCAAGACATGCGACGGTTAATGACATAATCCGCCGGTCTCTTGCCACCGTCAATGTTTCTGTTCGTCTTGCGGGGACTGGCATGATCAGAGACGATGGTAAGAGACCTGATGGGGTGTTCTTAGTTCCTTGTAGCTTAGGACGGATGTTAGTGTGCATGCTGCCTGTCTAGATACTGGCACTGGACAACAATAAACGGACTACAATAAAAGCGGGTGCAGCGGCGGAAAACGCTGAAATTCTAAAGCGCAGAAATACAAGGCAGAGAGTACAATTTTGTACCTTTTGGCGTCGAAACTCTAGGTCCATGGGGACCCAGCGCGCACAAGTTATTTAGTGAAATTGCGAATCGTCTGGTTGACGTAAATGGTGACCGAAGAGCTGACGACTTCCTCGTTCAACGTATCAGTATTGCGATACAGCGAGGAAATGCCGCCAGCTTCCTCTGTACAATGCCTCAGTTAGTTTTTATTTTATTTATATTATTTGGTTAAGTATTCTTGTATATATTTTCTTTGTAGGTATGTACGTAAATAAACAATATTCCCATTCTTATGTAAGAATCACCTATCTAGGTGTCATCATAATGTTAACTCGCCAGGAGTGCAGAAGTTGATTGCTAAGTGTGTACCTAATATCAGTTTTTTTGTCGATATGTGCTTAACAAGCGTACCTACCTACACTTCTGTTTGGCCTAATTGACGCGTACATGCACTTGTAATCCAAGAATCTAATGATGGAGCAGAAAAACATAGAGGGAACATTACAGAGGTAGGTAGATATCGTTTTGATTGTATTTGAGCTATTTCGATTGTGTGTGCCGAGTAGCGAAGCGCCAGAACCGAACATTTAAACACATCGCATTGTGGGACCATGGGTAAAAATAAATTACCCGTAGACCCACTGACGAACACTGATTAGAACGGTGGGACAACGGGTAAAAAAAATTATCCGTGGTCCCCCTGTGGGACAAAAGCTGTGGTACCACGGGTAATACGTCAGGTTGATGACTGAAAAGCCGAAGGAGAGTGGCAAGGCATGCGAGGCCGAGCTATGTCATCGCCGAAGATCCAGTTGCCATATTAATGAGGGTAATTAGTGACGAACATCCAAACATCTAAACTTTCGCATTAATAATATTAAGTAGTGGGATTATGGTATATAGTGAGTGCACATGAAGTGAACGGCAAAAGTAACATTGTATAAGTAATTGCATGTTTAGAAGAGACCGTGGTGGCTGGCGCGCACACTAGGCTGGGCAGCGCCGCGGCACAGCGCTTGCGTGTACTTTTTTTTCAGTTTCTATCTTAAGATTTCACAAATTTTGAATGATGATGTTTTTCCTTTGTCATCAAGTATATACTTACCAATTTTCATACCTGTAACTCATGGATTATAGTTCCCATACAAAATTCAACCCCTCCTTTTACCCAAATCTGCACAATTTTTATAGCCTAAAACCTGACCGGGTATTTACTCGACAGATTAGTAAAGTTTTCATCAAAATCCGTTCAGCCGTTTTCACGTGATGCGCGTTCATATAAACAGACAAAAATTCTAAAAACTGTTGGAACGTGTTCTGTTATCGATTCTAAGTATCCCAACTTTTTTTCGAATATCTTCCATGTACAGACTTTCGACCCTCTTCAGCTTTATTATATGTATAGATATATGCAGCTGATATTATACTGTGCTGACTCGGTGAACTCCGCCCTTCGTCACAGAATAAGTAATAGTACAAGGTTTTTTTTGTACGACGTTCCCCAGACCGCGTTCGCTTCACCAAAAAACCGCCTCCGCCACGCAACGACGCTGCGCTGCGCTCTGTGCGTTTCAAGCTTGGATGACAGTTAATGAACGTCGTGGTGACTTTTAGCGAAAATTAGAATTTTATACTTAACGAAATAAAATAAACCAAAAATATTAAGCATAGGTAATACCTAATTTATTATCATGTATATTACAATATACATATATATTACCTAACATCTAAGCGTATGGCCCGCCTGATGGTAAGCGGTCACCACAGCTTATGGATGCAACTTCAGCATTGTCACATACCCGTTGCCGACCCTTTTAAAATGTATACCTACCCTACACCCCTTTCTTAAAGAACCCTACAGCCTTTAAGGTATAAGTTAATTGTTAAGTACCTATGGCTCAGGATCAGTCAGGGTTGGTGGAAGTAAACGTCCTTGTAAACTAATATAAATTTATTGAACGATAATACACGCCAATACTATGCAACTTGTCTACACGGGGTTCAGTGGGTGACTGCCTGACGGGTCCTCGCCCCAGGGAGGAGCGTGGGCCGCTGTGCTGCGTCGGCTCTTATCCCGGTGCACATGCACTTTCATATGAGCTGACTTTGCTAAGTAAACACATGTGTCCCTATAAGCCTATGCCTGCAACTTCAGGGATGTCACATACCTGTTGCCGACCCTTTCAAAATTTGAGAACCCCATACTGTAGTCCATCGGGAAAACCTCGGCAGGGAGCTCAGTCCACAGCCGGAGTGTCCGAGGGAATAAGATCCTATGAAACCGTACGGTACGTGACCATTTATTGACAAAAATAAACATTTATTTATAAAAAAGTTTTGTAAAAATATAAATATGTCGATAATTTTAATAGTTATTCTGCTATTCGGGGCGGAGACGAATCCAACAAAGCTGAGATCAGTAAAATCGGTCCAGCTTAATACTTAATAATAGCTAGCCAATACTCAGTATCTATAATATATTGTTTGAATTTGTATTCAAGCATTGAGTAGGTACAGTAGACTATAGGAGCCACGTAGAAAAGGGTTTCACTCATGTTTACCCATAAGTCACTGCATAAATCGTCTTATAAAGAGGGGTAGACCAAATGATGATGATAATAAATTAACCGAATATGTGGTTGTGGTATCGTGGTTGCCCGCCTCAGATCTATCCGGTCTATATGTCTTCGGCCGGCGACCCCTTTCGTCGCGGCCTCTGTAGTAATGTACTATTGTGCAATGTGATACTTATTTATCGAATTGGAAATATTGTCCAGAGTAGCGAGATTCGTTTATAAATTGTACCGACAGACTTTTTTTATACTAAGACTGGCAAACAAGCTTACCGCCTGCCTGATGGTAAGCAGACCGTAGCCTATAGACACTTGTTACTCCAGAGGAATCACAAGTGCGTTGCCGACCCTTTAATGACTTGGGGATGCGCTGTGTTGAGAGTGAGGGACCCGCAGACGTCTCCAGCTGTCAAGCTAAAGACATACGCAGGCCCTTTACTTGGCGACCTTAGTCACCACCAGGAACACAACACCACATACCTACCTAAGGAGCAAGTAGTGATGCTATTATGGCTGCGGTCTTCGGTAAGGCGGAGGTAGGTACTTCCTCAGTTGGACTGCTCCAAGTATGAGCGAGATGACGTTTCACTGTGCTCTACCTCTTGTTAAACCTACTTACCACTGACATCGTCGAGTTTTATTTATCAGCATTAGTATCATGTCAGCGGGCTTTAGTGTGGTGTATACAAAAGGGGTGCATCATTGGCAGTGGCGGCCTTAGGGGGTGGCAAGCAGGGCAACCACCCGGGGCCTCGCTCTTACAGGGGCCCCGCGCAACCCAGGTGAAGGCCTCGCAAAGATTTGATGCACCGGGGCTGCCCGGAGCCTCGCACTGTCTAAGGCCGCCACTGGGTAGAGGTACCCATTCAGCAAGTCAGATGCGGGCCACATTTGGTTTGATGATGAAGATGTACACAACTGAGTTTGCGTCCAAAGTTAAAATGGCCGTTTTAACTTTGGACCCATAGATCGACGAATCCGGCAACGTAAAAACTCATTTGATGTATTCAAAAGGACATCGCCTACTTAAATACAAAATACAGTAGGTACTTAGTGACCTCATTTTTTTATTAGGATCTCTCGTTAAATTTAAATAATCACAAATATTTAATATTTACGAGTCGAGTAGTGGACTTTTTTTTAAATATCTGTGTTGAAATAAATCCAGGGGTGCTACCGCGAACTTCGAAAATCGAACTTCGTAGCGTGCCGTCCCTTTCACTCTCGTGTTATGTATAACACGAGAGTGAAAGGGACGGCACGCTACGAAGTTCTCCGAATAGTGTATATATGACGGAAAGGGACGGTACGATACGAAGTTCGCGGTAGCAGGCCAGTCCCCGCGAAGGGTACGGGCAGGGGCCTTTCAGCTCGAAGTACGAATTTTTCTATGGCAATGTTAGTTTAACTTGTTTGCACCAGATGTCTCTGGGTGCTGTCTCTATCGCACTTGCATATTGAAGTGACAGGGATGCAGCGGTCGTGCGGTTAGTTCTTACTAAATACACAACGGCGCTACGATCTATGTGGAGTATTTCACTGGTATCTCTATCTCAGTATATATATTGTACTTTGTGGGTACGGGCGGCTGAATTCTCGAATATCCTTGTTACATCATATCATATTACTAAATTAAGTGATTCTGAGCGTCAATTAATGATAAGTAAAATGACTGAAAGAGTGACTTGTTACATTTTAGTGAAGCGCTCTTAAAATGATCTGCCCGGCTAGTATGATAGCTTATACCGTCACGTTTTATGTGACGTTTCAGTACTTTTTGGACATATAACGTGACGGTACTAGCCAAGTACTAGCTACCAGCCTATCATACTAGCCGGGCTGATATTAAGAACAAAAAACAGTACATACATACATAAACTCACGCCTTTATACCCGAAAGGGAAAACCCAAATAACAGTAGTAAACATTAAAGCAATAGTTAATTAATGGAAAAGTGGCAGCCTCGGGAAAGCAACAGTTCAAAATTTAAATTCCCGCCATAAATCACAGCCGCCTCTTTGACGTTTTCAAAATGGTAACCATAGAAGAAATTAGTATACGTAGCTATACATGTATACAAAAAATATAAAATCTAGTATCGAGTCTAGTTCTACATAACTACTTATATTGCCAGTACACGTTCTTAATGCGCAATTTTTAACATTTATCAAAATTTCTGGCTTCCACCACCACCACCACCATATTAGCCGAAGGACATCCACTGCTGAACATGGGGCACCCCTAATTCCATGGGGGGTAAATGCCATAATCGCTACGCTTGGCATGCGGGTTGGCGATCCCAGTATAATAAGAAAATGTTTAAATGTTGTATACCATTACGTTACTATGGGACATTTATTGTAAAAAAACCTAACGTAAGAACTAAAGTAAATAAAGAGCACATACTATCGGTTATTACATTACATACCTACTTATCGGTTATTACATTATATTACTAGCTACCTTAGGTCTGAAGTTAACAGCTCTAACTCTAAGGCCGGTATTACATTCCACCACCACCACCATATCAGCCCAAGGACATCCACTACTGAACTGCCCCAATTTCATGTGGGGTAAATGCCATAATCGCCACGCTTGGCATGCGGGTTGGCACCGCACTCCAGCCCGGCTAGTATGATAGCTTATACCGTCACGTTTTATGTGACGTTTCACTACATTTTTGCCATATAACGTGACGGTATAAGTTATCATACTAGCCGGGCAGGGATCCCCCGGTGGTCTTGGTCGTAGTTTTAGGTCATAAACGGGTCCATTTCAGTCTTATTTTTAGCTAAATATCACTTTATCGCTGCGTGTGAAATCATTTTACTAATTCATTCGTTCTTTCCATTCACGATAGTCCGCAAGTTGTCTATGGAAAACGAAATATATGCCTCTATAACGAAATATTTCGTTTTCAGTTCGCGGTAGGCCCTCTTGTCACAAAGGGCGGCCTGTCTGACACAAACTGGGGCGGCCTGCGGTGGCGGCTGACCGCTGGCACAGAATGGAATAGTATTACATACCGATGGCCACTTGACGCTGCAACAACACACTGGCCGGCCTGCGGTGCCGGCCTACGTTGGCCTACGTCAATTTTATTTATTTATAATCTTTATTGCACTCCAGAAACCTTATCGTACAAAAAGCGGACTTAATGCCATATGGCATTCTCTACCATTCAACCTTACTTAAGGCAAAGCAGAAAATTTTCGCGCTAAACCTAACGTAATTGACGTTAACTCAACCAATATGAAAAAGAGTTATTTGTTTTATTAGCGCTTAAAATAAAATGTTAATCCGATTACATACATAAGTCACAAAAATAAAACATTTTTGCTTACTTTTTAACACTCAAAAGCATACTTCGGTCTGCAGTTTGACTGTCGATCTAGCTGATAAATGTAATATCAATAGTTTTTAATAATATATCCATTATATTGGATATAATAATATCTAACTACGCATTTTTTCTGGCGGTAATGGCGGTCAGTTGTGAAAATTTCCAATTGACCGCGCAGAAGGCCGCTTCAGTGTGGTTTCAAACCATGGTAAACGCGGTTGCGGAGGGGGCGTGGCTTGCAGCCGAGGACAGCGGCGCTACCACCGCGTCAAGGCCGCTTGTGTCTGAATCATTGTTTCTCTGATGCTGACTGTACAATGTACATTGTGAGCCATAGACTATCCAACAAACTACATAAAATACCGAAATCGTCATATGCGTACCTATCAAATTCGAGGAGTTCCCTCGATTCCTTCTAGATCCCATCATCAGACCTTCACCAAATTTATATGGTACCAACCTGGGGTTAACTGCTTTGAAAAAAAAAAGAATTATCAAAATCGACCTACGTGGTCAAGAGTTATCGTTATATATATACATATATTTCTCAGGAATAAGTAACTCAATTTACATGATAAGATTAATAAAATGTTTAAATGTTAGGTAACCATTACGTTACTATAGGACATTTATTGTAAAAAACCTAACGTAAGAACTAAAGTAAATAAAGAGCACATACATATACCTACTTATCGGTTATTACATTATTTTATTTTTTTATTATTTACTAGCTTTACCTTAGGTCTTAACAGCTCTAAGTCCGGTATAACATTCCACCACCACCACCACCATATCAGCCCAAGGACATCCACTGCTGGACATAGGCCTGCCCCAATTTCATGTGGGGTAAATGCCATAATCGCCACGCTTGGCATGCGGGTTGGCGATCGCAGTATCTCCACCGCACTCCAGGGATGCTGCTACCTATCGCACGGTGGTCTTGGTCGTAGTTTTAGGAAATACCCGGGTCCACATTCATTTAATGATAATTGAATTAAGAGCCGGACTTACCAGGCTACACTACCATAAAGTACAGACTGAGACACACTGCTCCGTTGCGTGGCGTCGCGTCGTCGCAACGGATTTAATTTGGCATATCATGAAAAATATATGGAAAACGTCGTAGCGCAACGCAACGCAGCAGTGTGGCCCGGCTCTCAGTGGGCAATGATCGGACCATAAGAAATATTATTTCACATGTATATCTATGATATAATCATAATAACACGGGATGCACAGCCCCGCCGGAGTAGTATGCATAAAGCGAGAAATTCTCTGTTTAAAACCATGGTCAATGGTCATGGTAGACAACAGAGATGTAAAACAGTGTAGAAAGTGGTTTTCAATCAAATTGGTTGTAGAAAACAGTGTAGACAGTCGTTTTGAAATAAAATTAATTGAAAACCAGTTTTACATCTCTGCTGTGCCCTCAAATTTTGATGATCACTAGTAGCTACGTCAACGAAACTTCATCGGGTGGGTTCAAGTTGCATTAGGCAGACTACCTACATAATTGAGGAGTTCCATATGTATAGTTACGTACGTCTCCAAATTGGTGGCTACAAATAAAGGATTTAGGAGGAGTATAACCTGCCCCTCTGTTTAGCGTTCGTGGACTACGAGAAAGCTTTCGATTCGATTGAAACCTGGGCTACAATCTCTCCAGCGCAGCGGTGCCAAGTGGACTACCGCTATATCGAAGGGCTGAAGTGCTTGTACGAGAACGCTACTATGTCAGTTCGACTCCAGGACCAAAGCCTATTCCGTTGCAGCGGGGAGTCAGGCAAGGATATGTAATAACATAAAATGTAATTTGTTGTTGTGTAATTTCGGTGTATGTAGAAATATCTCCTAAACTGTTTTCCGCTGCACTGGAGGATGTTTATGAGACTCTGGACTGGAGAAGGCTAGGCATGAACATAAATGGAGAGTACCTCACTCACCTTGGGTTTGCTGACGATATAGTAGTCTTAGCTGAGACCATGGAGGATTTAAGTACAATGCTCCATGACCTCAGTAGAGCCTCCGAGCGAATTGGTTTAAGGATGAACATGGACAAGACGAAGATCATGTCAAATGCCCGTGTCACACCAACTCCCGTAACAATCGGACACTTTAAGTACGCTCGAAGTTGTAGACGATTATATATACCTAAGACAGACTGTCCAGTTAAGTAGGTCCAACTTCGAGAAAGAGGTTAATCGTCGAATCCGACTCGGCTGGGCAGCGTTCGGGAAGCTACGGCACATCTTTTCGTCCAATATTCCGCCGTGTCTCAAGACGAAAGTCTTTGACCAGTGTGTGTTGCCAGTGATGACATATGGCACTGAAACGTGGTTGCTTACTATGGGCCTCATAAGAAGGTTCAAAGTCACCCAAAGGGCACAGATCAATGAATACTCAAAGGGCAATGGAGAGAGCTATATTGCGAGTTTCTTTGCGTGATCGCATCATGAATGAGGCCATCCGCAGCAGAACCAACACCGGAACAAACAAGGAAAGTGACCGTTGGGGCGGAAAGAGTGGCGACCACGTACCGGAAGGCGTAGCGTAGCCAGGTCGCGGGTCTCCGCTGAATGCGGGTGGCGCAGGACCGGTCATTGTGGAAGTCTCTGGGGGAGGCCTATGTCCAGCAGTGGACGTCTTTCGGCTGACATGATGATGATTATAAGCTTCATACAGAAACTAGGGGTAAGAATAATGGTACCCCCTTTGTCACGCAAAATAGGCATGTATGATGTCGACTGAAAATATAACAAAACATGAAGGTGAACTATGAATATCCTTCCTTTCCTATCCTTCTTTTGAAGAAAGTTAAAAATGTTCCGGGCTTTGCTGTTCCACAGCCAAGCCCAACAATAAATAAGAGCCAGATAGGGAGATAAAATGTAGGGTGGGATTAACTCAGAGTGAAACAACTTCTTAAAATACAATGATTTATTAATTAAAACTTGGAGCACACCATAGTCACTTTGAAACAGTTACCACAATGTTGCCGATCTATATCTATCACACTCTCTCCATCCCATTCACACACATTCAGCTTTCCACACTCCGCCATTCCTGTCCATGTCTATTCCAAAGATATCCCATCCAGACAGGCATACTCTTCTACTAATCATCATACAATCTTAAATAAAATATTTAACTACCACATGTTGTTTTAATCATGCCCTCTCCCTATAATTTTATTAAACTTCATATTTTTCAAAGACAATAAATGATAGATATCATAAACAACAAACTGTAGTTAACAAACTACTAACTTGTTTTCGACCTCAAGGACCATGTGCTAACTTGGGCGGGCACAAGTTTGTCTGATTTTGTTCAGTCTTTCACTTAAATCTCTTAAACTAAGCATATCTACCACATTGAATGAAAGTCGTATAGCATTAAATTGCCTAAAAGTTTTCAAGCCCAATATTAAAGATGATACAGTCAATCAAAATTACACAGTTTCTTAAAATGAAAAAATTCGAGCCCATGACAATTCAATTATTCACTTTGATTGGAAATTATAATTTTGTTAGCAGACACTTCCGGTTGGTAAAATATAATACAATTATAAAATGATGGTAAAATTGTGTAACACATAAAAAATGAGCCTAACCAAACCAAGTTCATAAAAAAATTAAAACAATATTGTGTGAATAAAAATTACTACACAGTTGAGGAATACCTACAAGACAATAACAACTTAGCAACTTAAGTATAGTCCAAGCAAGCGATGGTTTCATAATTTTAATAACCAATAATGACATATTAAAATTAAATCTCATGTAACTCAGTAAATATACACATAATATTAAAGCCATTTATTAATATCTTTTACACTATTATTTAAAACGTGATCTGCCGGCCTACCTTCCTCTTCCCCAATGGTTCATTCCATTTAGTGGCTTCGATAGTCCACCTTCTGTCGGGGTAACGCGATAAATGTTATATTTGTACAGATAATGTTATATTATTATTATTATTGAAAATTTGTTATTATTTCTATTTTTATTACTTTAGTTAGTTATTAAGCTAATTAAGAATGTATACTACAGTACCCTTGCAGGGCTCATAACTGATCTTATTACGATATACTACCTTATGTAATGTACCTATGAAAGCAATAAAATACTCAATACATATGTATAGGCAGGTAGTCAAGATTTGGTAAACAGCCAGCCCAGCAGGCAATTTTAAAGGTGCCATCGGCAAAAGTGGTGTCTGTAGCGCGTAACAAAGTGCCCAGAATGAGGGTGCTTGCCCCACCTGCCGTCACAGTCACCAAACATAAGAGGTGATGCTCTGAAGGCGTACCGCGAACTTCGAAAATCGAACTTCATGTCGTGCCGTCCCTTTCACTCTCGTGTTATACACTATATGACAGAAAGGGACGGTAAGATGCGAAGTGAATACCAACTGCTGCCGAATCGTTCCGGTCCAACTTCGCACTGTTTACTGTTTGAACTTTTGACCAAAAGGACAACGAATGAATATGAATTCTATTCCAATATGGCCATACTTGTTGCATCTGAAGCACTTTACGCCATTTAGGTTAGGACAATGTGAAGCTATTACTTATTCTGTGGTGAAGATACATGATTTCTATTTCCACAATTGTAGCAACGCTGAGTCACCCTTTCTTTTGCGATATTAAAGAAAGAGATATAACGCGAATATTTGCACAAATACCCGAAGTGTGGTGCCACCAATGCCACAATTGCCTAGTCAATTTGTCACCCATTCAGCATTTAGTCACTTTGAAACGATACCGCAATGTTGCCGATCGCGTCGATCTATGTATATCTATCACGCTCCTTCCATCCCTTTCACACACGCACGTATTTGCTAACCTCAACGATGTTATATTTAACGAATCGTAAACACAAAGTAATTTACCGCATCCCTAGAATTTCACTCTATGTGTCAAATATTTGTAATCTGTGGAATGTGGACGCCGATTACTGGGCTGGACATTCCTGGGTCGTGCATTATAGGTCTGAGCAATCTTGGTCCGGGGCAGCAATCGGAAGCCAATTTTGTTCGGGCCGATAATGCTCGGCCCAAGAATCCGAGTCCAAAGTAGTGGACGCCGATTACTGGGCTGGACATTCCTGGGCCGTGCATTATAGGTCTGAGCAATCTTGGTCCGGGGCAGCAATCGGAAGCCACTTTTGTTCGGGCCGGTAATGTCCGGCCCGAGAATCCGCGTCCAAAAAAGTGGATTCGCATTCTCGGGCCGGACATTACTTGGTCGTGCATTCCTGGCTCCCTCAAAAATATAAATACTGTCATGTAGTATTTTGTCGTTTGAACGTATTCACAAAGCAATTGATTTTTTTTCGTGAGCAAGAAAAATTGTGATTTTTAATTCAGATTATTTTGTAAATAACACCGTAAGTACTCTGTTTTCACACCTTTCAAGCTAACAACCCAGTATATGACCATTAACAACACCCATAACTAACGTTTATTGAGAATAAATTATAAAAAATACCCGATGTTTTTGTGCCCAAAAATAGACTGTCTCGAACTCCTACAAACATATATAATACAGCAATTAAAAGGCCTTGCACATCCACTCTGAAAGGAATATATCTGTTCATGAAACATCTATAAAGCTTACAAGTAAATATATCGGTACCGGGTTTTTTATTCATATTGATCTTTTTATAATACCCACTCCTTGAAGGGCGTCCTTGGTATAGTGAATAACATGAAACATGTTTTAAATTATCTATCTCAAATTGACTTTGAATGACTGGTTAGAGTTTAGACTATAAGGTCTATAAGCACATTAAGCACCTACATTTCTCTGCCAAATATTTATTTTAAGGTTAACTTATTTTATCTAATTATACATTTGTTGCTAATCGATCACTTTAGAACTATAAGGAAACTTCATATACTCAAATAGTTTTCAAGATAAGGATTTTGCATGGAAATTGTTTGAGACGGAGGTAGTGTCTGGAAATTATTCTTTAAGGACAGTAAGGGGGAGTGGAAGCCTGTGCCTTAAATAATTTCATAACAATTACTTTTGTTAATTGATAACGAGTTCTACATGGAGGGAAATTAGTTGTGAATGGATTGTTCAATCCATAAAGACCAAGAGTGACGGGGTGTCTTATCCACGTTTGTTTAGTTCTTATTCATCATGTCAGCCGAAAGACGTCCACTGCTGGACATAGGCCTCCCCCAAAGACTTCCACAATGACCGGTCCTGCGCCACCCGCATCCAGCGGACCCCCGCGACCTTCACCAGTTAGTTCTTATTACATTATAGTATTTTTATGCTACCTGGGGACCCAGGTATATCCTAAAACTACGACCAAGACCACTGGGGGTTGGTGGGCAGCAGCATCCCTGGAGTGTGGTGGAGATTGAGAATTGGGGGAGTCCTATGTCCAGTAGTGGATGCTCTCCGGCTGATGGTAGTGGGTTTTATGATAAAGACACCAGTTTTACCTATGCTGTGATCTCTGACTAAATATATCTCAATTTTCTG
This sequence comes from Notocelia uddmanniana, assembly GCA_905163555.1. NCBI lineage: Eukaryota > Metazoa > Arthropoda > Insecta > Lepidoptera > Tortricidae > Notocelia > Notocelia uddmanniana. The sequence continues at coordinate 10,141,426 of LR991079.1, read as the reverse complement.
TTTTTCAGCATAATGTCGGAGCCACCCAGCCCTGAGGCAGACAAGGAGGACATGATGAGCATGTTCGCCAGCGTATGGGTTAAAGTAGAAGTGGAGGAAGGGGATGAAAGGGATGAAGATCATCTGCAGATTGATGAAGACGGCCCAGAAAGGTATACAGGGTGTTTTTAACTTTTTTGAATTCCATTAATTGCGGGGCAGATTCCTGAGATGAAATAAAGTAGTCTTCTCTAAGACACTAGTGTTCCAATCGTACCATTTCGAAGATTCTTGAATAATTCATTTTCGTTAGTTGACACCCCATAAAAGATCCTTAACAATTAAACATTGTTGACATGCGTGAATTTCGAAAATTTTCATACCTGACATTAACTTATGCTTAACTCCACGTTAACTCTTAAGGCGGTTTGGATTCATAATTAGTGATTTAATAAATGAAAAAAAAATTGTCGATTTTTTTTTTTAATAAAAAAAATCTTGAATTTTGCAAAACTAAATATGCTACGTCGTTTCTAAGGAACGGAAATCAATAAAAACACCTTGTATGTGATATCTGATGACGCTGATCCTCCTAGTCATAGTTCACTTTGTAGGCTCAGGCTCGGTTTTGTAAAGGTCTATTATTTAGAGATAAATAGGCAGTTGCAAGTAAGACAACATCTTATCTAAATTGCAACTGCCTATTGATTTCATGTGGGTACACTTTTAATCTCGACACTTACCCTCACATATAAATATTACTACACTTTATGTCTGTGAGTTATGTTATTTCAAAAGATATACCGAGTTACCAAAATTTGAACTGACTGACGTTCAGGGCTCCGAAACCAGTTTTCTCTCCATACAAAAATAACAGTACCTATTCTTTTCTTTCTTTCGATTACTATATCATGTTTAATCAGGCAATCTAAAAAGATGCCATTGGGTCGAAGTGCATTCGCAAGGGCCCTCATCTAGATAAGAAATCGGCCAAGTGCGAGTCGGACTCGCGCACGAAGGGTTCCGTACCAGAAAAAAAAAACTAACAACTACTCTGTTGTATGGGAGCCCCCCTTAATTATTATTATTATTTTGATTGTAGTATTTGTTTATGTAGCCACAATAAAAATACATAATCTGTACAAATTTCAACTGTCTAGCTATTACGGTTCTTGAGATCTAGCTCGGCGAGTAGTAGCCATGAAAAAGGGCTAAAATATCACGTTTTTTGTATGTAATTATTATTATTATTTTGTTTTTAGTCTTTGTTGTTATAGAAATACAATATCGAACGTACACTCGCGACGTCTAGTTAAATTAAGAGTGTGCAGTACGTTCGGTTCTCCATACAAACGTATTTATGCTCTCATTTTAAAACGCCATGCTAGAATAACATTAAACTTTGCATACACAATGAGATCCGGCATATCTAGGTCGGAAATTAGTTTCTGTTGCTTGAAATTATAATGGAGAAAAAATACAACGATTATTAAGGTTTTCATGCAAGCTGTAAAAAACTCAAAAAATCGCTGTATTTTTTTTCTTTTACAATTTCTAACACTGTTATTCCAGCATGGCGTTTTAAAATGAGAGCATAAATACGTTTGTATGGAGAACCGAGCGTACTGCGCAGATCTGAATGCAAGTCATGATTATAATAATAATAAGCTATTTATTTTTCCATATTTGTTAGTTTCTAGTTGATTATCCAATTTAGTTAATATGGATCCATTGTTGGGTGGCCTATCCTCCAGCTCTTTCCAACGTTGTCTGTCCTTTCCCTTATCCATCCACTGCTTGCTTGCAATTGCTTGTATGTTGTCTGCCCACCTCTTGCTTGGTCTTCCAACTTTCCTTTTGGCAACTGGGCCTTATCACACACTTGTTCTTAAAGTCTATCTATTGTCACACCATACTACACCAATTCGGCTGTTTGACTGAAGAGTTAGCATTACAGACGAGTGAGCGTCGTGCCGTTTATTTTATATATAATTTTAAATTAAATACTTACATTGATTTCAGAACTAAGCGCAAGAAACGTTCAAAAAGAGTCCAGAAAAACCTCATATGTGACCAGTGCGACTACAGAACAGCCTACAAGAACTGCCTAGAGCTGCACATGCTCGGCCACAGCCAGGACAAAGCCTTTTCCTGCGAGAGCTGCGACTACAAGTCCAAATACCCCACCGCCTTGCAGCGGCACATAGCCATCCGGCACCATGACATGAACGGAGACACCCCAACGGACAATGGTAAGCCATTACCATTACATAAGTGCCCCGATTGTGATTATACTACTTTCTACAAGTGGAACCTTAACAGCCATAAGCGAAAACATAAGTTGATAAAACAGTTTAAATGCCCGTTCACGGACTGCAACTTCGAAACCGCTTATAGACATAATTATATCAAACACAGTAAGGTCCATAAGGAAGCTGTCGCGTTCAGATGCGACAAGTGCCCGTTCACCACCAAATTTGAAGGTCACATAACTAGACATTTAGCGAAAATCCATAATGTGGTCACTGAAAAGGCGAATAAGTGCGATTTGTGCGATTTTTCCACTAAAACTAAGTGGCGGTTGAAAATTCATGTGAATAGGGGGAAGAAGGAAGAACCAATTAAATGCAATTACTGTGAATACGAGACTTACTACATGTGTGCTTATAAGAAGCATAAAGTTGAGCATTATAACGAAATATATATCAATCCTAAAAGACCGAAAAGCGGTTTTGGAGACCAGGAACCAATGCAGGAAATACAAGAGAAATCCTTGCAAGAGAAAGTATCAGATAACGCCATGTTCCAAAACTACATGGACAAAGACATGCAGTATCTACCCAACAATGAGATGCTTGAGAATCATAATAAGTATAATCTAGATCCAAACTGCGTTGATTGGAACAATATACAAGTATTAGAGACGGATGATAAAGAAAGACCTTTCCAGTGCCATATGTGCGCGTACACTTCGAAATTTAAGGCGTCAGTACAGAGACACTTCCAAAGACACCACACAGGCAGCCACAACAGACCTTACAAATGCGTAAATTGCGATTTCTCAACCAAAACCAAGGATCAAATCGCTTTACACAATAAGAGAAGCCAATCCGACGTCCAATTATTCTGCAGCACTTGCAAATTTTCAACCTCATACAAATGCCAATTCGTTATGCACCAGAAATGCCATTACGCTTTCAAATGTACGTCATGCAGTTACGCCTGCAAGCACAAATACGAACTGCAACGGCATTACGGCATAATGCACCTTGGAAACGGGATTAAATGCAGATTCTGCGAATACAAAGCTTCTAGAAAAGACAGCGTGCTCTGCCATGAGACCATACATACGGGGGTTAAACCATTCAAATGTGATCACTGTGATTATACTTCTATAAGGAAATCTCTACTAGACAACCACGTTAAGCGATATCATAGTGACATTAAGAAAGATATAACTATTGTTAGTGAGAGTAAGATTCTGAGTTTGAAAGTACCATTAGTTTTGCGTGAGCCGGTAGATTTTTGTAAAGAAAATCAGAATCTTAATGAATCGAAGTAGTAAATTACTTGTAAAGATTTACTAAACTGTGTGTACAAACTTTATTATACGCCACCTGGGTTTGAACGATTTTCGCGAATGCCAATTGGTTTTAAGCGTACGCCATATTTTATTATTTTATGCTTTTCTTATATCTAATATTTACCATGTTCATATCATTTCGCTGTATAAACGGTACTTATTGTATAGTGAACTGCAAAAATATTCACTATGCTAACATACTCATAAATATCTTGATACCAACCCTATGTTGTTATAATAGTTTTGTTGTCGAGGTATTTCTAAGTTTGTTAGTGGCTTAGATATTTTTACATCGAACTTTACTGTTAGTGAGAAAATACATTTAATTATAATGCATTTAGCTAATAAGGTTTTTGAGCATCAACTACCAAATTATAGATGTGTCTGCGCTGGCGCAGACCCTTTAAAAGTTGATGTTAAGTGTGCCTTTCCACCAGAGATGTGCTATATAGCTATGCTGCGAGGATGTGAAAGCTACGCTACGAAAACCCGTTTCCACCAGTGCTATGCTATGTGGACCAATGAATATGATTGGTGGATTCAAACACATCCATAGCAACGTAGCATACCACATATCTTGTGGAAAGGGCACCCTAACCGATTTTAAACAAATGTATTGAATAGTAAAGCGGAACAAATACCTAATGTTTACAATAGGCGAGTAAATATTTTCAAAAGTTTAATGTAAGTCCTCCTAGTCCTAAGCTGTAATTTTTTATTCTATATTTCTATATCGATATTCATATACAGTACACAACGGAAGGCAAGTATTTTAACTAGCTATAACATTTTTTTTTATTTTTACACGGTGGAGCGTTCGTGGCCCAGCGGCGCCCGCGTACCGCGTGCGGTATGCGAGGTTAAGCAATGTCGGGCGAGGTCAGTCCTTGGAGGGGTGACCGCTTTGAGTGGTTACTAACTGAGTGCTCCCGTGCTTTGGAAGGCACGTTAAGCCGTTGATCCCGGTCGCTGTCTATGATAGCAGTCGTTAGGCCAAGTTAGAGGCCTCCGGGCGGCTTGAGAACTCTAACAGTCAAGTTGCCCACTCACTTGACAAGCCTAATCCCAATAAGGGTCTAGTTTCCCCCTCGGGTTGGAAGGTCAGATGGCAGTCGCTTCCGTAAAAACTAGTGCCTACGCCAATTCTTGGGATTAGGTAGCGGACCCCAGGCATCCTTCAGGATGCAACTGTACTGGGAATAACGCTAGGAGGATGATAATATATTTTTTTCATTTGTAAATGAATGTTGTCACGATTTTTTCTCTATACTTTCACTAATAAAATCTGCTGTTTCTGTCTCATCAATTTAGCGGGTGATATATTAGCATTTCGTTGTTTTACTCAGCGTATTTTGTTTGATCAAAATTCGCCGTTAGTTTTTGTAGTTTGTGGCCCTTAGGAGGATATCCTTATAATTTAAGTGACAAAATGTGAATGTAAATAGTGTAGTAAGAATGTATAATATGAACATATAGTTTATATATTAGTTTTGAAAGATATATTTTTAACATTCATTTTAGTTATTATGTGTAGAAAAGTCATTTACATTGTGTCTGGTTAAGAATATCATTTTCATCACACTTGCTCGTAAAAGGTCTTATTGTACGCAGGCGTATAGAGTAGTTATAAACGATTTAACTCCCGGGGAGTTATGGATTTTCATAACTCCCTAGGGGAGGGAGGGAGTTTCTCTGTGATCTGACCGGCTAGTATGATAGCTTATACCGTCACGTTATATGGCCAAAATGTACTGAAACGTCACATAAAACGTGACGGTATAAGGTATCATACTAGCCGGAGTGATTGCTTTAAAAAATCTAGTTGGCAGCGCTCCACAAGAATACTGCTCTCTGATTGGTCGCAATATTGAAGGTGCGCGCGCTGCGCGCTGCTCTCGGCATCCATGCATTGATACTGGAGATGAAGTGGTCGATTTCTTCAATTTTGATTAGTTTTGGAGTTATTTATTTCCTCGCAAATGTGATGAAATCATTGTGATTACCGCGGGACGTGAGAAAATTGCAAACTCGAGTCATCAAAAGCCCTCCGCCTTCGGCGTCGGGCTTCTGATAGACTCTCGTTCCCGCTTACGCCCCTCGTTAAACAATGTACTATTACAGTACATATGGTGCTACTTTACCGCACGAGTGCGGTAATCAGCAGATTATGTGCATATGTCGAAACTTTAAAGAGCCATATGTACTGTAAAACGTTGTACGATACACGTGCGGACAGGTAATTCGCAACTCGTGTCGATTTAAAACACTCCCTTCGGTCGTGTTTCAATTTATTACCACTCGTTACGAATTTCCTGTTCTCTGCACTTGTATCGTAATGTACTATTTCGTAGGTATGTTTAGTATTCTGTTGTTTTATAACAAAAAAATAATTTGGTCAGCAAAGGTGCATTACTTATACAAAGGAAGGTTGCAGAAATATAATAAAATGTGTAAGTATTATAATGATGCAATAATTAATATCAATTTTGCCATAGTTATTATTGTTGTTGATTTTGCTAATAAATGTATAGCTACGGTTCCAGAGTTTATTTTACAAATGTACAATACGGTATTTCAATGATATTCATATTACACACTTTTTATGTCACGTAAAAAACCCTTGGTGTCTAATGACGTTACAATTTTCTATGGTCAAACTTCGTACTTTTTTCATGTGTATGTATTTAAAATTCTTTAAATTGCATAAATAAGCTGAAGTTTGATTTTTCAGTGTTTTTGCATGATGTGTTATTGGTAACTTAAAAAAATATTTTTTAGTGTTGTGAAATACCCTATTGTTCTCTACCACCACCACCATATCAGCCCTAGGACGTCAACTGCTGGACATAGGCCTCCCCAATTTCATGGGGGGTAAATGCCATAATCGCCACTCTTGTTTTATTGTTCTCTATAAATGGCCTTATTTCCTGTAGAAACCCTGAGAATTTTGTGACATTTCGCTTCACTAAAACTCTCATGTAGAGGACTCCTGGGCGTTTGGTAGCCATTTTACTTATCATCATTCGCAAGTTATTCGTCACGTTTTGACAAGTATGCGAGTGCGAATGTCGGGCGTCTTATCGACGATGATTGATATAATTTATACCAAAAAAAAAAACCGACTCCAATTTTGTACTTGCTATGCCACAATTTGTGGTTTCCTTGAGCCAATGGTTGGCTCCTACAGAAAATACCGAAATCGGCATATGCGTGCCTATCAAATTCGAGGAGTTCCCTCGATTCCTCCTAGATCCCATCATCAGACCTTCACCAAATTTATATGGGACCAATATCGGGGTACCTGATTTGAAACAAAACGAGAATTATCAAAATCGGCCCACGTGATCAAGAGTTATCGGGGAACATACATACATAAAAAAAAGAACAAGCAAACGTGCAGACGAACTGAGCACCTCCTTCGTTTTATTGAAGTAGGTAAAAATGCCAACCATCATACGCTCGCGGGACCACATACTCACGCACTGGAAACCCGTGGAATACGAGGCTTGCACTGAAAGTGGCGGGAATCGAATACTTATTAATTTATTTTTAACATGTATTATACCTTTTTATAATCTCTGAAGTTTCCTTATCTCAACACACTGGCCACTTAGAAAAAAAAAAGTATGGTTCGGTTTCAATTGTTTATTGAAGTCGTCGAGTCACTGCTTAAAATGGAATTGTGCCGTGAAAATTTCAGAGCTATGATTTATTATGACTTTAAAAGTGGACTAACACAAAAACAATGTGAAGAGCGGATGGTTGCTGCTTTTAATATTGAAGCTCCTTCAAAGACTACAATATACAGGTGGTATTCAGAATTTCAACGTGGCCGTGTATCCCTCACCGACGAAGTGCGTGAAGGTCGACCAAAATCGGCAGTCACGCAAGAAAACGTCGATGTTGTGCGTCGTCTGATAAATGAAGACCGACATGTGACATATCGGGAAATTCAAGAGCACCTGGGTATTGGAATGAGTCAAATACAAATTATTTTAAAAGAAGAATTAGGCGTGAAAAAGTTATTTTCCCGTTGGATACCTCACCTATTGTCTGACGAGCAGAAAATAGTCCGTGTCAATTGGTGCCGCAAAACTTTGAAAAGATTTAACAAGGGACGCTCAAATGCTGTTTTTAGCATAGTATCAGGTGACGAGTCGTGGATATACGCTTATGAGCCTGAAACTAAAAACCAATCCCGAGTATGGGTCTTCGAAGACGAGCTCAAACCCACAAAAGTTGTTCGTTCTCGCAGTACGGCTAAGAAGATGGTGGCTACGTTTATCTCTAAATCTGGTCACGTAGCTACTGTGGCTCTTGAGGATCGTAGAACAGTCAATGCTGATTGGTACACCACTATTTGTTTGCCGAACGTCTTTGCTGAACTCCGAAAAACAAACCCTAGTCGTCGCATCATCCTTCACCACGACAACGCCAGCCCACACACCGCTCGGACAACAACTGAGTACCTGGACGGTGAAAAAGTCGAAATATTGGACCACCCTCCATATAGCCCTGACTTAAGTCCCAACGACTTTTTTACATTCCCCAGAATCAAGGACAAACTGCGTGGTCAGCGGTTTCAGACGCCAGAAGAAGCAGTGGAGGCCTATAAAATAGCCATTTTGTCGACCCCTACTTCAGAGTTCAAAAAGTGCTTTATGGACTGGTTTGAACGCATGCATAAGTGCATGAAATACAAAGGAGAATATTTTGAAAAACAATAAAAATAAATAAACTCACTTATACTGCATATTTTCTTCTATTCCCGAAACTTTCAGTTTTACCCTCGTAACGGTTCTGAGGGCCTACTGCTAACTTCGTGTCGTGCCGCCCCTTTCACTCTCGTGTTATACACTATATGATGGAAAGGGATGGCACGATACGAAGATCGAAGTTGGCCCTCTGAAGTGGACGGTGGTGTGGTTGAGCGCTCGTGGCCCAGCGGTGCCCGTGTACCGCGTGTACCCAGTGCGCGTCTTAAGCAACGTGGGCCCAGGTCAGTATTTGGATGGGTGACCGCTTTGAAGGGTTACTAACTGAGCGCTCCCGTGCTTTGGAAGGCACTTTAAGCCGTTGATCCCGGCTGTTGTCTATAACAGCAGTCGTTTAGCCAAGTTAGAGGGCTTCGGGCGGCTTGAGAACTTCAATCAGTCAACAACATACCCTCATACCCCCTCACTTGACAAGGGGGTCGAAGTTGTTGTCAATTTAGGAGCCACGATTACAAAAGGTATAAAAAATAAATAAAACAATAATGAAAGGACAAATTACCTTTTATTAAAATTTTATTGTGCATATTTCGGTAAATGTAAAAAAATATGGCAAAATAAAATTATAAACGAGCGTGCGTTCATTAAAATAACGCCCCCACTGACAATGCATTAAAAAAGAGCTCTATACTTATTAACATTTTTATACATTTGACAAAAATAATGTCTCATTTTTTTCATGATAAATTTAAGAGACGGAAGCGGCCATAGACTAGAATTGTAATGCGTCGGTGTTGCCATACTTCATTTATTATAAGTTCTCTGGATAAACGGTCTAACCTTTTTACCAAGCAGTTATATACACATACTCCTTTTCATTGTTATACAAAGGAATCGAGTAGCAAATTAAGAGACCGCAAGGAAGGTCGGTACTCCATACAAACGTAATTTCACTCTAATTTTAAAACGGCATGCCGGAATAACACGGAAACTGTGTATACACAATGGGATCCGGCATATCTAGGCCGAAAATTAGTTTTTGTTGCTTGATATTATATCATAATGGAGAAAAAATATAGCGATTATTAAAGTTTTCATACAAGACCTAAAAAAACTGAAATTCTCGCTGTATTTTTTTTTTCATTTTTTTTTGCAACAGAAACCAATTTCCGACCTAGATATGGCGGATCCCATTGTGTATACAGTTTCATGTTATTTCAGCACGGTGTTTTAAAATGAGAACGAAACTACGTTTGTATGGAGAATCGAGTTCAGTCGAGCGTGCGGGGGACCCTTAAAACAGACAATAATAATATATTTCGGAGGGAATATGTCATATAATAAATGAAGTTTAGCGTAATGGACTCATCTGTAAAAATCTACCTTCACATCTCATTATATTGCCTGACTTTATGGTTAATTTCACCAGTGACTTGACATGCGACTGATAATTCGGTATAAATTCGTATTTAACTGACACACCACTGGGTAACATCGGTCATTCGTTACAAGACTAAATAACGAACAATGGAAACTGGCTCAACAATCCTGGTTCCCGACTGTACATTTCCTACACAGTATGTCGTGCTGTATTTTATAATGTAACTTGTCGTTGCCCTGTCAAGATAGTGAATAGAGGCCGGGTGATCCAGGAACTACTGTTCCTGTCGATACTTTTTTTTTACAATAATTGACATAATATAATGATTTCAGGTAGTTTTTGGACCCGGGTATGTCCTTAAACTACGACCAAGACCACCGGGGAATGGGCAGCAGCATTCCTAGAGTGCGGTGGAGATACTGCGATCGCCAACCCGCATGCCAAGCGTGGCGATTATGGCATTTACCCCCCATGAAGTTGGGGGAGGCCTATGTCCAGCAGTGGACGTCCTAGGGCTGATATGGTGGTGGTGGAGGTAGTTTTTTTATTTGAACAGATGAATCCATTGTACAAGTTGAGATACCGAACGCGTTCTCAAAAGCGAATTTAAATCAGCAACATTTTTCGGACGTTTCCACACTGGCAACATTATTCGGTGTTGCCATTGTAGAACAATCCAGGTGCGTCAACCTTTTCTCTCTTTTAATATCATAATTAATTACTAAATATTTTATTTGTATTAATTAATTATTACATATATTCTTGTTCTAAGACTACGCAGCAAGACTAGAATGTAATGGCATCTACGTATAATTACTATATATCCATTTTATACATATGTATAGATCAAGTTAATAATATTAAAGTATTTAAAAACAATTGAAAGACGAAAAAAAACTATTAATCACTTTCATTCCAAAATTCTAATCGTAATTATAAAATGAAAATGATTATAAAATAAGTTTAAAATGCACTGAAAATTAAGTTATATGCTTTTATTTGAAATAAATACTTTAATATTTTTTTTTTTTTAAAGAATAAAAGTGCAACATCGATATTCCATGAGATACAATTAAGAACCACAATAGCGTCCCTTCAAAATTCCACATTTGAAAAATATCTTTTTTTTTATATAGTCCTCTAATAAGGATACACAATAGACATCCCTGCATATTCAACCAAGGTCGAACTTTCAACAAACGAAAGTTCGAGTTTTCAACTTCTCGAAAACACTCGAGATACTTCCAACCCCTCAGTTCGATCAAAAGCAACGCTTAACATTATTCAAGAAAGTGTTTTTTAATTACCTAATTATATATTCAATCTTAAGCCACGATAGATATTAAGTAACAATTTGATAATAACAATTTAGTTTGAACATTACGCCTTGTATTAAAAAAAATATATCACGAATGACCACTTCGCAAAATAAACGAAATTAATAATCTCCTTTTATTACTAAAGCAAACCTTTCTGTACATTTTTTTGCGTTAAAATAACTGTCATGATTTTTAAATCAATAGCACCTAAAATAATTTTAGCATACAACTATTTTCCTTTATTTCAAAATATGTCTCTTTCTAACCACATAACTATTAACGTACCCGAGAAAGAGAAAAGACTAGGGGTTAATATGGACACCGAGTCGACAGCTCAAGGAAAATGGCCGACATTTTGACATTTACAAAATCTTTTTTTTAATGTTAATACAAAACTAGCACCTGTCAAATAATAAATAATGAGCTCGAAATAAGTCTTAACCTTTAAATAGCCAATTAAATTAAATACAACTATATACATTGTTGACATGGCAAATAGTACTTGCATATAGAATCTCACAACTTCATTAAGTGACAACGTATTGCAACCTTCATGTATTGGTATAAGGTTCAAATTCGCGTTATAGTATTCGAAGAAGACTGCACATTTTTACAGGTTATGTCGCCTTTAAATGTGTGACAGACGTATGCGAATTCGTTTTCTATAAGCAAAGAGTATCTATTTATCACGAATAAATAAAATATATTTATGACCATAAACTCAACTGCGTCGCTCTACTCGTATTCACTTTGACATAAGTAGTTATACATTTTTTTTGCAATCCCTGTTGATACATTATGAACTAATACCGAATTAAACGGCGCAGTCGAGCGAATTCACAGAGCTATTAACGCCTAAAGGCCTATTTGATGGAAGTTATATCTTTCAAAATTGGAACAGAGTCGAGTTTTGTCTATTTCAAAACAAAACAAACTACTATATTCCCTTTTTCAGTAGATTAAAATTTCATAGCCAATTTTTCTTGTAATGTGGCCGGCTACAGGGTTAAGTATGCACTAAATAAGCGCTTCCAATTCAAAATTATGCATCTAGCACCACAGTCAATATAGTTTTTAAATATTTAAAGACGGATATTCAAAAACTATCATGGCCAGAGCCCTTTGCCATAAATAAGAACACGAATAAACTTACATCTTTATCTTATTTTGCCACGGCCATATTATGCTGAGCTAAATTGAACAAGTGCGCTAAGAATTTTTGTCAACGTTGAGCAGTGCACGAAAAATGAGTAAAATTCTATCATATTTTTTATCAACAATGTTATTGATTTTTGTTGAAAATACCAATAGAATGTGACCATAATTAAATAGGTCTTATAAAAGCTCTAATGGGAGTTGGGTCAATAATGAGCATTATAGCAAATTCTCTAGAATATTGCTCAAGAATTACGAATATGCTCAGAAAATTTGCGCAGATCAGAGTTAAACCGAGTATACTAATTATAATTTCTCCTAGAGCTGCGTCATAGTCCATAACAGCTTAATCTCCATATACAGCGAAAAGCTCTTTGACTAGTGTGATGTGATAATCGCTAAAAGGGTTATTTTGCATTTAAAAATGAGTATTTATTTTTTCGTGGCAGGAACATGTTAAAAATAGCTCAGCAGGCATTAAAGCTTTCAGCTTTTAAGGCGAGTCCTATCTATATACCTATAACGTAGCGTCACAGTGCAAAATACATAGTTTCATACACATAAGTTACTAGAAGTGGTGAGAGCGATTGCAACCTTTAAGAATAGATTTGTTTTTCCATATATCCTGAATATTTTTTTATTCTTCAAAATACATTTCGGTATTGTATTTTTCCTATTTCTTCTTAAAAAAATGTTATATGATTTTTTGATTACATGTTTTTAAAAGAGATCCCAAACCGAAAAATTGCGTTTATTATCTTTTTGATATGTCTCTAATACGCTACATCACCACTTCTAGTAACTAGTCTTTTCAATAGCCTCTAAATTTGCCAAACGCATATGCTATACTTAATTAACAGTATTTTACGGTTTTAGAGAACCGAAAGGTATACGTTTTCACTTTAAATGTAAGAAGAATTATGCTCAAATCGTTATTATGTGGATGTTCAAATTATATTATCACAAATAATTCAGTGACTGTAAATGTATAACATTTAGGCAATTACTGGCATAATAATGCAATTGACATCTTAGGATCATTTAGGTACAACAATTATTAGGCGCCGTAATATTTAAATGGATTTGATTGTATGAAATATTAAACGGGCCAAACGGGGTGCATGTACAAGAAAATGTATTTTTTTAAATAAGAACTTTTAACACGTTCTCTGTTGGTGTATTAGATAATAAATTCAGATCCATCACGACCGGTAATAATTTAGTTAACCCTTTGGACGCCATTCTTCAAGTACGGAAGTAAAACCTGCAAGCCAACTCATAATAGATTGAACCTACCTACCTACCTTACTGTAAAAGCACGAAGGTGACTGACAAGGTGCGCCATAACATCTATATTGTTATTGGCGCCGTATGCACGACAACACGCAACACCTTTAGGTGTTCTTGCCGACCAAAGGGTTAAAATGTCGCTTGCTTCTTAAATACCGTAAAATTCCAATAAATGTATTAAATATAGCATAAACGTTGGCATGCCGCTCAATACCCTTATATAGCTATTAATTTAATATTAATAACATAAGGTTAATTCTAATTTGAGGTTCGAGTCCATCACAATTTTATAATGTTAACATTTTACACCGAAACGGTATAACTCTTAAATAAGTCGCCATTGAAAAATTCTATGACTAAGCATTATTTTATTATTAAAAATGGGATTGCTCTTAGCCAGCATCTAGCCAGGGGGCAAAGATGAGGCCGACGATGAAGCGAGCTCACCCAGAAGATGCCTATTCACTCGTGCCTTTAAAAGGTCTAGGTTATATGAATTCGGAAATACAAACGCCGGCAGAGAAGACTAAATCTGAGATTAATATCAACATTGGTTACTCTAATTTTAGAATAAATGTACGAGCAAATCCAAGCCAACACGCCAAGACTCTGAACAAAACTGTTATTAAAAAAGTTATTAAAAAACCAGAGGTTTCAAGGCTTTAAGGGTCATCGTCCGTTTTCCCAAGTTTATCTGAATAGAGCACGGGGTCTGCTTTGGGACCTAGTCCCAAGAATTGCCGTACTCACTAGTTTTACAAAAGCGATTACCGTCTGAATTTCCAACCAAGAGGGAAAACTAGACCTTGCTGACACTACATATACACACACATATACCATACACATACATAATATATATACATGATGAAAAAAAGACTTGGGATTAGACAAAATACCCCCCCCCCCCCCAGCCTTACGGTGTTAAAACAGATTCCCTCACGGTATTCAAACATGTTCCCTAACGGTGTTAAAACAGGTTCCCTAACGGTGTTAAAACAGGTTCCCTCACGGTGTTAAAACAGGTTTCCCCACGGTATTAAAAAATGGTGAAAACATAGAAAATCGAATTGAACATAGTCATAGAATTCTTCAACCGCTGTACCTTGGTATCGACGTCAAGTTCATATACCGGTATCACAGTTCGTAATTTTATCGCTCGGTACACTCCAGCTCAATATGTACACGTTACTCATGACGAAAACATTGTTAATTTATAATTTACAGTCGTGTCATTGTCAAGCAAACGGGTCCTTTATGTCCGTATTAATAAGGACGATTTTTGATTGCGTCAATAAGAAATTGGCGTCTTAATGACGCCGATAATGGTTTGTGGGTCTGGGACCATATGAGAGATTTAACAATGACAGAACTCTGACATGACGCTGCAGCCATATCAACTAATCTACAAGCCCAGTGTTCACTTCTTGTAAGTTTTTACATTAGTTGACACAAAAAACACGCATTTCTGAACGCGGGCGTCGAGCACAGTATACAGAATGTCCCACGGCAATGCTTCATGAAGGGATACTTTTAAAAATAATCAGAACTGTTTTAAAAATAATCAGATTTAGAAAATTTTAGTTTCTGAACCTGTTAAAGTGTGTAAGAAAATCATATTGTATTTTTATTATTGCAATTAAAAGGGTTCATCATATTGATTATTTTTCCCTAAATAATATAGCATATCATGCTAAAGGAAGACTATAAAAATAGTTTTTTTACACATTTTAGTCGGTTCGATTCCTGGTACAGACACGCCATTTTTCTAAAACCTGTGAATGCAGTTCTAATTATTTTTAACCCTTAAATTGGCAGCTTATCTAATAATGCACATAATTTTTCGCCATCTGTTTGCATTTTTGTAGATTTTTTTGCTCCATACTTGAACCCACGATTTTTTAATTCTGTCATTTAAGGGTTTCCAAATATAATGAAGTTTTCTTTCCGTGAAATGGCCTATCTTCTATATTTTAAGTACTTTCCTCCATGTGGCGAGGTCGCTAGACATCCTGTATATAATATTATTTTCGTACAATAATATTCATTATAAAAAGTACACGTTTTAAGTCCCTCCCGAAAGTCGCGTTTTGTATATTTTATCGCGCTGTCCGTATAGATACTTTTGATCTAGAATGTAGGTTTCAAATCTCGTCAAATCTCACGCTATTAATCTCAGAGTTTACATATGTTATAACGATATACTAGTGTATATGTTGTTAATTTCAGAAGTCCTCTGCTGTGTCACAGCTGTTTGTGGTATCCTGGAATAGAGGAAAAAGTATTAAGTATGGCTAATATAATATCTTTTAACGTTAATTATAACGATATTATTTAATTTAAATTCAAATTATTTATTTACAATACAGTACCTACATATACAGGTTGGGCCCTGTAACAGGAGCAAAAAGTTAAACGGTCCATTATTGAGCGAGCCAGCAATTCTTTCCGAGTGGCACCATTTAAAAAAAAATCTACTTTTTTTTTCTCAAAGATAGCTTACGTGTATTATTTTGCTCTTGTGGAGTGATATCAATAACTACTTATTTTAAAAACACGTTTTTTGTAATATTAAGAAATACCAAACATTTAAAAAAAAACTAATATGACTCATAACTTGATACTAACTCAAAACCTGCATTGACTGGCGTCTTATAATCTCGTGGTGTCAAGATCCAGTACTTGGAGGTCATAACTTTAGAATTTTAGATACAAAATTCTCCGAATTGGAATAAAGTAAAAAAAGATAGCTTACGTGTATTATTTTGCTCTTGTGGAGTGATATCAATAACTACTTATTTTAAAAACACGTTTTTTGTAATATTAAGAAATACCAAACATTTAAAAAAAAACTAATATGACTCATAACTTGATACTAACTCAAAATCTGCATTGACTGGCGCCTTATAATCTCGTGGTGTCAAGATCCAGTACTTGGAGGTCATAACTTTAGAATTTTAGATACAAAATTCTCCGAATTGGAATAAAGTAAAAAATATTGGAACACAGGTAGTTACTGCCAGGCCTTAAAATAGCGCTACTTTCGCATATCGTTATGATTCATAACGCTACTTTGTCAATAAAGCGCTTTACTAAAAACGATATTTGGCGCGCATTTATAGCGTTATCCATTATATCTTTATAAATAAAAAGCAATATATGTATAGCGATATTCTGTGAAGCGGTATAATAACGTTATAGGCTATCTCTGTCTCGCACACAGTCTCGCTCTTACGTACGCTGTGACTTGTACGTCAAAGTCGAGCACGTCATTGTCGCTACCACCATCATCTTAAACATAGAGAAAATAAGTAAGAATAGAGAGTTAACTCCATATGACTTCATACATCATTTTTTACTTATTAGTAGTCGTAGTCGACATCTGGCGTCAAATAGCGGAATTATCAGTACTGCTACTCGACAATAGATGCCGTGACGAACGAACAATCGAATAGTCAACCATTTTTCGCTAATATTATAACCGGAACTCTGTTTTGAACTCATTCTGCTTTAAATATCAGTAGTAAATTATTGAGAAATACACTTTTCGTCAGTAGCGACATACGTGACATCTAGTATCTTTATAGCAGTACTGATAATTCCGCTATTTGACGCTAGATGTCGACTACTAAATAATAAGTAAAAAATGATGTATGGAGTTAGCTCTCTATGCTTACTTATTTTCTCTATGTCTTAAACGATATTATAACGTTATAATAACATTATGATATAAGGTTATGATTTTCATTTTGATAAGATATAAAATATCGTTATGAGGAATATCGATTATGATTATAACGAAATTTTAAACACTAACGAAATATACCGTTATAATATCGCTTATTTTTATAACGTTTTAAAGGCCTGGTTACTGCGGATGCTCTAAGGAAGCGTCCTTTTAAATATTTGCTCCTGTTACAGGGCCCAACCTATATCCAGTACATATTTAAAGCTGTTTTATATAACGGAGAAGGTATACTTGTACCTATGCCTTTAGGGCGAGAGATTGTTGGTGTGTATACAAGAATATTTCCAAAACGGCTAGACCAGCAGATGGCGTTTAGATATAAAAATAAATATTGAGGCACAATATTACACAAATCGACCTAGTCCCAAACTAAGCAAAGCTTGTACTATGGGTACTAGACGACGATATACATACTTATATAGATAATACATACTTAAATACATAGAAAACATCCAAGACCCGGAAACAAATATCCATGCTAAATGCACAAATAATGCCCTGGCCGGGATTGGAAACCGGGACCTCTAGCTTCGGAGGCAGTGCCACTACTAACTAGGCTAAACAGGCTGGCCTATATAGTTTTCCGTGTAAGGTTTCTGGTTTAGCCGGGATTCTTAGACAGACGTTACGATGTTAACTCGCCAGGGGGCCTAAAAATGCAACAAACTGACAACCGTACTGTCTTCTCGGAGATCTCACGGTTCGTAAATAAATGCCATACGATTATTATTCACGTTATTAATTTTACAGTACATATGGTGCTACTTTACCGCACGAGTGCGATAATCAGCAGATTACGTGCATATATCGAATTTTTAAAGAGCCATATGTACTGTAAAACGTTGTACGATACACGTGCGAACAGGTAATTCGCAACTCGTGTCGATTTAAAACACTCCCTTCGGTCGTGTTTTAATTTATCACCACTCGTTGCTGATTTCCTGTTTTCTGCACTTGTATCGTAATGTACTATTACAGCGTAAGTTACGATTATTATCTCCTTTTTTACTTTACGTCTTAGCTTAGGTTTTTACAATATTTCTTTAAGAAGTAAAATATAAAACAACATGTATAAAACAAAATCATTATAAAAATCTAACTTAGGGTGGTATTCCACTCGTCCAATACCTTTGTCCAATTTCTTTGTCAAATCTTTGATCAAAGTTCTTTGACGTAGGCCCATTCCACTCATTCAATATCTTTGACATCTTTGTAGAAGTTTTTTTTTCATACGTAGCCATATTGATTTAACTGTCATCGGAATCTTTGATCAAATGTCGGGGTCTCATCCAAGTTTGATGAAATCATCCAATTTCTTTGATCAAAGATATTGGATGAGTTTAATACGGGGTGGTATGCTACTTATGCAATATCTTTGTCCAATTTCTTTGTCAAATCTTTAATGAAAGTTTTTTGACGGGGGCCCATTCCCCTCATTTAATATCTTTGTCCAAGTTGTATTATTTTCATGCGTAGCCATATTGATTTAATTGTCATCAGAATCTTTGATCAAATGTATATTGGACAAAGATATTGGATGAGTGGAATACCTCGCTTAGGGTGCCGCCGGCAGCGAGGCGGGGCCTAAGCTACCGGTGATTAGGGCGATAGAGAGAGGAACCTCCGGACTATCCGCGCCGTGTCCAGGAGTACCGCCTTCTGTATCTGACCCTTGACCCAGCCATTTAGCGAGTCTCTTGAGATGTTGGTCGAGACTCTTCGATATTAGACTGCTCGCGGATTATTATTAGAAATGAAGAAATGCACTGTGGCACTGGTTGAGGAGGCGGGAGTATACATGGACGTGTGTGTGTGTGTGTGTGTGTAGGTACACACCTATGGCGCGATGGAGAGCGGGCGGAAGCGGCGCGCGCGCGCGGCGTTGTGCGGCGCGGGCGGCGCCGGCTCGGCGGGCGCGGCGGGCGGCGCGGGGGCCGCGGGGGCCGGGGGGGGCGCCGGCGGAGGCGACGCCGACGGCGACGACCCCGCCGACCCCGGCGGCGACGACAGCAGCGCCACGCCGCGGGACCCGCTCCTGGAACCGTCCCAACGGTTAATTGATTGTAATTGAAAAATTCGGACTAGTATGAGTCGTGCACCTACAGTGCCGTACAAAATAACGTTTACAAAGGTTTTGGTAATAAAAAAAAACTATCTAATAGGTTTAAAATGCTATTTTGCCTGTATAATTTACGTTAATATTAATCATATATAATACATTTATAATTTCAAAATATATGCATGATAAAACTCTTAAGGCGGAAGGCGATATTCTTTTCAAAACTTTCTTCATCAATCAATATTGACGTACCATAAAAAAAAACTGTTTTAGAATGTTCAACTCTAGTCCTTACATATGACCCCCCTCGACCTACTAACTACACTTTGATATTTCGCACCCCCTCCCAAATGTTATCTTTTTCCTTTTTCCATACACATAGATTAACTCTGGTTACAAGTACTCCAAATTTCAAATTGATAAAATAAGTAGAGTTCCTAAGATATTTAAAGTTGTGACAAACAAAGTCGCACTTTCCTTCCTATTGTAACTTTTTGGTACGAAACCCTAAAAATGTGTAACTTGAACAACGGCCGCCTGTGATATGTTGATTACGTAGGGTGGTGAAGAGAGAGGGGGGTTCGCAAGGAAGCACACTATCCGGGGTACATAGTATACTCGTCTGAACACCTCTGTACAATTAAGTTCCATTCCATTCTTAACATTACAATTTATATTAAATTACGTGCTCTGAGAGGAAATCCCTTTTCCAGTTAGCACACACTCTATCTGTCGTTAATCTAATATTTGCTTATTATATTCATACATGCAGATATGAGTGTTTGCCTATCACACGCCGTTTTCAATATTTTTGTCACTTAACCGATTTCATTGAACATTGAGTCCGCCTCACATTCTCAACAAAACTAGAAGGACCAAGTGTGAGTATGGAAAAGTTTGGAGTTGGTATTTTTTGTTGGGACCTGGGTATGCCCTAAAACTACGACCAAGACCACCGGAGGATGGGCAGCAGCATCCCTGGAGTGCGGTGGAGATACTGCGATCGCCTACCCGCATGCCAAGCGTGGCGATTATGGCATTTACGCCCCATTCAATTGGGGAAGGCCTAAGTCCAGCAGTGGACGTCCTTGGGCTGATATGGTGGTGGTGGTGAAATAATTATTTTATTTCTTTAATGTTTTAACTTGTGTGTATTTGGTGAGCAAATATAGTACATTACGATACAAGTGCAGAAAACAGGAAATACGCAACGAGTGGTGATAAATTGAAACACGACCGAAGGGAGTGTTTTAAATCGACATGAGTTGCGAATTCCCTGTTCGCACGTGTATCGTACAACGTTTTACAGTACATAAGGCTCTTTAAAGTTTCGACATATGCACGTAATCTGCTGATTACCGCACTAGTGCGGTAATATAGCACCATATGTACCGTAAAATCATTTATCTATCTATCTTGGATCACACGTCACCATGGAAAACAGGGTACTCATATATAAAACTATAATCAAGCCGGTCTGGACTTGCGGCATTGAGTTTATGGGGCACAGCAAAAAAACTCTAATGTTGAGATTATACAACGGTTCCAGAACAAAGCACTCAGAATAAACACAGACGCACCACTATTCATCGGAACAGAGGAATTGCATGAGTACTCAGAAATGAAAACTGTCGAGGAAGCCGAACACAGAGTTAAAACCTACAAAGACCGTATAAAGGCTCACACTAACACTCTAGCATCAGCATTATGTGAACCAATAAGCGACAGAAGGCTGGAGAGACAACACATCTGGGATTCTGTTAGCGGTCCCTTGTAAATAAGAGACGGCTTCCTCGCTGGAGGAACAGTCTCCACTGACACTGCACTTCTACAACAAATCTGTTAAGGGCTTGTAAGCCGATCGCAAGATGTTAATTAGAAAAAAAAAACTATCTATCTTGTAATAACGGTCACGAATGGTCAGTTATCTGTCTTGTTTGTACATAAGATGAAACCTTGTGTGTGTACCTGGAGTGTAGCGTGGGAGGCTGCCGATGGCGCGGCCGGGCGAAGCGTAAGTTGAGGTCCCGCGCCGGGTCGGCCGCGTACTTCTCGCTTGCGTTGGCGCGCCTTCGCCGGAGCGCTGCAACAATGTTCATACTCGTATGAAATTAAATGAAAATCAAAAATGATTTATTTGTTCTCTTAAGTACTAATTTTACAGTGTGCCGGTGTCCCCTTTTTAAGTAACCTGTGCTAATTCGAACCAAGCGCTTTGCATCTTCTTTTATAATGCGCACTTCTAAGGTTTGGAATTCTCTGCCGGCGTCTGTATTTCCGAGTTCATATAACCTGGACCTTTTTAAGGCACGAGTGAATAGGCATCTTCTGGGTGAGCTCGCTTCATCGTCGGCCTCATCTTTGCCCCCTGGCTAGATGCTGGCCAAGAGCAATCCCATTTTTAATAAAAAAAATTAAAAAAAATAAGTGGCACCGCTCTTCCATTACGAGGTATCAAGTAGTACAACTGTGGTAAGTAAAGAGGTAATAACTAATAAGGTGATTAGTTACATTTGTATTATTAATTACAACTTAAATTAAGCGAAAAGTAAATAACTATACACTCTCCGCGCATATGTATGTGTGTACATATATACATACTCGTATAGGAGAACCCAATTAATATGGCGCGCGTCGAAGCTCTTAAGCAGTTGACCGAGAGACCATTATTGCTTAATCCGCGCGCCTTATTACTTGGGTCTTGCTACACTCATTAATTGTCAAAAGAGAAATAATAAACCAGCCCGGCTAGTATGATAGCTTATACCGTCACGTTATATGGCCAAAATGTACTGAAACGTCACATAAAACGTGACGGTATAAGCTATCATACTAGCCGGGCTGGTGACAGAAACACTGAACGTGCGACTAAAATACTAACTCTCCGAATTGTTCGCTCGTGAGTATTCGCTTACCCTTTTGTAACACAAACGACCTAAAAATATCCTGTACTGAAATGAAAGTAAATATATATGTTTGTCATTACGGTTGATAACGGAAATCCAATATAAACAAAAAGTAAATTCATCTTTTATTTTATTGTAACCACCCTATATAAGGGTGGTATTCCACTCGTCCAATATCTTTGATCAAATTTCTTTGACAGAGACCCATTCCACTCATCCAATATCTTTGTCCAAGTTTTTTTTTTCATGAGTAGCCGTATTTAAATGTCATCAGAATCTTTGATGAAATGTCGGGGTCCCATCCAAGTAGGATGAAATCATCAAATTTCAATGATCAAAAAAATATTGGACATAGATATTGGATGAGTTGAATACCTCCCTTAGTTCCTTTCGGGAGAAGTAGGTAAAACGGCTCAGCCTATTCCCATCACTAACAATAACTATTAATATATTTTCACTTCGCATGCTCTAAAACTTCACACTTCGTCTTTATGCTATGCATAGCCGACATAAAATAGCTTTTTACGCTCTAGAGCATAAAGTAAAACGCCCGCGGCCGACGAGCACATAAGTATAAATTTGATAACATAACTTTAATTATTATTTGTTTAATTTTCTCGCAATCGAAGTGAAAAGCAGAGTGTATAACTCGTGTATAAAACCCATTTCAACACGGCGACGGTACGGAATCTCAGTGAATGTGAGCAAGAAACTTATAATGGACGATTCCCACCAAACGGCCGGATTCGGCGCGCATCCCACTAGAGTCAAAGGATTTCGAACCCTCCATACAGAAGTTACAGCCGGTCGGCTGCCGCCGGCTCTGCCGCTGCCGTTTGGATACGAATTCTAGCTTCTGTATAGAGGGTTCGAATTCCTTTGACTCTGGTCGCGTGCGCGCCGACTCCGGCCGTTAGGTGTGAATCGTCCATAAGTTAATTAACGCATGAGGCACGTCACTGCTTTTACGGTACGAGGGGTTAAGCAACGGTGTGGCCGGGGCTTAATTCCCGAACGTCTACCATGGACCCTGGACGATCCAGGCCGATGTGAGATGTGTTGAAAACGAAGGACCTAATCCCGTCTATCTGTGAGGAGGTATTTTGTCTGTAGTTGTAAATAGAACGGATTCTCAAATCAAAAAAGGATAGACGGCACAAGCCATCGGCAATATCTGCGTACCTGGCTGGGAACAAATTCTTCCCAGCGAGGTACGAATATATTTCCGACATCTTGTATATATGTGATTTTTCTGGAGTCACAAGCCGTCATATAACATGCTACGGTGAATGCTTATCATCAGGTAGACTTTATAATTGTTTGCCACTGTCATAGTATAAAAATGTGCGCAATTTTATAGTCAAAAATTTACCATCACAAATTCCGAAAAATTACATTGTTTGAATTTCTTTTCTAATTTAGAACACTTTTGTTTGAATAAAATTTCCATTGTACATAATATAAACGCATGGGACAGAAAAGCAAACTTTATTTTCGAGTAATAATCTTTTTAAACAAATGTTGCAAGATAAATTTGACCCACTTCCCAGTGTCCGATTGAGCTAAAATTTGGCATACATACGTAAGTTACCCCGGGTAACCGGGGACCCCGGGGACCCGGGTATGTCCTAAAACTACGACCAAGACCACCGGTGGATGGGTAGCAGCATCCCTGGATTGCGGTGGAGATATTGCGATCGCCAACGCGCAGGCCAAGCGTGGCGATTATGGCATTTACCCCCCGTGAAATTGGGGGAGGCCTATGTCCAGCAGTGGACGTATTTCGGCTGACATGGTGGTGGTGGATACGTAAGTACATTGAATAAATGAATATGAATATGAATAAGTTTGGTGACAATGCAATAGTATGGCACCACCGAGCTCATCTGATGAAGGAGACATAAGTTGGCCATAGCATCTACTAAACTACACAAGATAATCTCACTGGAACCTTCTCAGCGAGTAGGTGTAAGTACTAGTTTTGTAAAAAACTACCGTCGGCATTAAAAGCTTGTCCAAAAATGATTTTTTATAGGAACTTGTTTAACTCTAATATTTATTACAATTCGGTGTAATTTCGGCATTATATTACAATTCGGCATACGAACCTGGGGTGAGGTCGTTAGGGTCCGGGCACAGTGGTCCGTCACCGCTCCACGACGCGCATTTGGCGAGACGGTTCTCCGCCATCGTCGCTATGGGGATGCGGGATGTAGTTGCGCTGGTTGTCGATCGCTGGAAAACAATGTTCTATAGTACATTGTCTAACGAGGGGCGTAAGCGGGAAATTGCATTGGCTTTTGATGACTCGAGTTTGCAATTTTCTTACGCCCGAATTAATGACAATATTTTTCACCACATACGCGAGAACTCTCGGGAGTTATGAAAATCCATAACGCCCACGAGGTCCAAACTTTTAAAAAGAACAAACAGCCATAAATAATATGGCACAGGTCGTATACAGTCAATTGGCATTTCATTTTTTTAAGCGGGCTTTTTACCGATGATATCTAATACAGGATAAAAAAATATAACCTCCGTTTTAAAGTCTCGTAAATATCCCAATTTCATATACAAAAATCTATTTCAAAAGTTCCTTATTCTAAAAGAGAGTAAGCGACAAATTAAGTGTTGTCGAAGAAAA